>CM021105.1:183740297-184106763 GCA_007115665.2 Sequoiadendron giganteum | reverse complement strand
GGAAAAGCTATCTTAGAGAAAGTCGGGTATGAAGGAAAAGGACCTATAGGAAAAAGAAAGGAAGGCATCATAGAACCCATTCAACCTCTCACACTTTCATCAAAGGACAAAACAGGACTGGGTTATATAGAGGAAACAAAACAAGAAATGAGTATGAGTGGTATCTTTTATTTGATATATCATACATAGACATAAAAATGATGTCATAAAGGAGTATGCACCCACACGTGAGGAGGGACAAAGCTTGGGGACTAGACCACTTGTATTTGAATCACAAAATATCGATGACTCAAGTGAGGATGGATAGATATTGAGTGGGATATATAACTTGGAGGAGAGTAATATCATAGACCTTAACATTACCACTAAAGTTTTTGACAACCTTGCTATTAGAACTCTTACTGTTGTTGACCTTAACCAATCCGATGACTTTTTACCATTAATGCATCTTGAACTTATTGATTGGGAACCAACTCATCCTATTAATATTCCCATCTTTGTGAATGATGATGATATGGTAAAATTCCTTTGTTGTGATGAACTTGACACTAGTTCTACTCATAAATCTTGTAACGATACTCCAAATCAGGAGGGTGTCAAATCTTCCAGTTGCAAAATTGAAAATAGGAGTAATGGGTCTAATGGTGATAACCATCTAATGGTAGCATTAGATCTCGAAAAAGAAAAAATAAAGAATGTATCTAACGGTGAAAACCTCTCAGAGGCACTAAAGGATGGGAGATTTAACACCCTTTCAAAACATTACCATGAAAGATCATCTATGCTGGTGGAGCCTACACAGTTTATTAATACCGACACAACAAAAAAAGAAAAGACTTTACATCTAGCGACATCTATGAATGAACAAGAAAAGCCTAAATGTTTCAAGTTCTTTGAGGACAGAAGCATTAAATTTTCTTGGTCATACTCTGATATGCAAGATTTAGATCCAGAGCTTCTAATGCATCATTTATCTCTACCATCTAGTATAAAAAATATTAAACAAAAACTAAGAAAAATGCATCGACATATCACCTTGATGGTAAAGGCTAAGCTAAAAAAGTTGTTAGATGTAAGATTCATCAAGTCTATCGATTATGTTTAGTGGAATCTAATATTATCCCTGTATCTAAACTAGACAATAGTATCAGAATATGTACTAACTTTAGGGATGTCAACAAGGCATGCTCGAAGGATGATTTTCCTTAACCAAACATTGACATTACTATAGAGCTAACAATAGGACATGCCATGTTATCAATGATGGATGGTTTTTCAGGATACAATCAAATCAAGATAGCACTAGATGATCAGGAGAAAAAAACATTCACATGTCCATGGGGAAATTTTTATTGGAACGTCATGCCCTTTGGGTTGAATAATGTAGGGGCCACATATCAACTAGCAATGATAACCATCTTCCATGATATGATGCATACCTTTATGGAGGATTATGTGGATAATATACTAGCAAAGTCATCTACCAGAGAAAGACATCTAGAGATCCTGGGCAAAATCTTTACAAGGCTGGACAAGTTCAATGTCAAATTAAATCCTAAGAAATGTGTCTTTGGTGTTACATTAGCAAATAATCTTAGGATACATAATTTAAGATAAGCATATTGAAGTGGATCCTGCCAAGGTCAAGGCTATAATGGAAATGCTTCAGCCAAAGAATATCAGTCAACTAAGGTCTTTACAAGATAGGATACAATCAATTAGTAGGTTTATCTCCCAATTAGCAAACAAAAGTCATCCATTTAATCACTTATTACATCAAAATGTCTTGTTCAAATGGGATCAAGGGTGTGAAACAACCTTCAATTAAATAAAACAATATCTAATGTCACCACCCATACTCATGCTATCTAAAAAAGGTAGACCTTTATTACTATACATTGCAACAACAAACATTTCTTTGGGAGCTCTATTAGCACAACAAGATCCTACTGGAAAAGAACAAGCTATTTATTATATCAGTAGGAATCTGAATGGCTATGAAATAAATTACACCTTCATCGAGAAAGCTTGTTTGGAAGTGGTATTTGCTACCCAACAGTTGTGGCATTACATGTTGACTCACACGGTTAGGCTCATAACAAAGATTGATTTGTTAAAATATCTACTCAGCAAGGTTTCTCTAACAGGGAGACTAGCCAAGTGGGTCATGATCTTAAGTGAATTTGATATCTAGTATGTGGATAGGTGAGCCATCAAAGGTCAAGTGATTTCTGATTAGTTAGCTGAAGCTCCATTATCTGATGATCGTCTAATGAACATTGAATTTCCTGATGCAGACATTCTTACTATGACAACAACACAATGGAGGCTTTATTTTGATGGTTCATACACACAACAGGGGTTGGGTGCAGGAATTCTATTTATTACACCTTAGGGACACACAATCCCAAAGTCCTATAGAATCATGTTTCCATGTACCAATAATGTAGCTAAGTATGAGGCACTAATCATTAGCATCAAGGTAGAAATTGAATGGAAGATCACAAAACTACAAGTATATGGAGATTCACAACTAGTCATTTATCAAGTAAATGATGAATACCAGACAAAAGATGATAAGTTGATTCCATATAAAGAGTTGATTGATGATCTCAAAAATTACTTTGTGGATATCAAGTTTGAACATATTCCAAGGGCAAAAAACAAAGCTACGGATGCTATGGTGACAATTGCTTCTCTCTTGCAGTTGCTAGAAAAATGAGGTTGTTATGAGTTTATGGTAGAACAAGTGTCTAATCTTGAGCTTATGATAGTCCTGAATCTCAAAACATATGCCAATTAGTTGATGTTGAATCCTCAATCTATGGAAAGACCTATGCTTATCTAAAAGACAATATCCTTCCTCCCGATCTTTGCAGAAACCAAAAACACAACTTCATCTGCCAAACCATGCGACATACCTTAATTGCTGACATACTTTACTATCTAGGTCTAGATGGTACTCTTCTCTGGTGTCTAGAACATAATGAATCTGAGACAACTTTACGTGAGGTTCAAGAACGTATTTGTGGAACTCATTCAAGCAAACTAGCTCTAGCCAAGAAACTCCTTTATTTGGGGTATTACTAGCCAAACATGGAGAAGGAGTCTTATCAGTTTATTAAGAAGTGTCAAAAATGCCAAGTGCATGGTAACCTAATCCACGCACCAGCACAAGAATTGCAACCATTTACTTCAACATGGCCTTTTTTTTAGTGGGGATTGAACTTGGTAGGGAAAACTAATCTGTCTTCATCCAATGGACACAAGTTCATAATCATAGCAACAAAATACTTTCAAAATTGGATAGAAGTGGTTCCTTTAACAACAATCATTGGGAAGCAGATTTATTCTTTCATACTAAATTACCTCATCTATCGGTATGGCATACCCCAGTCCATTGTCACAGACAATGGTAGACCTTTTAAAAACCCAGATGTCTAAGAAGTGTGTGAAAGGTTTCACATCCAACATAATTTTTCAACACCATACTATCCTTAGGGAAATTGCCAACCAGAGGCCTCCAACAAACTAATTCTAAAAATTCTAAAGAAAACAGTCAATGATGTTGGACGTGATTGGCACAGTCAACTAAACCCTGCTCTATGGGTATATTGAACTATCATTAGAACACCTGTAGGAGCTACACCCTATGCCTTGGTATATGGATCAGAGGCCATATTACCCATAGAGGTTGAGACTCCATCACTCTTAGTGTCACCAAAGGGAATTATTTCAGAGCAAGATTATAGAATCTCTAGACTTCAAGAACTGAAATTGTTGGATGAATGTCATCAACAAGATGTCAATCATTTAAAGGCATACCAACAAATAATTTTTAGGAGCTACAATCAAAAGGTAAAGCCTAGAGTCTTTCAGGTTGGTGACTTGGTCCTAAAGGAAAACCCTAGAAATCAACACGACAAAGAAAAAAAAAGGAAAAGTTGAACCTAACTGGCTAGGTCCTTTTGTTGTCATATCAATCTATGGATATGGAGCCTATCAACTGTCCACACCTGAAGGGGATCTGTTTGACGAATCTATCAACAGTATCCATCTCAGAAAAATCTACACCTGAATCACCTAGTGCACAGTTCAAGTCCTAGAGAAATAGTTTCCTTGATGAAAACTTGGCAAATAGGCATCTTGGTAATATAAAAATACAAGAAAAATACAAAAAAAATGAAAAAAGAGAAAATTACAAAAAAAATCATAAAGTTTAAAAACGTGCAATAAAAACATGTAGTGAAAACCTAGAAATAGACACTACTTGTGATTAAAAATAGCAGTCCATCTATTAGAGACATGTCATGGTCATTCACTTTCACCATCATTTCCATTCAATATTATATCATTACAACATGGTCGTGTCTCACCCTAGCTTAGGGGCAAAATCCTAAACTCTCTAGGGGCAATAAACTTGAGCTTAAACAAATAGGAAAACAATAGTATGACAACACAGTAAACACAATGATCATAGTACAACACAAGGTTGAACATGTTGGAGGTTGTGGTTGTGTTTCTGATACATGGTTGTCATTGATATGAACACTATTAGCATTAATGATGCTTAAGGTTTTATATGTCGAAGATATTGAGAAAATTGTAATAAATATGTTTGGAGGAAGCTAGTGAAGCTAAGAAGGTCAAAGTAGTGTAATGTTCTTTACTTTGATATTCAGCTATTGCACATTAATGGGTTTATTTCTGAACCTATCTAGTATGTTGTTCGGAATTCTAAGTGGTACACATCAAAATTTGTGCAAGTTAAGTGTTCTGGTGTTTCTAGAGTCATTTTGGTACCGTAGTAGTTGTTCTTGGAAGAAGAACTTGGAATTTTGGTAATTTCAGTTGTTGCGTATGTTCTTTTGATGTTCTTGGATGATTCTAGATCATGTTCTATCTTTGTTGCATGTCCGCACTAGTTGGTGTGATCATGGTTGAATATTTTTTTGATGCATATTCGAGTTTTCATGTTCTTGGTTGACATGATGGTGGTAGCATGTTGCTGATTCTTATGGATTAATTTCTTATTGTTTGGTGTGTTCGAGGATTTTGTTTTAGGTCTTCTATGTTGTGACTAACTTGTGTTGGTGTGCATAAATATTTACTCATGTATTAAGGCTGACTGTTGTAATTTATTTATTATTTATGTCTAATAGAGTTGTTGATGTAAATCCGTATAGAGGATATATAAGTAAGTTTTTTTTGTGAAATAAAAGAATCGTGTGGATGTATGCTTAGTGTATTGTTGTGCAATTTTGCACACACTCCCCACTAAAAGTAGGGACCCTTGCTTGGCCTGCCCTTTTGGCTTGTTTCTGTGGCCTGGCCCCTTTTGGACTTATCTTTGAAAATCTTGGGGTTCTGGTCTTTGGTGCTTGCCTTGGTTGTGGGTGCCTTTGTGTTGAGTTCTTGGTGGTCTTGGTGTCTCACGGATGCCCCCCTTCGGGGGTGGGTTCCCTTTTCCTTTTGTTTTCCCTTGGTGTTTTTGATTGGGTTTTGGGAGTTATTCTTTTCCTCTTGGGGCCTTGTTCCTTTTGTTCTGTCGGAGGCAGAACCGGGATGGAACTTAACTCTAAACTTTCACAAAGTTCACGGTTTGGTTTCCATTCCCATTCTGGCTTTGCTTCCCACCTTCGCATCTTTGTCATCTCATTGTGTTTGGACGTCGGGTTGGCTTCTCTCCCTTGGGTTTGCTTTGGTCTTCATTTCTTTCACCGGAACAAGAACCGGGATGGAGTCTGAACTCAAGACTTTGTGAAAATTCCCTTCTTGGTTCTATCTTTGCCTCCATCGGGGTTGCTTCCGTTTCCACCTCCACCTATTTTCCTTTCGTTCTCATCTTTGTTACGCCTCTGCCTCTGCCTATTTTTTGTCTTTGTCCTTGTTATGCTCGTGGCTCCATCTCCGTCTATCTTTGGTTCCGCTTCCACCTGGGTTTGTGCGTGGTTTTCTTGCCCTGGGAACTCTAATGAATCGACTTGGATTTTGATGATGTATTGAGCATTAATGGTGGGCCATTTGAATGCAGGTTGGATCGAGCTGAAGATTGTTGTTGGGATGACACTAAGTCCATTGAAAGGAGAACTAAGGTTTTATCTATGCCACCTATTGCCGACTTGGAGAAAGTATTTTTGATAATACAAGATAGGGCGAATCAAGATAAAGATAAAGGGGAAGGCACTTAGTGCAATGCTTCATCAGAATTTGTGCTTCCCCATTATTTCTACTCTTCCTTCGCATGCATTGGATCAAGCTTTGCTGGATACGCTCGGACGACATGGATGAAATTGGTGCATTTAATGCACATTTCATATTATTTCAAATTTCTCTTGGCCAACCTATTGTATGGCCATTTATTATTATGAACCTTACTTTGAATGACATGTCTTAGGGGGTTTTCTATAAACTTAGCATCATGCCTCATTTGTAGGGGCCAGAGATAGTTTTTTGATTTTGGAGCGAATTGTGATAAGAGCAAGAGTTAGAATTAGAATTTAGTTTATCTTTCAAGCAAGTGATGTAACAGAAGACTGGAATTGTTGCCACTTTGGATGATTTAATACAAGTAAAGACATTGTCATTTGGTGACATTCTTGTGTTGAATTTTATCTAGCATGGTTCTTGATATTCTATCTTTAAAATTTCTTAAGTTTATTTGATGTTAGATGACTTGATGATGTTTAGGGTTTTATGCTTAAAGTGTTTGTAGCAATCTCTAGTCCATACTTTTTGCAGTTAGCTGATTGTTAGCTTCTTTGTAAAGTTAGCCTAAACTTAAAATTATGCTTAGTTTGATTGTGAATGTTTGTTCATTTCATTTGCAATAAGGTTGTTTTGAATGAATGGTCATAGTTTGAAAATATTTAATACCTTAGAAGATTGCACTATTTCTGTAAGATTGTAGATTTATCTAGGTTAAAAAAGAATCATATTCTGAGGGATTGGTCCATTTTGAGAATTTTACCCCTTTGCGTTGTTAATTTTAGGGTTAGAATTAGTCTTAGAATTATTTCTGAAACCCTTATCTCTTTTATTGTTTATTTTGAATCTGGGTTAGTTTTAGGATTAAAAAAATCACCATATTACTGCATCTGATGAAAGTACGTTTCCAACATTGTTCATTTGTAAGGCCCCCTTGTGATTACCAACATTTGACATTTTATCACTGAGTTATTTTATTGCATTGTCAAGACCTGACATTAGAGACCTTGGGGTTATCTCTTTGTTCATAGAGATTTACCTTTCAAGAGAGATGGGATATAATATTATATCTGAGTTGTTGCTATGCAGAAAACACCATCAACATGTATAAGTATGAAATACATGTGTGAATAAGGATAAATTATTCAAGAGGAGAGAAAAGAGTGAAAGAAGATTGAGCAGAGTGCGTGTGAAGTTTTTTTGTGCCTAACCGGAACTGTCATCAAGCTTTTGTAGAAGCTATTTTTCTTAGTTCATCCCACTTAGATGGTTTTAATCTGATTATCTTATGTAAGGTAGTGGGCCTTCCTTTGAGCAATGAGCTCTAAGCATTGTGACTAAATGCAAGGGCATCCCCTATTCATTTCTCATTATACTTTTAATAGAGTATAATTTTGGATTAACCTCCATCGTAGTTTTCTCCCTTAATAGGGTTTCCACGTAAAAATATTGGTGTTATGTGTTTCTGATATGTTGTGTAATTCTTTCTTTTACTGGGTATTTTTCCTAGGTTTAGCAATGTAATATGCAGAAATATAAAACCCAAAGTAGGTAATGGAGTGCAAAGGAATAGATGAACAATCTCATAGATTGTCTTCATCCTCCATGACTAACCTCCATTACACCTTCTCAACTTGCTGAAATATGTTTTTTCCCTCAAATTTATGATGACCAATCTAATGATAATGACAAGCCCTAAGCAAATGTTGAAGGATTTGGCAACTAAATGCAATACTATGCCCTACTGCAACTAGTAAGCATCTACAATGTCTAAGATATGTCAAATGAAATTCTAAATATGCTATGATAAATGAGAATAACAATGCTAAAGATATTAAAAATGCAAGATGATAAGACTGTAAGATGTGAGATGCAAAAATATGAAAATACAAGATAATCAAAGATGCAAGATGTCACCAAAATTATTGTTTTATAGAAGAGACAATTTTGTATGAGTGGAGAAGATTGAAAGTTAGTAAGTGCCCTAGAATCAATGAATGAGATTCCATATAACAACCCACAATTAGTGTTAGGGTAACATTAGGTCAGATTCGAAATAAAGGGTCAAGATTGATTTTTAGAAAATCAAATCAATGGCTGACAGTGCATGTGACAAAAGATTCCGGGCATAGAAAATGGAGTCGTTGGGGAATCAAATAATAATTTAAAATTATTTAATTCAAGAGGGGATGTTGACTTTTCGAATTAAAAAACTATTTTAATTCAAAAGGGTGGGGTCATGTGACAATAAATAATTTAAATTGAATTATTTACTAAAGAAGGGAATTTAAATGGGACTTATTTTAAATAAATAATATTTATTTAAAATGAGCACAATAAAAGAGGAGAAATTAAATAATAAAATTATTTAATTTAGGTGTTGGGACTTATTTTAAATAAATAAGATTTAGAAGAAATTAAACAATAAAGGTTATTTAATTTAGAGGAATGTGACAAAGGGGACCTTTTAAATTAAATATAATAATTTAATTCAAAGTTTAGGAGAGTGGACCAAATTAAATAAATAAGATTTATTTAATTTAGGAGAGAAGAGGCTTAATGAATAATTAGATAATTATTTAATTATAGTGGAAGGTGGATTAAATAAATAAGACTTTATTTAATTTTAGGAAGAAGGGGGCTTAATTAGTGACATAATTAAATAAATAAATAATTAAAATTTAATTATTTAATAATCATGAAGAATAATTAGATATGAATTAAATAATTATGAATTATTTAATTAATAGTTGAAAGTGAGTCAACTATGCTTAGGAAGAAAATGATTAGAAATAGAGCTTACAAGTCTAGGTCATTTTTATGTGTCTACAAGATGGTTTTAATCTGATTGTCTTATGTAAGGCAGTGGGCCTTCCTTTGAGCAATGAGCTCTAGGCATTGTGACTAAATGCAAGGGAATCCCCTATTCATTTCTCATTATACTTTTAATAGAGTATAATTCTGGATTAACCTCCATCGTGGTTTTCTCCCTTAACAAGGTTTCCATGTAAAAATATTGGTGTTATGTGTTTCTGATATGTTGTGTAATTCTTTCTTTTACTATTAATGATCAGATCTAGAATTAAAGATTAATAAGTTGATTAAAGTTATAAATTCTGTGACAAATTATTCACCCCCCCCTCTCAGTTGTATCTTCTTGTTTTTTCAACAATTGGTATCAGAGTTTGTTCCTTTGAAGGTGAAGATTAATAGCTTGAGGTGATCTGAGATGGCATCTTACAAGAAGGATTGTCTTAGATTAGATGGTACAAACTACACCATGTGGAAAGTCAGAATGGAGTGTCATTTGAGGTGCATTGGTGAACCCTTTTGGAATATTACAAAAGATACATATACTATTCCTCATAATGGTCCCTATACTGCTAATGAGATCAAAGAAGCTGAAATAAATACCAGATCTATTGAAGCATTGGTGAGTGCCTTGACCGATGTTGAAATATCAAATGTGATGGGTCTAAAGACTGCACATGAGATCTGGACAAAGCTGGAGTTATTGTATGAAGGAGATCCACTAGTAAAAGTTGCTAAGCTACAAAGTCTAAAAGAAAAATGGGAGGACATGAAGATGAGTGAAGATGAGAACATCCACTCTTTCTCTTAGAAGATAAATGAACTGGTGATGAGCATCAGATTTTTCAGTGGTGTCTTGGATGAAGAAGAAATTTTTGCTAAGATATTTAGATCCGTTCCTTCTTCCTACAAATCGAAAGCTCATGCTATTGATGAACTAAGGTCAGTAACTAAAATAACAAGAGACATTCTAATTGTAAAAATTGCAGCCTTTGAGTTGAGTGAATTTGGTGAATCTACTCCTAAAGTAGAGTCTGCATTCAAAGCCACTGTATCTGAGAAAAAGAAATATGATATAGGAGAAAGTTCTAAGAAGACATTCAAGTATGAAGATGAGATGACAAAGATTGATGATGAAGAAAGAGAGCTAGAAGAGCTAGAAGCACTGATTGTGAGAAGAGAATCTAGAGGCCATAGTAAGTACAGAGGAAAGCTACCTATCAAATGTTTTTTCTTGTAGTAAAATAGGTTATTTTGGATCAAGGTGTCCTAAAAGAACTTCTAAATACAAGCCTTAAGACACTATATTTGATAAGAAATGCTATTATGTTGAAGAAGGTGTTACTGATGATGAATTTGATAAAGAAACTAGAAATAAAGATGGATGGGTATTCATTTCTATCAAAGAAAATAACCAAGTGTCCACTGAATCTACTAGTAATGTGAATGTTCAAAAATCTCTTGCAGCCAAAGTTGAAGAAAAGGACGAATGGGTGATTGAAAGTGGATGCTCACATCATATGGATTGTGACAAAAATAAGTTTTTAAGCTTGGAGAATTATGATGATGGCATTGTGAGATTTGGAGACAACACTTCTGGTGCGATTTGTGGCAAAGGCACTATTTCTTTTGGTGGTAAGCATAATACTCATGATGTTCTTTATGTAGAAGGCTTAAAGAATAATTTGTTGAGTGTTGGAAAAATGGTAGACAAGGGATACAATATTTAGTTTAAGGATGGTGAATTTATAATATTGGGAAATACAGGTAAGTTAATTGCCTTAGGTACAAAGACAAAAGGTAATATCTTTTCGTTGAGCACTACTAGTGAAAGTTGTTTGATTGCTCAAATTGATGTAAGTTGGTTATGGCATAGGCAGTTATGTCATGTGAACTTTGATAACATTGTAAATATAAGTTCTTCTCAAGCGGTGAGAGATCTTCCTAAGATAGTCAAGCCTAACACTGTATGCAAGGAATGTCAGATGGGAATGAAAACTAGAAATTATTTTAGGAGAAAATAACACAACTCTAATGGAGTATTGGAATTGGTACATACTGATCAGTGTGGTACCTCTAGAATCAAAAGTCTACAAGGTGAAAGGTAATTTATGTTGCTTATTGATGATTTCTCTAGAATGATATGGGTTGCCTTCTTAAGAGAAAAACATGAAGCTCTAGAAAAGTTCAAAAGTTTCAAAGTTATGGCAGAGAATGAGATAGGTTTGAAGGTCAAATGTTTGAGGTCAGATAGAGGTGGAGAATTCACTTTGAGATAATTCAATACTTTTTGTGAAGAGCATGGAATTCAAAGATAGTTATCTTCTCCTCAGACTCCTCAATAGAATGGATTTGTGGAAAGAAAGAAAAAAATAGTTTTAGACACTGCTAGAACCATGATTTTGGAAACAAATGTTCCTCATTTATACTAGAGAGAAGTAGTAAGTATTGTTGTGTACACTATCAACTAGGTAAATGTCAACAGTAATTCTAGTAAGACTCCTTTTGAGCTATGGTTTGGTTATAAGCCTACTATGAAGTATTTCAAGAAATTTGGAAGCAAATGCTACATCAAGAGAGATGATGATCTAGGAAAGTTTGATGCTAGAAGTGATGAAGGAATCTTCCTAGGTTACTCTACTAAGAGAAAAGCTTACCAGTGTTTTAATAAAAGGTTGAAGAAAATGGTTGAAAGTGCTAATGTCAAATTCAATGAAGATATTGACAGACCATCCAGATGTAATGGATATGATCGAATGATAATCAAGATAATTCTATTAATGGACAAAATGTTTAGTCACAAAGTCAATTGCAAATTGTTCCTATGAACCAAGGAAATCAAGAAGTAGAAACCGGTAAAGATACAGAAGAAAGAGCCGAACAAACAAAAGTCAAAGAAATCTCTATAGTTCCAAGGTATGTAACGCGAAATCATTTTGACAATGAGAGCATTGGTGACAAAAGTAAATGTGTGCAAACTAGAAGGAGAATCTTAGAAGAATAGTGTCTGATTTCTAAAGCTGAGCCTAACAATATCAATGAGGCATGCAAATATGAATATTGGATGGAAGCCATGAAAGAAGAACTAATGCAGATACAGAAAAATAAGACATGGGAACTTGTTCCAAGACCTAAATACAAGAATGTGATTGGAACCAAATGGGTGTTCTAGAATAAACTCAATGAGCAAGGTGAAGTGGTCAAAAATAAAACAAAGTTGGTTTTCAAAGGGTATTCGCAAATAGAAGGTATTGATTTTGATGAAAATTTTGCCCTTGTTGCTAGAATAGAAGCTATGAAATTATTTCTTGCTTATGCTACCTTCAAGAATTACAAAGTTTATCAGATGGATGTAAAGCCATCATTTTTGAATGGTGAACTAGAAGAAGTTTATGTTGAACAACCAGATGGATTTCAATTAACTGATGAAATGGACATGGTATGCCGATTGAAGAAAGCTCTATATGGACTTAGGCAAGTCCCTAGAGCTTCGTATGCTAGATTGGACAAATACCTGTTGAAGCTTGGATTCAGCAAGGGTACTGCTGATAGTAATCTATATTTCAAGTTGGATCAGGATAAAGAGCTGATAATTGAGGTTTTTGTTGATGATATTATTTTTGAAGGTGATGATGACTTGTGTATGAAGTTTGCTGATGAAATGAAAAGTGAGTTTGAAATGTCAATGATAGGAGAATTGAAATTATTTTTAGGATTGCAAATCACTCAATTAGAAGATGGAATCTTTATATCTCAGTCCAAATATGTAAAGGAGTTGCTGAAAATGTTTGGGATGGAAGAATCAAAGTCAGTTAGTACACCTATGGTGACCAGATGTAAACTCACACTGAAGGATGAATCTCCTAAGGAAACTCAAACAAGATACATGTCAATGATTGGTGGGTTACTGTATTTAACTCAGACAAGGCTATATATAATGAATTTTGTATGCATGGTTGCTAGATTTCAAGTAGACCCAAAGGAATCACATGTAACTACTGTAAAAAAAAATTTCAAATACCTGAAAGGAATAATTGATTTTGGATTATGGTATCTAAAGGATGATGATCTCATTCTGAATGCTTATACTGATGTGGATTGGGAAGGTTATACTAATGATAGGAAAAGTACAAGTGGTGGTGCATTCTTCCTACGGAAGAAACTGGTATCTTGGCTAAGAAAAAAATAGAACTCAGTTTCCTTATCTATTGTTGAAGCATAATACATTGCTATTGCTAATAACTGTACTCAAGTAATGTGGATCAAGTAGATGCTAAGTGATGTCAAGATTGAGTATGAATATCCTATTACCATATTCTATGATAACTCAAGTGCCATAAACATTTCCAAGAATCTAGTGATGCATTCAAAGACAAAGCATACCTCCATCAAGTATCACTTCTCGAAAGACAAAGTGAGTGACAAAGAAGTCAAACTAGAATATGTACCTACTAAAGAGAAAGTTACAAATATTTTCATTGTCATTTCCTAAGGATACTTTTGAGTACCTCAGAGGAAAGTTAGGGGTGATTTCCCCTCCTGATCAGAGTTAATGATGCAGGTGTTTGCATCAATTCGTGAATTCATTGCTATATCCTATTCCGGATTGATGTTGTGGTGGCTACTACTTAGGGGGAGTAGTCAAATGTTTTAAATATGTGGTTCAGAGCTTGTGAACCTTTGCCATTGATGTCAAAGGGGGAGAGAAGTGCAATGTGAAAAAGTATAATGGGAGAGAAGTGTGATGTGAAGAACCTTTATGGAACAAAAGGGGAGAAGTGCTATCTAGAGCTAAGAGAGAAGGTGGAAGAGTTAGTTTGGGTTGATTGTATTCTTTTTCACATCATGTGTTTCCATCAATGCCAAAGGGGGATATTTTTTGATGTTGTGGTTGTGTTGCTGATATGTGGTTTTCACTGATAACACTATTAGCATTAATGATGCTTAAGGCTGTATATGTTGAAGATATTCAGAAAATTGTAATAAATATGTTTGTAGGAAGCTAGTGAAGCTAAGAAGGCTAGAGTAGTGTAAAGTTCTTTACGTTGATATTTAGGTGTTAAGCTTTAATGGATTTATTGCTGAACATGTCTAGTATGTTGTCTAGAAGTCTCAGTGATACGCATCAAATTTTGTGCAGGTTAAGTGTTCTAGTGTTTCTAGAGTCATTTTGGTACTATAGCAGTTGTTCTTGGAAGAAGAAGTTAGAATTCTGGTAATTTCAGTTGTTTTGTATGTTCTTGTGATGTTCTTGGATGATTCTAGATCATGTTCTATCTTTGTTACATGTCCATGGTAGTTGGTGTGATCAAGGTCAAAGATTTTTCTGATGCAAGTTCGGGTTTTCATGTTCTTGGCTGACATGATCGTGGTAGCGTGTTGTAGATCCTTATGGATTAATTTATTATTGTTTGGTGTGTTCGAGGATGTTGTTCTGGGTTCTCTCTATGTTGTGACTAACTTGTGTTGGTGCGCATAAAGATTTACTCATGTATTAAGGCCGACAGTTGTAATTTATTTATTATTTGTGGACGACATAGTTGTTGATGTAAATCCGTATAGAGGATATATAAGTAAGGTTTTTTTGTGGAATAAAATAATTGTGTTGATGTATTCTCAGTGTATAAGTGTGAAATACATGTGAGAATAAAGATAAATCATTTAGGAGTAGAGCAGAGAGTGAAATAATATTGAGTAGAGTGTGTGTGAAGTTTTTCAGTGCCTAATCAAAACTATCATCAAGCTTTTGTAGAAGCTATTTTCCTCAGTTCAACCTACCCAGAGGGTTTTAATTTTATTGTCTTATGTAAGGTAGTGAGCCTTCCTTTGAGTAGTGAGCTCTAGGCAGTGTGCCTGAATGCAAGTGAATTCCCTATTCATTTCTCATTATAATTTTAATAGGGTATAATTATGGATTAACCTCCACCGTGGTTTTATCCCTTAGCATGGTTTCCATGCAAAAATATTGGTGTTATGTGTTTCTGATGTGTTGTGTAATTCTTGTTTTTACTATTAATCATCAGATGTGGAATTAAAGATTAATAGGTTGATTAAAGTTTTGAATTCTATGATAACTGATTCACCCCCCCCCCCCCCTCCCTCTCAGTTGTATCTTCTTGTTTTACCAATGAAACATACATCAAACATCAAAACATTTCAAGAAATCAACCATCCACATCAACAAAGCTGAAATAAAAATAAAATCAAGACAAACTATAGGTGGATGATACTCTTTTGAATTATGATTTTATCACTATATGCTTTGATGTTCAACATGTTGTACTTTGGTTATTGTTATCATTTTTTTGGAGCAACTCTATGATGTATTGAACTAGAGAAGCTAGGAAGGAGAATGAAATTTTCTTTGTCTGTTGTCTGTGAGTTGATCATTTATTATGTAAATTGTCGTGGGATGTTCTCTACAAAGTATCACTGATGACATTCTAAATTTACATATTATAATGTATAATTCTTCTCTGTTTACCCAAGAACTGATCAGGTCATCTTGGTTTAATTATACTTATATTCTTGTGTTCACTTGCAATATCAAAAATCATGAAAGTAGTACTCAGGTCATCATGGTCTAACTCATACCACCGATACTTGTACTCACTTTCAACATTTTAAATGCTCAATGATGATAAAAAGCATGATAAAAGGACTGTTAAGATGACAATGCTTGTATATAGGTTTGCATGGTAACATTAGATTGCATTCATGATATTTTTGCATTTGTAGAGTATTTTGTTCCAAAAAAAAAATGGGTAACTCATTCATAAGCAATGATAACTTTCTTTATTAATGGATTGAGTATACTTGACATTAACAAAAACATCATCATTATCATATAGCTGCATAATAATTTAAATTGCATACATTAGGGAACATTATTAGGGCATTTCCTCATTCATACATTCCATCATATATTTTACATCATATCATATTTTTCAAATCATCACATCATTAAAATTGCATACTAAAAACTATCAAAACAAATCTCTATATTAGTTGCATATTCATTCATCCATTTATCATATCAAAAAAATGCATTCAAAGTATAATTCTAGTCATCATTCATTCATCCATTTCTTATATCATATATTTGCATATTATTCTATCATTAAAATATCACATCCATAATCATGCATATGATTACACTATCATGTAATTTAGATATACACATCATTATGAACCTATCGATACATGTAAATAACTACATACATCATGCATCTATAATTCATCATTATTCATGTAATCACGTTTGTAACATCATACATAGATCATCATAAATCATAGCATATCACATGATCATTAAATACATCCATAACAACATCATAAATCATAGCATATCACATGATCATTAAATACATCCATAACAGTTTCATATAGATCATCACATAACATATAGAACATGGAAATTAAATGAATCCATCATAGAATCATATGGAACACATATAAATCGATCAATCTACTGCATACCATATAGATCTCAAAAATCATAATGTCAAGTATACAATGATGTCTAAAATTTAAAAAAATGAGATATAACATAAAAAATGGTTGTGAATCAAAAACTGGAGTATACATCATGTCTCAAATATATCATAGGATCACATCATGAAGCTATGAGTGGGTGCCTCCAAACGGTACAGGCATCTCTGGGCCAATACCTCCCCCACTAGACGTACTAGGATCTCTCAGGTCTCTCCATGGAGGCTGAGTCACACCTACACTAATAGTCCTAGAATGATTCCTACCTGATCGAGACTATGTGTAACTAACTCTCTACCTAGAGAGGACTGCATCATGGTATCAACCTCTATAAAACATCACCTCTCTACCCACACAAAGAACCTCTCTCATATAATTTGAAACATTGGTACCATCTGCCAATCTTTGTAATCTATCAATGGTAGTTTGTGCCTACTCTACAACCTGCCTAGTTGTATCTCACTCTGTTGTCAAAGTAGCAATCTATGCCTATGTAGCAACCAACTATCCCTGCACTTTTCCAAGAGCCTATGCACGAGCCTAGGCCTAGGCCTGCATCTAAGTCTGAGTCTAAACTAATAAACCCTATGCCTATACCAACTGCCCATGTAAATTCTATACTTGCACCTATAGAATCACAATCTAAGTCTATTGATGCTGAGATGGTACCCCAATACACACACATTGCTCAGAAGGTGCTACCAGTGATCACCTCTTATGAGGCACCATAAAATCTCACATATCTACATCACAACTAGACTCACCACCATCATCTCCACCACTATCATCATCTCCACAACTATCATCTCCCTCATCATCATCACCACTACCTCCTCCATCATCACCACCTCTTCCATCATCACCACCATCATCATCCCCCTCCTCGTCATCACTGCCCTCTTCCTCCAAAGGTAATGGCATTGGCTCATTAGGAACAATGATCCATGGAAAGGGATGTAGAGCCAGATACTCTTCATAATCTACTGTAATAGGGGCCTTAGTAATATCTGGATGAATATCCCAAACTACAAGCTGTAAAGTCTAGTACTCCTAGATAACAACATCATCTGAGAGATAGGGTCCCCAATCTATAGCATCTATTTGACAATGACCATAATGTGTAACACCCTGGGGCATGCCCTGTATGATACCATACTTCCTAAGCACTCTCCTAAGTAAAAATCTCTCCAACACCCAATGATTCTGACCAATTAGTAGCATTGACTAAGAGAGATATGGCATCTAAACATCCATGATCCCAGTGCTCGCATTTGAGATAAGGTTTCCATGTGATAACCTAAAAATCATCCAATACTCTCCTCCAATACTCTAACTTACCCAGTCTAGACTGAGTAAGATGACATGTATAAATATGTACATTTGGCCTCATGGCTAGTTGATGTCTCACATCACTAGATGCAAAGCAACTATATGCTCCCATGCCCACACCTATAATAATGTAACCCCTACCGACAAATTGCGACCTCAGAGGTAGACAACTAAATTTAAATCATGATAAACATGGGCAAGCATACACATGCCCCACACATATCTAGTACCATGCACTATCATACTCTCTAGTGCACAACCCCAACCAACAAAGAGTCCCTTTGACCTATGATCAGGACAAAGGAACCCTCCAATGAAACCAAAAAGAACACAAGGTAGGGTGGCATAAGCATCCACCATCTCATGCCATGGGATCTCGTATCCAAAAATACTATCATCCCGAAATACTCTACGAAGAGCATCAGTCCCACCCTGCTCTATAAAATCATATAGCACAAGCTTAGACAACAAGAATCCTCAAAATCTGCCACACATCCTCAGGAGTGGCAGTCATCTCTCTAGTAGGAAGGTGGAAGGTATTATGCTTGCTATACCACCTCTCTACTAAAGTTGTCAAGGGACCCCAATTAATCCTAATCTGGGGCATATGTAAGAGAGAAGACAAACCACATTGCATAATCACTGTTGTCTTAGGCTACACTAGCTAAGGTATCAAATCAAAAGTTCTAAGAAATTGCTCATGAACCTATAGGTTCGTCAATGCCTCCTATCATCACAAAATACAAGTCACTAATCTTTGTCAATACATCAAACATCAATTAGCCTATGAAATCTAAAGAGCTCTGGTGAGACGTTGATCAAATCTCATCAGCAAACCATCAATCAACCTCTCCTATCATGATTTCATCATCAGTTTAAAATTTTCCCTCACCTATCATGAGGTTAACCATCATGTCCTCTACTAAGATCATTAATCATACCAAACCAACGACTGACATGATAAAAATTTGATAAAATAAATCATTCTGACTTAGATGCACTAAAATAGGTGGTGAAAGCGCTAAAAGATTCAATGTGCCATTTCAGCAGTTCAACACGCCACTTTAGGCGGTCAATGTGCTAAATCACTAGATGTGCCATTTCATTTTATAGACATGTTACAAAAATTTCCATAAGTGCTATAACATTCTATACGCTATTTTAGCTTGTCTATGAGCTACAAAAACTCGCCTAAGTGCTAAACTATTATATGCACTATTTTATCGACCGACATGCTAAAATAACTAACCTACATGTTAAAACATTGGATGTGCTAAAACAATAATACCAAGCGCTATTGCGGGCTATCTACGCACTAAAAGAATTTCAAAAATTTGAAAACTAAATTAAATGCACTAAAATCAAAAATCATGAGAAACAAGGAGGTAGATGGGTACATACCGAAGGTCCATAGATGGTTGGGCGGTTGTGTCGACACACGCGCTCAAAAAAATGAGTGTGGTAAGGGATTGGAATTTTGCTCCAAAAGCTCAAAATCACACACTCTCTCTCAAATTTTGAAAACTTAATTGCATAAATGAATTCAAAATTTCAGATGAGGATTATAGAATCACTAGACTTCAAGAACTAGAATTGTTGGATGAACGTCCTCAATAATATATCAATCATTTAAAGGTATATCGACAAAGAATTTCTAGGAGCTACAATCATAGGGTAAAGCCTAGAGTCTTTTAGGTTGGTGACTTGGTCCTAAAGGAAAACCCTAGAAATCAACAAGACAGAGAAAAGAAAGGAAAATTTGAACCTAACTAGCTAGGTCCTTTTGTTGTCATATCAGTCTATGGATTTGGAGCCTATCAATTGTCCACACTTGAAGGGGATCTGTTTGACAAACCTATCAACAATATCCATCTCAGGATGTTCTACACCTAAATCACCTAGTGCACATTTCAAGTCCTGGAGAAATAGTTTCGTTGATGAAAACCTGGTGAACATGCATCTTGATAACAGAAAAATACAAAAAAAATTCAAAAATTCATCACTTTATCTCTCGAGGGGGCATATATCCATCATCACAACAAAATCAATGTTTGAGGCATATTTGAAATTTTTTCGTTGATACTAACAGCAACAGAAAATTTTCTTTGAAGCAATGCATAAACACATCACTTCAAAGAGGGGGAAAATGTATACACCTAAAAATGGTCTGGATAATCTAATTAATTAAATATGATTTATTTGATTAATTCACCTTTAATTCTTGTAATATTAAAGAAATAGAAATATTTATTTATATAGTTCACTTTTAATTATTCTATCTTTATTATATTATTTCTTCTTAATTAAATAAACAAATTTAATACTTTGTTTTATTTAATTATTCTTATTAAATTATTCTATTATCTTAATCACATCATCACATCTAAATTAAATAAACAATTTTCCAATTTTGTTTTATTTAATTACCACACTTTCTCCATATTTATTTAGTAAACATAGACTTCATAGTTTTGTTTTATTAAATTAAATATATTATTTTCCTAAATTGAATAAATCCATTGAAAGATATTCTACAGCTGTTTCCTATTGTCACTCAAAATATCCATCTACCAAATTACATATGAAATGCCTAATTTAATTAACTCAACCTTCATGGGAAAATTTGGAGACAAATTGGAGACAAATTTGTAGGCAACTCCTTCATCTTCTTTCATGGATTTTTCCTATTATCTTGCTGAATTTTTTTATGGGGAGAAACAATCTCCATAATCTTCTCAAAATCCTTCATCCTTCACCATCGAATCCGCAAGATTGTATCCAAACCTTTTCTTTGCTGCCTCTTCACAAATATGCTGCCAAGAATCTATAAATACAACCTCTTTCTATAGGAAAAGGATCCCAACTTTGTGCAAACTTACTTTGTAGGAATATCAATTAAGCAACAAAGCATTTTATCATTTAGCAATTAAGTAATAGAAATTATCAAATCATTTTAGAATATCAATCATAATCATGGATTTTCATTTGGTTGCATCTTAGTTTATAGTAGTTTCATTTATCAAATTCATGTCAATCTCAGCTACAATATCACAATCACATCATTTCGCAATCATCATATATGATTAGTTTCTTGAATTTAACAATATATCATTCTCTAGATTGTCATTTTAATAGTCAAAATTCTTACACAATCTGAGAACCACGGTGATTTAATAAATCTTTGGAGATAGAGTGAAATATGATACTTTCAATGGATTTCTCGGTTTTAATAGTTTAATTGTTGTTTAAATCTATTGATATAATGTCTTATTAAGAAGTGTTTCTTGTTATAGTTATTTTACTTATTCCACACTTACAATTATTTCATCAAGCCTACATGTTATCAAGTCAAGCATTCAAGAGTTAAGAATTCCAAGAGTTCACAAGATCATCTAGAGAGCATTCAAGATCATTTTTAAGGCTTTGAATGATAAAATTCTTCATCAATTGTTGCAGAAATTCAAGATCCATCATAATTTTAAGAATATCAAGCATGTTATTGAGCTACTATTGTGATGTAGCATTGAAGATCCAAGATCAAGCATTGTTCTACACCTATAGTTAGGATCAACATCTACATCCTTCATGGTCATTTCATGTTGAGTTGAAGAATTATAAGACATCATTCAAGGTATTATTGTCCATGATTCATGATCTTTGCTTCATGTTTCATTCCTTCATTTCATTTTCTCATCATTTGGTTTAATTACCTACAAAGGGTTTGACCAAGGGAAACCCCTATTCACTAACAATCAACAAGTTTTTCTCGTCTTTACATGTATGATTATAGGTGTATAGATTGAAGAAAAGTGGATTTGAAGCCTTCAAAAGTATCAAAATGAAAAATTTGCAAATTTCATCAAAGTTGTCATGAAAATTTGTCAAGACTCATGGAAACTCAGATCTAGGGAAAAGTATCCATCCAATTTGGATGAAATCAATGGGAAAGTGCTTATTTTATCCATCTTCATAGGCATGCAAAGTTTCAGTTCAATATTCTACTCCTGGGACACTTCACGACAAAATGGAACTGATCCCCCAGTGCTGGGGAATGAGTGACCCCACTATAGGCATTTTTCAAAAAAAATTATAGATTCAGATACCCTTTTCCCCAAAATTGATTCCTATGCAAAAATCTAGATTTGGGATTGATTCACCCAAATTGGTGAATGAGTCCTAGTAGGTCAAAAATTTAGATTTTTCAGTGTTTCAGAGCTCATTCAATTAGATTCCCATGTGTACACATTTCATCTTGCAGCTTTCTATTCTATTTTATTTGCATTTCTAGGTCATTTATTTAAAATCTTCATTAAATTAGGGTTTAGCATTACATCTTGCATTGCATTTTTCTTTCCAAGTTCTTACTTGGTGATGAACCCCTTATTAGTTTACATTCAGCCCCTAAGACAACCCTATTGCAATATCTCTTTCTCCTTAGCATTGAGATCTCTAGGGTATCCTTGAATGTTAGTTGGAGAAAATTGGTGTTCTATGTTCTAAACCATAAATCATCCATTTTTCAACTAATCGTTCTGGTGAACCTATATTTAGAACAATTCATTTTCTAATTTGAAGTCCATCATCCTAGAATTAGCTCGCATTAACATTGCATTGCATTTTGTATTAGTTAATTGGCATTCTAGGCTTTCTAATTTTGTATTAGTGAAAGTTCATATAGTTTGCATTTTTGCATCTCATTTCGTTGAAAATAAAACAAAATATTCATTTTCACTTAGGTTATAGCTCATACTACCTAAAAATCATAGAAAACACTCAAAATTTCCTAAAAATTGTGAAAAGAACCCTAACTAGGACTCGTTTGCCCTTTCGGGTGAATCAGTCCCATTTTAGATTTTAAACTACCTTTAACATCATTAAAACCCTCATTTTTGCACTTGTTAAGATTTTTGGTAACATATACTATAAGTTTGGAAAGATTTGGGAACATCTTTTTTATGCATCTAGGTCAAAAACATCAATTTAGGGTAGTCATTAGATCTGAAAAATGCTCACTTTTATGAAAATTTCAATAGTATGGATAAAATTACTTTTCACTTTTTCATATACAATGTTTACTTTCATAAATCTTTGCAAAAAGTTTGATAAAAGTGCTTTTCATTCTTGGATACACATTGCTTGCATTCTTATAGTTTTGCATACATTGGATAAAAGTGTTTCCATATTTGGAAATACATTGTTTACATTATTGAAGAATTGCATGAAATGGTTAGAATTTCTTTTCATTCTAGGTCAAACAATGTTAGAGTCTTACATATCTAGGTATGCTAAGAAAAAGTTCATACCCCTCCCTATAAGAGTGTTTTAGTAAAAGATAATACAACCTTAGACAATCCTAATGATCATATGCATTCTTCTCTTAATACCTCTCCTATTTGTGAAGAAGATATTTTGGTGTTAGAAGAACCTATCAATGAGAATTTTGAGAGTCGTACTTGTTTCTCTCCTCTTACCTCTCTTAGTGGACAAGACATTGATGAACAAGAAGAGACAACCATAAGAAATCATCATGATCACATAACACACCAAGAGACCATTGAAACTTCAACTATTCTACATTCATCTCCCAACATCCTCACCTCTCGTGATAATGTTTTAGTGGATGAAAGTGTAAGTGAGGAAGATATGTTGGTGTTGGATGATCAAAACTTTAAGATCCATGAAAATCCAATTTATGTTTCCTCTCCTATTTTGGAAGACATTATAGGACAAAGGACTGAAATTATGGAAAATCATGACAATTGCATTTGTTCTTCTCGTAGTATCTCTCCTAGTTGTGAAGAAGATACTTTGATACATGTGAATCTTTATTTCCCCTCTTCGCCTACAGAAAAATTATTGAACATGAGAATTCCATCATTAATAAACAAGACAATTCAGCCATCAATCATTCCGCTAGTTGCGATGAAGTCATTTTGGAAGAACCAATCCTTGAATGTCAAGAGCATTTCATTTTTAGTTCTCCAAAAAACTCCCCTCCTAGGGAGGATACCATGGTGGAAGAAAATGACAACATTTTTCCTTAGAGGATGGTGAAAAGATGACACTAGATTTCCCTTGATTAGAAATATATTAAGCCAAGACCGCTAAGGTTATGAATGTGGAAGTTTCCATTAAATCCCCCTGATTGATAAACCTCCTACATACCCTATGGCACATCCTAAGTATCCCCCTAATTATTCACCCACCTTCACACAAACCACAAACTCAAAACAAACCCGAACTTATCCTTTACCCACCTAAGAATATTATCATTGCTCATGCATATAACACTAGAAACAATTTGCAACCAAGAAAAAAAACTTCAACATCCCTCCCATTTCCTAACCCTATCTTTCCTAGTGCCCCTTGTTTGCCTTCACAGAATGAAAGGAAGTACAATCTTGTTGAACAACTTAACAATACTCCTGCTAAGATATCATTATGGGACCTTATTCAATCCTCCCCTCATTATCCTAACATGATTCAAACTACCTTAGAACAAGTTTATATCCCTTCTAATGTGAAACCAAATGGCATAGAAGCCCTAATTCAAGGAATAAATGCTGACATTTTTTTCCACAAAAGTGAACTCCCCCTTTGGAAGTGCAAAAACAAAATGATATTTTTATAATAATAGCTAAACAAAATATAACAACGATAAATTGAACCCTTGTCAATAATGAATCTACTCTTAATGTGTGCAGTGTAAACCTTTTGGATAGGCTTGGTGTGGATAAATACAAAATTCAACCCAATTTTTTTATCTATTAAGGGATTTGACAATGTAGGAAAACAATTGCTCGGTGTGATCACTTTTCCTTTTACAACTAGAAAGGATACATTAGAGACATTGCTCCATGTTATGCCTCACTATCTTTCATATAATCTACTTTTAGGAAGATTGTGGATTCACGCAACGAATGGGGTGCCTTCTACTCTTCATAGTAAAATGAAGTATATTTACAAAGACAAAGTATACAAACTTGAAGCTGACCCTAACCCAAAAAATTGTTTGAACATTGAGAAAAACAAGGAAAACCCTTTGAAAACAATAACACCAACTACAAAAGTGGAACCTATGTAAGAAGAACAAAAAACTACATGTCGTAAACCTTTCAAAATGATATTGCTGGATGATTTTGGATCATTGAATTTCAAACCAAAATTCATGGGAGAATACAATATCATAAACAAAGATGCTAGAAAGGGAAAAAAGAAAGTGGTAATGTCAACATAAAATTTGGAAGATCCTTCGAAAGCATTCACCTCAACCACTTTAGAAAAGAGATGAAAAATTACACAACAAACTTTGATTAACTTAATTATGAGAAACCACTAAATCCAAAAGAGATGAAGAATCTTTATGGAAAAGGTTATGAAATGATGAAACAACTTGGTTATAGTGGAAATGGATGTGGTGCTAGAGAACAAGGTATTTGTGTCCCTATAAAGCCTCACATGCAAGAAAATACTAATGGTCTTGGTTATTGTCCTTTGAAAGAAACAAGCAAGCCTTCACTCAATATCAACACTATCACAAAAGATTCCTCTAAACCAACTTTAGCATTACTGCATTTTGAACTAATAGACACTAGTGGTCTTGGTTGTTATCCTTTGCAAGAAATGAAACAAACAAAGAAATCTATGCTTGATGTCAGTGTCATCTTACAAAACACTAATGATTTGAATTCGTTAGATTTTACACCCTCCTGTAAAGGAGAGAATGAAATCTCAAAATATAAAGAGTCTTGTGTAGGTATGACACCTTGTACTAAACAAGAGACATATTTGCTGCAATAAAAAGGAACACCTTCTACTATCTATCAAGAAAGTATCTTGTCAAGAATCCTCCAAGATCATTTGATACCTCTCCCTCCAAGAACATGAAAGAAATTTGACTACAAGAGTTCATTTTGTGCATGTC
The DNA here is from genome assembly GCA_007115665.2 of Sequoiadendron giganteum. Classification (NCBI taxonomy): domain Eukaryota; kingdom Viridiplantae; phylum Streptophyta; class Pinopsida; order Cupressales; family Cupressaceae; genus Sequoiadendron; species Sequoiadendron giganteum. The sequence goes on along the minus strand of CM021105.1, from coordinate 184,081,001 downwards.
ATAGAGTTTACAATCATTCTACTAATGAATATAAGGCTTTGAATAATAAAATTCAATATCTTGAGTGTGGTGCTCTTCCTTGGGTTGAAGCACCTAGTTCCTCTTTTTATTTTGATTGATCCTTGTCCTGCACTAAGTGGGGGCAATGGGTTAGGTATCCTTGGCCTCATATATAACTTGTCATTGTCTCTTTTGGAAAATCACCGCCTTTCATGTAAATATAAGAGCAAGATTGGGATGTGGATGACATGACTTAAGTTGCCTCACATGTGAAATACTTATTCATGATGTAGATCGATTCATAAACATATGACTTGGCATAGGGCTTTCTGAATAACCTCTCATATCTTCTTCTACTTTAAATAAATTTCTCACAACAATGGTGTTAGCAACCACTTTAAAGTGGGGGAATACATCAACACTCATGTTTCATTGTGTGATTTCTTTCTTCCTGTGATGCATCCTTTTCTTGGTGGTGTCACTGGGTTTGATTTCCTCTGAGAGAGTAATATTTCTTTAACTTGTCCTTTCTTGGAGACATTAGGCACAATGTTCCCTATAAAGAGACCTTGCATGAACTAAAAAAAATCCCTTTGAACATATCTTAGACTATTTCACATTTACAACATTGGTTATATGGACAACTTGCATAACACATTTTGCATGCCTATGGAGCCATCTTTTTTGTTCATTAGTTCCAAGCATATGAATTTTTTCTTTCCTCATGAAGTTCAAAGTTCATTATTTGTTCATGAGCTCTAAGCATATGAATTTTTTCTTGTCTAATGAAGCTCGAAGATTATTATTGTGTGGCACCTTATTGAAGTTATCAGGAGGTATAGATTTGGTCTGGTTGTATGGCAGCCAAATAGAGGCATGACTTCCCCTATCCACTTATGTATGTGGGAAAATACTAGTCATGTGTCTCACCCTTTTGAATACTCATGTTGTGGAAGACCTGAAGTTCCATGGCCCTAGAGTGATCACATCTTTGTTGAACATGGATCGACCCATCTTATTCTTTTCTTTCTTTTTTATGTCTTTGGAATTGTATGTTTGTGTATCTTGTTTTGCTATAAATCATACACCTTGTGTGTGTCCTTTGTGCCCATGTTGGTTTGAAGGAGGATCTCTGATTTTGGGGGCTTGGCCACCTCCTTTGATCTTTTTCATATTTTGTCATCCGCATGGGTACGTTTGGACCCCTCTTGAAAGTCTACTTTAGTGTGAGTTTGAAGCAAGTTCATCCTCTCACTAAAGTGGGGGCTAAATGTAGTGTCAAAAAATATCATCGCTTACAATTTGACACTTGATGTGGGAATAATTAATGATAAATTAGACTCAATGTCGCCTTGATCTATTGTTTTGAGGTGTTTTACACATCCACATTAAGACTTGGGCCCTTTCTAAGCTAAATTAACTTAACTCTATCTTAATTTAATGTTGTGAAGTGTATTTATTTACACCTTCACATTAAATTTAGGAGGGTTGTAAATTAAATGGACCTAATCTAGTGTTGTTGTAATGTGTTCTACACATTCACATGGTATTTTGGGCCCTTCTTAGCTAAATAGACCCAATTTGGCCTTAATTTAATCATGTAGAGTATATTTATTTACACTTTCACATTGGATTTTGGCCCCTATTTCATTTATGACCTTAATATTATCATTAATAGGCCCCTAATACCCCATATTATGCATCCCAAGAAATATTTCAATCAAAAACCTTACAATATCAACATATAAACTTAATTTACACACTCCTCGATACTTTAGTAATAAAAATATGCCTTGTTAGACCCATTCACCACTTTGGGTGAATTAGTCCCATCTAGGTGGGAACCATTCACCTAGCTTGGTGAATGAGTCCCATTTGGCCTATTTTCAAGTTTTTGAGTGGGAAAAATTAGGTTTTAAGTTTAAATTTTGTGTATGTTGGGCTTTGGGATATAATACATGAGATATTAGCTAGATTTCCTATAAAAATGAGTTTTAAAATCATTATTTCATCAGGCCTACATGTTATCAAGTCAAGCATTCAATAGTTAAGAATTTCAAGACTTCATAAAATCATTTATAGAGCATTCAAGATCATTTTTAAGGCATTCAAGGGCATAATTATTCATCAATTATTGCAAAAATTTGAGATCCATCATCATGTCAAGCATATCAAGCATGTTATTTAGCTAGTGTTGTGATGTAGCATTGAAGATCCAAGATCAAGCATTGTTCTACACCTATGGTCAAGATCAAGATCTACATCCTTCATGGCCATTTCATGTTGAGTTGCAAAATTATAAGACATCATTTGAGGTATTCCTATCCATGATTAATGTTTTTTGCTTCATGTTTCATGCCTTCATTTTATTTTCTCATCATTTGGTTTAATTACCTACAAGGGTTTTAACCAAGGAAAACCCCTATTCACTAAAAATCATCACATTTTTCTCCTCTTTACATGTGTGATTGCAGGTGTATAGATTGAAGAAAAGTGGATTTCAAGCCTTCAAAAGTACCAAAATGAAAAATTTGCAAATTCCATCAAAGTTGTCAAGAAAATTTGTCAAGACTCAGAGAAACTCAGATCTAGAGCAGAATATCCATCCAGTTGCATGAAAGTAGTGGGAAAGTGTTTTTTATCCATCTTTCAAGGAGTGCAAAGTTTTAGTTCAAGATTATGCTCCTAGGACACTTCACGACAAAATGGGATTGATCCCCCAATTTTGGCGAATGTGTCCCACTATAGGTATTTTTATAGATTTGAATACACTTTTCCCCAAAATCGGTTCATGTGCAAAAATCCAAATTTGGGACTGATTCGACCAGATTGCAAAATGAGTCTGAATAGGTCAAAAATTTAGAGTTTTCAGTGTTTCAGAGCTCATTCAAGTCATCTTCAAATTCCTAGCTGTACACATTTCATCTTGCAACTTTTTGTTATGTTTTATTTGCATTTTTAGGTCATTTTGTTAAAATTTGCATAGAATTAGGGTTGAGCATTACATCTTGCATTGCATTTGTATTTCCAAGTAAATACTTGGTAGTGAGCCCCTTATTAGTTTACATTCAGCCCCTAGGATAGCCCTATTGCAATATCTCTATCTCCTTTGCGTTGAGATCTCTAGGGAATCCTTGAATGTTAGCTAGAGAAAAGTGGTGTTCAATGTCATAAACCATAAAGCATCCATTTTTCAACTAATCGGTACTTTAGATTCAAATCATGAAACATAAAAAGCATAAAAATAAACTATTTTTTTTTATTTTTTTGAAAAGAAATCTCATTGGCACTCATTCACCACCTTGGGCGAATCAGTCCCAATGCAGATTTTGCATTGCATTTTTTGGCATTTAAAGCACTATTTCTAAGCTTATGTTTGTTTTTTATAGCTTTCTATTTCAATTTCTATAATTTCTATTATATTCATATCATTGTTCTTCGCTTATATTGCATTTACGTTTATCTTGCATTTAGTAGACCTTGTATGATACTCATTTGGTGTCCTATTGTTGATACTATAGTGAGATGAAGTTTGAGACTCATGTCATCTCATCATAGCATAATTGTTGTGGATCTTGGGTTGTCTAGCTCTTTCACTCCTAGTATTTACACTAGTACACTAGGTATGGACCATACCCTAAACAACTCTTTACCTTCACATAGTGTGACACATGTTGAAACAATGGTTGCTAGTGTTCCACAAGAAAAAAATATTCAAATTCATGAAGATTTAGAAATCCTACACCATCAAGTGTAAAATGAAAACATTTCAACTACTGCAATCCCTATTATAGATAACATTCACTGCATGCTTCAAAGTGAAGATGGACTTGACCTTGTGAAAAACATAGTTCAAATCTTTGGAGAACACTTCACTGCAATCACTAGTTTTCCTTTACCTAAAAGCAATGTCACAAGCCAAGGAGGAACTCAAATTCCTCCTCCCACAATAATTTCCTCAATCCCTACATATACAAACCTCAAGTCACAACAATAACGCAACCAACTAGTAATGTGATTCCTTCCTTGGTATTTAGACTAGCATCCCTAGTACCTTTGTGGCATTGCATGTTATATCTCCTACTACCTTACCACCTATAAGAATTCCATTCAATTTACCTTCGAACGCATACACCTCTTCACCATTTTCACCTCCATCTCATTACACAAGTAATGAAACTCATAAACCAAATCTTCCAAAGTGTTTCATCCCTTCAAAAAAAAAAATTCCACTATCAACCAAAATCAAAATGGCCCATCTACATATTATGTCAAAAGCAGTCCATTTTCCTTGGAGATATTGTGAACACCAATGCCACAAGGTGTAGAGGTGCCTAGATTCAAGAAATATGGGGCAAAGAGAGATCCTTCTAACCATGTTAATTATTATACTACCTTATGTAGTGACTTTGTCCTTGATGATAAACTCTTGGCTAAGCTTTTCCCAACGTCCTTGAAAGATACTGCTTTGGAATGGTTTTCTTCACTACCAAATAACTCAATCCATTCATTCAATGAACTTTTTGAGGCATTTTTAACCGTTTCCAAGTGCATATGACTCCTACGATGACCTTGGCTGATTTCATGAAGTGTAAGCAAACAAAAGAAAATATTACTGACTTTATATCATGCTATTAATCACTTTATTCAAAAATCAATGTCAAGGTTCCTAACACTTACCTTCAAAAGATGTTCATAGAAAATTTGCAAAGTAAGATACAAGAAAAGCTTACCATAATATAAATTTCCATCCTTCATGCACTTGTGTACTACCCTTCATGATTATCAAAATTTGGTTAGTAGTTGAGATACAAAATCCACTTCTAGCCAAACTGAGAAGTCTGAGTTCGCAAACCCAAATAATTCTCAACCTTTTAGAAAATAGAACAAAGTTTTCCCTCAATTTAATCCCCCTCAACAAACAACTAAAAATTTCAATAACCAAGTAGCTTTTTTTAAATTCGTGATACCCTTTAGCTATGGGGACCTAAAAAGATAATTCACTCCCTTACCTGATACCCTTCATAACACAATGACACAAATTTAAGAACAACAAATGATTACCTTTCCTCCCATTAAACAAACTGGTCCTAATAAAACATTGCCTGAATACCATAGACCAAATTCTTATTGCCATTATCACCAACAAAATGGACATGACACAAAATATTGTAAACATCTTAAACACCTTGTGTAAGACCTCATTGATTCTAGTCATCTTTCTATTGAAGGTGATAGCAATCAAGGAAATAAGTTTGTTTCCCCTCCTTACCAAAACCTACAAATCTTTACCAACCCTATGCCTAATCATAACATTTGACTTGTCAAAGCTAGCAAAACTATAAAGAATGATGTGATGAATGTTGATATGGATGATGATAATAATGATACTGTTCAACATGATTCTATAGATAATGATCTTATGGATGATATGGTAGGAGTGATATATTTCATCCCTCATAAGGGTCGAGCTAAGAATTCTCTTCACATTGCTTTCTCCTTTAAGCATATACTTAAGAATGAACCCGATGGTCATCTTTACATAGTCGACCATACTTATGATAAGCCCACTAATGGGATATTAATATATCTTGTTTGTGGAAAGAATGTGATCACCAAGGAATTCTTACTTCTGCATGAACTCTATCAAGACATATATGATAAACCAAAAGCATGGATAAAGAAGCACAATTGTTTCGCTTTCCCTACAATGGGATCAGTCACCCTTCCTTTACAAATAAGACCGAAAACATTAGATATCTCATTCTCCATCATCCCACAATCGGACCAATTTCGTGTGAAGATAGACTATCCATGACTTCACTTCATGAATGCAGCCCCTTAGGTTGTACATAAATGCTTGAAGTTTCCCTTTGACAATACAATCTTCACTGTCCATCATAGTGGCTTTAACCCTTTGTCCTCCCATGGAAACTTTTCCTTATATTTCTTTTGGCCCAAGCCTATAGAACCTATAAAACCATGATAAAACTTATTTTTCATGTCCTATCAAAAATTCAAGGAAAAGAAAATAGTAGAATTATCCCTTTGAAACTTGCCTCAACCTACCACCAAACCTACTATCCTTGATGAAACCATGCTTGAACCTAAAGAAATTAAAAAAAAAAAAGACCAATCTAAGATGGAAACTTCACCTCCTTCCTACAAAAGACAAGGAGACAATGAAATCAACCACATCACGCTTCCTAGAATAAAACAAGTTTACAAAGTCAAAGTAAAAGTGGTTGAACAACCTCCTGTGGTTCCTTTTGTTCCTCCCCTTATGGAAGAAAAGAAACCTATGGTTGACCAACCCACTCAGGAATACACAAATGCAACTTGAAAATAGAACTAAAAGAAATAGAGGCACTAGAGAGTGTAGGCATAGATGGCATTCCCTTGCCCGTAGGTTGCATGAAGAAATAAAAAAAGAAAATCAAATTCCAAACTTGACTGAAGCAATACATGATGAGTCTACCCTCTCCCTAAAACAAAAATAATCTATAACAAAATCAAAAAGAGAGTTGAACCCTTCCTTAGACATTATCATTCAACCTCCTATTATAATTAACTTAGACAATAATGAAGAGATTACAAAAATTAATGAAGAGGTGCATAATGAATTTAATACATTGTTTTCCTCTTCTATGAGCTTAAATGATGATTCTCCTAAATAGAGTGTTGAACCTAGTGATGGCCCTAGTTCGGCACCTGTTATTTTCCCTTTGGCTAGTTCTCCGCCTTCGATATATAATGAACATGATTGGGATGGGAACGACCTACTTTAGGTTGACTCACATGTGCCTTACTAGTCCTTTGCATTAGTTCTTTTTCTTTTGTGTGATTGCATGTGCATATTGTGATCCCCCGTGATGTTTTGTTTTATGTATCTCTCTCTCTTTGTAAAATTCCTCTATTTGTACATTCATTCTTCTATATGTCATAAATCTTATATCTCTTGCTTTTATATATATATATTTTTTTTCTTGAGTTTTCCTCTTGGGGATGATGCAAGGCATCGAGGCATTCATGTCTTTTCCATGTTTAACCTAAAATATTTTCATTTACTTTTCTTTACCTCTTTTCTTTATCTTATGTTTTCCTTTTGGGGATGACACAAGGCATTGAGACATTCATGTCTCTTCCATGTTGACCCAAATTTTTTTTCTTTGTTTTTGCTCTCTTTGTGTCATTCTTCCATTTCTATGTGTATTTGGGGAATGATGATAGTTATGAGCTCTCTAAAAACATTTTAGCAAGAACATAGTGACCCCAAATCCATAGATTCCTTATGTTTTTGGTGTTTTCATTTTAGGGGCAATCCCTCTCTTTTCATTTTCTCTTGCATGATGTAGCTTCACTTGGAAACATATATCTTGGCATAGGGCTTTCCAAGCTAGCTCTCATATCTTCTTGTTAGCACTTTTCATTTTCTACTTTAAAGTAATTGCTCATAGCATGGTGTTTAGCAATTTCTTTAAAGTGGGGGTATACATTGGAATTATTATTTTGTATTTTTCCTTTTCATGGTTCATGGTGCAGTCTTTTTACTTTATACGATGAATTTTTTTCTTTCTGGATGACATTGGGTGTGATTTCCTTCAAGAGCATGATCTATCTTAGCATATTCCATTCCTCTTAGTGGCTTTATGTGACACTTTGCATCCCCTAAGTAGTGAATCTTCTATTCTTTGATTAGTCCTCTTTTGGAGACATTAGGCATAATGTCTCCTAGGTTAAGACCTCACATGAACTAATCAAAACTACTTTGAGCATTCATTACATTTTTTATTTTTAGTTATATGGCCATCTTGCATAACATAGCTTGCATGCCTATAGATCCATCTTGTTTGTTCATGAGCTCCAAGCATATGAAGTTTTTCTTGTCTCATGAATCTCAAAAACCATTTCTTGTGTGGCACCTTATCAAAGTTATCAGGAGGTATAACTTTGTTATGGTTTTTATGGGAAGCCAAGCAAGGGCATGACTTTCCATTAGCCACTCGCGCATGTGTGAGTGCATATTGACCGTGTGTGTATGTGTCTCACCTTATTGGACTTCTCACCTAGTGGACAACCTAGAGTTTCATTGCCTCAGAGTGAGTGCCCATTTTCTTTCACATAAATAGCATAGATCTAATCCACATTGTGATGGGCAATCAGCTGAAGCTTGATCCACCCCCTTCTTTTAATTTTTCTCCTTTCCATGTCTATGGTAGTGTATGCTTGTTCTTTTTTGTTGCTATTTATATAATTTTTATGTGTTCTCTTTTGTGCCCATGTTGGTTTTCCATAGGACCTTGCTCCTAGGGGCTTGCACAACCCTCTTGATCATAGTTGTCCTATCTTACCAGCATTGGTGCATTTGGAACCCTCTTGATCATAGTCATCCTATCTTACTGGCGTTGGTGCATTTTCTCTACTTTAGTGTGAGTTGAAAGAAATTTCCTCATCTCACTAAAGTGGGGGCTAGATGTAATGACAAAAAAAGGTCCCCCTAACTTGGCCTTGATTTAGTGTTGTAATATGTCTAACATATTCACATTAGGTCTTGGGCCCTTGTGAACTAAATAAGTTTATTGATGCCTTATTTAGAGTTTTGTAAAATTTTATAGCACACTTTCACACTTTTCTAGGGTTTTATTAAATAATTGGGCTTCTTTATGATTTAATTGGCCTTATTTTACATCCACAAGCCTCATTTAATGCATCTTTTTGAGGATAATCCTAACACAAATCAATAACCAATCATAATTTAGGTGTTTCGAGCATAATGGCCCAAATTTAGTGATCTAAGACTCATTCACGACATGGGAAAATGAGTCCAACCTAGGTTTTTGGGTCCCAAACCTGGGTTTGAACCTTTCTAAATAGTTCTGAAAATAGTCCCATAAATTATGCCTAATGGGACTCATTCACCACCTTGGGCGAATGAGTCATGTGGCCCAAAATAAAAATTAATTCAAATTTTTGGTAGGATTTGATTCTCCTAGATTTGATGTTAGCTTGCAATGTTGTAATTTTGGGAGTTCTTGCATAAGTAGGTATAAATACAAGTTTCTTTCACTCATTTTTACACTTAGCAAGTTGACTGGGCATTCTTATAGCAAATTTGAGTTCTCAAGATCATTAAAGCATTCACAAGCGCATTCAAGAGTCTTCAAGGGTAGATTATCAAGAATTTTAGAGCATCATTCAAGCATCAAGCATCATGTCAAAGATTTCATGCATCATGTTTGTTTTTGAGCTAACAATTGTGATGTAGGGTTTTATGATTCAATCTAGCATTTAACTAAAGATCCATTACCTTCAAGCAAGATTTAAGAGCTAAATCTATTGGATCCATCTCATACATGTTTGCAACACCTCATTGCTAGATTTTGGTGAGTTGCAAAAACATATTTTGTTCATTCATCATTCTTCATTCCTATTCTATTCTATTTCAAGGTTTGATTACCAGAACAAGGTTTGACCAAGGTAAACCCCTATCCACTAACAAATTTATTTTTTTCCCTCTCTTTAGTCTGTGATTTGAAGGTTTAGATTGAAGAGACATTGAGGAGAAAGATTGGAGAAAGTTGTCAAAGTGCCTAAAATCTATCAATGTTGTCATTAAGCATTGGAGAACATTGGAGAACACCTACATGTTGATTTATAGAGATTCGGATCTAGAAACCTAAAGAAGTAGATTGAGAAGGCCAAGAAGAGTAGATTCAGACTTTGAAGTTTCAAAAACCCTAACTAGAATGATTCACCACCTCTAGTGAATGTGTCCCAATTTTGGTCAAAATTCAGATTTTTGCAGATTCGAATACCCATTTGCCAAATTCATGTTCCTGCACAAAAACCTAGATTTTGGACTAATTTTCCCAGGTTTGTGAATGAGTCCTAGTTAGCAGTAAAGTCAAAATGTATAGCATTTCAAACCTCCTTCGATTCATCTTCAGATTCCCAGGTGCACACAATTCATCCTATAGTTTTTTATTTTGTTTTATTTGCATTTCTAGGTCATTTAGTTAAACCTTGCATTGAATTAGGGTTTATTGTTATTGGAACCTATGGAAATGAGGGAATGATATGATGATGTATTCACACCCACTTCCAAAGAGATCTCACTCAAGGATAACCCTAGAGATCTCAATGGAAAAGAGATTGAAATCTTGTAATAGGGTTGTCCTATGAAATGAATATGATCTAATGAAGGGTTCACCACCAAGTTTAGACTTGGAAAATGAAATGCAATGCAAGATGTAAAATAAAACCCTAATTGAATGCAAACTAAATCCAAATCACCTAGAAAAGTGAACAAAATGTAATAGAAATCTATAACACTGAAAGTGTGCAACCCAAAATTTGTAGAGAGTTGAATGGATATTGGAAACGCTATTGATTCTAAAATTTTGGCCCACTAGGACTCATTTTCCAATTTGGACGAATCAGTCCTAGATCGAGGTTTCTACATAGGAACAGGTTTCTTGAAAAAGGGTATCCAAAAATGATAAAATATCAAAATTCACCAAAAATGGGACTCATTCGCCACTTGTGGAAAATGAGTCTAGTTTGTATTGTCTAGAAATTCAAAGTTCTAATCTACACCTCTATGTTAGCTCAATCTGCTCCTCCAAGTTCCCAAATCTAAAACTCTTATTTCAAGGCTATAGATGACCTTTTGGTGAGATTTTGACCTTGCAAATAGGGAAACAACTCCAACAATCTTGAAACCTAATCTTCAATGATATTCAAGTCTTAAAAGTACCTAGATTTGTAGTCACACAAGGAGAGAGAGAGAGAGAAATACTTGTTGATTGTTAGAGAATAGGGGTTTGCCTTGGTTAAACCCATTTTAGCTAATTACACCAAATGATGAAATAAGATAATGAAGCATGAACATGAAGTAATGCAATTAGAACCTTTCCATGATGATGGATCTTGAATTGCTACAACAATTGATGAAGAATCTACCCTTGAATGCCTTAGAAATGATCTTAAAAGTTATCTTGATGACCTTGCAAAGACTTGGAGTGCTTAAATATTGAGTGCTTGACTTGATAACATGAATTATTGATGTTTCTTCTATGAAATAAGGATTTGAAATATTTTTTCTAGAGGCAATCTACTCAAATTATTGTTAGTTTGATCTCCAAGGCCAACATAGAAGAAATTCAAACTTAAAACCCAGTTTTTCCCACTCAAAAGTTGAAAATAGCCCAAATGGGACTCATTCGCCATCTTGGGAAAATAAGTCCCACTTGAATGGGACTCATTCACCTACGGTGGTGAATGCATCCCAAATGGGTTGTTTTGCCTGCTAGAATGTTGGGGAGTGGAGAAATTAAGTTTATATGTTGATTTTGTCATGTTTTTGATTGAAATATCCCTTGGGATGCACAATATGGGGTAATAGGGGCCTATTGATGATGATATAAAGTTCATAAATGCAAGAGGGCCCAAAATACAATGTGAAAGTGTAAATATATACACTTTACAACACTAAATTAAGGAAAAATTGAGTCTATTTAGCTTAGAAGGGCCCTAAATCCCATGTGAATGTGTAAAATGAATTACAACACTAGATTAGGACCACTTAATTTACAAGCCTCCCAAATTTAATGTTAAAATATAGATAAATACATTTTACAACACTAAATTAGGGTAGAGTTAATTTAATTTAGCTTAAAAAGGGCCCAAGACCTAATGTGGATACATAAAACACCTCTCAACACTCGACAAGGCAATATTAAGTCCAATTTATCATTAATTATCCTTAAATCAAGCAATGAAAAGGGAAAAAATTCCATTGTTCCATCTAGCCCCCACTTTACTAAGAGGATGAACTTGCTTCAAACTCACACTAAAGTAGACATTCAATAGGGGTCCAATCATGCCAATGCAAACAGTCTCGGATAACAAAGGTCGAGGAAGTGGTCAAGCCCCCAGGATCCAAGATCCTAAGTCAAATTGACATAAGCACAATAGGACACAAACAAAGGTGTATAATATACAGAAAAACAAGATACACAAACATATAATGTCAAGAACTAAAATAAAATTGAGTAATAAAAATGAGGTGGATAAAAGATGTACTCACTCTAGCACCACAAAACATTAGTCTATCTATGGGGTGAGTCATCCCAAAGAAATGGCTTGGTGATAAAGTCATGCTATTGTGTCGGCTTCTCACCATATAATGAGACATTCATGCTAGTGTTTCGGATTCTCATCATACTAACCATATCAAAGTTATCCTCCTGATAACTTTGATAAGGCACAACAATGTAATGCTTTTTGGAGATGCTTTTTTCATGTAAAAAAATTTTGAAGGGGATTTTTCTTTGTTCATGTAACATTCTTCTTCTTAGGGAGTATTATGCTCAATGTCTCCAAGAGAGGACAAATCAAAAGTGTCAAATCATCACCCATGGGATGCCTCGTTTGCATCATGCCATGTTAGTAGATCATACACTCTTGGATAGCATCAAACCCAATGACATCACCAAGAAGAGGGAAAATTACGAAAAAAGAAAAATCACGCCATGAATTTTTCTCCAAAAGATGTCATCTATGTATGCCCCCACTTTGAAGCGGTTGCTACACCATCACTGTGAGAAATTTCTTTAAAGTAGACAATGATAAATGAAAGAAGACACGAGATCCAACTTGGAAAGCCCTATGCCAAGTCATATGTTTTTGAATTGAGCTACATCATGAATAAGTATGTCACATGCGAGGCAACCTAAGGCATGTCACATGTCCACATCCCAAGCTTTCTCTTATATACACATGAAAAGAGGCCAACTAGCCAAAAGAGACAATGACAAGTGGCATATGAGGATAAGGTTTCCTAACCCCTTTCCCCTACTTAGTGTAGGACAAGGGTGAGACTAGAATGGATGATGATATGATGCTCCTTGTGATGAATGTAAAACATGTAATAGTGAGTATGTTATGATCCTACAACTATTGCATGGAAAGAAGCATAAAATAAGGTTATTTATTGTGATGAGTGAACAAGGTGTCAACTTGATACATATTTAATGAGATATCTATTAGTTTTGAATAAATGTTTTTGTTTTGCGAGACAATAACCAAGATCATTAGTCATTTCTTGCATTTTAGGCTTTATAGAGACATGGATACCTTTTTCTATAGTGTCACATCCTTTCCCAAGTTGCTTCATAAGATCAAAACCTCTTCCATAAATTTTTTCCATTTCTTTCGGGTTTGGTGGTTGTCGATAATCTATGTCATCAAAGTTAGTTGTATAACTTGTGTCCTCTTCTAGAGTGGATGAGGTAGATGCATTTGAATGTTATTCCAAGTTCTAAGTTGACGTGACCATTAGTTTTTCTTTTTTGTCATCTTATTTTCTTGTGATTATATATTCTCCCATAAAGGAGGGTGTGAACTCTAAAGAACCCCAATCATCATCCAATAATTTTGACACTATTTCTACTTCTTTCTTGTCAACCTCTATAGGTTCTATGTTGGATGTTGGAATTAATGTGCATAGAGGACTTGTCATTCCCTTTTTAACTTGCAAGAAAATTTCAGGCTTGGGGTCTATTTCAATGTGGTATACCTTGTTGTCATATACATATTTCCTAATACGATGAAGAGTCGAAGGCACCACATGCATCTCATGAATCCATGGTCTTCTTAAAAGAAGATTGTATGAAAGGTCATGAGGCATGACATGAATAATAGTTTGTAAGGTAACCTTTATGACTATAATAAGTAAAGTAATCACATCGAGTGGTTGCTTTCCTACATTCTCAAATCCTCTAATCAATAAGGAGTTAGGTTCGATTTTTTATTTTTCTATACACAATCTATCTAAGAGTTTCACACTTCACACATTAAGTGTTGAACCATTATCAACAAGGGTCCTTTTTATGCCTATTCTATTGAATTGGGCTATTATCATGAAGGCCTCATTTTTATTTCTCAATTCCAAGGGAGGAAACTCATGTTGGTGAAAGGTAATGATTGGTGAAATTCATTCCTTGTATTAGAGCTGCTAGATCATTTGCATTCGTACCAAGAGGAACCACTACTTTTTCTAAGGTTGTTTGAAGCATAGTGTGATAGTTAGGTGAATTCTTAATTAGGTACCATAGGGAAATTTTTGCAGGAGTATTCTTAATTTGTTCAACAAGAGCATACTACTTCCCACTATTTGAAGGCAAACGAGGAGCACTAGGAAATATGGAATTAGGCAAAGGTAAGGTTGTGGGAGTTGGTTATTGTGGTTGCGGGTTATTCCTAGTGTTATATGTGTGAGAAATGGTATTATGACTTAGTTGTTGTAAGACATTATTCTTAGGTGGATAAAGGATAAAATTGGGCTTGTTTTTAGATTGCAGTTTGTGTGAAGGTGGGTAAAGGATGAGTTGAGGTTGAATCATGTTAACTTCTCTTGGTTTTGGTTTCTCATAACAAGCCTTAGTGGATGAACCTTGTGAGAGGAAGTCGTCAAGGGCTTCATCTAACATGTCAAAGTCATAACTACTAAAAGGCTTGGGTTTGTTAACAAGTTGAGGTTGGATGACATTTACTTCTTTTTGTTTAGGTTTATTTGAACAAGCCTTAGTGGATGAATCTTGTGAGATGAATTCCTCAAGGGCTTCATCTAACATATCAAAGTCATCATGAATAAAAGGCTTCAAGGTTAAGCTAGCCTTGAAAAGGGGTTTTCACATGCTTAAGTAACCATCCACTTATGCTTGTTTAAGTTTAATGTTTTTGGTTTTGTTTTTTGATCTATGTCTAATGTAGTCTAATCTAAATGTTGAAAATGAAAATTACAAAAATCTAGTTCTATCCGTGATTTTAATGAATGTAAATGATATTATTTCTAGTGATTGCAGTATAACATAAAGCAGCTAAATTGAAACACCAAAATAATGAGAGCAAATAGAAGCTTAAAAACTAAAAAATTTACTCTATAAATAGCAATGCAAATTTTACACTAGGACTCATTTTTCCAAGGTGACGAATGAGTCCCAGTAGGTTTTTTTTCATAACTTTTAGATTTTTTTGGTTGATTTTTATGTGTTCTATACTATACGATGCAAATCTAAGATGAAAATGAAGTTTTTTGATAATTTTGGATGAAATTAAGTGCAAAAATGCAAGCTAAATGAGCTTTCACTAATGCAATAATTGAAACCCTAGAATGCAAATTAACCAATACAAATCCTAATGCAATGTTAAATACAAACTAAATCTAGGATGAAAATGCACTCCAAATCAAAATTTCAATGTCCTAAATGTAGGTTCACCAAAATGGAACCTAATAGAAATGAGGGAATGATATGATGGTGTATTCACACCCACTTCCAAAGAGATTCCACTCAAGGATAACCCTAGAGATCTCAATGCAAAAGAGATTGAAATCTTGCAATAGGGCTATCCTAGGAAATGGATATGATCTAATGAAGGGTTCACCACCAAGATTAGACTTGGAAAAGATAATGCAATGCAAGATGTAAAACACAACCCTAATTGAATGAGAAATAGCTATAAAACTGAAAGTGTGCACCTGGAAATTTGTAGAGACTTGAATGGAAACTAGAAATGTTGCTGATTTTGAAATTTTGGCCCATTGTGACTCATTTGCCAATCTGGGTGAATTCGTCCCAGATCGAGGTTTCTGTATAGGAACAAGTTTCTCGAAAAAGGGGTATACAAAAATGCTAGAATATCAAAATTGACCAAAAATGGGACTCATTCGCCACTTGTGGTGAATGAGTCTAGTTTGGGTTTTTTGGAAATTCAAAGTTCTGATCTGCACCTCTCTGTCAGCTCAATATGCTTCTAGAGGTTCTTGGATCCGAAACTCCAATTTCAACATTGTAGATGACCTTTTGGTGAAGATTTTAACTTTTCAAATAGGGAAACAACTCGAACAAGCTTGAAACCTAATCTTCAATGATATTCAAGTCTTCAAACAACCTAGATCTACAATCACATAAAGAGAGAGAGAGAGAGAGAAAAGCTTGTTGATTCTTAGAGAATAGGGGTTTTCCTTTGTCAAACCTCTTTTAGGTAATTAAACCAAATGATGAAATAAGACAAGGAAGCATGAACATGAAGTAATGCAACTAGAAACTTTCTATGATGATGGATCTTGAATTTCTACAACAATTGATGAAGAATCTACCCTTGAATACATTAGAAATGACCTTAAAATCTATCTTGTTGACCTTCCGAAGAATTGGAGTGGTTAAATCTTGAGTGCTTATATTGATATCATGAATGCTTGATGTTTCTTGTATGAAATGAGGATTTGAAAGCTTGTTTATATAGGCAATCCACTCAATTGATCGTTAATTTGATTCCCAAGGCTGACATAGAAGAAATTTAAACTTAAAACCAAGTTTTTCCCACTCAAACCTCGAAAATAGCCTGAATGGGACTCATTCACCATCTTGGGCGAATGGGTCCCACAGGGGCTACTTTGCTTGCTAGAATGTTGGGGAGTTGAGAAATTAAGTTTATATGTTGATTTTTTTAGGTTTTTGATCAAAATATGCCTTGGGATGCATAATATGGGGTCATAGGTGGCCTATTGATGATGATATAAAGGTCATAAATGCAAGAGGGCCCAAAATCCAGTGTGAAAGTGTAAATAAATACACTTTACAACACTAAATTAAGGAAAAATTAAGTCTATTTAGCTTAGAAGGGCCCTAAATCCCATGTGAATGTGTAAAACACAATACAACACTAGATTAGGTTCACTTAATTTACAAGCCTCCCAAATTTAATGTGAATATATAGATAAATACATTTTACAACACTAAATTAGGGAAAATTTAAATTAATTTAGCTTAGAAAGGGCCCAAGACCTAGTGTGGATTTGTAAAAAACCTCTCAACACTAGACCAAGGTGACATTAAGTCTAATTTATCAATAATTATCCTTAAATCAAGCAAGGAAAAGGAAACTTTTTCTATTATTCCAGTTACATCTTGCATTTCATTTCTCTTTCCAAACCCTAGCTTGGTGGTGAACCCCTCATTAGTTTACATTTAGCCCCTGAGACAACCTTATTGCAATGTCTCTTTCTCCTTTCCATTGATATCTCTAGGGTTATCCTTGAATGAAATTGGAAAGTCGATATGCTCTATGTCCTAAACCATACAAAAACACCTAACCCATTTTATTTTATTCCAACAATCAACAAGTTTTTCTTCCCTTGAATGTGTGTTTGCAGATTTATAGGTTGAAGATCAAGTGGAGAAGAAGTTTGAAGCAAAATTGTCCAAGGTGTCAAGTTGCAAGATTGTCATTTATAGTGCAAGAGCACAAAAACAAGGGTACAAAATTTATTTCAGAATTTTGGGAGTTGAAACCCTAGGAACTGAGAGTGTAGAAATTTAAGTACCAGGGATAACATTAAGAAACCCCCTCCTCAGCAAAGGTGTAAAATCCTGGCAAATCTTTCCTTTTATTTGAAAAAATTATTAATATTTTTGGCGAATCTATGCACATTATTAAATAAAATTGTAAAATCTAGGTGAATCTTAATTAATAATTGGTAAAATAATAATAATCAAAGTGGTGAATCCTAGTGAATAATCACTAAAAAGTTTAATTACAATGGGGAATCTCTCCTTTAAACATTTGCATAGTTGGTCAGCCCAATTCCCCCATATTTTTTTTATTTTCTGTAATATTGAAGTAGGGGCCTGGGGGCAGCATCCATCAGTGGGATAAAGGGGCAGTGCCCCTTGTAGGGGTGAAGGGGGAAGAGCCCCCTTGTGGGGTTCGAGGGGGAAACACCCCCTCACAAGGTTCAGGGACAGCGACACACACGGATTAAGTGTTTTTTAAAAATCTCACTTTAAAAGTAAAGAATAAATGAAATGTAAAAATGTTAGCATCGATTAGATTTTTAATTAGATTGCTATAGGTTGATTCCACAACCTAATACGCATGTGCCTTTTAAAAGGCTTGTTGAGGCCCAAATTTTTTTTGGGGCCACGCGATAAGATTTAATTGTGTGGCCCAAAACAAAATTCGAGCCTCAACAAGCTTTTTAAAAGGCACATGCGGATTAGCTCACAAAATCAACGTATAGCCATCTGATTAAAAAATTAATCAATGATTTGATGACAATAAATAAAAGCCCTATTCAAGGCTAAAATATCCCTAAAATTAAATGGTAATTTATTGTTGTGGCAATATTGCCCCAAAATTAATGGTAGAAATATAATATTACTAGCAAATATAATTAATATTTGTAATTATATTATAAACTACTAGAGAATATAATTAATATTTGTAATTATAGTATAAACTATTGGTGAATTAGTTTCAATGACACGTCATTTAAAATATAATGCATAGGTGAATTAATCGAGACAAAATTATTTTTTTGTAAAAACCTAGCGATTCAGCATCCTTTGTAGCTTGTACTATTCACCATTTTTGGAGGTCTTGATTTCAATTATTCGCCAATTGGTGAAGATTCACCACTAAAGTTTTCCCTGTTAAGTATAGGACCCAAAAGTCAATTTTCCAAAACCCCAAAAGGACCCATTCATATGTACAGGTGAATGAGTCCTTTATAGGGTTTGAAGCAGTGAAAATCTAGGATCTAGGAGTGTTGATTAAGAGGAATAAAACCTGAAATTCAGTTTCTAGAACCTTAACAGGGACCCATTCACCACTAAAGGCGAATGAGTTCTTTGTGGCCCAAAAACAACAAGTTTTCTACAAGGTACACATCATTTCAAGCTCTCAAAACTCCCCTTTTCATTGCTATAATAGTTAGGGTTAGTTTTTTATTATTTTTTATTGATTAAGCAAGGAAAGGGCCTTGACCCTTACAAAAAAGTATAGCAGACCAAATAACGACATTCAGTCAAAACAACACAAAGAGGAAGTAGAATAGAGAAACACTTCCCCATCCAACCAACCAAAAACTCAACCTATGCCCTTCACATCAAACAAAATAGCCCTATTAGCCATAACAAAAAGGAAAGTCCAGTCCATCTTAAAATCCCACAACAAAAGCAAGTTATAACTGCATAACCTAAAGATAGTGTCCAAATTTAAACGAAAAACTCTAATATAGATATGACTAGAAATATTTAAGTCTAGGCACCAATGGTCAAAGTCAGCATTAAAACAACTTAGACTAACAAAAAAGACCATAGTAACAAGTGACAAAAAGTGAGAGAAACAGAGGCCTGGGATTAAGCATCCTCTATCAAATTCCAAGCCTTCATAATTGCATGTTTTAGCCCTCATAATTGTATGTTTCATAGCATTAAAAAGTAGTGGTTCATTATCTTGACTCATTTCACCTTGATGAACCCTATTTTATTCTTGATCAAGTTTCTTATTGTTATTTTCATTTTTTAGCCCTCATAATTGTATGTTTCATAGCATTAAAAAGTAGTGGTTCATTATCTTGATTCATTTCACCTGGATGAATCCTATTTTTACATGAAACATAATTCTTGAAATAAATCTCTTAAATGTTGCTCTTGACCTGATCTTGATGATAATCTTCGCTCATAAATTTCCTTTCTAGTTACAAATAGTGAAAATACTAGGTATTTATGTGCAATTATGCTAATTTCTCAAAAATAAAATCCCATTGTCTCACATTGAAATTTTAAATTTGAATGCTAAATTGTCAACACTAACATACTAAAAATTAGTCCCTCACAAAATAGGGAGACACATATTCCCTAGGGTGTATGGGCCATGACCCTATTTTCTAGGACATTAAGTGCCAAAGGCAAACTAATACCTGGATGCATTTGTTTAGTGCTTGTAATCTCTCAAAAAATGATAAAAATATGCCTTGGAATGCATGATTTAGGAAATTAGGTGCTTAATTTGCTCCAATGATTAAAGGGGGACAAAACATAGTGTGAAATTGTCAAGGGTGACAATTTTTGACACTACTTGTCTTAAGAGGTTGTGTTTTGAAATTAGTTTTTATGGAAGAGAGATTACTATTTGTTGTGACAATTAGAGTGATATTTGTTTAGCAAAGAATCATACTGTCCATGCCAAAACAAAGCATATTGATGTGCAATTTCACTTTGTTCATGGTATAGTGGAATATGGAAAGGTTAATTTAGAAAATATTGATATTTTGGTGGATGTTGCTAATGCAATAATGAATCCTATGAGCACAAAGAAGTTCAAATTGTGTACTGGGTTTAAAGGCCTTGTGGCTTGAGTAGTGATACAATTACTTATGTAAGGTCTTCAACAAGTTGGACAATGTTGGGGTTAAGGTGTCTCAACCTTACTAATTCTAAATATTATTTAATTATTTAAATTAGTCCTTTTTTACATATTTCATTAATTAAATTGTAAGTGATATGTTTATATGTTGATAAATCAATTTGTGGGACCTGTTGGCAAATTGGATTCCTACAAGTTTGGTGGAGAGCATGAAATTTTATCACTTGTCACTTGGGCTCTCATTTGAGAAGAGATTTTTATGAAAACCTCTCGAAGGTGCGCCCTACTAACATGTGTCCTTACTTTTGGAGTTATCACTTGGTGATACTTTCGAAAAATGCTAAATGGAACTATGACAACCAATCAGGTTGACTAGAAGTCAAAGGGGACTTCTAAATTGGTATTTGGCTTAATTTTCTCTAGTGAAATGCCATGAATGTCAATGCTACTTAATATTTGCATAAAATATTGGATTTGGGCACCTTACACATCTTATTACATGTTGTTGCATGTTGGTGCATGTCATTGCATAATTGGTAGGATATTTTTTGGTCAAATTGGCCCTATGCATGTTCTCCATTTTAGTTTGCATGCATGCAGAGACTATGGAGATGAAACATGGCATTATTGGACACCCAAGATCAAGGTTTATAAATATGTCAAATATTTATGCATTTCTAGAGATGATTAAATTATGTTGTTGGAATTACTTCATATTTGTATCATAGTGTAAAAACACCTGCAAGAGCATATAATTTTTAATTGTATTGTAATTTCTCTATTGCTGATAATACAATTAATCTACACTTCAATGTGTGAATTTTTTTTCCCAAAATGGTTTCCCTATGTAAATCTAGGTGTTATGGTTTATGTGTTTAAATGTGAAAATTAAAAAATGAATGTGCATCTAAATTGTAATAGTTTAAAGATTTGAAGAAAAGATTTTACAACCCTCTCCTTTTTAGATCCATGTTTGGAATTTGTTTCTCCATCTAGCTTTCCTTTCACTTGGATGTTTTATAGAAATGATAAGTTGTGTTAAATATATTAATTTTTTATTACACTTCTTCAAAAAGTATTAATATGTTATCATCATCTACCACCACATACCTCTTATTTTAATTCATAAACATAATTTTTTGATGAAGTGTTTATAGGATAACACCCATTTCATGGATTGATCGATACCCTAAAATAATTTTATATAGTAAAAATCCCTATAGTGATAGGAAATTTAGTATGACCAAGGGATTCTCATGTGGTCCAACCAAATCCCTTATTGGTTAAATTTAATTTTAAGATATTATAATAATTAATATAGATCATATAAGGAAAATTCATGTTACATATATTAAATCCAAACCCATTGTCTAAAGTGCAAATTCATCTCTAATATTTTCATACATAAATATAATGTATAATGGCCTTTACTAATAAATCACATGCAGGTGGAAATTTATATAGTGTGGAGGATATTCATAAATTATCTTGAAGTATTACTTATAATATCAAGGCTAAGCCTTTAGGAGAAAGAGTATATTTGACAATTATGCACACTAAGATGTTCTTATGAAATATTAAGGATCATATGTGTTACTACCCATGTGTGTATGATTTAGTTTAGAGTGAGTTATTTATATAAGAAGGATATAAAAATTGGAAATAGAATAAAGCTTAGTCTAAGATGTAAAGAATTAGAAAACATAAGCCATATTGAAAGAAATTATTCTAGTAACATAACTAGGATTAAAACTTGAAATAAATCTCTAAAGAAAAATATAAGGAATTATTCCCATTATGTCACCAATATAAAAGAGCCTAAAATACTTGGTATAATACTACTGAAAGGCAAATAATAATTCTTACATTAATCCAATAAGACAAATAATGAAAAAGATAAAAAATATAAAATTAAATACTAGAGAAAGAGAACAAGACATAAATTATATATCTTATAAGCACCTTATATAGAAAACGTAACCTTGAAAGCACACTTAATGTATTATTATTCGATGAAAGTAGTTACAGTACATTCAAGGTGTTGTAATGATTTATTGAGTGCAAAGAAAGAGGTCTTGATCCACTCCTTCATGTAAAGAACCTTCCCAGAAACCGTGTCTCTAATATATTATCTCTATCATGTAAATTGTTTTAGCTCACTAGCCATACAACCATGGTCATGCTAAAATTTTAAAGTGCAAGAAAAAGGAGAATACCTATGGTATAATTTTTTTAGCATAATCAAATCAAATACTAAAGTTACAATCAAAACCTCTACATGGGATCAATATATTAGATTTAATTCCAAAATACGATTTATGAAAGATAGTTTCTAATTTACCATGTCCGATCCATGGGAAATTTTTCATTCCAATTAGAATAAAATATTTGATGAATCTACCTCTTAAATAGATGATTTCATGCATTATCCAAAGACCCTTCTTGATATTGTAGTTTAAAACTAAGTAAAATTCACACTCTCTACCCAAATTAATATCTTTTTACCCCCTACTAGTGTAAATCTCACATTTATCAATTCTATGACACTAAGTTCTACTTATAAATTTTCAAACACACTTTACAAAGTAAAATGGCTATTCCAAGTGGACACAAAATTATATAAATTTTAAATATGAAAATTAGGAAAATGAAAGGTAGATGTTATCTGATCCAAACACATAGAACATATAGAGAAAGTATCATGATTTTAAATTATATCATTGTATTTACCTTATTCATGTTTTTTATCACCTACAATTAGAAGGTTAATTTGTATCTCTTATTTTCTCTCTAAGAGGTGTATTGTGAATAGGTACATAACTAGTGATAAAAGAGAGGAATTCAACTTAAGGATTATCACTTGGATAACCAGCATAAATAGGTTATCCCAAAGAAACAAATGTACCATGTTAGGGATTAAATAGTATTCATTGGTTATGCATATATCTACATCAATAGATTCACCATGTAAAGATGATGAGGATCCATGTATGTAATATAAATTCTACCATGAATTCTAGGTACCATGTCATATGGGTCTAGTTATCTATCTTTATTTAGAACATACATGAATGAGATAGCTTTCAGTACCTAGAATAAGCCACCAAAGATGTATCATCATAATCATAGTGAAAGAAAATTTAATTTGGTGAAAAAAGGAGAGGATATCTGTGATGGAATAATGTATATGATAGAATGGAAATGGCTAATGAATATCATCTTAGAAAACATTGCAGGTATATTATGATATCAAAATAGGTGGAAATTAAAAATCCTTGAGCCGTCCTGAAGGTAATTATGATGGGTAAAAGGTAAGATATAAAAATAGACTAAGAAATAAAATAAGGATAAATGAATAAAGAAAAAAGATGGAAAATAAAGTTGAAATCAAAAAATAAGATTTGATGTTCTAAATAATTATAGATTTAAAAACCCTAATGAGACAAAAATCCTATAAATAAAACTACACCATCAAGGATCAATCAAATTCACCAAAATCTAAAGGAAATAATATTCCCTTAACTATGATTTCAAATAAACTAATAAGTTACATTTGAATAAGCATAGATTGACCATGATCTAATGAGTATATCTAGTGAGGCCTAACACATTATGAAATACAACATGCTATTAAATATGATGGATAGGCGTACTTACCTCTATGACCAAAGAAAAATTGTTATTGTTAAATATTCTTGAATATAACTTACTTTGAGAATGACACCTCTCTATATTTATAACTTGTCAAATTATATGATATATTAGTAGTTTATTTGTGATAACATTTATAGGTTCCTTATCTATAGCTATACATTTACTTTTATTGTCTACTCTTGACTCAATTTCATGTGTTTCTCTACTCTATTTCTTTCCCTTTTAATCTTTTATTTTTTCTGCACCTTTCTAATATCTAATAAGTTAGAAACATTTAAAAATACCTTTAGAAGATTGTCATTAATGTCACAAGAGGATAGGTTCTATTAGTTCAACTCAAAAAAAAAAAGGCAAATAATTTTTTACAACATTATTTAATCATGGATATGCTCCTAAGGTAATCACGAATGTCTAGATTATGTTTATTTCAGCAATTTAAGATT
Organism: Sequoiadendron giganteum; assembly: GCA_007115665.2. Classification (NCBI taxonomy): domain Eukaryota; kingdom Viridiplantae; phylum Streptophyta; class Pinopsida; order Cupressales; family Cupressaceae; genus Sequoiadendron; species Sequoiadendron giganteum. The sequence goes on along the minus strand of CM021105.1, from coordinate 184,056,690 downwards.
TTTCCTCCCTCAATGCAAAAGATATGTGAATGATTCTTCAAAAGTAAGGAGATATAAAATTAAAATAATTGAATGCCTTAAAATATTAGCATATATTACTAAATAGTAGAAACATAGCCTTGATTTTTTGAAGAGAGATAAATAATGGGTAATAATTGACCAAAGTTTGAATTTAAATTTTTAAAAGTCATGAATCAATTGAATAGCCATGGGAAAAAACTTCGGTGCACACACGATCAAAGATAGATGGATAACATTTTTTTTTGGAGTAGGTGTACAAAGGAGTACAGAAAATTTAAGAGGTAAGCGAATGCATTGGAGTACATAGACATAAGAATAATTTAGGGGATAAATGAATGATGCCAACTTTGCATAAGATTGTGTAATTTCTCAATATCTACATGTATTAAGACATGTTCACTAGAAAATAACTAAAAATTATATAAAAAAAAATTGTATGAGTATGCACACTTTAGCATCAAAATATCATTTCAATAAAAACTAAATTTCTAATATAATAAAAAAATTCATAATTATATATCTAATCATTATGATTTATAAAAAGAGTGATTAAATGATCTAGTTTTAAAATTTGACTAGATTCTGTCAAAAAATATTATTCACTTAAAATTTAGAAGAAATAATTGATTTCTATATTTTTTTATAAAGAATTTTGAAAAAAAGAAGAAGATAACTTTAACAATTATTCATCTTTCAACAATTAATGTAAATAAAATAAAATTTAAATACTATTCATAATTGCAAAGATATAAAAGTAATTCTATAAATTCTTTAATATTTAATAATAATATAGAATATATTTTTTTTACCATATTGTATATTTAATCATATATGGCAACATCCACATCTCCTTTTCACTCACAATTTCAAATGACACACCCTAAATGTCACAAAATACTATATACCCTATCTAATAAAACACAATACCATATAGATAGTACAGTCTGATCATTATTCCATCTCCTCACAATATACTATACTATCCAAAATAGTACATTAGGACATTATTATTTTCTTGGTTGGTCAAGAAATAAAACAAGAACAATTATTTAGGCTTAGGACGTAGATGTAGACTGGCTTCCATTATTTTGTGAATCATTTATATCAATATTTCTCACGCTATTAAGAAAACATGAGATATCTATTGGCAATTGAATAGTTTTTGGTGCACCAAAAAATGTACCTCTAATTGTATTTAATCTATCAACTATCTCAATCATATCAGGGCACTCTCTAGGTGACTCCCTTGTGCAAAACAGCCCAATCTGTATAAATTGAGTAAGGCATTCCATTACCATTGATTTCTCTGATTCATGAACATCTACAAGAAGGCAATTATCCACCACATCTGAGAGTCTAGTTGGAAAATGCATTTTTGTCCAGTTTTTTAGATTGGTTCCTTCAATGAACATATCATCTGTTGGTCTCCTCCTTGTCAACAACTCTAAAATTAAAATTCCATAACTGTATACATCTCCCTTTGTAGTAAGATTTCCACCTAATCCATATTCTATAATAACAAATAAACAAGGATCAAAGACTCTAAAGTTATTTGAAATGTTCAATGGTTAAAAAGATAAACAAAGAAAACCGACTAATTGCATAATGCAACAATGAGAAATCTATACTTGGTGCAATATATCCAACAAATCCTGTAAGTGCATCTGTATAAGTCGAATAATCCACGGAATTGCCGAAAACAAGATTGGAAAGGTCAAAATCTGCTATATATGAAGTCATGTCATCTCCTAATAGGACATTGCTGGCTTCAGGTCACAGTGAATCACTTGAACAAAGCAATAATGGTGTAGATATGTCATTCCTTCTACTATCTCCATTGCTATCCTTATTAGATCGCTCAAATCTAATATGCATCTATCCCCTTCATGAGGATACAACCATCTCTCTAAACTTCCATTTGACATGAATGGAAGAATTAAGGCTTTAAAATCAAGGTTGGAGCATGCTGAAATGATTTTAATTACATTGAGGTGACGAAATCTCTTTAATGCATTGCATTCTCTGTTGAAACTTTGGTGAACATGTTCATCAAAGAACTTGAGAACTTTGACAGCAATGTTTGTACCACTGTTTAAAATCCCTTTATAAATCGACCCAAAACTACCAATTCCTATAAGATTTTCGTCACTGAACCCACCAGTTGCATCTACAAGTTCTTCATATGAAATTTTTGGAGGCCATACTTTGAGAGAAGGGGTACTGGAATGTCTGCATCTATAGGAAAATGCTACCAATAGAAGAGACATGATCAAAATCGCAATGCCGACTACAACAGGAATTATTACCTTTTTCGAGACTAATGGATATTTGTGTTTGGAATGAGAGCATGGAGGCAACTTTATCCATCCACCACAAAGGCCAAGATTTCCCATAATCTCTGAGGCATCAAGTGTTGTGAAAGCTCCTCCCTTTGGGACCTCTCCAGTCACCCTGTTTGAATAGAGGTTGAGATGCTGGAGCATTTTCATCTTTTTGAAAGCCACCGATATTGTACCTGACAAATTATTGCAAGAAAGATCCATGCACTCAAGATTTTGTAGATCTGCTAGTGATGCAGGGATTGGCCCCTCAAATGAATTTGAAAAAATATTTAGATATTCCAACCCCTTGCAGCTTGCCAGTGCACTGGGAATGCCACCTGAGAAATTGTTTTGAGAAACATCTATAGCTAAAACCATAACCATTTTTCTCATTTCCAAAATAGAACCTTGCAGTAAATTTCCAGACACGTTGAAATAGAACTGGAGATTTTGAAGACGTGCAACTTTAGGAGGTATGCTTCCTATTAGTTTGTTGTGCGCCAAGTCCACCTTTTCCAAAGTCTCCCTAGATTGGCAGGTATTTTACCTGATAGTTGATTGTGATCAAGAATAAGGTCTCTTAATATTGGAAGCTCGCCGAGACCATTGAAAATTTTCCCCGAAAGCATGTTCGCACGGAGTGACACTAATCCAAGCCTTTTTTATTGGCCAAAAGATTCTGGAATTCTTCCTATAAATTGTTTGTGCCTAGAAATAATCTTTCAAGATTTGGAAGTTTTTGGAATGTAGAAGGAATGGTCCCATTGAATTGGTTTTCTTCTAGTGTTACTGTTGCCAAGTTTGTCAGGTTACCAATCTCATCTGGTATGTTTCCCCCAATTGCATTTGATTCCAATCCTAAATAATATAGTGAATTTGAGAGGCGACCAATTGAAGTGGGCAAGATGCCAGTGAGATAATTAGATCCGACATAATGAGCTTCCAAGCTGGAGAAATTAGTTAACATTGTTAGAATAGGAAAACCACTGCTTCTACTCACAAAATGATTTTGCACCAAAGATAACTGTCTCAGCTACCGCACTTTTCCAAATTCGAGGGGCACTGTGCCACCCAATTGGTTGTCATCCAAACTCAACTCTTGCAGCTGAGTCCAATTACCCACTGAGATGGGTATCTCTCCAGTGAGTTGGTTTCCCCACAAAAGAACTTTTTGCAACTCTGACAACCTTCCAAACTCCCATGGAATTGAGCCATTTAAGTGGTTCCCCCCACATAGCTCCAACATTTGGAGACGAGTGCAATTTGAAAGGGTAATAGGGATCAAACCTATTAACTTGTTCGCACAAAGATCAAGCCAGTTTAGCTGACCTAGCATACCAAACCCAGCAGAAATAGCATCCTGGAGTCTATTCATGCCCAAGGCAAGGGTAATTAAAGAGGACATGTTTCCTAAGAAAGGTGGGATAATACCTGTCAATTTGTTTTTTGATAATGTCATGGTTTCTAAATTTGAAAGAAGACTAAATTCATAGGGAATGCTTCCACTTAAATTGTTACGAGACAACCAAAGAATTCTGAAACAAAAAATCCTTCCAAGGTGATATGGAATATGGCCATGGAAGCTAGTATTTCTGAGAGCAAGTACTCTAAGGAAGGAAAGGTTTCCGAGGAAGGGAGAGATAGGGCCAAGTAATCCCATACTAGTGAGACTCAAGGAAACCACATGCTGTCAACGAGAAGAGCAGGTAATAGCAGTCCAATTGCAAAAGGTGTGATTGGGAGACCAATCGAGGAAGGAATTAAATAGATCGAGAGAGATAGAAGCTTTGAAAGCCATGAGAGCTTGTTCATCAGAATGATTAGAATACTCTGCCATATGAGGAGGCAGTGCAGAGAGATAGAAAAAGAGTAGCAGACGAAGCATCATCATCTTCATTCTTAGCTTAGCTCGTGTAAACACCCCCAAAAGAAATGAAATAGTTGGTATGATAGTTGGGTTCACTTTTATAATCTTGGTCCCTAAGGCCTGGCATAAGAAGCTCTCATCAAAATGAAATACGGGTATAACGTGGAGCACATGGGTACCGCTTGAAAGATACAACGAAGACTTGGGAAAATATTACTCTAAAAAGAGCAATATGCCTAATCATTTTTAGTAGGCGACGAGATTTTTATCTCTCCATTTATGTTAACATCACACTTTTTAATCATCTTTCGACTTCCTAATTCATTGACATATTTAAACATTGAGTTTAAAAATCAAATTAATAAAAGGAAATGGTTGTAATTATTATTGATTTTTTAAAGAAATTATATAAAAATAAATAAAAAATAAATTTATATATTAAATATTAGATTTATTTTATCAATTTATTTAAGTTGGTGGTTATAATTATTATTTGTTTTGTTAATTAGTTGTTATGGTGAACTTTTTTTTATATCATGAATTTTTTTATTATTGACAAATAATTTTCAAGATTATGATATTGCTATCATGATTCAACCGTGTAGTTTTCAAGTCAAACTCATTGACCCATGATTCATGAGTAATGGTTCACAAGAACCCATCTCTCATGATAATGAATGATCCACTTAGCACTCATTGCATCTAGGTGAAGCATTGGTCCGTCCCAGGAGGTCACCCATCCCAGTATTGCTCCAGCTCAACCGCGCTTAACCACGGAGTTTCCCTAAGGTTAAGCCCACTTAACTTGCTAGCCCATTTGCAAAACCTTCAACAAGTGTTATGCCTTATGAACCATTCATTATAGAGCCCCTTTAGCTCATCAATTGATAAGTAGGAGGTTTCTTCCACAGCGTGTCAAATTATGATATTGCTATCACGATTCAATCGTGTAGTTTTCAAGTCAAACTCATTGACCCATGATTCATGAGTAGTGGTTCACAAGAACCCATCTCTCATGATAATGAATGGTCCACTTAGCACTCATTGCATCTAGGTGATGCTCACAGAGGTGAAGCATTGGTTTGTCCCGGGAGGTCACCCATCCCAGTACTGCTCCAGCTCAAGCGCGCTTAACCACAGAGTTTCCCCCAAAGTTAAGCCCACTTAGCTTGCTAGCCCATTTGCAAAACCTTCGGCAAGTGTTATGCCTTATGAACCATTCATTATAGAGCCCCTTTAGCTCATCAATTGATAAGTAGGAGGTTTCTTCCACAGCGTGTCAAATTATGATATTGCTATAAGGATTCAACCGTGTAGTTTTCAAGTCAAACTCATTGACCCATGATTCATGAGTAGTGGTTCACAAGAACCCATCTCTCATGATAATGAATGGTCCACTTAGCACTCATTGCATCTAGGTGATGCTCATAGAGGTGAAGCATTGGTCCATCCCGGGAGGTCACCCATCCCAGTACTACTCAAGCTCAAGTGCGCTTAACCACGGAGTTTCCCCCAAGGTTAAACCCACTTAACTTGCTACCCCATTTTCAAAACCTTCAACTAGTGTTATGCCTTATGAACAATTGATTATAAAGCCCCTTTAGCTCATCAACTGATAAGTAGGAGGTTTCTTCCACAACGTGTCAAATAATGATATTGCTATCAGGATTCAACTGTGTAGTTTTCAAGTCAAATTCATTGACCCATGATTCATGAGCAGTGGTTCAAAAGAACCCATCTCTCATGATAATGAATGGTCCACTTAGCACTCATTGCATCTAGGTGATGCTCATAGAGGTGAAGCATTGGTCTGTCTCGGGAGGTCACCCATCCCAATACTGCTCCATCTCAAGCGCGCTTAACCATGGAGTTTCCCCCAATGTTAAGCCCACTTAGCTTGCTAGCCCATTTGCAAAACCTTCAGCAAGTGTTATGCCTTATGAACCATTCATTATAGAGCCCCTTTGGCTCATCAGTTGATAAGTAGGAGGTTTCTTCCACAGCGTGTCAAATTATGATATTGCTATCAGGATTCAACTATGTAGTTTTCAAGTCAAACTCATTGACCCATGATTCATGAGTAGTGGTTCACAAGAACCCATCTCTCATGATAATGAATTGTCCACTTAGCACTCATTGCATATAGGTGATGCTCATAGAGGTGAAGCATTGGTCTATCCTGGGAGGTCACCCATCCCAGTACTGCTCCAGCTCAAGTGCACTTAACCATGGAGTTTCCCCCAAGGTTAAGCCCACTTAGCTTGCTATCCCATTTGCAAAACCTTCAGCAAGTGTTATGCCTTATGAACCATTCATTATAGACCCCTTTAGCTCATCAGTTGATAAGTAGGAGGTTTCTTCCACAGCGTGTCAAATTATGATATTGCTATCAGGATTCAACTGTGTAGTTTTCAAGTCAAACTCATTGACCCATGATTCATCAGTAGTGGTTCACAAGAACCCATCTCTCATGATAATGAATGGTCTATTTAGCACTCATTGCATCTAGGTGATGCTCGCAGAGGTGAAGCATTGGTCTATCCTGGGAGGTCACCCATCCCAATACTGCTCTAGCTCAACTGCACTTAACCACGGAGTTTCCCCTAAGGTTAAGCTTACTTAACTTGCTACCCCATTTGTAAAACCTTTAGCAAGTGTTATGCCTTATGAACCATTCATTATAGAGCCCCTTTAGCTCATGAATTTATAAGTAGGAGGTTTCTTCCACAGCGTGTCAAATTATGATATTGCTATAAGGATTTAACCATGTAGTTTTCAGGTCAAACTCATTGACCCATGATTCATGAGTAGTGGTTCACAAGAACCCATCTCTCATGATAATGAATGGTCCACTTAGCACTCATTACATCTAGGTGATGCTCACAGAGGTGAAGCATTGGTCCATCCTGGGAGGTCACCCATCCCAGTACTGCTCCAGCTCAAGCATGCTTAACCATGGAGTTTCCCCCAAGGTTAATCCCACTTAGCTTGCTAGCCCATTTGCAAAACCTTCAACAACTGTTATGCCTTATGAACCATTCATTATAGAGCCCCTTTAGCTCATCAATTGATAAGTAGGAGGTTTCTTCCACAAGGTGACAAATTATGATATTGCTATCAGGATTCAACCATGTAGTTTTCAAGTCAAACTCATTGACCCATCATTCATGAGTAGTGGTTCACAAGAACCCATCTCTCATGATAATGAATGGTCCACTTAGCACTCATTGCATCTAGGTGATGCTCATAGAGGTGAAGCATTGTTCTTCCCAGGAGGTCACCCATCCTAGTACTGCTCCAGCTCAAGCGCTCTTAACCATGAAGTTTCCCCCAAGGTTAAGCCCACTTAGCTTGCTAGCCCATTTGCAAAACCTTCAGCAAGTGTTATGCCTTATCAACCATTCATTATAGAGCCCCTTTAGCTCATCAATTGATAAGTAGGAGGTTTCTTCCACAGCGTGTCAAATTATGATATTGCTATCAGGATTCAATCATGTAGTTTTCAAGTCAAACTCATTGACCCATGATTCATGAGTAGCGGTTCACAAGAACCCATCTCTCATGATAATGAATGGTCCACTTAGCACTCATTACATCTAGGTGATGCTCAAAGAGGTGAAGCATTGGTCCATCCCAAGAGGTCACCCATCCTAGTACTGCTCCAGCTCAAGCACGCTTAACCCTAGAGTTTCCCCCAAGGTTAAGCCCACTTAGTTTGCTAGCCCATTTGCAAAACCTTCAACAAGTGTTATGCCTTATGAACCATTCATTATAGAGCCCCTTTAGCTCATCAATTGATAAGTAAGAGGTTTCTTCCATAGCATGTCAAATTATGATATTGCTATCAGGATTCAACCGTGTAGTTTTCAAGTCAAACTCATTGACCCATGATTCATGAGTAGTTTTCAAGTCAAACTCATTGACCCAGGATTCAAATGTTCAACCTCCTACTTATCAATTTTCAAGATGTTTATTTTTTTAGTTCTTCAACAATATTTGTTAATGTTATTTTGTTGGTGCCACCTATTTCTATGGTTTAAAAAAAAAAAAATCTACTCTCTACTGCTGTATAGTCATAAAATTGGACCCCTTGCAATTTTACATACATTCTTGTATCTGGTTTAGTGTCCGCTCCTTTAGCATCTTGTATAGGCTCATTTTAGCCCCTACATCAACATTTTCCCTCTCAAGACACTCCAGTACCCCTTTTCAGCAACCACCCTTGTGCGTATGCTTTGCATCAAACTTTGTTCTTTTCTTGTTCATTTCATTTTTTTAGCATGACATGTCTAGACACTAACACGGTGTGTGGATGTCTATGTGGCACATTAGCATTTTACGACGTTTCCACATTCAAAAAACTACCCCCGAGCATGTTTGCTACTTGTCACCTCCTTTGGTCGGTGGTAATGGCTCAAGATGACTTGTAATCAGGAAGCTTCCTTTCCCTCATATCCTCTATTTTATTGCTACCTTTTCAATTCTATTACTTCTTACAAGTCTTGCTAGCACTTTTCTAGCTTCATTCCAGCTTCTAGCTTCACTCCATCTTTTTCTTACACAGCTCCATATAGCTTTTTACAATAGCTTCAAGCTCTTTCAAGCTCTCTTAGCAACAATCTTTTGCAGCTCTCTTAGCTCTCGCATCTATCTCCCTTGCCTTATATTTGTGAGCATCTTGGGATTCCACATCTCCTATCTATTGCATATTCACTTTGAGATACGAGTTCTCCTCCTTGAGTGGGGATTTCTTTTATCACCTCTTTTGTAATACAGGTTCTCCTCCTCAAGCGGGGTTTGTTTTTATTATTCACACTTGGTGGTGCGGGTTCTACTCCTAAGCAGGTTTTTCTTTCACCACATGCTTTATCTATTTCAATTCATCTCTTTCTTTCTATTTGGTTTTTCATGGAGGTGGGAAAACCAAAATGGGGGTTTGAGTGAGGCAAACCTCTATATAGCCCCAACACTTTCTCCAGATCTTTTGCATGTAGGTTTTGAAAAAATTCACGTGTTGGAGGCTCCATCACTTGCCTCATTGTGGGCATCTTCTTTCCTTTTTGTCTCTTACACTCTTTATCATTTCTATTTCACTCTATTTCAATCCTATCACTTTTCATTACTTTATCGCATTCTGTAAGTTCTTAAAAATTAGATTGCTAGTAGTCATTTAGTCATTTTCTATGATAAACTTGGTTTTTGGTCCATATGAGATGTAGACACACCTTTTAGACGCCAACACGTCGCACTATCATATGTATTCGACACTATTATCCTTTAGCCAAGAGCTTATTAGATTGTCTAGAGAATATTTGTGACCTACTCCTTCTGATTCTAGAACTCTCATCATTGTTCCTTGAGGTAGTATAGGGAAGTTCGCCTCATAAGGCTCTCTAAAATAAGAGAACTCGTGAGTAGTGAATCCTCCTTCTCTACATTTTGGTGAACCCGATGTGAAGTGAAAAACTAGGAATTTATTTATCCCTACTTTGTGGGGTCATAACTTTTGACTCGGTACTCAGAATTTAGAACCATTTGCACCATTGGAAAGTTCTCCTAGAGAATTAGTTCAATCCCTAAAATATTGTCTTTGAAAACTAAATTTTTTGGGATTGACACGTGTTTCGACCTCAAATTCCACTCCGGAGACCTCCAAAAATGCAAATTATTAGAACATAGAAAATACCAAAAAAATCGTAATGAATTTAATATCTTCTTTTATTAGTTCAATATCTAATTTTGTTCAAAATATTAATAATGTTCCATTTCATGCATCTGACGGTGACTTAGCTTTGCCTATGTCGCTCAGTGTCTTTGATCCTTCTCATGAAATTCCTCCTACTTCGAAGGATATCTTGTTGCAAGAAGATGAAATCATTGATACCTTTCTTAATGTTACTTTACCTTCTATTCATTCAAATGCACTCTCCTCTAGAGATGATGTATTTGTGAATGAAAAATATCTTATCCATTCTAATGCAATCTCTTCTAGAGATGTTGCATTTGTGAATGATTAATTTCTTATCTATTCTAATGCACTCTCCTCTAGAGATGATGCATTAGTACATGATGAATCTCCTTCCACATTTGATCCTATTTGGATCGATGTTGATAATATATGTCTTCAAATAATTATTCTACTAGTTGTGATGATTTATCAAGGTATGCTTCAAGAAGCCTTGCAGAAGATCCTCTTGCCTTCTTCCACTAGGTTTTTAGATATTGATGCATTGATAGCTCATATTCATGTGGATTCACCAAATATTATGTTCTATCTATAGGAACTCCCGCCTTCAGAAGTACAAAATCAATTAGATCCTTTAAATTTTATAGTTAATATTAATAACATTGGAATTAGATGTAATCTCATTGACGCTGGTTCAACACTTAATGTATGTAGTATTGATCTATTGCCTAAGATTAATATTGATTCATCTTCTCTTAATGCTTCTTCTGTTGTTATTCATGGGTTCGATAATGTTGGGCAACAAGCTCTAGGTACAATAATATTACCTTTGTAGCTTGGACTTGTTACTATACCTACCCTTGTATATGTTATGTCAGAAAATTTACCTTATAACCTTCTCCTTGGTAGACTATGGATTCATGCTATGGGTGCAGTCCTGTCTACCTTGCATAAATCTATTAAGTTCACTTGCAATAATAAAGTAGTCACAGTCAAGGTTGACCCTGATGCTATGCACTTGTTTGAGATGGCAGTTGCTGGTCAAGTTTCGGTTGTGCCCACTCTTATTGCTTCAGTGACTTCCAATGTGTCGATGTTTACTCCAATAGTACCTACTACAAAGGATACTCTTGAGATAGATATCCTTGAAGAAGATCCTTCTGTAATAAGAAATTCTAAGTCTACCTCTTCTAAGGGGAATGCATGTCTTGGTGATTATTGGGGTTCTCTAGGCTTTACAAATTCCTTCGTTGGGGAATATTAACTCGACTCGATCCACTTAGACTTTTCGACAACATCATCCACACTTGCTATCAAAGATGATTATTCTTTTGTATCACAAGATAGTGTGAACAAAAATTGCAATGTCCTTAATGCTTATCCTCCTTTGGTGACATATCCTTCTTGTGAGTAGTCAAACTTTTCTCCACAATAGATAGGGTTTCTTCTTGCTCATTGTTTATATAGGAAAGAGTGTATTTTTTTCAGGATTCTTAAAGCCCGCTTAATCACCCTTCCTTCTCCTACACACAAGAAATCTCATAAACATAATAAAGAAGAACATTCTTTTTGTGCATACCATCAAGTGTTTGACCATTCCACTAGTGAATGTAAGGCCTTGAAGGATAAAATACAATAACTTCATGATTTAAGTGCCATCACTCATTCATTTGCTGATGTACCTACCTCTTCTTTCAAATGACAAGTAATATTGAGGTTTACCTCTATCCTACATGTTCTAAGTACCTTGCATGGTTCTCTTCCCCTATATGTTGAGGGCAATGATAACTCATTCTAGAGATGTGCATCCTTCTTAAGTACCCTTTTCTTCTTCTCTATTTCTTTCAAGTGAAGCGTCCCTTGAGTGAACCCCTTTTTCTTTTGAAGGGTTCTTGAGGGATCCCCTTTGAAAGTCTTTATCTCAAATGGATTCTTTCACCTCTAGCTTGGGGGTAGCATGACTAGACCGATTTCATACATTCGTGTCTAGCTTGGGGGTAGCTTGACTAGACCTATCTTTGCTATGACTGTCTTGCAACATAGCTTGCAATAGCCGCATGTTGACATCTCGTACGGACCAAAAAACAAGTTTATCACAGAAAATGACTAGATGACTACTAGCAATTTTATTTTTAAGAACTTACAGAATGCGATAAAGTAATGGAAAGTGATAGGATTGAAATAGAGTGAAATATAAATGATAAAGGGAGTAAGAGACATAAAGGAAAGAAGATGCTCACAACCACGCAAGTGATGAAGCCTCCAACAATTGAATTTCTTCAAAACCCGCTTGCGAAACATTTGGAGAAAGTGTTGGGGTTGTATAGGGGTTTGCCTTAGTCAAACCCCTGTTTTCATGTTCCCACCTCCATGAACAACCAAATAGAAAGAGAGAGATGAATCAAAATAAATAAAGAGTGTGGTGAAAGAAAAACCCGCTCAAAAGTAGAACCCACACCACCAAGTGTGAATGATAAAAGCAAACCCCGCATGAGGAGGAGAGCCCATATTACAAAGGAGGTGATAAAAACAATCCTCGGTCAAGGAGGAGAACCCATATCACAAAGTGAAGATGCAATGAAATGTGGAATCCCAAGATGCTCGCAAGCATAAGGCAAGAGAGATAGATACGCGAGCTAAGAGAGTTGCAAAAGAGTGTTGCTAAGAGAGCTTAAAAGAGTTTGAAGTTGTTGTAACAAGCTATATGGAGTTGTGTAAGCAAGAGATGGAGTGAAGCTAGAGAAGTGCTAGCAAAACTTGGAAGAAGCAATAGAATTGAAAAGGTAGCATTAAAAGAGAGGATAAGAGGGAAATGAAGCTTCCCGAGCTATTACAAGCCATCTCGAGCCATTACCACCGACCAAAGGAGGTGACAAGTGGCAAACATGCTCGAAGACAGTCATTTGAACGATGAAACGTCGCAGGATGCTAGTGCACCGCACAAATGTCTGCGTGTCACACTAGAAAATTACACAAACAGGAAAAGCACAAAGTTCTATGCAAAGAAGGCACTCAAGGATGGCTGCTAAAAAGGGGTGCTCGAACATCTTGAGAGGGAAAAAAATTGATGGAGGGGCTAAAATGAGCCTACACAAGATGCTAAGGGAGTGCACATTAAAGTAGACAGAATAATGTATGTGAAATTGCAAGGGATGCAATTTTATGACTATACAACTACATGCTCATAGTAGATGTGATATTATATTACTGGTGACAATCATCGCAACCTCTTGTGGAATGAAAATATTGCTTTGTTGTAGGTTGTTCTATAACATAAACATAAAAATATGGAAAATTAAATTATCATTCTTCATTAGCATAAACTAGAATACCCCTTTGACATTTCATTAACTAATAACATTACAAAATAAGAGTGATTTAAAACTACCATTTCTTTCACTCTATTTAAAAAGTAAATATATTTCATTTTATTTGGGACATCTCTTCAAAGCTCCTACCAATCAACAATCACTCCTCTATCTTGCAACTCAATCTTCCTTCACAAATGATGGCCTCCTCTACATCTGTTCTTTTCTTTTTTATTGTAACTCACTTCTTCCTTTGTACTTCCTACCATATGCTATCTAATTTGATATGTTTTTTCCCACATATATCTCCCCATGTAATTCCTCTCTCATGGCACACACCTACTTATATGTTTTAAAGCTATGCTGGTCCTCGTGTTAAACCTTACACAATGACTCACCTTTTACTAGAGTGGGAAATTTCCAACGTGACTGCCATCCTCACTGGATAACGCAGATAACGCGGAGAGCGTGGGTATCGCTACAGTTTTTTACATCGCTTTAGGATTTCACATGACGGGGAGTTGGGCATGATTCGAAGGGCAGTGCATGAATTTCACCCCAACTTGCGAATGTCAGGGAAGACAATGAATGTTTGAGAGGCACAGGAGATTTAGCCTTCGGTCATGTAGATTGACTTGAGTGACCTCCTTCCTAGACCGTGAAAATTCCATGACTTGAATTAGAATTTTTTGTAAATATACTAATGAGTTTCTTTACTATTTGTGGCATTATTCGTTGTCTTATTTAATCAATACAATTTATTATAAAAATAGGAAAAATTATTTGGTAGTATTTGGTTTTATTTATTAATAATATTTAATATTTCAATGTTAATTTAATAATATATTTAGTTTTGCATTTTACAAAATGTCATAGTTGATAATATTGAGTTGTGTATCATAAATATATTTATTTGAGTTGTTTCATAATAGTACTATGTTGAATGTTTGTCATCATTGATTCAAATGCAACTTTAATTTGAAGGTATTTTAATTGATCTTGGTATTTGAAGAAAAAATTGAATAAAAAAATTGATATTTATTTTTAATAAGAATAATGTAAAAAAATCATAACTTGTCACTTCTTGGTTGATGCCTCTTGCAATTCTAGATTTAAATATAAATATTAGGTTTTTTAATTTTTATTTGATGATTATAGCTATTTATTTATGTTGTTAACTAGTTGTTATGGTGAAATTTTATGTCACTAGATTGTCTATTATTAACAAATAATTTTCATGATGTTAAATTTTACTTTTCTTAATAACATTTGTTGGTGTTATTTTGAAGGTGCCACTTACCCCTATGGTACAAAAAATATCTACTCCATGCTCATAGTAGATGGGAGGATATATTATTGCCAACAACCATCACAACCTCTTTGGAATCAAAATAGTGCTTTTGTTGTAGATTGTTTTATATCTTCCCATGCAACACCTATAAGCTCACACCATAGCCCCAATCATTGTAGGAGAATCTCGATTAGGATTGCACAGTCATCATTCCCCTATTAGCAACATAAATATACATATACTTCTTTTAACACACAAATGCAAGGAATTACCCATCAAAATAAATAAGTAAAAAGGAATTAACAGGTAAGTGCACAAAGTTGTGACACAAAAATGTCCCTTAAGATGCCACTTTTTTCTAAAGCTAGCAAAGTCTCATGTTCACGAGAAAATGAAAATTGTTACACTCAAAATTTGAAGATGCAACAAAAACAAGAGTTGTAGTGCTTTGAATCTACTTTCTAAACTACTATTTAAAAAAATAAAAATAGTGAAGATTAAGGGTTTGAAAAAGGGGGAACACACAAAACTTGGTCTTTTTTTCTCAAAATAAAGCATAGAATCTATTGTGCTCCCCCTCATTTATGTTAATTTTTTTACAATTTCAAAAATGACTTCAGTGAGAAATTAGATACACCATGTAGTTTATGCTAATTTTTTTGGCAATTTTTTTAATGAATATATAATATTTTACAAATTTTTGGAGTGGACACATCTTAAAAAGAAAAAAATTGAGCATGCTGCCCCTAAAGTTTTTGTAAACTAATAAAAAATAAAATTATATTTTTCAATGTGTAGAATTGAGTCTAGTTTCAGAAAATTTAATTTGTTTCAAAATTTGCTGAATGAGTGAAAAAACTATACCCAAGGTAGCGCATGTTAGTTTTTGAG
Source organism: Sequoiadendron giganteum (assembly GCA_007115665.2). Classification (NCBI taxonomy): domain Eukaryota; kingdom Viridiplantae; phylum Streptophyta; class Pinopsida; order Cupressales; family Cupressaceae; genus Sequoiadendron; species Sequoiadendron giganteum. Next base: position 184,041,305 of record CM021105.1, on the reverse strand, counting down.
ATGAGTGCAATTTGAAAGGGCAATGTGGATCGGTCCTATTATGTTTGTGGTATGAAGATTAAGCCATTTTAGTTAAATAAGCATACCCAACTCAATGAGAATATCATAGGTTGGAGTCTATTTTCAATAAAATCTATGATATTTAAAAAGGACATGTAAGAATTGTCGGATAATACCTGCCAATTTGTTTGCTCCTAATGTCATGGTTCCTAAATTAGAAAGAAGACTAAATTCAAAGGGAATGCTTTGAATTACATTTTTACCCAGAAGTATAAGAGATTGTAATGAATGATAGCCTCCTAGAGAGGATGAAATGTGACCTTCCAGATTATTTTGGGATAATGTAATCCTTCTCAAGAGAAATAGCCTTCCAAGTTGACATGGAATATGGCCCTAGAAGCTATTTTTTATAAGACAAAGTAATCTAAGGAAGGAACAACTTCCTAGTAAGGGAGAGATATGGCCAAGTAATCCCATACCAGTGAGATTCAAGGAAACCACATGATGTCGATTAGAAGAGAAGGTAATAACAATCCAATCTTAGAAGGTGTGATTGGGAGACCAATCAAAGAAGGAATTAAATAGATTGAGAGAGATAGCTATTGGAAATCAAGGTGTAACTTACACAACAATATGAACATAAAAAATATATGGTTGTAAATCTGAATTTATGTTTACAAGATTACCTTATAATGATTAAGTGATTGGCAATTGCAACAATGAAAGCAAAATTCTGCAATACCACAAGTTATCAACACAAGTGACATGAGATAAATGTGGAGAAACCCTTGCATGAAAAAATACAAGCCAAAAAGATCTAATGCTTGTATTAATCCTCCAAAAAGTACACCAATACAACAATCCTCTCTATAATTTGACAGTACTTCATCATCCTGAAAACCTGTAAAGAACTCATACTAAACCACCATCCCAAGGCTCTAAGATATATTTTATGGGAGAGAAAACCACAAATGGTATCCCAAAACAACAAGAAAAACAACATAGAAAAACCCATGCTTGACTTAGTGGATAACACATAAACATGCAATAAAATATTCAATAATCGTATGGCCTTCACATGGGCCCCTAACCCACAATGAATGAAAATGATTCAAACTCGAGTGCTCGATAAGTCTTCAATATCTCTAATTGCTACATGCAAACTTGGGCACCCAACCATGCAAGAGCATGCAAAACATGCAAATAACATGCAAGGACATGCACACTCAAGTGGTCCCAACCCAGAAAGTTTGACACCTAAGTAGAATATGTGTTCAATATGCTTTGTAACTGTTACCATGGTGGGTCCACCTCTTTGAATGCAACTACAATTTGTTAATAGGAAAATAATTAATAATTATTTTGTCCCTCATGTCCTCAAGGACACTTTCCAAAGAACGTGGAGACAACATAAACCAACTTAGGATAGTAATTTTAATGTCATCTATCTTAACATTCTCCCACTTGACATTATATATTGCAATTACATCCACAAGATATGAAAGATAATATAATCAAGTACAATGATCAAGGCCTATGGACTTCCTACAACTTGAGAGAAGTTATCTATGGTCACTAGCTTTGTGAGAGAATTTGCAACATTATCTAAAGTGTCAACCTTCTCAATCAAAACTTTACCATTTTCTACCATTTCTCACATAAAGTGATATTGAACATCAACATGTTTAGTATAAGCATGATACATAGGATTTCTAGCTAAACATATGGCACTCTAACTATCACATCCAATTCTTGTAGTCCTGCAATCAAATCCAATGCCATTACCAATCCTTTGTAACCAAACCGCCTCCTTAAAAGCATGTGTAACAGCCATATACTCTGCTTTGGTGGTGGATAATGCAACTATAGGCTGCCTCTTACTCATCCAACTCACTGCACCTCTAAACAAAGTAAAAACATAGCCACCAATGGACCTTCAACTATCCAAGTCACCTACCCAATCTACATCAACAAAAACCTATATGTCCAATGACTTATGCACATCATCAGTACCATAATAAACCAAATAGTAATCAAAAGTACCACACAAATATCTAAACACCTTCTTAACAAAATTCCAATGCTCTTTATTAGGGTTAGACATAAACCTACTCAAAACTCCCACTACTTGGGCTATATCTGATCTAGTGAAAACTATTGCACACATTAAACTATCAAGAACACTAGCATAAGGAACATTAGACATCTCTTCAAAATCATCAACAAAATTAGGACACGTATCTAAACTCGAATTAGTACCAACTGGAAATGGAATATATACTTTTTTACAATCATGCATATTAAACATCTACAAAATAGTATCAACATATACTTACTTTGAATTAACCAAAGATTTACGTGAACCATATCCCTAGTAATCTCTATAACAAGAATATATTTTGCAGCCCCAAAATGCTTCATATCAAATGTTCCAGAAAGATGAATGTTAAGCTCCTTATTCATCACCTTGTTGTTACCCATAAACAACATGTCATCAACATACAAGATAATGATTATTATCTGATCATCAATAAGCTTAATGCAAACACAATGATCCTCCTCACTTCTAACAAAACCCAACTTCAATGCAAATGCATTAAACTTCCGGTACCACATCTTGGGTGATTGTTTCAAACCATATAGAGATCTCTTTAACCTAAAAACCAATTATTCTTTTCCTTTCACAACAAAACTATCCAACTATCACATATAAATTTCTTCCTCAATATCTCCATGTAAGAACATAATTTTAACATCCATTTTCTCTATTTCAAAATCATAAGCAACAACAATAGATAATATGAATCTAATAGAAGTTAGCATAGCAATAGGAGATTAAATTTCATCAAAATCAACTCATCTCTAGGAGTATCCCTTGGCAACCAATTTGGCCTTGTACTTCTCTAACTGACCATCTGCTCCAAATTTCTTTTTAAACACCCACTTGCAACCAATGGGATTCCTTCATTTGGGAAAATTCACAAGATCCTAGGTATCAAAAATATCTAGAGCCATCATATCCTCTTGTATGGCCTGCATCCAAGGCTCATTTTATTCTAAACAAAGAGCCTCCTTGTAGGATCTAGGCTGATCATCAATAGTCAACAAAGCAAATACACAACAAAAATTAGGTGGGATATACCCGTCAAATATATTTCATTGCCTTATGGATCTTCTCAAGGTATGAGTAAGGGGATCCTACTAGTGTTCTTCTTCTTCATGACCATCCTACACATCGTTTGAACTTTCTATACTCTATGAACACTCTTCTTCTTCTACATCCTCAAATGCATCTAGGGTTTCTTCCACATATACAAAGTAGATGCATCCTCTTGCTTCTCAATATTTTTCTCAAAGTTCACTATTTTTGTTTAACCTTTCTTCTTTGGTTTTTATTCACCCTAGTAATTTCTAAACTCCTTTAAAATCACATATCTAGAGAAAACCATTTTATGGGTTAATGGATTCTAAAGCTTATAACCTTTTACATTCTCACTATAACCAAAAAAATGCATTTCTATAATTTTAGATCCAACTTAGAATTCTTCTATTGAGGCACATGAAAAAAATCAGGTCACAACCAAAGACCCTTAAATGTGAAATAAAAGTCTTTCTACCTATCCACACTTCATAAGGAGTTTTATCAAAAAAAGTTGAACAAGGAGATCTATTAACCAAATAACATGTAGTACTTACAACTTCTACCCAAACACATCTATCAATCTGAGCACCACTCAACATTCTCCTAGCTCTTTCCATTAAGGTTCAATTCATTCTTTGTGCTAGTCCATTTTGTTGAGGTGTATAAGGTGTAGTATTTTTCTGAACAATACCTGCATGGTTAAAAAACTCATCAAATTCCCTAGAACAATATTCACCCCATTGTCAAATCTCAACACCCTTATCTTATAATCCATTTTCTTATCAACTAAGGCTTTAAATTCCTTGATCTTAGTGAAAATATCATATTTTGCATGCATAATACAAATCCCGGTGTATCTTGACACATCATCAATGAAAGTAACATAATAATGAAATTTTCCAAAAGAGTCAACATCCACTAGTCCAAACACATCTGAATGAATGATCTCTAATAATCTCTTAGCTTTATTAGTGCCATTAGGAAATGATGATATATTTTGTTTATCAAACACGCAATGCTCACAAAAATCATTTTTACCAATAGAATAATCATAAAGACCATCAACCATATTTTTATTCATAATAGTCTTAAGACCCTTTTCACTTATCTGATCCAATTTATGGTGCCACAACATGCATGCATTTTCACTATTATTTATATTGATAGAATTAAAAAAGGTGGAGGCATTAAGCCTAAATAAAGTCTTTATTCGAGATCCATTAGCAATCATCAAACTCCCTCTTAACAACCTACAACTAGACTTGTGAAATGTCACATGCATTCCAAAATCATTCAACTTGGATACTGAAATTAAATTTCTCACAAGTCCTAGAATATGTAAAACATGATCAAGGGTTTTAACCCTCCCATCACTGAAAAAAATTTACCTTTCCTTACCAATAATCTTCTTCATGTTGTCATCACCAAGGAAAAATTCTCCCCCATGTTAAGTTGAATATGAAGTGAACCACCCCTTGTGAGGAGTCATATGATAGGAGGCACTTGAATCAATAAGCCAAGCATCATTGCTAATAGTGTTAGCAAAAATAAACAAAGCATCAGAATCACCATCTTCAGAGGAATTTTTCATGGAAGCATCTGAACTCTTTTTCTTGTTGCTACACTCCTTTTTCACATGCCCTTTTTTACCACAATTCCAACAATTTACTATTCTCAGGCATTTTAGAATGTCCTTTGGAATTGTCTCTCTTCTTCTACCCTTTAGGCCCTCGTTTTTCTTTGGACCTTCCTCATACATGCAAGGCATCTTGGGATCTCACATTCATGGAATTTCTCCTCATCTCTTCCAAAATAGGTATTGTAATGAGGCTATCCATCTTTAGTTCTTTACCACCACCACTTATGGCAATAATTAGTTTTTCCAAAGATGTGGGTAAAGAGAAAAGCATCAAAATACATTTATCTTCTTCTAAATTAACATCTACTTATGCAAGTTGACTTAAAATCATATGGAAAGCATTAAATTTTATACAATAGAATCACCATCCTTCACTTTCCAAGAATACAAACATCTTTTGAGATACAACCTGTTAGTTAAAATTTTAGTTTGATAGATATTTCCTATCCTCTTCCACAACTTGTATGTAGTGGACTCTTTTGAAACATTCTCGAAGAGGAAAAAATCCATAAGAAAACCAAATGGTTTCTAATGCCTTCTTATCTATTTTCATCCAATATTCATCAGACATATTCTCTCATTTCATTTCCCTCAAAACTACCAACCATTGATTTCTCTCTTCAAGCAGCTCCCCCATCCTCAATTTACACATCTCATAGCTAGTTCCATTGAATTTCTCAATATCTAGATGAGAGGTAGAGGCCATGGTTTTCAATATTCTTCACAAATCTGAAAACCCCACAATGCACAAGCTCCCACTACAACCAAAATATATTCAACACTCAAAACAAATTCATCCCTCTCTTAACAGAACCGTTATCTCTGATACCAAATTTTAGAAATCAAGGTATAATTTGCGGCAATATGAACTTAAATATATGTGGTTGCAAATATAAAATTATGTTTACAAGATTATAATGAAATGATTAAGTGATTGAAAATTGTAACAATGAAAGAAAAAAACAGCAATACCACAAGTCATCAACATAAGTTACGCACGATATATGTGGAGAAACCCTTGTAGGAAAAACTCTAACCCAAATAGATCCAATGTTTTAATTAATCTTCAAAGAAGTAAACCAATACAACAATCCTTTCTATAATCTAACAACACTTTGGTGTCCTAAAAACCTATAAATAACTCATACTAAACCACCATCCCAAGTCTCCAATATATAGAAGTTTGTGGGAGAGAATACCACAAATGGTATCCCAAAACAACAAGAAAAAGAACCTAAAAAAAAATGCCCCACTTATTGGATAGCCCATAAACATGGAATAAAATATTAAATAATCACATGGCCTTCACATGGGTGCCTAAGCAATAGCCAATCAAGATGAGTCAAATCCGAGTTCCCGATAAGTCTTTGATGACTGTGTTGACTACATGCAAGGTCATGCACCATCATGCAAACTTGGGTGCCCAACCATGCAAGATCATGCAAAACATGCAAATAACATGCAAGGACATGCACACAGTGGTCCCAACCCAGAATGTTGGACACCTAAGTAGAATATTTCTTCAAGAATCTTTGTAACTACTACCATGGAAGGTCTACCTCTTTGAATGCAATTACACTTTTTAATAGGAAAATAATTAATAAATATTATGTCCCTCATGTCCTCGAGAACACTTTCCAAACAATGTGGAGATACATAAATCAACTTAGGATAGAAATTTTAGTGTCACCTATATTAACAATAGCAACTTTGAAATCCATGAGAGCTTCTTCATCAAAATGATAATGAAAAGGTGAAAATTATGGGTCTCTTTCATCTTTAGGGTTTTTGGACCTAAAAGGGAGAGATGTAATCTTCACACTCTTCACTCAAGAACGAACCCTTGAGTTTTCAGTGCAAAAAAGATTGAAATATTCAAAATGGATTGTCCTAAAGGATGAATGATATCAAATGAGGGGTTTACCACCAAGTTTAGACTTGGAAAAGATAATCCAATGCAAGTTGTAAGATAAAACCCTAATTTAAGGAAAACTAACTCTAAATGACCTAGAAATATGAACAAAATGCAACATAAAGCTATGAGATAGAAAGTGTGCACCTGGGAGACTAAAGAAGGAAGAATGGAGGTCTAGAATCTTGGAAAATCTAGTATTAATACTAACTAGAACTCATTCACCAAGCTGGGAAAATCAATCCTGCTTCTGGGAAAATGTGTAGATATAGATTTTAGCCAAAAAGGTATCTAGATTTGTGAAAATATTTGTCAGGCATGTAAAGTGGTCCACCCATTTTCCAATAGTGGTGAATTTGTCCAATTATACTTTTATAGAAGTTTTGAAGTGGATTATGTTCTTCTCAATCAGCTCTACTCTTTTTTATTTACTTTCAGATCAGAAATTGGAATTTGCCACCTATAGACCTTCTGTAAGCTTCTCCAATGCTTGATGACAACTTTAAGGATTTGAAAACTTTTTTCCAACTTTGCTTCTTGAAAAAATTTCAACCTAGCCCTACAAATCACACACAGGAAGAGGGAATTTTTTTGTGGTGTTAGTGAATAGGGGTTTTCCTTGGTCAAACCCCTTGTTGGTAATTAAACCTTGAAATGAAAGAAAATATGGAAGGAGAATTATGAATGAACAAAAGATAATTTTGCAACTCATCGAACTCTAGAAATAAGGTGCTACAATTATGTTTGAAATGGTTGCAATGGATGTGGTTCCTTAATCTTGCTTGAATGATGTTGATCTTGAATGTAATGCTTCCTTGAATTATAAACTCTACATCACAATTTTTAGAACAATAACAAAAATGATGAATACAATCTTTGACATGATGATTGGCACTTGAAGAATACTATTGAATTCTTGATAATCTTTGCTTGAATTCCTTCGAATACTCTTGTGAATCCTCAAATGCTCTTATGAAGTGAGAATATGAGTGAAAGAACCTTGTATTTATAATCAATTATGCAAGAATTCCCAAAATTATAACATTACAAGCCAACATCGGATCTAGGAGAATAAAATCCCACTAGAATTTTGAATTAAATTTAACTCTTGGTCACATGGGACTCATTCAGCCAAGGTGGCGAATGAGTCCCACTAGACATAATCAATGGGACCAAAAATGAAAAGTGCTTAGAAATGTGTAAAAATTGCATTGGGGCTAAAAAGACCTAGGTGGTACTCATTTTCCCAAGGTGGCGAATGAGTCCTAGACACTAAATTTTGGCCACAAAAGTTAGGAACACCTAAATTATGATTGGTAACTGATTGGTGTCAAGATTATCCTCAAAATGATTTAATAAATGAGGCTTGTGGATGCAAAATAGGGCCAATTAAAGCCTAAAAAAACCCAATTATTAATGACAATCCTAAATAAATGTGAAAGTGTGTTACAACACTTTAAAACACTCCAAATAAGGCAATATTAAGGTTGATTATGATTAAAATTGTGTTTATTATGCTTATTTAATTGATAAAACCCTAGAAAGGTGTGAAAGTGTATTATAACACTTCACAACACTCTAGTAAGGTACTATTAAAATTTATTAGTTCACAAGGGCCCAAGACCTAATGTGAATGTGAATGTGAATGGGTCATCATGCATTGCTTCAATCAAGTTTTCATTTTGATTTTATTTTTTTAATTCTTCATGTAACTTGCGAGCAAGGGGAAGACATCTACGCTTACACTCTCTAGCACATCTATTTCTTTTGGTTTTGTTTTCAAGTTGCATTTGTGTAGAAGCAAGGTGATAAACCATAGGTTTCTTTTCTTTCCCAAGGGAATTAATGGAAGAAACCACAAGAATTTGTTCAACTGCTTTCTCTTTGACTTTTATACCTGTTTTATTTTGGCAAGTGTGATGGAGTTGGTTTCACTATCTTTTGGTCTTTTGTAGGATGTAGGTGAAGTTTTTGTTTTAGGTTGGTCTTGGTTGTTTGGGTCTTGTTTAGGGTCAATCATTGTTTTTTAAAGGATTGGAGGTTCAAAGGTGGATGGAGACATGTTCCTGAGAGATAGTTCAACTATTTAATTTGCTTTAAATTTTTGGTAGGATATCAAAAAGAAGTCTTCTCGGGGCTTTATAAGTTACATGGGCTTGAGCCAAAAGGCATCTAAGGAAATTTTTCCTTTGGATGACAAAGGGTTGAATCCTCTATGGTGAACAATGAATACTTCATTGTCAAAGGGAAACTTTAAGCTTTTATGCACAATCGAAGGGATGGCTTTCATGGAGTGAAGCCATGGGTGGCCTAGCTTCACATGAAATTGGTCTGACTGTGGGATGGTGGAGAATGTGATATCTAATGTTTTTTGTCCTATTTAAAATGGTAAGGTGATCGATCGTATCATATGGAAATAAAAACCATTGTGTGTCTTGATCCATTCTTTTAGTTTATTATATTCATCTTGATAGAGTTCATGCAAAATAAGAATTCCTCGGTGATCACATTCTCTCCATAGATGGGATCTATTAGTATCCCATTAGTGGGCTTGTCATAGATATGGACAGCTATGTAGAGACAACCATCAGGTGCATGTTTAATTATATCCTTAGAGGAGAAAGTAATGTCAAGAGGACTCTTAGTTTGGCCCTTATGATGAATGATGTCTATCAACGCTAACATTTCATCGATAGGATTGACATCATTTAGAATAGAAACATTTTTTTCATCATTTGTATCAAAATTCATCACATCATTCTTTGTAGTTTTGCTAGCATTGAAAAATGAAATGCTATGTTTGGGCATTGGATTGGTGAAAATTTGCAAGTTTTCATTCAAACGGGCAACAAACTTATTGCCTTGATCGCTAACACCTCCAATTAATAGATGGTTGAAATCAATGAGGTCTTGCACAAGATGTTTAAGATGCTTGCAATGTTCCATGTCATGTGCATTTTGTCAATGATAGTGGCAATAAGCATTTGATTTAAAGCTCGGGGGTGAGGGTTTATCAGGGTCAGGTGTTTTGATAAGAGGGAAGGTAATCGTTTGTTGTTCTAGAAGTTGGGACATTGTGTTATGAAGGGTATCGAGCAAGGGAGTAAATTTTATTTTTGGATCTCCATAACTAAAGGGTACCATGGCTTTGACAATATCTAGTTGGTTATTGACATTTTGATCCATTTGGTGAGTCAGATTGAATTGAAGAAACCCTTTATTTTTTTTTCTAAAAGGTTGGGAATTATTTTGGTTTGTGGGCTCAGATCTCTCAATTTAGCTAGAAGTGGACTTTCTATCTCGACTACTAACCAAATTTTGATAATCACAAAGGGCAGTACATAGGTGCAGAAAGGATGGGAATTTCATCATGGTGAGCTTGTCCTAGATCTTACTTTGCAATTTTTATATGAACATTTTTTGAAAGTGTGGGTTGGGGACCTTGATGTCGATTTGGGAATAAAGTGATTGATAGCGTGAGAAAAAAATAGTTATCTTTTCTTCCTCCTTTTTCTTGCATCTCATCAAATCGACCAAGGTCATCTTGGGAGTCATATGCAGTTGGAAACGGATAAAAATGCCTCAACAAGTTCATTGAATGAACAAATTGAGTTTTTTGGTAAATAAGAGGACCATTCCTAGGCAGTACCTTTCAAGGACCTAGGAATTTTTTTGCCAAAAGTTTATCATCAAGGACAAAGTCACTACATAAGGCAGTGTAGGCATTAACATAGTTAGAAGGAACTCCCTTCCCTCCATATTTCTCATATCTAGGCACCTCTACACCTTGTGGCATCGATGTTCACAATATCTCCAAGGATAATGGACTACTTTTGACATAATATGTCGGTGGGCCATTTTGATTTTGGTTTATAGTGGAAATTTTCTTTTGAAGGGATGAAATGATTTGGAAAAGTTGTGTTATGAGATGGAAGTGAAAGTGGTGATAGACTGTATGTGTTCATAGTACAAGTGAATGGAATGCTTATGGGTTTTAATGTACACCAAACACTCATGCAAAGGCTACCAAATGCGAGGTGAATGCAAATGCAATGTAGGCTAATAAAGATGAAATGCTTATAATTGAAATTTTGGAAACTAAAATAGAAAAGAAGAAACAACAAAAAAAAACTCAAAAATGAAGTTTAAATGCTAGAAAATATAGTGAAAAATATGTAAAGGGACTGATGCACCTAAGGTGGTGAATGATTCCCAGTGATGATTTTTTTGAAAAAATTTAGAATTTTTGAATTGAATTTTATGCTTTTTATGTTTTCTAAGATATGTATGAGATGCAAATGTAGAATTTGATTAATTTTCGATGAAATTAAATGCAAGCTAAATGAGCTTTTCACTAATGAAAATTAATTAGTGCAAATCTTAATGCAAGCTAAATCTAGGATGTAAATACACTCCAAATCAGAATTATGATGCTTTAAATGCAGGTTCACCAAAATGAAAAGATGAAAATTATGGGTCTCTTTCACCTTTAGGGTTTTTGGACCTAAAAGGGAGAGATGCAATCTTCACACTCTTCACTCAAGAAAAAACCCTTGAAATTTCAATGCAAAGGAGATTGAAATATTTTAAAGGGACTATCCTAAAGACTGAATGATATCAAATGAGGGGTTCACCACCAAGTCTAGACTTGGAAAAGACAATCTAATGCAAGTTGTAAGACAAAACCATAATTAAATGAAAAATAACTCTAAATGACCTAGAAATATGAACAAAATGCAACAAAAAGCTATATGAGATAGAAAGTGTGCACCTGGGGGACTAGAGAAGGAAAAATGGAGGTTTGGGATTTTGGAAAATTTGTTGTTAATGTTGACTGGGACTCATTCGCGAAGCTAGGTGAATCATTCCCGCTTCTACGAAAATTTGTAGATACAGTTTTTAGCCAAAAGGGTATCCAGATCTATGAAAATCTTAGTCAAGCCTATACAGTGGGACTCATTCACCAATAGTGGTGAATCAGTCCACCTCTACTTTTTTGGAAGTTCTGAAATATATTTTGTTCCTCTCAGTTTGCTCTGCATTTTTTGACTGATTTCCAGATATGAAATTGCAAATTTCCATCTGTAGACCTTCTCCAAGCTTCTCCAAGGCTTGACGACAGCTTTAAGGATTTGACAATTTTTTCCCTACTTTGCTTCTTGACAAATATGCAACCTAGCTGTAAAAACCATACACAAGAAGAGAGAAAAATGTTGTGGGGTTAGTGAATAGCGGTTCTCCTTGTTCAAATCCCTTGTTCATAATTAGACCTTGAAATGAAATCAAATATGAAAACATAATGACAAATGAATAATAGATAATATTGCAACTCACCAAACCCTAGTAATAAGGTGCTACATTTATGCTTGAATTGACGATAATGGATGTGGTTCTTGAATCTTGCTTGAATGATGTTGATCTTGAATGTAATTCTTGCTTGAATCATAAACTCTACATGACAATTATAAGAACAATAATAAACATGATGAATACAATCTTTCACATGATGATTGGAACTTGAAGAATGCTCTTAAATTCTTGATAATATGCCCTTGAATGCCTTTGAAGCTCTTTGGAATGCTAAAATTCTCTTTTCAACTCTTGAATTCTTGTAAAATTTTCTAGGTGAGAATATGAGTGAAAGAACATTGTATTTATACTCAATTATGCATGAATTACCAAAATTACAACACTACAAGATGACATCAAATCTAGGAGAATAAAATCCCACTGAAAATTTGAATTAAATTTGAATTTTGGTCACATAGGACTCATTTGTCCAAGGTGGTGAATGAGTCCCACTAGACATAATGTATAGGACAAAAAATGAAAAGTTCTTAGAAATGTGTGAGACACTAAATCCTGGTCACACAAGCTAGGAATACTTGAATTATGATTGGTTATTGATTTGTGTTAGGATTATCCTAAAAAAAATGTAATAAATGAGGCTTATGGATACAAAATAGAGCCAATTAAAGCATAAGACAGTCCAATTATTAATGAAAATTCTAGAGAAATGTGAAAGTGTGTTACAACAATTTACAACACTCCAAATAAGGAAAGATTAAGGTTGATTATGATTAAAATTATGTTCATTATCCTTAGTTAATTGATAGAACCCTAGAAAAGTGTGAAAGTGTTTTATAACACTTCACAACACTTTAGCAAGGTACCATTAAAATTTATAGTTCACAAGGGCCCAAGACTTAATGTGAATGTGTTATCCACATTACAACACTAAATCAAGGCAAAATTAAGCCAAAATCCACAAGGAGGGCCCAAACAAGTGCGAAAATGCAAAGGGATAAATTTTACTACACTATAGATATGAAGACTCCACCATATGAGGAGACAACACAAAAAGATATAAAAAAAGTAGAAGAGGAAGCATTGTAATCTTCATTCTTACCTTTGGCTTGGACCGAGCCCATGTAAATACCCAATTTTTTTGAAATAGTTGTATAATAGTTGGATTCACTTTTAAGTTTGTAAGAAATTCTCACAAAAATAAAACATGTGCACAATGTGGAATGCATGTGTAACCATATATTAATTTATTGAGAGATACAACATAGGTTAGTAAAAGACTACTAAAAAAAGAAGAACATTTTATCATTTTTATTAGTCGGTCACGTGATCTTCATGTGTCAATCTATGTTAGGAATTAATATTGTCTAAAATCACATTTAATCATCTTTTGATTTTATAATTCATTGAAATGTTTGAGTTAAAAAATAAATCATTAGTAGGATTTGGTTGTATTTATTATTAATTTGTTAACAAAAATGTTAAAAAATAAAAAAAATAGATTTTATGTTTATATATTTTTTTTAATCAGTTACATTGAGAGATTTTTTAGCCTATCCCAAGTCAACATGGAGGCTACAATCAGGTGACCTCCTTCCTGGCATGAACACAAGTAACAGTCCACTCCTATGAGCATGGTAACCTAATAGGGGCAAAAATCTCATAAGAACACCAACCTAGCAAGGGAATGGACCTCAGGCATGAATGCATGACACATGGCATGAATTCCATCAATAGTCTCAACATTATAGGTTAAGTCTATGAGAACATTGGATTAACAAAGGTATAGTGTTTGCAATCACAATAGCCCAATAGAGAACTAAACCTTGGTGGCCAAAACAACAATGACAGTACTTAACCATCACACTATGAGATGAACCCTAAAAAGTACTAGCAATCACCCACTATGGGGCTCAAACTCTCTTTAAATATTAAATATTACATTGAATTTTTTAATCTATTTAAGTTGGTGTTCATAAGTATATAATTGTGTTGTTAATTAGTTGTTATGGTGAACTTTCCTTTACATTATTAGATTGTCTATTATTAACAAATAATTCTCATGATGTTAGATTCTCCTCTTTTAATAACTTTTGTTAGTATAATTTTGATGGTTCCATCTACATTTGTGGTAATTTTTTTTATCAAATCCATACTTAGTAGATGGGATGCTATATTACTACCAACAATCATCACAACCTCAAGATGAATCAAAATATTCCTTCATTGTAGGATTTTTAATAGCTTTCCATATGACACCTGGAAGCTCACACGATGCCCCCAATCATTGTAGGAGACTTTCATTTAGGATTTCACATTCAACCATGCTCATGTTAGCAACATAAACTTGCATATACTTCTTCCAACACACAAATGTAAGGAATTACCCATCAACGAAAATAAGTAAAAAAGAATTAGCATAGGGTTTGTAATATCAACTCATTAATAGAGAATAATGTACCATGCATAATATGGTATGTCAAATTAAGTTATCATCCTTTATTAACATAAACTAGAAAACACCTTTGAAATTTACATTGTGATGTATGAGCATCCCTTGTTGTAAAGCAATCTTGTATCAACTAAAAACAATTATTTTCTTGCATTGCATCCAACATAAGTGTCAGTAGTTCATCCCACATTTTACCACATCATTGTTTCTCAAATCATGGAGATGAATATAGTATCTACACATTGACATATATCACATATCAAAATTTCACATCAATTGCAATTGTTTGTTGAAATTTATTGCTCTCGGACTTTCACAGTGCTATGAGCCAGAGCATTTGGGGCCCAACCTAGTCTAGAATTATTATTATGTACCTATTCTAGATTATGCAAAGTGTAATGAGACATCATACAAACATCTTGGGTTCAATGGGACCTATCTTGAATTTTCAAAAGTTAACTCTTTTCATGTGGGCCCAGTTCTTCAGATCTTGAGGCTGACATGCATACTTGATCAATCATCAAGTTATTAACCTTTGAAGTTGATGCAGATGCATTTTGGAGCTTGAGGAGCATATTTATAAGCATTTTAATTAATTTTAGATAATTATTTAGATAAGTTCTAAGTTAGATTTTCTAGATTCATTTTATTCTGCATAAAACCCTTCGAGGGCATGTAATAAGGCTTGTTGGCTAGTTATATTATTAAAGCCATTGTCGCAAGGCCTATGAGCCCTTGTAACTCACCCTTGTGGCCAATTTTTCATGTAAACATTTCATATTAATTAACATTCATGTATGATTATATGTTTTCTATGTTATATCCATTGTGTTGACTCATTGTTGGACGGTTCAGACTGTTCCTTCTAGAACCCTCCTACTGTGATTGTACCAAGTGGTATCAAAGTGAGTTTGTTTATTCTTGAAGGTTTTTCTTGAGGTGAATAGATAACTTAAATGAGGCAAGCTACATTTTCTTTCAATTGATCACCGATTTTGAGGTAGTTGAAACCCTTGTAGGTAGATCACTGAATTGAGGAAATTCTACTGATTCAAGGGGAGATATGTCACCAAGGAGAGTGCCTAATATGAAATATGTTGGAAGAATCGATGAAATGTTAGAAATGATGCATGAGATGTGAATTAGGTTGGATGTTACTGAAGAAGACAAAAGGTGAGGCCTAAACCCTAGGAAAAACGATGAAAGTGATGATGAAGTGATTTGTAATTAAAGGGTTACAAATAATTTGCACTTTACTCCTAATTACAAATTTATCCCTGATGGCAAACAAAATTGTATGGTTATGTATTTTTAACTGTTGAAATTATAAAATTGAGTTCACTTATTCCTTTACATAACTTAACCAATTACTTAAATGCCATAATTAATAACTCAAAGAAGGAAATAAAGAAGAATTGGAAAGAATAAGAGGAAATTATGAGACAAAAGAGAAGAAGAGAGATCATGAGCTTGATAACGGATTTCGCTCAGCATGAGCTATGTCTCTAGGTCTTCTTCTCAATGTTAGACCACTTTATTGATTCTGCCAAGCTTTTAAATGCCTTTTTACATCATCCAAGATTCAAACTTGCAATACAATTCCTCTTACAACCTCTCTCAACACCTAAGACTTCTTCGTAGAATCCTAACTTGTGCCCTCTTATGCTAAAAAAATACATAATATCTAAAAGAATTCTTCCCCTGCTCCTCCCTTAGTTCCCATTTTCATACACAAAATTTACCCAATACGGGTCATAACCATGGGATTTGTAAAATCCGCCATTTACAAATAATTATCTTCACAATATCTCTATCTACATATATAATTATTTAAAAATTCCCCTTTACTATATGAAATATTTAAAAATCTCCTTAAAATAGCTTTAAAATCTCTTTATAAACCTTTTTAAATATCCAGTAATATCGTTATATGTTATTTAGCCCATGCTTGTTAATTAATTATTCGGCTTCAATATTTAGAAGGTTTATTTTTAAGGGGATTAATATTTTAAATATAGAGTATTGGGTTTTTCTTGATTAACAAGAAACTAGCCCCAACATTATCTCAAAACGTACGCATGGTTTAATGATAGTGAGGGATTTTAGGGGTGGGGTGGTTGCTGGTTTTACCCCCACCCCTTCTATATTTAACATGATTTTCAATGTTTTTAAAATCAAAACAAACCAATGCCAATATATAGTAAAGTGACACTTTTTGGCACAACGGTCGGCCGATAAGGGGTGCCACATAACACCTTCTAGTTCATCAATCAAAGGACACAAGTCAATATATGATTGGTGCCACTTGTCAGCTCATGATTGCTCCCAAACTTATCACATGTCTTACATTGCCACATTAGCATCCTCATTATCTACCACATGTCACACTCTGATTTGTCCATGTAATCACGTCTGCTAACTATGTTGTCATATCATCATGCTGACATTATCATGTCCTAGTCATCCTTTTCTTTGTTGCAACTTTGACCAGCCATAACTTGGTCATATAGACTTTGTTTGAGCTTGTTCAAGTTGCATTGGAAAGCTCTTGCTGAGCTCTATCCAATGATTTTGGTTTTCTTAGTTTTTGAGATTTTGAAATTTTTAGGTCTTCCAGATCCTCTTAGATCATTCCTCTCAATTGAGAATCTTTTGGATCACTAAAAGTTTATTTTTACATAGAATTTAAGTGAGGGAATTTTTGCCTCACTTTCCTAGTATAATTTTTCCACCCTACTGGAATTCTTATCATCTGACCCATCACAAACAAGATGAAAAATGAGATAGAATAATTGATAAAATCAACTAAATACCCATCAATACTCATTATCACATCCACTATGTACATAGAACTAACTAATAGAATGACAAGAAATAATACTGAATATACTGATATGAAGGAAAAAGTATCAAATTTTTGAATCTCCTAAACATGAACATCATTAGAAAATGAATCATTCAAACCCTCTTTTACCACCTGAGGTCGAAGGCTTAAATGTTCTTGCAAGTGATCCTCACATCGTGTTGTTTGTGACACCTTATCATGCTTAGAAATTTTTTCATCTTCATGCTTAATATCACTAGTTACAAAAATGAGGGTTAATGTATTGCTTGTATTCACAATCAGTTTCAAATGCCCTTTGTTTACAAATTTTTTTATCATTCTTCATGTAATGAGCTTTCACAATGAATTCAATTCCATCATTAAACAAATGATACCTATTATTCTCCCTGTAGAAAATGTCGTTCTTTCATACAAGTAAGGACTTCCCAAAACCATTCCACATATGTCAAGTGGAATTACATTTAACTCTGCCTCATTTGCAAACTTGGATGTGATTACAAATCAAAGTTTACATTGCATTGACACATGTAACCGAGAATTATCATGCACCCAACCCAATGGATATGGTTTAGGATGAGGCGTTGTTTTTAATCCCAATTGCTTAACAACTTGTTCAAAGATTAAGTTTACTTGTGATCCACTATCTATGAGTGTATCAATTTTACTATGTTTTACAATAGTCCTTAAATGAAACAATTCATTCCTTTTACTTTCAAGAAGGATCTCATTATCCTTTATAGAAGAAGCATGGGAACTAGTACTAGCAACAAGAATGATACTTTTTATACCCACAACTGTTATCTTGGTTTCATCATCAAAATCTGTTATGAGGTCTTGCACAATGGTTGTAGCCTTTTCCTTACCCTTTCGATCCTTGAACCACTTTGGTTTCTGATCAGGATGCAATTTCCAACATTTGTCATTTTCATTCACTTTCTTTTTGTAGTGTGAGCAATAAGGCTTTTCCTCCTCTTCATGGAAGTTGCCCGCTGCATTTCCTTCTTCCCTTTCTTGTTTCCTTTCTGCTTACTAGATTCCATTAAGAAACTATCATGGCTACTCTTCGTGCCTATTTCAAGATGACTAGATTGCACACTAACTTCGTCAAGGTTATTTGGATTGAACATAAGTATTATATGCCTCAATTTTTCATGTTACAATCCACCTATATAATTCAACAAATTCTCTTGTGTGTATAAAGGAATGCCCAAAATTAAAGCTTTTTTCCTAAATTCAAGTGTATATTCTTGTAAAATTTGTCCTTTTTCTTGCCTTAATGATTTCCAATTCATTAATTCTTTTTGCATCTGACCAAATGGATAATACTATTTTTTAAGTGCAGCTGTAAACTCAAACCAAGAATAAATAATTTTACCATATCGACTTAGATCTTTCTGAGTTTTTCTCTCCCACCATACTAAGGGTGTGCCTCCAAGGAGAAGAGTGGCTAGTTTGATCTTTTAAGTATCATCAATAAACTTTTGAATCTTGCAATAAACATAAATCTGTTTTATCCAATTATCAAGTTTCTTTGCATTCAGTTCTCCATTATAAGTTGGCATTTCAAATTTAACATCAAGTTTGAACAAAGGTGAGTTTGATTCAGATTGTACAGGGTGTTTCTTCTTGGGGGAAGAAGTAGAAAAATAAGATGAAGAGGAAGAAGAAGAAGAAGATGGTGAAGGAGGTTTAGGAGGGTCACTGCCACCTCCTACTCCCTTGCCTTTTTCATCTTTCAAATAGGATTCACCTTCCTCCTTTCTATTTTAACTCTCCCTTTTCTTTTGATGTTCTTTGTACAATTCTTCCACCATCATCTTCATTTTCAAGAATTCTTTGTGAAGTAGTTCTTCATTCTCAAAGATTTCAGGATTAGAAGGTTTTCCTTCTTTCGATTGCTCCATGGCTAGTCTTTAAGTAACTTTCCTCGATCCAATCTCTGGATTAAAATCTTTAAGTGCATTTTCTCCTTGCTTTAATTTCAACCTGGTTAACATCCACCACTTGCAATTTTTCCTATTAAACCGCTCTGATACCAAACTTGATCTATAATTAAAGGGTTACAAATAATTTTCACGTTAAGTTCCTAATTACAGATTAATCCCTAAACACAAATAGAATTGTGTGGTTATGTATTTTTAACTATTGAAATTACAAAATTGAGTTCACTTATTCCTTTACACAACTTAACTAATTACTTAAATGTCATAATTAATATCTCAAAGATGGAATTAAAGAAGAACTAGAAAGAATAAGAGGAAATTTTGAGACAAAAGATAAGAAGAGAGATCACGAGCTTGATAATGGAGTTCGCTCAACATGAGCTACATCTTCGGGTATGCTTCTCAATGTTGGACCACTCTATTAATGACACCAAGCTTTTAAATGACTTTTCACCTCATCCAAGCTTTAGAATTGCAATAAAATTCCTCTTATAGTCTCTCTCAGCACCTAAGACTTCTTTGCAGCCTCCTTACTTGCATCCTCTTATGCTTAAGAAATACATAATATCCAAAATAATGCTTCCCCCGCTCCTCCCTTAGATCCCTTTTTTATACACAAAATTTACCCAATATGGGTCAAAACCATGGGATTTGTACAATCCCCCATTTACAAATAATAATCTTCACAATATCTCTATTTACAAAGATAATTCTTTAAAAATCCCCCTTTACAATATGAAATCTTTGAAAATATCCTTAAAATAATATTAAAATACCTTTATAAACCTTTTTAAATATCATGTAATATCATTACATGTTATTTAGCCCATGTTTGTTAATTAATTCTTGGGTTAAATCTTTGAAAAGGTTTATTTTTAAGGGGATTCATATTTTAAATATAGAGTATCGGGTTTTTATTGTTTAAGAAGAAACTAGCCTTGAAATTATCTCAAAATATACGTATGGTTTAATGGTAGTGAGCTATTTTAGGAGTCGGGTGATTGTTGTTTCAACCCTCACCTCTTTTATATGCAACATGATTTTCAATGTTTTCTTAATCAAAACAAACTGATGCCAATATATAATAAAGCAAGGCTTTTGGCACAACAGACAATGGATGTGCTAGAGAACAAGAGGTCTTGGGGTTGAACCCCATCTAGAGTTTTAGCAAACCATTAAACCCAAATTGAAGGTGATAAGGGGTCCCATGTGGCACCTTCTAGTTTGTCAGTTAAAGTACATGTGTCAATATATCATTGGTGCCACATGTTAGCTCATGATTGGTCCTGAACTTGCCATGTGTCCTACACTTCCACTTCAACATCGTCGTCAGCTACCACGTTCACACTTTGATTTTTCCACATCATCACATCTACTAACACTGTTCTAGGAGCATCCTTGGTTGTAAAGTAATCCTATATCAACCAAAAATAGTTATTTTCTTGCATTGCATCCAGTAGTAGTTTTAGTAGTTCATTATGTATTTACCACATCATTATTTCTCAGCTTACAGAGCAAGATATAGCATCTACACATTTACATCTATCACATATCCAAATTTCATGTCAATTGCAATTATCTATTGAAAGTTATCACTCTCAAAATTTCACTATTTTATCAACCAAAGCATTTGGGGGTTGACTTGGTCCAAAATTATTATTATAGACCTATTCTAGATTGTTTGGAGCTTAATGAGAATCATGCAAGCATCTTGGGTTCATTGGGACCTACCTTATATATTCAAAAGTTAACTCATTTCTCATGGAGCTAATTCATTAGATCTTGAGGCTAACATGCATACTTGATCAACGATCGAGTTATTAACCTTGGAAACCAACAAGGACTTATTTTGGGGATTGAGGAGCATATTTATAAGAATTGTAATTCAAAGTAGATTATTAGTTAGATAAGCTATGAGTTAGATGTTCTAGATTCATTTTATTTTGCATAAAACCTTTCAAGGGCATCCAATAAGGAATGTTGGCTATTTGTATTGTTGGAGTCATTGTGGCAAGGCTTGTGAGCCCTTGTAACTTGCCCTTGTGGCCAATGATACATGTAATCATCCCATATTAATGAAGATTCATGTTTGGTTATCAGTTTTCATTGTTATCCCTGCTATGTCGACTCGTTGCTACATGGTTTGAACTATTCCTTCTAGAATCCTCCTATCATGGTTGCACCACATTGAGTAGTAACATTATAAAATAAGAGTGATTGAAAACTACCATATCTTTCTCTCTCTCCAGTAGGTTAATATACTCATATTTTTTTGGGATGTCTCTCTTTAGATCTCTTGCCAATGGACTATCACTTCTAGATCTTCTAACTCACTCTTCCTTTAGAAATGATCTCCCCCTTTATTTATATTCTTCTCTTTCCTATTCTAACTCAATCTCTTCTTATTCTTCCTACTACATGCTTTTTATTTTCTCTTTCTCACATTCCCTATAGTTTATATTATAGCACAAAACAAAAAAATTCTCATATGGTGGAATAAAAGTTTACTTCACATTCTCTCTTGTCACTCAATTTTGGATTTATTATAAAACTGAACACCATTTCTACTAACCCTCTCCTATCACTGTCAATCTCTATTGCAACATTATACTGATTAGCATATTTCAAGTTTAGCATCTATTGTTCAATATATAGGTCTCTTCATTTTCTACTAGTATAAGGTACTCTTCATTATAATATTTCTAGAAAAATTCACATCAAAAGTTTATTTAGTACAATAATCTACTAGATATACTTGTAAATCATTTCAGTTATCCCATAATGTTGGTTTACAATTTTTAGGAGATTATGATTATTTCTGAAATCACATATTTTTTAGAAAATATAATGATTTAAGCCTTTAAAAGTTCCATTTTAAGGATAAAAATTGAAGAGGGTTTCATAAAACCACCTTAGATCAAACCCCCTTGGATAGAAACATGGTAGTATTAAACCATACCTATAACAAACCACCTTTACACCTATCAAAATGTTGATAAAAATTAACTTTTGATTTACCTTTTGGGGGATCAAATGAATTCATTTAAAATTTATTTTTTGTAAGTATGTAGTCCTTATTATAAGCTTCCCAAAAAGTACAACTTTAAATTAATTTTATTTTATTATGATATTTATTTTTTATTTCTTGTGAATGTAGGTTTTCACTGAAAATCAAGCTCTCTATTCTGTACATGTGAAAAAATAGTAGATTATCAATTTTTTTTTTTTGAAAAATATCAGTGCACTAGATATTGAAATCCTTGATCCAACAAAAAAAAATTGAATTTTGATACATACAAAAAAAGTTATGTTGTATATAGTCTGCCTATTTCTAAATTGTAATTGGCTTCACTTTGAAACTTGATTAAGGAAAAAATATTCAATAAAACACTATGAAACCAAATAAAAGTGCTAGATATCATAGTTACAAATCTAAATTCAAAAAAAATATAATTTTATCCTTCATGGAAAAAATTAATGTTGTATATGGTGAGCATCACTCCTTAAAAATGGTGTTTACTAAAAAAAACTAATTTTCAAAGGAGATGGAAAAAGAAGTGCAATTTGATTCCATTTTTTTGAAAAATTATATTTAGAATGTATAGAAAAATGTCACAAATCGCTATTTTGCAACATATTCAAATTTCTCATGGTTTAGCCGCTATAGGTGCCCGAAAGTGAAGATCTAGTTAGAAAAAATTAGTTCAGTGTCTAGTTTGGCCAAAAATTGTAAACTAGTATTGTGGGATCACACTGAACAACATCATATACACTCTCTAATTTTAATTTCAAAACTAAAAGGACTTCACTTTCAAGATATTTATTTGCATGGTTAGTTCCCTTTCCTACATGTACTTGTAATATATCTTTCATATCTCCTAACTCATAACTCTTTTTTCATCTATTGTTAGCACCTTTCTACCATCTTTACTTGTTCCTACTATCATCATCACTCTACTATTCCTAGCTACTCTTACTCATAGAATAATTGGATATGCACTGATCCCACTTATAAATTCACACTCACATCCTTTCTTTACCACACTTAATTGCGACATATTTTTCATAACATCTTCAGTGCGCTCTTCGAGTACAATTATTTTTGGCATCTCAGATGTATCAAAGTGTAGCTCCTTGATGCTCTCCTATGTTGCCCCTATAACCTCACATAAACAATACTCCTTCACTAACTTTCTTGAAAAATATTATCTCTCATCTCCATGTGCATTATACTTTTTGCATCCTTCTATATTTCCTTTCCCATGACACCCTTGCTCAGTTGTTAACCTTTCTTGGTCTAAATAAAAAAATTACATATTTTTTGTTACTACTTCCCTTTCATGATCCTCTATGGTTGAATTATCTCACTCTTTTTATACAAGAATCTCTCCAACCTTAGTTGCACACACTATCACCTCCATCCCTTCCTCTTCTTGGTATGCCTTTATTACATCATTACCCTATATCATGAGGATGTCTTCTCGTCATTGATTCTATGATCTAGTCTTATAAACATAAATCTATTAACAAAAGCATGGGCCTCATTCTTACCCTTAGTATTTCTCTTTATCATGGCTATCCGTTAGCCACTAGAAAGTCATGCTTTATGTTCTTCCTTAACATGACTATTATAGTAGCATTTACCATATGAGTTACATTTACTTATTTCCCCTCATCCAAGAGGAATATTTTATCTTCTAACCTATTTTTATGAGGTTTCTTATGGGTTGCACATGAACCATTTCTTCATTCATGATCTACTCAAATAGAATCTATACTAACTCTCTTCGTCTCTCCTACATCACCTTCTATAGTCTTTTAATTCTCTTTTTTTCCCCCTTTCTTGTGATAATTGGTGTGTATCTATGGATTTTTCTATCTTCATTCTCCAAGACTTCTAACCTTGTCTCAATTTCCTTCAATTCTCTTATGATATTTTTAAAACTCTCCAATGAGTATTAGTAAAGTATGCTCTTATATTATGTTTCGTGTAAGACTAAAAATAAAAAATGCTAGTATCTTCTTTTTATTTATTTTAGGAGGTTTTCTAAGGTATTTTATCACATCAAGGGTGAACCCAACCATGTTTATTGGCGGGGTATACAAAAGGGGGAGAATAAAAATTATACCTCTAAGTGTGATGAATGTTGTTCAAGACAAGCCATGAGAACCTTGGTCCTTGAGACTTTTTTGGTGAGAAGGGGAGGGGAGACCCCCTATTCTCAAGAACTATCAAATGTGATCATTTCTCTTAGAGATAATATGAACCTTGTTATATTAGAGCCATAGTACCTTCAATTATTAATCTAGTTGTGGTGCAAGGTACAATAACATTCTTGAAGTTACCCAACATGTATCATCTTGATGAGAGATAAATTTTCTTTGGAGGTTTCAAAACATTCAAGAGAAGGAGGAAGGTGAGCCCTTCTATCACTAAACACATAATTGTCTTATCTTGAGAGTGGAAAATCCATGTGTAATCCTGTAGTATTTTATTGCTTGAGCCCACACTAAAGAGACACCTTTATTACTATATAGGTTGTAATTCTTGGTTGCATGTTTTTACCATGAAGACCAATGAATACCAATCATACTATTACCTTGTAGTCAGTTGCTATCTTGCATGCTATTTTATCTCTTTGTAATCACTTATTAAATAGATTAGTCCAACAACTTGCCAAAATTAGTCAAAGAGTCTTGTAAAAGTTCTACTTACGGTCAAAAAATTAATCTTCTGAGTTTAGAATGACACTTCTAAAACCCTAAATTTTCTTTGTGCATTATTTACGATAGGATTATGGATCTAATAGATACTATGGTGCATTTGACCATATTTTTGTGCTTCTAATTATCCTCTAGTGCATTTGATCACCATGTGGTTTTTTATCATACAAATATGCATATGATCATACTTTATCACATTTAAGTATCCTTAGCACATTTGGTTGTATTGAGTCACATTTGATATTACTTTAATGCTCTTGATATGTAAAACATTTCACTTGACCTTACTATATCATATTTGATTGGAGACATTTTTGTCAGTCTAAAATGGACTCTCTATCCCAATATTACATTTAACATTGATATTGTATCATTTGACATTAGTGTGGGGCATTTGATATCTTCTTTGGCACATCTAATACACATAGTTGCACATCTACAACTTATAGTGACATTTTTAACTACATACATATTTTCCAAAATACTCCAATTTTTATTTTTTTTAAATTGCAATCAAACATAGCTAGGATTTGAGATGTATAGCACATCTGACTTACAACCAACATCCATCATTCAACATCAAACCAAAATTTATATCCATTTCATACTGTTATTTTTTGGACTTTTAGGGTTACTATGTTAGCTTTTAAAACCCAAAATAATAATTATCAACATCAAACATCAAACAATCAATAGCCAATATGAGTCATAATCTCATCTTGATCTTCCATCTTTTATCTCTAATTCAACATTTTTCTTGAAAATTTGTATATTTCAAGTAGATAGTTTAGTTAGCATCTTGTGAGTGAATTTTCTTAGGAGAATTGACTAATTCTAAGTTAGCAATATCACCATAATCCTTTTTCCTTGGACTCATTAGTATTCAAATCTTTAGCTTCTTCAATAGTCGAGATTTTAGGATCAAACCTTCTAGGTAGGGATCTAAGTACCCTCTTCACAATAATTTTTTCTTCAAATATTTCACAAAGACCTCAAATATGGTTGAAAATTTTATCAACCTAGAGTATAAATGTAGTAATGTTCTCATCTTCTTTCACCCTCAAACCTTCAAACTAAGCTCTATAAGTTTGTAGCTTTTCCTCTTCGACTTTATCATCAACTGCATAGATAGTTTCCAAATTTTCCCATATTTCCTTTGTTGTTTTACACTACATCACATTCAAAAACATAGAATCAATCAAACTAGATAAAATGACATTCCTATCCTTTGCATTAAACTCACAAGCGCTATTTCTAGCTTGATCTCGAGGAGGGTTTTTAGGGATCCCATATCCCTCTTCAACAATTGCCTAAAAACCCATCCCAATAACCATCAAATAGGATTCCATCCTAACTTTCCAAAAAGAAAATCTAGATCCATGAAAAAATGAAAATTTGTTTCTAAAGGAAATTTCTTGTGCCATCTTCAATCTACCTTAAGCAAGTAAACTATTAAAAGAAACATATCTCTAATACCAATTGAAGGGAACACAATCTATTGAGAGGGGGGTGAATGAATAAATCAAAAAAATTCAAACAATTTTAGAAACCTTTACTCTTAATATATTTTCAACATGAAGAGCACTAAACCGTACAAGCTAGCAAGTATTTAGCAATTAAAGCATATCACATATAACACTATATTTACTTGGAAACCTAAGATGGGAAAAACCATGGTGAATAACTCTCACAAGCAAAAATATAATTAGTGAATTTATAATATGATGTAGGCAACAACATATCGAAGACACCAATCCTCAAGATAACTTGTAAGAACCAACCTACTAGAGACACCAATCACTTCTAGAACAATACAATAGGTAGAACACCAATCCTATGGGAATAAAAAATAATGAAAAATTTGAGATTTAACTCTTGCAATCCAACTAACACTCACTCTCACTGATAATGACCCTTAGATATTGGTGCTAACTCTTTTCTTCACACTTTTACCAATACAATACTTCCACTGTACTCATTAGTACTTCACATTTGCATACATAGCTATGAATTATTGTACATCCTTAGTGATTGCACTATGTTACATGATATATACATGACATTACATTAACACACTTACAATATTGACCAGGGATCCACACAAACCCCGGTGACATAGGGCAGACCTAAATTCAAATTACATGGAACATGTAACACAGTGGTCCAAACAAAAATATATTGCAATTAAATGTTTTTGACACCTTGTGCCACCATAGGGACCTTAAGGAGGTCATATCCTCACTCCACATGCTTGATTTGAATTCCACACACAACTAGCTAGTATCGCACAACCTCAAACTTGGAAATAGATTAAATGACCTCATGATATTTCAAAATTTTTGAACATTGAGTTCCACCACCAAAAAATCAAGAAATCGATAGATCTTATGTAGATCAACTCTCCTTTCAAACTACACAGAAAACTTGCATTTCAAAGATAAAATCCAACCATACTTAGTCATCTCTTTGACCAAAAAATATTCTTATTACTAGCTTCTAGAGCATGACATACATTTTTGACTGCATACTAGGCATGGTATAAAATCATTAACTATTTAAGGGAAGTGACGTCTCACTTATCATGATTCATGAATAAATTAGATTGTATGTACACTAATAGAAAACATATAACATGCTTTTGCAACCTCACTAGTAATCCTACAATATCTTTCATCTTTGACATCCTAGACTATTGGATAGGACAACTAAGAGGGAGGGGGTGAATCAGTTGTCGAAGATTATAACCTTCAATTCAATTACTAGAACTAACAAATAAACTAATTAAATGATTAATCATCAAATGCTGATGCACAAACAGAATAACACAATTTTTAGAAGGAAAACCTAATGAGGGAAAAACCACGGTGTGAATTATCTCACACTTTAGAGAATATCAAAACCGATTATAAAAAGGCTCATTACCTAAAATAAGGCTCACTACCTAAGATAAGGCTCACTTCCAAAAATAAGGACTCACTGTCAACAGGGCTACAATCTAGAGGTCTCACTACAATAAAGATATAAAGAAGACAAACAATACTTTTTATAGAGAGACAAAAATCCCAATGCAAAAAAGGATTCCACCACAATCACTGATCAACTTGCATGAATGGTAGAGTTTTCCTTTTTCTCACTACATTCAAAAACTAAGCGTTAAGCTTCACACTAATCAAACACACACATAACTCACACACTTTCAGAATAGCATCAAAATCATGTCTACTCTTTTACTTATCTTCCTTCTTTTCTTATGTACAATTTTCATTGTTAGCTCATTCTATATTTATACTATCTCCAACCTTGGAAAGATCCAAAGTCAACCATCCAACTTCAAATTCAAATTAGGTCAGTGCTAAACATCCTAGGGTGGAATTAGAATGTGGGTGACCAAAACACATGCTTCATGAGAACCCATTATAGATCCAACACAATTCATCAACTTCGAAGATAATGCTTAACACAAGGTCAGCCATGTTGGTGATTTTTCCAGCAGAACCCAACAATTCTCTAAAAAGGTTGCCATCTTTTATAATGAAGAAATTGCATTGTTAGTGGCCAACACAATGAGATTAGGATTTTCCAATCCTTACTCCTTCACTTTAGGCTTTTTTAGACCAAGGAGGGTAATCCCAAATATGTTTTCATGAGATATGTATAAGTAGTAACATATTTACAAACAAATTAATTCCTTTTTAGTGCAAATAAGCTCCATCCCATAGAAGATTTGGCATATCCTTTAAGTGAGTGACTACTTGCTATGAATCAAAGATACCTTCAATCCAAATTATTCTATGATTGAAGATTTTAAATGAATATGGTTCTTATTTTAAGTCCATGGTTAGGTATGCAATACGCTCATTATTTATGCAATATTTTCAAATAAACTAACTAGTTTCTTATAAATTGGAACAACAGAGTCAAATATGCAAGAAAATATTATATATAAACTACTAAAATCTAGAGATAGATGAACTACCCTCATATTTTCTTTGCAAATTATAAAAACTCATAGTGCCTAAAAGAAACACTCACTCCTTATCAATCCTAAGCAATTGCATACAAAGTTTACATCCTTTTCAAGCATTTAATCAACTCCTTAAGTTAAGGCCATGGAGAGAATAATAAATTCAAACATAACCATTTGAAAATAAATGATAACACCATTAGCATTTTCATTCATAACTTGTAAGAAGTATACATAGGATAGTATTTATTTCTAGACAAAGACTTGTTTCTATATCAGTAGTTTATATAAAACTAATTCAAGCCTATTACATATAGGAAATCATTTGCAAAGACCATTTACTAGCCTAATTATCTATATTCTATTCTAAATGCCTTTTCTGAGCTTAGTATTTACCCTAAAACCCTCTTTTGAACTTAAAAGTTTGACCCCTGTAATGAGCACAAAAATCCCTTTTATAGAATAAGGGAGCAACAAGCATGAGGCTCAACTACATTTACATTTCATTTCATTTCAAGATCATTTGGAATATAATTTTAGATGTCCTTATTCGGTTATAAGCAATCATTAAAGAAAATGGAAGAGTAAAAGACCAACATCCACATGACATGCATGTAGACGTGCCAACTCCTCGTTCCTACCAATCAAAGAAGATTCTCCACTAGTAGCTCTAGCAAAATAATGTATATAACCCAATGCTAGGAAGTATGGAACCTCTCAAATATACCAACCCAAAATATTCCCACATCAACACTAGAAAAAATAAATCACATGAGTGCTCAATAGGAAAATCCTAACAAAAGGGCCATGCTCTCATCAAAAACAAAAATGGGACATAATGATCACTCTAAGTCATCAGCCTCAGAGGATACTAGCCCATGCCATGCTCGTAGTGGAACCGAAGGAACCGTCACCACCACCTCATCAGAATCTTCAGATGGTACCAAGGAGAGGGGATAATACTGACCCTTCGAATTAGTGTCACCCTAATTGTCTGAAGGGTTATCAGAACACTCACTGGAATAACTGAGCCTTCTTAGATAATCCTTACGATACTTGCACCTTGTCTTTGTCTTCTTTCCATACTCCACCAACTCCTTGCCTTTGAACATCACTAATTCTTTGAACATCACTAATTCTTCTTAAACAATTCAGTTCCTCAGGCAGTAATTTCTCCTAACACCATACTTCTTAAATTTTCTACGTCCTCTTCTATTCTTTGGTGTATTAGGAGCTCCCTATGTATCAACTTCATCCTCATGAGTATTCTTCTCAGACTTGAGAAAAATTAATCTTCTAGACCTCTGAACTGGCTTAATAGACTCCTCAAACTTATTCATCCTTTCAAACAACACCAACAAATTTTGTTTGTGAACTCAAACTCAATGCAAATTTTGAATGAGAAGTATGACAATAAGTCCTCCTTATAACGAACCATGCAAGTGTGCCAACCTTAAATTCTTCAAAGAAAGCCTACACGTGTGAGCTAACAACAGTCTGCCTCAATCCCTTTAATCATAGCCCTTGATCATGATTTGAAAGATAAATCAATAGGTGAAATAATATGTAACCTTTTAGAATTAAATTTTAGTTGTGCTTTCAATGCTTCTTTAAATTAGAAAAACTCCTAGATGATAAACATCTACTTTGCACCAATTAAAAATTTCCTGCCATAATTACCCACTCACCCGTAGGAATTATTTCACTTGTACCAATGGCTGTCACTTTTGACAACCGAAATCTCAAGCATGTGCTTTAAAAAAAACATAGTTGAAAATAACACCATTCAAAAATAGTATCTTTTCAGCCAAATTTGGAAGTAATCGAACTTCATTACAAACCAAAAAAAGCCTTTTAGAGAATCCACATGGCACCTGCCTGCTTGCCCATCAAAATATATAGGACATATGCGGGACCCATATGGGATGGCGAGGAGTGGCCAGGATTGAGCCACATCACTAGTCATCAACTACCAATTTCATCCTTCACAAAATAAGCCCTTGTCTTCAAAGACCTATCGGGCCCTACAAACTGCCAAGTGTCATACTGCCCACTAGACCGTGTCACCATCTCCTCATACTATTACAGATGGATGGGGGAGCAAGGAAAAGCCTAGATGAGAACGCGTGTTGCATTGTTTACCGTTGATCATATCTCGAACAACACCCAATGCCCCATGAAGGAATATATTCACGTTTAGAAAGTACCACATGCCCATCACCCGCTAGCCCGTGCCCTTGAAATATTATGAAATAAAAGAAGATGGGCTCATAGGGAGCCACATAGTTAGGGCCACATCTTCAATTCATTAGCCATCAATTCCTCTTTGAGAAGCACTAGCCACTCTTTCCAAAGAGACTGGATCCATCAACATATGAGGCACATGGCTGAAGCCCATTAGCCCATGCAAATAGAATTAGAAGGAATAAATCAAGGTATGCATATGAGGAATGAAAAGGATCAACCCCCACTTTCACATGACCCATACAAAAATTAATCCTACACATTCCACAAAAATTATTCATAAAAACGGGACATGACTAGGTGAACGAGGTAATGACCCATAACAAAGGGTAAGGATTTTGAAATTTCTTTAGGATTATGCCTTCGACCAATAGAACAATTGACATTCAAAAAGATCGATGCGAACGACAAACCCAAGATCAGGGGTTAGTAAATGAATGACTACGATGGTACAAGTGATCACTTAAGTAACCGGGAATGGGAAAGATAGATCAAATGTAAAATTAAAATGACCAAGTGTTTTAGATATAAAACCCTATCGCAGTGATAAGAACATAAACTTAAATCAGGAACAAAAGACCAATGTAGAATATTAACAGTTCTTTAAGATGGAACCAAGAATTTTTTAAGAGGCTCAATTAGTGGCTCCTGTTAGGGAAACATGCCTCTCATAGGCATGGTGAGATCCTAGAATCTATAGGTGAGGTAGGCTAGGCAAGAAAGGAAAAAATAGAACAAACAAGAACAAAACAAAACAAAACAAACTATTTACAAAATGATACATAGGTCAAGAAACCAAAAAAAGGGAGATTCCATCTCCACTCAGCCATAAACCTTGTTTTGGGGTACAAATTTTAGTATGCACCTTACAATTTGATCCAGATTTCATCTCACAAATAGTGACACCAAGCCACTTAAACTTAGGGCCAATTTCTACCCCTATCAAAAACCAACCAATTAAAAGAACTGATTTCCCTCAATTCACATATACCTCTGCCACACTAGTGAAATAAATACACCCTTCCTTCTATAAACAAAAATATGTGGTTGATTCTGAAATATGCCTCATTACAGAAATTTCCATTGACATCTCTCTCAACCATTTTGAA
Organism: Sequoiadendron giganteum; assembly: GCA_007115665.2. NCBI lineage: Eukaryota > Viridiplantae > Streptophyta > Pinopsida > Cupressales > Cupressaceae > Sequoiadendron > Sequoiadendron giganteum. Next base: position 184,009,024 of record CM021105.1, on the reverse strand, counting down.
TATACCATTGCCAGTGTAATACTTGTCATTCCTCACTACATAATCAGGCACAATTTGGAGATTTTCATCATCAGATGACACATATATGTTATGTTCATTACATTCCTTGTTATTCATCTCATTGTCATGCTCCTTAAGAATACCTTCTAGTTGAACTAGAAACTAAAAGTACTCATATTCCTTTAGGTAGATGACATCAAGATATTCAACCTTATTAGCAACATCTGTATCAAATTGAAAATACTGATATGCAATTTCCTCAGATAGGTTACCAATATGTTGCTTTGTTTGCCTAAGGTTATACTCTATCTTTGTATTAGACACATCATCAAGGTTCTCAACAAAAAGTGGATTATCTCTACACCAATGAGTGGCACCATTTCTTACCTCTAGTGAAGATGGAGGCTCATTAAATAATGGATTTTCTATTATATTTATTTTTGACATAAGAACCTTAGCCTCCTCAGGATGAAGGTCCAAATCTTTCAAGTCATCATTGCACTCAAAATCACTATAATCACTAGAAGAGCAGATAGGCACATTTCCAACTTCATTCCCATCATTAGTGGTTAACATCTCTACCTAATATTTTGAAATTTTGTCATTAGGAGAACACTGTTCTCTCTCAAGCAAACATATGCTCTTATTATTATAAACATACTCCTCATTTGCAGCAAAAATTTCCATTTCAATTTCATGAAAATGATCATATTCAGAGGAATCATCATACTTGATGCCATCATCATTATTATAATAGGAGGACTCATCAATATTGAAACTATGTTCATAATCTTTAGACTGGATACTCAATCTTATGAAATCTACAGGACAATAAGTTTCGAAATCCTAAAAAGAATTGAAATCACCCAGTTTACTATCTTCACTTGAGTGTACATTTTCAATTTTTTCTCTACTCCCTTATTCTTCAAATGAGGTCTCACTATCTGACTTATATGGAGTAGCATAATCATTATTATTGCAAACTAAAAACATAATAGCCTTTTGATGATCACTTTTAATCTTCTTAAAATAGGAAATATAATCACATACTTGGTTAAGCCTAACAGGCTTTAATTCCTTTGATAGAGCACTCAAACCTGGTTCATAAGATTCATAAAATAAATCAATGCATTCTAAATTTTCAGGTCTATGACACTCAGGAATTGCAACCAAAATTTCCATAAATCTTGGATAGAGATCATATGATGATTCTCCTTCTTTTCTCCTTATGCAATATAGAGCTTGAATAGAGACAATATGATTACAAATGCATGCAGCCTCTTGACAATCTGTTTGGAATTCTATGTGATCATTACTATGGAATGATGTGTAAGTTGAAACAATAGGGGTTTAGGTATTCTAACCTTCATTTTCAATTTTTGACTTACACCTTTCTTCAACATTTGGTGCTTCAGGATAGCAAACATTTGTAGACAATTTTATTTTATTTATTCCATATTTCAATTTGTTTCTAATTTCCATAGATATTCCATATGCCTGATACAAAGTTTTAGGATCCTTGTCTCTTAATAGATAACTCATTTTTCTAACAAAAGATCCTAAATAAACAACCAAACACATTGCATCACTTAACTTTAAGAACTCAAGAATATCCTTCAATGTTTTAGAAAATCTTTGGTTAAATGCTGGAACCAGTTCTTTCTTTTCCTTCTCAATACTCATAAAATCATTTAGTATTAAACTAGCACTAATTCTTTCAATAAACTATTATATGAACACCACCTTGAACTCGCTCCAAGAATAAATAGAGCATTTTGGTAAATTGGAGAACCAATCTCTTGCACCTTATTTCAAAGATTGAACAAACAACCTCATAATTACATCCTCATGATCTATCTCAAAGTCATCCATTAAATTGGTGAATTCCTACAAATTCTTACTTGTTGATTCACACTTTGTACCACTAAATTTTGGTAAGTATTCTCTGATTTCATAAGAAATAACATTTGGGTATCCATAAATGCCAACAAAGTTTATGGCCATGTATCTTTTAATGCTAAACTTCTTTTATTACATGGGAAGGGCTGCACACTAGGATGCATAAGTTGATGATATATTATCTTATACCTTTACAAACCCTTTCCTATCAGCTCTCTAGTTACTGGGCAACCCAAATTTCTTTTACAACCTGACCTTAAGCTCTTATAATGAATTTTTTATCTCTATTTGCTTAAGATCTTTTAAGCGGGTCTCTTCCAAAATATTTACACACTTCTCTTCATAATCAATACTATATTCTAGTAATAAAAAAATGTGAAAAATAATCACTATTATTCCCTTTATTAGTGCTTCATTCAATCAATAGGGAATCAAATTTTTACAAGACTTACAACTATGGTTTTCATATACAGATTTATCTTTCCTGAAAACCAAAAAATGAAGAATACCTGGATATGTGCAACTACTACAAATTATTCTTCCTGACTAGAAATAGTTGTAGATTTGAAACAATCTTCACATCTTCCTTAGGTTAGTTAGATAGATTTGTCACCTCTCTTCATAGAGGACTGAGATTCAAGTAGTATGAAGCTCTTTCAAAGATAAATTTCCTTCTAGGTCTTCTTCGACAACAAAGTCACACAAATTCTTTGAAATTGCTGCAACAAAATCACTTGTAGGTCTAAAAACTTCTCAATATTTGAACTAGATGTTCAACTTCACCAAATTATTGACTCTATGATAACACATTCTAAAACTAGAGATTCAAAGTTATCCCTAGTGGAGTCGCCATTTTTGTTGGTGATTTTTCCAACAGAACCCAACAATTCTCTAAAAAAGTTTCTAGCTTTTATAATGAAGAAATTGTAGGGTTAGTGGCCAACACAACCAGCTTAGGATTTTGCAATCCTTACTTCTTCACTTTAGGCTCTGTTAGACCAGGGAGGGTAATCGTAAATATGTTTTCAGGAGATATGTATAAGTAGTAACATATCTACAAACAAATTGATTCCTTTTTAATGCAAATAAGCTCCATCCCATAGAAGATTTGGCATATCCTTTAAGTGAGTGACTAGTTACTTGGTACCAATCAAAGATACCTTCAGTCCACATTATTCTATGATTCAGGATTTTAAATGAATATGGATCTTATTTTAAGTCCATGGTTAGGTATGTCATACGCTCATTCTTTATGTAAGATTTTAAAATAAACTGGCTAGTGTCTTATCAATTGGAACAACAAAGTCAAATAGGCAAGAAACTATAATATATAAAATATTAAAATTTAGAGATAGATGAACTACCCTCATATTTTATTTGCAAATTAAAAAAACCCATAGTGCCTAAAGGAAACACTCACTCCTTATCAATCCTAAGCAATTACATACAAAGTTTACATACTCTTCAAGTATTCTAATCAACTCCTTGAGTTAAGGCTCAGAAGAGAATAGTACATTCAAACATAACCATTTGAAAATAAATGATAACACCATTAGCATTTTCATTCATAGCTTGTAAGAAGTATACATAGGAGAGTATTTGTTTCTAGACAAAGACTCATTTCTATATCAGTAGTTTATATAAAACTAATTTAAGACTGTTACATATAGGACATCATTTCCCAAGAGCATTTACTAGCCTAATTATACATATTCTATTCTAAATGCCTTTTCTAAGCTTAGCATTTACCTTGAAACCCTCTTTTGAACTTAAAAGTCTTACCCCTATAATGAGCCCAATAATCCCTTTTATACAATAAGGGAGCAACAAGCATTAGGCTCAAATACATTTATAATTCATTCCAGTTCAAGATCATTTGGAACATAATTTTAGACGTCCTTATTTGGTTATAAGCAATCAATGAGGAAAATAGAAGAGTAAAATACCAACATCCACATGACCTGCATGTAGATGTACCAGCTCCTCATTCCTCTAGATCAAAGAAGATTCTCCACTAGCAGCTCCACCAAAATCATGCATATAACCCAGCACTAGGAAGTCTAGCACCTCTCCAATATACCAACCCATAATATTTCCACATCAACACTAGAGAAAAGAAATCATGAGTGCCGAATAGGACAATCCTAACAAAAGGGCCATGGTGTCATCAAAAACAAAAATGAGACATAGTCATGAGTCATTAGCCTCAGAGGATACTAGCCCATTCCATGCTCATGGTGGAATCAGAGGAACTCTCACCACCACCTCATCAAAATCTTTAGATGGTAATAGGGAGAGGGGATAATAATCACCCTCTAAATTAGTGTCACTCTCATTTTTTGAAGGGTTATTAGAACACTCACTGGAATAACTGATCCTTCTCGGATAAGCCTTATGATACTTGCACCTTTTCTTTGTCTTCTTTCCATACTCCACCAACTCCTTGCCTTTGAACTTGACTTATTAATCTAAAACAATTTGGTTCCTCTAACGATAATTGCTCCTGACACCATACTTCTTAAATTTTTTTTATCTTCTTCTATTCTTTGGTGTATCAGGAGCACCCTATGTATCAACTTCATCCTCATGAATATTATTCTTATACTCAAGCAAAATTAATCTTCTAGACCTCCGAACTAGCTTAAAAGACTCCTTAGACTTATTCATCCTTTTAAAGGACACCAACCAATTATGTTCACAGACTCAAACTCAATGCGAATTTTGAATGAGAAGTATGACAATCAGTCCTCCTTATAAGGAACCATGCAAGTGTGCCAACCATGAATTCTTCAAAGAAAGCCTATACACACAAGCTGACAATAGTCTACCTGGATCCCTTTAATCATAGCCCTTGATAATGATTTGAAAGATAAATCAATAGGCAAAATAATTTGTAACCTTTTAGAATTAAGTTTTAATTGTGCTTTCAATGCTCCTTTATATTAGACAAACTCCAAGATGATAAACATCTACTCTTTACTTTGCACCAATTAAAAATTTCCTGCCATAATTACCCACCCACTCGTAGGAATTATTTCACTTGTATTCCTCCTTGCCAAAAATAGAAAGGATTCATCTAGATCGAATCTCGAAATATCAGTTTATACACTATCATTCTTTGCTGTCATCCTTTCCACACGTACCCATGGCTGTCAGAATTGACAGTCAAAATCTCAAGCATGCACTTTAAAAAAAAAAAAGCTGAAAATAGTGCCATTCAAAAATAGTATATTTTCGGCCAAATTTGGATGTAATTGAACTTCGTTAGAAACCAGAAAAAGCCTCTTAGAGAATCCAGGCATGGCACCTGCCAAATTGCTCGTTAAAAGATATTGGACATATGCAAGACTAATACAGGATGGCGGGGAGTGGCCAAGATTGAGCTACATCACTAGTCATCAATCATCAATTTCATCCTTCATAAAATAAGCCCTTGTCTTTAGAGACCTATCAGGCCCCACAATTTTCCAAATGCCATACTACCCGCTAGCTCATGTCACCATCTCCTCATACTATTGCAGATGGATGGAGGAGTGGGGAAAAGCCCAAATGAGAACACATGTTGTGTTGTTTACCGTTGATCATATCTTGAACAACACCCACCGCCCTATGAAGGAACAAATTCACTTTTAGAAAGTACCACATGGCCATCACCCACTAGCCTATGACCTTAAAATATTATGAAATAAAATAAGATGGGTTCACAGGGAGCGGCATAGATATGGCCATGTCTTCAATTCATCAGTTGTCAATTCCTCCTTGATAAGCACTGGTTCTTCTTTCGAAAGAGACTAGATCCATCATCATATGAGACATGTGGCCAAAGCCCGTCAACCCCTGGAAATAGAATAAGAAGCAATAAATCAAGGCGGGCATACAGGGAATGGCAAGGATCAACCCCCACGATCAAATGACCCATATGAAATTTAATCCTACACACACCACAAAAGTTATTTATAAAAGGGGGACATGACTAGGTGAACGAGGTAGTGACCCATAACAAAGGCTAATGATTTTGAAATTTCTTTAGGATTATGCCTTCGACCAATAGAACATTTGACATTCGAAAAGATCCATGCAACTGACTAACCTAAGATCAGGGGCTGGTAAATCAACGACTACGATGGCACAAGTGATAACTTAAGTAACTAGGAATGGGGAAGATAGGTCAAATGTAAAATTAAAATGACCAAGGGTTTTAGATATAAAACCCTATCGCAATGATAGGAACATAACCTTAAGTCAGGAACAAAAGACCAACACAAACTTTTCACAATTCTTTAAGATGAAACCAAGAATTTTTTAAGGGGCTCCACGAAGCCAAACTAGTATAAAACACATAGATCAATTAAGCTCGACACTTCCAGAAACCAAAAATATCTTTAATGCAAACATAACATCTTATCTTTGAACCTGCAATTCAAAAGATTTCATCAAAGAGAAATCCAGACCAACAACAATTCTCTCGGATTTGTGCCAGTACATAGAAAAAAATAGTTCACAAATGGTGAACAAAACTCAATCTTCACAAAGAACCAATAGCCAAGAATCATAATATAGAAACCTTCAACAACCTTGAATAACATATCTAATTTGCACAAACACAGGAAGAAGTACCAAATCATCATCCTCAACAACTGAATACCTATAATCTTCCTTTAATACAATTTTTTCAATATCCTCAACATATACAATCAAGAGCAACTAGTAGATAACTAGTTGACCAGTTGACATCAATGACAACACTTTCATTCCTCTTTCCATTCTTGCAAAAATAACTCCCTTTTTCATTCATGGCAACACATGATGTGAATAACCATCAAAGATACCATACCAGTTCTAGAAATACTCTTCAAGATATTTATTTTTAGTTCTTCCCCTTAGAAGATCAGGGCTGATGAAAGAAGTTGGGTCCACAAAAAGCTCAAAAAGTGGAAGTGTTTTTGTTGTTTTTCATAATTTGTCACACTTGGACTGAAAATTTGAGGCACTTACACAATGAATTTTTAAAAAAATCAATAATATGAAAGTTTGAATTTTGAATCTAGTTTCTAAATATGTAAATTATTCAAATACCCAAATTGTAGAAATTAAATTTTGATAGGGATCTATAAAAACCACTTTTTAAAAGTCCCTGTTTTTTTACCATACCATGCACATGTACGGACACCACTTTTTGACCCAAATAAAAGTATTTTGCTAATTCCTTTTGAGGAAAGAGAGCTGACAACATGGAGATTGATGAGGAATTTTTTTTTAATTTTTTGTTGAATATTTTTTTTTAATTAAATTTTTATTGGCCTTAATTGTTGTTTTTAAAAATCAACATGTACGGACAACATAATTTGACCTAAACTAAACATTTTTTGACACTTTTTTTTTCATTCTGTAAAGAATTGTCTAAATATTGATGTCATATAATTTTTTTTACAAGAAACTTCACCAAAAAAAAGTTATTAAAAAACAAAAAAAGTCTGATATTTCATGTTTAAGGACTAGTTTACTTTGAAATTAATTTTAAAATATCAAATATAATCCAATATTAATAAAAAATATATATTTAGAAACAAGAAATCATTTTCTGTAATGGGTTTTAATTTTATAGATTGATTCAAAAAAAAAGTCCATCAACCATATTGTCAAAGATGGACATTCTTCTTCAATCTGCCTTAGTTTTTTAGTTGTAGGTCAAAGGATAAGGCTCGGATTTCCAAGCCTTTCCCGAGCCTAAAACCAAGGCTGCAAGTGGGTTGGAGATTCAAGTTTTTAATAACGCATATGCGTTTTTAAAAATGTATACGCGTTACAAAATGCATATGCACTCTTTATTTGTTTGATTATTTAAAAAAAATGCTTTTTAGAAATTTGTATTCATTTCTAAAAAGAAAAATGTGTACGCATTTTTAAAAAGCATTTTTTTAAAAATAAATGACTTGTATGCACTTAAAAACGCTATGCGTTTTATAACTTGTACATGTTTTTTAAGGCTCGGGTACCCAATGCATAACGTGTATGCATTTTTTAATAAGACATACGCATTTTTTAATAATGCATACGTGTTTTCTACAAGATTTTTTTTTTGGCCAAAACTTCCCCTCTTCGTGGACCCAACTTCTTGCACTTACCCATCATCTTCCTCATTACCTGCTTTCCCTTATTAGCTTTCTTTCCATTTCACACGCTCTATCTCCTTTTTCACATGCTCTCTCTCCCCCTTTGAAATCAATGGCAAAGGAAAAAGATATGTTCATTGAAACTTACTTTGACATGAAAATAGAACACTCATAATGACAACACTTGAAACTACCTACTCCCCTTGAGAGGTAGCCACCAAAACATCAATCCAAAAAGAAAGAACCATGAATCCACTAGACTGATGCATCTTAGTGTATGAAATAAGGGGCAATAACCCCTAGCTTATCTCAGAGATACTCAAAATTATCTTTAGGAAGAGCCTTTGTAAATATATCCATAATATGATCCTTTTTCAGAACATACTCAAGATTGAATTCACTCTATGTGACCTTCTTTCTCAAGAAATGATACATGCTTGATATATGCTTCATTCTCGAGTGCATCACAAGACTCTTTGAAATGTTAATTTCACTTGTATTATCATAGAAGATAGAAATAGGATCAACATATAGCACTATGATATCTTTCAATGTCCGTTTCATCCATAAAACTTGTGTACAATAAGATACATCAACAATATACTCAGCTTCAACAATAGACAAAGAGACTTAATCTTTCTTCTTACTCAACCATGCCACTAACCTACAATGAAGAAAGAATGCACCACCACTCATACTCTTTCTATCATCTATACTTTTGGCCCAAATTCCATCTATATAAGAACTAAGTGTAAAGTTAGTATCTTTAGGATACCATAATCCATAATCGAGAGTGTCATTCAAATATCTAAATATTCTTTTAGCTGTAGTAACATGTGTTTCCTTTAGTTCTTCTAGAAATCTAGCTACAAGACTTACCGCATATAAAATATCTAGTCTAGTAGTAGTCAAATACAGTAGTCCACCAATCATAGATCTATACTTGCTCTGATCAACCTTAGGTTAATCATCGTCTTTACCCAACTTGCAACTAGTCACCATAGGAGTAATCATTGGTTTGAAACCATCCATCCCAAATTTATTTAACATGTTTGTCACATACTTAGATTCTGAAATAAAAATTATTTTCTCTGTTTGATTAATATGTAGCCCAAGAAAGAAATTGATCTCCCCAAACATATACATTTAAAATTATTTTTGTATCTCTTCTACAAACATCTTGCACATCTTTTCATTTCCTCCAAAGATAATGTCATCAACATATACAACTACAATCAAGATTTTGTCATTTTCAGTTTTAAGTACAAATTAGTGTCTATTGTACCTTTGTTAAATTCTTGTTGACTTAAATACTTATCTAACTTTGCATACTAGGCTCTAGGATCTTGCTTCAATCCATATTATAAATATTTTTTCAATCTGCACACCATATCCAATTGATCTTTTAGCTAAAATCCTTCTAGTTGTTCCATTTAGACCTCTTCCTCTAGCTCACCATTCAAAAATGATAACATTACATCCAACTGATAGACTTTAAAATCTTTATAAGAAGGTAATGCTAAGAATGTCCTTGTAGCTTCCATTCTTGCTATCGGGGCAAAATTCTGCTGAAAATATACTCCTTACACATGTGAGTAGCCTTTATACACAAGACTTGCTTCGTTTCTGATAACTTTCTTTTTCTCATTCAGCTCATTTCTGAATATCCATTTTGATCTAATGATATTTTTTTCTATAAGTCTTGGGACCAATTACCAAGTTTGAATCTCCTCAATCTACAAAACTTCTTCTATCATTCATTCCTTCCAATGTTCATCCTTACAGGCTTCACTTATTTACTTTAGCTCAATCTCAAAGAATAAGGACAAATTTACTTCAACAACAACTTTGCTTCTAGTTAACACACCCTTTTTCTTGTCTCCAATAATCTAACTTTTTAAATGACTCGTCTATACATATTTTGGTGTCCTAGGGGACATCATCGAAGCATATTCTTCTCTTTCATTTTGTTCATTTTGCTTTTTCTTCCCATCTTTATCCTATTCTTCCATAATTTCTTCTATTCTTGCATAGTCATGTTCATCAGAAGCATATCCATCAATATCAATAAAATTATTCACTGTTTCATAAGCCTTCACATTCGAGCTTTCTATAATCTTCCTCAATCTTTTATTAAAACATTTGTACACCTTTCTTTTGGTATAGTATCCAAGAAATTTTCCTTCATCACTTCTTACATCAAACTTTCCCAAATTTTCCTCATCTCTTCTGATATAACACTTGCTTTTAAATACCTTGAAATATTTAACTATAGGAATTCTTTCGTACCATAGCTCATAAGGAGTCTTTGTACTATTTTATCTTACCTGAAATAAATTGAATACATATACAAGAGTGTGAATAGCTTATTTTTAGTAAACTTTCGGTAATCCTGCTTCAGTGATCATTGACCTAGCAACCTCTTGAACTATTCTATTTTTCCTTTCAATAACTCCATTTTGCTGAGGAGTTCTTAGAGTAGATAACTATATCTTTATTCCATGCACTTCACAAAACATACTAAACTAATGGGAGGTGAATTCTCCACATCTATCAGATCTCAAGCATTTTATCTCCAAATTAACTTCATTTTCAACCATAGCCTTGAATGCCTTGAATCTATCTAATGCATCTGATTTCTCTCTTAGAAATGTACTCCATGTATATCTATAATAATCATCAATTAAAAGCATAAATTACCTTTCACCAAGTAAACTTCACACTCTCATAGGACCAAAAATATCTATATGAACCAAATCCAATAATCCAATTGCATATTGTTCTCTTAATCTATAATGATTTCTTGTTTGCTTCCCAAACTAACAATTCTTGCAAATAGCATTTATAGGCTTTGTAATTCTCTTAGATCTCTCATGGCCTGAACAATACTAATCCTTGCCAAGTTATCAAAGTTCATGTGAAACATTCTCTTGTTCCATAACCAACTATCATTTATCTAAGTCATAAAGTATCGTCCATCAACACCCTTAAGTTGATAAATATTCCCTTCGAATTTCTTTACTATAGCAATCAATGTTTCAGATCCTTTTCGGATCTCACATTTCTCATCCTTAAACACAAGATCATATCCTTTTCTACACATCTAACCAAAACTCAACAGATTATGCCTTAAACCCTTAGCATATTAAACATCGTCTGTATGATTCTTGCCATCAAAACTTATTGAACCTATCCCACATATTTTAGCACAATATCATCTCCAAACATAACCAAACCTCCATCATATTTCTCAAGTTTTAGAAACTTACTCTTATCACCAGTCATGTGATATGAGAAACCACTATCAACTACCCAAAATTTATTTTCCTATTTATCATGTGTGGAAGAGATAACCATACCTTCATTTTTATCCTCCTTCTCCAAAGGACTTTCCTTTATCTTTTTTTTTTGAATTAGTAGAAGTAGGTTCATCCTTAATCGCCAAGAACAAGAATTCATTGCCATACGGATCTTCATACTCTGAATCTGCATCCGAAATACTAGCATTCTCATTAATATAGTAAGCTCTATTAATCTTGTTTCCTTTCTTTTCTTTCTCATATCTTTGTTTATTGTTTTTCACTTTTTTTGCACACTTTGCAACATAGTGACCAATTTCTCTAGAAATAAAGACTTAACGGGATATTTAACTTCATAATTACTAGAGCCTTTTCTCATTCTTCTTACAAAGTTATCTTCGATTTCATCAAAGTTTTCTTCATCCAAATCTTGAGTTTTTGTATCTTTAAAAGAAGTGTTTGTTTTGCATCCACTTCTTAGATTCAACTTCCTCATCGCATAAGATGTCAGAAATCCTAGCAATAGATCCTTATTACAAGTCTTATAATATATAGTCTACTCAATAACACTCACCTTTTCACTATAAGCATGAGGAAGAGTTTTAAGAATCTTCTTTACAATATTGGTTTCATCTATAGTAGTGCGAAGAGATCGCATTCTAGCCACTACCTCATCCAATCTCTATACATAGGCTTTAACATTTTCATCTTCAGACATATGTATAAGATCAAACCATGTATCCAAATTATATAATTTTTCCTCTTTTACCCTTTCATAACCGTTGTGTGCTTCCTTAGTTGTTTTCAAGTTTTGAACCTTAATCAGCTCATAATGTACCAGACTATTCTTCAAGATGAATTTTGCCTTATTATTCACTTCATGTGCTCTAATTTATTTAGGTGTACTTGGACCATTAGTAGGAGGAGTGTTAGGATTCTTATAATCTTTTTGTACATCATATTCATAATACTCCAAATATTCTTCCATCAATAATTTCTAGATACCCTAATTAGTTCCATCAAACCTTAGATAATCAAAGACCATTTTTCTAGCCATTTCGAACCATACTCAAGTGGTTAAGCTCTTCACCAAGGAACCAAGCTCTCATACCAATTGTTGGATAGGACAACTAAGAGGTGGGGTGAATTATTTGTCACATATTATATCATTAAATTCAATTATCGAAACTAACACATAAATTGGTTAAATGATTAATCATCAAATACCAATGCAAAAACACAATAAGAGAAAATTTATGTGGAAAAACCATGGTGAGGATCAACTCACACTATAGAGAATATCAAAATTGATTACAAAAAGGCTCACTAATTGAAATAAGGCTCAATGCCTGCGATAAGGCTCACTACCTAAAATAAGGACTCACTATCCATAGGGCTACAACCTGGAGGGCTCACTCCCAATGAGATATAAAGAATAAAAAGAAGACTTGTTGTATAGAGACAACAATCCCAATGCAACAAAGGATTCCACCACAATAACTGATCAACTTGCATGAATGACAAAGTTTGATTTCTACTCACTACATCTAAAAACTCAGCATTAATCTTCACACTGATCAACCACACACATAACTCACACACTTTTAGAATAGAATCATATTTGTGTCTACTCTTTCACTTATCTTCCTTCTTTTCTTATGTACACTATCTCCAACCTTGAAAGTATACAAAGTCAACCATCCAACTGCAAATTCAAATTACGTCAATGCCAAATATTCTAGGGTGGAATTAGAATGAGGGAGACCCAAACACATGCTTCATCATGACCCATAATAGATTCAAGATGCTTCATCAACTTTAAAGATAGTGCTTAACACATGGTCAACCAAACCAGTGTAAAAAACATAGATCAATTAAGCTCGACACTTCCAGAAACCAAAAATATCTTTAATGCAATTAAAACATCTTATCTTTGGACCCACAAGTCAAAATAATTCATCAAAGAGAAATCTGGACCAGCAACAATTCTCCTGGATCTCAGTCAGAACACACAAAAACATAGTTCACAACTGGTGAACACAACTCGATCTTCACAAAGAACCAATAGCCAAGAATCTAGATATAACAACCTTTAAAAACCTTTACTAACATATCTGATACATACAAACATAGGAACGAGTACCAAATCATCATCCTCAATAGTTGAATACCTGTAATATTCCTTTAATACAAATTTCTCAATATCCTCAACATATACAGTCAACAACAACTAGTAGATAACCAATTGACTAGTTGACATCAATGACCACACTTTCATTCCTCTTTCCATTCTTGCAACATAGACATCTTAGAATAATGATAGGTAGTGACAAATTTTCTATTGACATCAATTTGACATTAATGAAAACCTATTATCAATAATTCCCTATACTTTGGACTAGGTTTTAATCCAAGACATGAGACTTGGGAAATTTGGTCTATCTTCCCCAAAAAAAATAAACCCAAGTAATAAATGATCCAAGTGATCTCACTAGAAATAGGATAGTATGAAGATTAGGAGACACGATGATTACCAAAGAAGCCTCCCTCATAGTGAACACAACATTGTTCACTAAACTAGTAGTGAAGAAGTTACAAGGGGAATCAGACAAGGCCAATTCTATATATTTGAGACTAAAAGACAAGTTGAATATGGCCACATAGTTGCTACCTCAACCAAAAATAGTGATTGAGACCTAGGGATAATAATAAAAGGAAGGGCCAATATGTGAGGTTAATAGTTTAAAATATTAGCTTAAGTAGAGAAGAACAGTGTCCAAAGCTTCACAAGATTAAGTAATTAAAAAAATAAAAATTGTTGACAATATTTTGGGGCATAAGTTATCAAATATTTTGTGTCAAGTAGAAAAGGTATGAGATAATTAAGTCATTTTGAGTGATGCATTTACTATCCACACTAAATATGGAGTTTGGTTGAAGTGCTTTCAGATTAATTAGTCCCATGGATTTTCACAATTGAATTTTTTTTTGTAGGAACTCCATTTTTTATCATAGTTTGATTATGGATACTTTTGATAAAGTATATTTTTTGGATGATATAATTAATCATAATATTAGGTACACAAATATCTGAAGGAGAGAGTTAAATACTTTCGAAGGTTTTGAGGGGTTTCACATTCCTCCAATTTTGAATGATGATGGAGAGGTAAGATCCTACAAGCAGTAGAAGTTGAATTTTTCTAGCATCCTCACTCTTATATACAGTAAAATATATAAAAAGGGAGAACTAGGTGTAGAAAAATTAATTCTATGCTTGGATTTTCTATCTTGATTGGAGTACAACATGATTTTTTTTTTTACACGGTACTAGTTTTTATAGGTGAGGTCTACAAGGCTCATATGGTTAAGGTTAACCAATTCCTCCCACCTAGAGACAATGTGTCATCAAGGCATGGTAGAGATGAAGAGAAGGATGGTGTAGAGATTTTATTTACATTTCAATCGATCACCTTAACACTAATTAGCATAAACATTGGAGCTATAGGTCAAGAATATAATGCTAGAGATTTCCTATTATTTACAGGGAGCAATTTTGAAGAAATAAAGCCTATACACTAGTATAAATTATTTAGATGCCTCCAAAAACATTTTTAGGGGCTTCTCCACATTGTATACGTTTATTTTATTCTTTTGCAAAGTGTCATCACATATTTTTTTATCTTAAGTGACTTAAGTAGTGAAATTTAGGATTCTTTCTTGTTGCTTCCCCTGTGTTTATAAAAGGGAATTGTGAGCCTCATATCAAGGATTTTAATCCTTAGCATTTTTTAGTGTTTTTAGAATTTTAACTCTATATATTGGGGATTTCTGAGGTTTCAGAAGAAAGGTGATGCATTTTTTCTTTGTAATAACAAAAAACAACTCAAATAGTATTATTGTTTATCAATTATATGTGAAGCTATTATTGTCTCCATATTGTAACACACCTTCTATTGAATCTTAATGTTCAAGAATTACTCATGATTCTCATTCCACATTTTTTGATATGAATTCCAATTTTTTTCTTCTATTCAAGAAATAGATTAAAACTAATTTTAATTAAGAAATTAAGGATTTTGTGGTTATAATAAGGTTATTAAAGGAGAATAATAGTATTGTTTCCTTTACTTGGTTTTAATTATAACATTTGCAGTGGGTTTCTAAGAAACCATAGAGATATTTTGTTGTGGGAGAGGGTTATTTCATCTTTTGACTCTGTAAATGGATAAAGTACCAGTCTAGTTAAAACCACATAATTCAAACAAGGGTTGAATCAATACAAAATTGAGAATTATCTTTCATTTTTATTTTATGTTTTATTTATTTTCATTTCACACTATCAAAATATAGATGTGGTAGATGGTTTTGAAGATGATTTAGCTTATTAGGATCATCCTCTAGAATTATTAGTGTGAGGATTGTAATCTATTTAGGCATTATTATCAACACCAACATTATTCAAAATGATGTTGTAAATTAGAACCCATCATGGTTTTATAGAGCATAAAGTGTAGAGGAGGATAATTATTAAACTTATCTCCTATTCATTAGCTACTTACCTAGGATTCCTGATTATAGAATATAGCTAATTCTTAGAGAAACGTAGAAAATCAGTAGGAAACACAAACATGTATTAAAGTAATTATGCTCTAGCTAGAGACATTAAATCACCATGACCAATTTAGGTCCTTATTCATTTATAAAATATTCATAGTGTGTGAATTATACTATATACCTAGGTCTTTTGTAAGCTCTCATATATTTAGTAGTTTTTTTTAAACTCTTACAAGGTCCTCGATTTTTGGGATATCATCAAGTACATGATTAATCAAATACATGGATTCTTCTAACTAGTAGAGAATATATTTGATATTTATTATCTTATTTACAATTATTTAGTTTGGAATTGAGATAATTAGAAAAATTTAGACATAAAACAATCCCACAATATTGTTTATATCTTAAGTACTAGAAACATCCTTCATTTTCTAAGCTACCTACACACCTTATATCCAAATGATAAAGATACTAGAGATCCAAGTGTAAGAAATATTTATTTATGTTAACAACTATGCTTATGGAACTATAAAAGTGGGTACACAACTCTCTTAGGGTCCCTTTCCTAAAAAAATTGAATACCACCCACTCAATTGAAATAGTGTAAGACATGTAGATGTCATCTATTTGTAAGCACCTAAACGGGTGTTAAGCATATAATTTTGATTGTAAAAAAAATTTAGTTTATCTATGGCATAGATTTTGATCAAAAAAATTATTTCTCTCTTAGACTTAATAATCTTTTCTTCAAAAAAGACACTTTTTTTTGTCACAAATATCCTTAAAGGGCATGGTGAGAGATTATGAAAGACAATTGTTCTAATTTTGAATTCTAAATCTTATCAGCCATGATTAATTCATTTGAGACCTACAAAGGTGAAGATCCCCTTTTTTGGTCACCAAGATCCCTAATGGGTGAGTTGAGAGAATATTGTGATTGTCTAATCAATTGAAAGATTTGGTGTGTGAATTTAAAGGTTTGCAATTTTTTTTATGTTAATGTAAGATTCATCTAATAATATCAATACTCAAAGTATGTCCTATGTAATATCAAGGAATCCAATATTTGTAATAATTTCATATGTATTCTCAAATTCAACTTATTCAAAATCCAAAATTTCACAATAATTAGGCTATTAGTAATAGAAACACAATGTTTGATTCAATACCTACTTCATTACAATCTTCAATTTCAAACAACAATTTTGGAACTTATTTTTGAATTCTAAATTAATCATACAAATTTTTTAAGGACAAATAAGGAAAACTATTATTTTAACATTTTTTTAAAGAATGATTTTTCACTTTTATCTTTATAAAGTCATTTCATCAAATATTTCTAAAATAAATAAATGTTTTTTATTAATTAAGCAGGGTTAGGTCCCTAATCCCTTACAAAAATAGCAAACAATAGGTAGAACAAAATATCAAAGAACAAACATCAACTAAACATTATGGGGGTATTGCTAATAACCTTATCCAAGTACTAATACAAAATTTCAAAACCATAATATCATTAGCCTAGAGACTATCAAAAATAACAGTAGACCAATCATGAGTTCCCAAAGAGCACATTATCAAAATGACAAAGATCAAAAGTTAAAAATTAAAGTTCAGGCTTAGACAACCAATAATAGTCTTAAAGTAACATTAAGGAAGCCACAAAGAGTAGTCCACCAAAGATTCATCCACAACTAAGAGCTAAGTCCTGAATAAAAAGAGATTAGGAGTCTATGGTGAGACTCCAAGTTTTCTCAAGGTCTTCCACTATTTATTCTATGTTTTCCTTTATCTCCATCGTCCCAGACCGATCAACTTCATCCCTTCTTCCTTTTTTACTTTTATTTCTTTCTAATCTTTCCCTGTCTCGATATGGTACCCATTATAACCCTTTTCATAATTTCATCTATGACTCTACACATGGTTTTAATAACCACCTCTAATGTAACCTATTGGACTTGTCATATTTCTTGAACATTCTTTCAATTCGGTTAACCCTCTTCATGAGCATATCAATTTTTGTCTTCAATGTTTTGGTCCCTTTCTCTTTAAATAAACATTAATTTTATTAATATAATAATTTAATAGGATATATAAATATAATATTTTTTATTTTTTAAATATTTATATGTTAATATATACATGTGTGTGTTAAATTAAAAATAAATAATTATTTTAATATATAACAATTTTATATTAATAATAAAAGAAGAAACTTTGCCAATATGTAATATCCAACTTTTAATTATTTTTAATACATATTTTAGTTATTAAATTTATTTAATTTAGTATAACTAGTAATATAACACTTATTAAATACATTATTTATTTAAAATTTAGTGATTAAATTAATATTTTCATATGAAACACAAAATCAAATTAATTACAATAGTAAAAGAATAATAATATTTTAGTAATTATAATATTAGAATATTAATATTAATAATAAAATAATAAGAATAATTTAATATTTAGGGTTTCTTAGGGATGTAGTTATGGTTAGGGTTAGGATTATAGTTTATCACTAGGGTTAGGGAAAGGTTAGGGTTATGATTATGGTTAATAATGCAAGGTTTAAAATTAGGTTTATAGTTATGGATAGTGTTACGGCCATGGTTAAGATTAGAGATAGGTCTCAGATTCGCATAATGGTTTAGAATTTAATGTTAGGGTTAGGGTCAGGATAACAGTTAGGGATATAATTATAGTTAGGATGTGAGTTAGGATTAGGAGTTAAAGTTAAGTCATGCAAATAAATAATTAACAATATTAAAACACTATAATTAATGAAACTTACATTTATTTTTATTCACATTAATAAAACTGATATTTTTTTTTTTCAAATCTAAAAAACAATAATTACAATACTATAAAAACAAGTACTAGCCACTAGGTGACACTTCAAATTAACTCTACAATTTTCTTTCACTTTATCTATATCCCAATCAAAATTTTGGTTCCTTCAAAATGTGTTGATCTATAAATTTATGATATAATGATTAAATCATAATAAAAATTAAACCATGTACAAGGCTCTAACCTTGATAAATTAGTGTAACTGTCATTTTGTAGACTAAATTTTAAAATAATAAAGCTAAATAAATCTGAGTGTTTCTTGTGCTTTGTTTGCCAATTCCAGACTATCATAACAATAAAATGATTTAAATCCCTACCTCTCAATGTAGTAACTTTTGAATATTTTCATTCACAATTCATAAACATCAATAGAATAGATCTCTATAACTTTGAATTCACTACAGATCTCAGAAGGTTATGGGATGAAAGGATGGTTTACCAGTTTCGAGGACAAGAATTAACATTTATAGGAACAACATAAGAAGATAAAAGTTATCAGAACCAAACTCTTATAACAATACTATAGTAACGGCCTAAAAATGTATCATGTATCAGTTTAAATTCTTAATACACCATCTATGGTTGTGGTATGAAAATGATATAATTTATCAAGTTTAACTCTCGATACAATGTCTCTGGTCATGGCATGAAAATGATGCCATTTCTATTAAATAATAGGTACAGGTCGTGACATGAAAAATACATAATTTCTCGTAATCAATAGTTACGCTACCATATGAAAGGATTTTTTTCTTATAAACAATGGCTAGAGGTCATTGTGAAACCTAAAATATTTTTATTGGGTGAAGTGCAAAGAGAATAATTTTAATTTTAATTTTTTTTTAAGGAATAACAAATTCTAATAATTGTTAAGGAATAAGATTGTCTAGAAAAGTTAGAAGATGTTTCTAGAAGAACTGGAATCTTCTAGAAAAGTTACAAGATGTTTCTAGAAGAACTAGAATCTTCTAGAAGGGCTAGAACCTTCTAAAAACTAGAAGCTACTAGAAGTTGTTCAAGGATAAAGAACATTCTAGTTTTAGAGATATCTAGAACATTAGACGTTTATAGATCTTAGAGGCTTCAAGTATAAATACGAGGCTGTCCATTGTGAACAACACTACTGTTGAGGTAAGTTGTTGGATTGAATGTATGCAAGCTAGATCAATATAATTTCTTCCAGCCATTTCTCATTGTTTAATGCTTTATTTTTGCCCTATTTGCTACTGTTATGTTATTATTTGGGCCTATTATTACATGGTATTAGAGCTAGAAATCTTCTAACAGGATTAATATATTACTGGATTGATATTTTTTTAGCAAGTCTAGAAAATTTTCATGAGGGATTTTGGGGTTTTCAAAATAAAAAATAAATTTTGTGAGAAATTAATTGGAGAATTGGAGAGAAACTTTGTACATGTACAGTTCTAGTATTACTGTTCTTTAGGGTTTGCATGGTGGGGTGTTACATTTGTTACTATCTCTGGGCAAGTAACAAATATCCTGGGGTGTTTATTAGTATCTAAAGAAAAGTATCCTCCCTTTACTCTAGATGTATTTTCAGTTTTAGAAGTATTCTCACTTTTATTGATGATTATAGTAGATGAGTATGGGTTTATTTTCTTCAAAGAAAAAGTGACGTATTTGAGGTATTTCAAACGTTTAAGGAATTAGTTGAAAAGCAAAGTGGAAATATAATTAAATGCCTAAGGACAAACAATGGTGGTGAATATTGTAATTATGCATTTAAATAATTTTGTGAAAAATATGGTATTAGGGTACAAAGAATAGTTCCATATACCCCTCAAAAAAATGGAGTGGCTAAACAGATGAATAGAACTCTTTTAGAAATGGCATGCTATATGTTGCATTTTAAAAGTTTGCATAATAAATTTTGGGGATTGGCTATCTCTTGTGTTGCACTTATTGTGAATAGAATCCCCACCAAAGCCCTCACAAATGTCACTCCTAAAGAAGCATAGAGTGGAATAAAGCCTCACATTGGGTACTTTAAGGTATTTGGGTGTATTGCTTGGGCTCACATCCCAATAAAAAAATAGGAAAAAGCTAGAACCAAAAAGTCATAAGTGTTTATTTATGGGTTATAGTGAAGAGTCAAAGGCTTATAGATTGTATGATTTGGAAACAAAAAAGATCTTTATTAGCAGATATGTAGAGTTTGATGAACATTCACAACTTACAACTACAAATGATTTCCAAATTACATATATTTTACAAAGAAATGTAAACTCTATTAGCAAGGACGATAAGAGCACTACTACTAATGACGATGATACAACTAATAGTAGTGATGAAGAAGAAAAACTTGTAGCTAGACATAAGACAAAGAGTATTAAAGAGATATATAGATAAAGCCCAAAACTCCAAGGAAGGAATGGCAGTGCCCTCATGGAAAAATTCTTACAAATAAATGATCCAATCTAATATGAAAAAGCTAGAGGGAAGAAAGAATAATCTCATATGAGAAAGCTAGAGGGAAGAAAGAATGGGAGAAAGCCATGAAATAGGAATATGATGCATTACTAAAAAATAAAACTTGGGAACTTGTGCCCCTTCCCAAAGGTAAGAATGTTATTGGTTGCAAATGGGTTTACAAAAAAAAAATCAAATCTAATGGAGCCATAGAAAAATACAAAGCTAGATTGGTTGCTAAGGGATTTAATCAAATGGAAGGTGTTGATTATGAAGAAACATTTGTTCCTATCATCAAAATGAACACAATCAGAATTATTCTTTCTTTGGAAGCAAGTCTTGGATGGCATGTTCATCAAATGGATGCTAAAAATGCTTTCTTAAATGGAGATTTAGCTTAAGAAATACACATGAATCAACCACCTAGTTTTGTAGATGAACATCATCCTCACCTTGTCTGTAGATTAAATAAATCACTTTGTGGTCTAAAACAAACACCAAGGGCGTGGAATGAAAATATAGACAAATACTTTTAGCTTCATGGATTTAAAAGGTGTAGATATGATCCAAATCTTTATGTGAAGAAAGTCCAAGATGAGACTATTCTTGTTGTAGATTCTGTAGATGATTTACTCATTCCTAGACTGAATATTGGGATAATCAATTATTTCAAATAAGAACTTAAAAGGGCATTTAATATTAGTGATTGGGAAGAATTAAACTATTTTCTTGGTTTACAATTTTGCAGACTACATGATGGACTAGTCCTCTACCAATCAAAATATGCTTTGAATATTTTATAAAAGTTTAACATTCTAGAATGCAAGCCATAATCTACTCCCTTTTAGTCTAGAATCAAGCTTACAAAAGAGTGTACTTCCAAGAGGGTCGCTACTACTTTATAGAGGCAACTTCTGGGAAAACTAGGTTTATCTAACTCATTCTAGACGAGACATTTTTTTGCAATTAATCAAGTATCGAGATTTATGCAGGAACCTAAAGAAAGTAATTGGTTGGCTACAAAAAGGATATTGTGGTATGTTAGTGGAACACTACACTATGGCATCCACTATGGCCAAAATTCCTCAATTTCTTTGGTTGGATTTACATATTCACATTGGGGTGTTGATATAGATGATAGACAATCTATAGGTAGTTATATTTTTCAGATTGGATCAAGCCCTATTACATGGAGCAGCAAAAAGAAAACTACTACATCATTGTCTTCATGTGAAGCAAAATATAAAGGAGAAAAAGAAGCGGGAAAGGAAGTAGTTTGGATTCGAAATCTTCTATTTGAGTTTGGTTTTTCCCAAAGTTTTGCTACTACTTTGTACTATGACAAGGGTATGTGCAAGATCATGATGGGCCAAAAACTGGGAATATGTAAGTGATATGATGGCCTATGTGGCCGACGACCTATTTTTAACCTAAAATTGATGAAATGAAAAGGGTTTTTCAAGGAGAATCTCAATTTTCCACCAATATAAATTATGCTTTACTTTGAATTTAATAAATAATTATTATTCATTTTCTATCTGAATTATGACTAAAGTCCCAATTGATAGGCTGATTGAAAAACATCTATAACTTTCAAACGGTATCACATTTTTTGAATCTAAAACATGCATCACATTCTATGCTTTGCATACTATAGGATTAAAAAATAAAATTGAATTTCGTGAAGTTTTGACTAAGTTAAGGTGTTAAGACATACGAGTTTTTATATTTTTTTAAAGTTGTAATAAAAAATTCATAATTAATTATTTACTTGGGAAAAAATTACAAACAAATATGCATCACATCAGGACATGAGTCCTTTACTTATATCTAAAATATTATAAAAAAATATTATCATTTTATTGCAGTTAGGGTGCTTAGACAAACACCTACTTCTTATTTTTTCCCTAAAATTTATGTACTATTGCATTGAAATTTCAAATTTTCACCAAATTGATTTTTTATTTTTTTAAATAAACCTAGTATTTTAGAAACTACATTCAATTTGCTACAGATTTTATTTTTACATATTTTTGAAATTAAATATACATAACTTATTTAAAATTTTATGTCAATTTGCCTAACTCTGATTTTTCTGAATTTTATTGCCACTTATGGGCCTATTTTTTCCATGATGATCTTGCACATACCTACAATCAAAGTACCATATAGGTTGCAAAATATCCATTTTTCCATGCTAAAACAAAACATATTGAGCTTGATGTTCACTACATATGAGATCTTGTTCACAAAAATATTGTCAATCTACAATATTATCCAAGTGAAGAACAAATTGTTGATATATTTACTGAGAGTATGACTGAAGCCAGATTTTGGAAATTGTAAAAAATGCTTTGTATGTTAGAGGTGAACATTAAGGGGGGGATGGTAGTATAATTTTCCCCTCTCCTTTGTATCTTCCTCTCTCTTGTATCTTCCCCTCTTCTTTGTATCTTGTTTGTAATATTCTATCCAATCTTAAGGGGGATGTTAAGGAATAAGATTGTCTAGAAAAGTTAGAAGATGTTTCTAGAAGAACTAGAATATTCTAGAAAAGTTACAAGATGTTTCTAGAAGAACTAGAATCTTCTAGAAAAGTTACAAGATGTTCCTAGAAGAACTAGAATCTTATAGAAGGGCTAGAACCTTCTAGAAGCTAGAAGCTACTTGAAGTTGTTCAAGGAAAAAGAACATTCAAGTTTTAGAGATATCTAGAACATTATAAGTTTCTAGATCTTAAAGGCCTCAAGTATAAATATGAGGCTATCCATTGTGAACAACACTACTATTGCGGTAAGTTGTTGGATTGTATGTAAGCAAGCTAGATCAATATAATTTCTTTCAGCCATTTCTCATTGTTTAATGCTCTATTTTTTCCCTATTTGTTGTTGTTATGTTATTATTTGGGCCTGTTCTTACAAGAATAAGAAATATTTAAAATCGAATAGGGAAGAAAGAAGAATTTATTAATAGTTTCAACTCACATAATGAAATAAAATCTAAAATACATGATGTGGAATGGAAGATAATGTTTCACCTTTGAAATAATGTTTCCTTTACCTCTCCTATATTCCTCTCTACTTGCTCATGCCTTTTCCCTTTAAATTTGTTACAAAAGCAACTAAAATGAAGCATAAATCCACCCCCAATCTTGCTACATGCTTCCTTTAATAATGCATTTGAAATGAAGCTTCCCCCATCACCCAATTACTTGGAGTTTACTACATCAAGATTACTTGGAACTGAAGTACCATCACCTAAAGATATTATTACAATCATCTAGTCAACTTAAATATACATTTCTTTAAGTTGAATATACTTTGACATAAAAATGATTCATAATTACTACAAATTAGTCATATTGTGGCTATAAAATCATTCAATTATTAGATCAAAGCTATCTATTTTCTTTTAATTAATTATAGTACTGTACTTAAATTTAAATCTATTGGTAAATAGTATACACTTTCAACACATTTTATATTATTTTTTCACTTGAAAAAATTTAGTGTGGGAAAAAAATTGAGCTTCCTATGTGCTGACTAGTAGTCATATTTGGTTTTACTACAAACAAATGTCTAGTGCAAAACTAGGGATATGATCTTTTTTGTTTACATTATCATGTATATCTATCCTATAAAATGAATAAAAGATGGAAAAAGAGATAGGGGCAATAGGAATCCAAAACAAGAAGAACTATGAACATAGAAAAAAACAAATGATAAGGATGATATTGGGAATTTGAAGTACATATTTATAAAATAAAAATGTATACTATGGAATTCTTTCCTAAAGTCCTATATTGGTGCATTGACATTGATGCCAAATTTTTTGAAGCCTCCCTACATAGGAAAATCCCATTGATAGATGAGGAAAAAAATCCTCTTGTTAATCTAGACTTCCATGATTGTAAATTATTATGTGGGAGAAATGAGTAAATTCCCTATTTTGAAAGAGTGAAACATAGAAAATAAGACCTTGAGATTAATGTATACAACCTAGGGTCAATTCCACATTTTTCTATGGTTTCATTACAATGCAAATCACGAAGTTGAATAGATTGAATTTCAACCACAAAGGTGAGTCAATCAAGCCTAGGTTTGATCCTTCGAAGTCTTGGAAATTGATTGGAATTGAATTTCCTCAAATAACCTTATTAAACTATGTGCCCTCACCGAAAAAAGAAAGATTTTGATAACTGAAAAACTGTAATAAAAATTTGGACAATTGATTTGAGAAAGACAAAGTTTTGTGGACATGTCCTAAAAATTTGAAGTATATTTTGGAGGAAACAAGCGCCCAAAGTGTGAGTTTCCTTGTAGAGATTTTTCAAATCTATTTTCATATTACTCTAATGTAGAATCAAAGCCTTCCATTTCTACCTACAAATCCATAGGATCACTATCAAATAATGTTATAGGTGAGTTTTTGTGAGTTGAGAAGATGTAGGATTTCAATTGCAACAATAGAAAATGAGTCTTCAAACTTCCTTCAATCTCATTTAAACTCAAAATCTGCACATTCAAAAAGAGAGGAAGGGTTTTGTTTTTTAGGGGCTTACCTTGGTCAAACCCTATGTTAGTTTTTACACTTCCACAATTAAATTGTGAATGATAAATGGATAAATGATAGGAAGGAATGATGAATAAATAAAGTGATACAACTCACCACCCTTCAATGGCTTCCTTGAAGGACTAAAGTCGTGCACATCACCTAAAGGGCTTAGTTCTTTCTTGCTTTATTTTCTTGAATGATCAAATTGATTGGAGACCTACAAAGGGTTAGCCTTCATAAACAATATAAAAATAGAACATGAATGAACTTACATATTGTAGACATGTAAAATTGACCTAACACTTATCACACATCCTAAATTAGATTTTTGCATCATTGACATCATTATCATTGAATATCACTACATTTCGCATCAATTGCATCAAAAACCATAATTTCCCCTATGAATTGAATAATTATACATTATTTAATTAATTCACTTTTATTTATTTAATAAAGTCCCGAAAACCCTAATTTTTGCCATTAATTGAATAAAACAACATTATTTCATTAATTCATCTTTTCATCATTTCTAACAAATTAAATAAATTTTATTTATTTAATAAAATCCTAATCTCACTTTATTCCTTTTGATTAATTAAATAACGTCAATTATTTAATTATGTTGCTAATTAAATTTATTCCCTAAGTCAATTAGATTATTAAAACATAGTAGTTTAATTAAATCACTTTCCCTACAAATTTGAATAATTGAATTTAATTATTCAAAACATCATCAAAACATAAATCAAACAAATACAACTTTGTTTGTAAAAGTTAAACTCAATTTGCACATTCAACTCCAAAAATAAATTAATAATTTAATTTAATTAATTAATTATCCTCAACCACTTTCATGATTGAGAAAATTAGAAACCATCGATTGCTCACTTTGATTAGCTGAATGATCAATCTATTTCCTAACATATCAATCTATTTCTTCAATCACACCAATTACGTAATCAATTTGCATAGATTATACCCATATAAATCTTCTCAACATCTTTCGACTGTTGATCAAGTTATTCTAGTACATGATCTTGATCATCTATGTCAAAATGCAAATTCTATACAACAAACATCTTTCTTCTCAAAAATGATTGGATAATCAATAGATTTTATGCAACGAAGTCATGCCAAGATCCTAATCAACATTGGACAAAGCTTCAACCCACATCTTCGATCAATACACACACGTTCTTCAAATCTTTTGCACACAACAATGGATACTTCACATTGATACGAACAACCCAACATCTTCACAAACACACTCCTACATGGGATGGTAAAGATATTTCATTTTAAATTCATTGTTATTACATTTTTTCAATTTCATTGTTCAATTCTTGATTTTAGTTTCATTTCATGAGTAATGGGCATAGATCTTGTTTCTTGTTTTTAATTAGATTAGCTTTGATTCATTGCATTTATCTTAATTGACACCATCAATTTCCCCCTTACACACACACCAACATCCTGAACACTTGGATTGTGAATTTCTATAATGAATCATTGAAAAATGTTACTGTTTAATTCTCTTGACTTGCTCTTGACAATAATTTATCCAATAATTTATTATATGATCCCAAATAATGCAATAACTAGGCATCTATATAAAATTCTTCAATTTCTCATAAATTTAATTTCGATAAGTGACTTTAGAAAGTTGAATTGTAAATAATAAATTACTGAAACAGACATATTAGAATTTGGAGGGAAAATAGGACACTCATGCGTAAGGCATGAGTTTCCTAGGCATATTTTCTTGGACTTTTAGTGTTAGGGGAAGATGTTAAATAAATACATTTCTTTCCCACTTGTAATTCATTAGTAATTTAGACATAGAATGCATAATTTAGGGAATTAGGTGCTCAATTAGGTCAAATAATTTCATGGGGAGAAAAACAAAAATAATTTTTAAGGGTAACAATTTATGATGGTAAATTTATCACCAACTTTAGTGAGAGTATGAACTTATGCTCAAACTCACATTAAAGTTTTCAATGTGTCAATAGGGATATGATTGTCCAAATAATGAAGAGATAAGATAACTAAGGATCTATGGGGAGTCCACAAGCCCCCATGATCCAAGATCCCTTGGGAGACCAACATAAGCACAAAGGAACATACATATGTATGATATGTAACAAGACAACATACACAAACATATATGTTAGAAACATGAAGTATACACAATGAAAATACATGATATAAAATAACATATAAATTACAAAAAAATGAACACAAACATGATGCAAAAACAATACGAACATGAAGAAGAAACATGAAAGAGAGACAACACAAACATTGGGTTAGTACTAAAGAGATGTGAGTCGATAAGGAAAAGAGACCCTAGTCTTAAATTTTCTCAAATACCAAACATCATCCATTAAATAAATATTAGAGAAGAGGATTTTCTCATGAGGAATAGAAAGTTTTGATGTGCCACATCATTCATGAGCCATAAGGATCTACTAGCTAGAAATATATGTTATGCTAGACGTCCATGCAATATGTTGCATTCCACAAGGCTAGCAAATTATATTATGCTAGACATGCATGAAAGACATGGATACACTAGCAATCAAGTTGTGTTATGCAAGGTGGAAATTTTAAGAGGTGTTCATGACTCATACCATAGAAAAGTATGATATTTTCTACGTGAATTATAAATTGGAAGGCAAAAGGGCTAGTAAAGTCCAAAATTTACTAGATGAGCCTCCAAGACAAGGTAAAATGAGAAACTCACTAGGTCTAGTGAAGTCTAATATTGACTAGGTATGTACCCATTAACAACCATACCAAGAGCTATACTCCTTCATAACCCTAATAAGCTATCGTAAACTCATCAAGATGTTATGCCAATGCTACACTAAGTTGAAAGTGTGTGAAAAAAGTGAAGAAAAATTACAAGATAAATTAAGGAGGTGCATAAATGATGTCAAGATAAGGCCAAAATCCTCAAGGGGATTTGTAACAACAACACCACAATGATTTACAAAAAAAATAAAGGGGATTTTCTCAATACATGAAAGATCACACCTTAGAGAATATCACACATGACTTCACTACCAAGAGAGGACTAGTTGTGGAATAGAATACTCACACCTTAGAGAATACTAACTGTAGTATTACCACCAAGGGGAATGTCATACACCAAGAAAGGTCACATTCTTAGGGAACATCAAGTCCAATATCACCACCAAAGAGACACTCACATAGATCAAGAAGGCCACACTTTGGTTGAAAAGTTCACACTTCCTAGGAGATGTATCCTATCATTGCTAAGGAGGGACAATTTCATATACAAATTGTGAGTAGGGGACTATATGTCCCCCCTTAAAATGTTAGTATACTTGCTACACTAACATTTTAAGGAGATATGAAGGGATCCCAAGAAGGAATTCACCTAACACAAGGCTACCTAACCCCTCATCTCCCAAGTTTGGTGACAATGGTGAGCTAAAATGGATGATGATATGTTTCTCCTTGTAGGATGAAATATTATTGTATAAGTCTAGGTTTATACCTCCATGCATGGTAGTGAGGATGTAATGTTACTACAACTACCACATGGCAAGGAGCAACAACTAATGCTATTTTTCTCTTGTATGATTAAGTGAATGAATTTTTGATGCTTTTCTTATTTTTGAAGGAGAATTACCATGAAATCATGTTGTTTCATATGTTTTAGGCTCTATGGGGACATAGATACCTTGTTCTTTTATACCATATCCTTTTTTCGTCATATCCAAATTGTTTCAAAACCCGATAGCCTCTTCCATAAATGACTTGCATAAAAGAAGGTATTTTTTCATGATCATCTTCATCTTAAGTGGATGTGTAATTTATGTTTTCCTCTTTGCTATAACTTGTGGAATCAAATGTTTTTCATGATTCAATGATAGGTTGTTTTAATACCACAACAACTTCTTTATGTGTTCCCAATTTTGATGGTGTAATATTATATTTCCCCATGAATGTAGGTGTAAAATATAATGATACCCATTTATCTTCCAACAAATTTGTCCTCAATTTTTAAAGGTTCCACTTTCTAAGTTGGTTTTAATGTTCTAAGAGGATTCTTCATTCTTGTTTAAGTTTGTAAATAATTTTCACATTTTGGATCAACTTTTATCATGTAAACCTTATTGTTGTAAGTATATTTCATTATACTATGAAACATTGAAGATAATCCTTTCATTTCACGAATCCATGGTCTACCTAAGAGAAGATTATATAAAATATCATGGGGCATGACATGGATGTGAGTTTGCTACATAACGTTACCATCTTTAACAAGTAATGTTATCACACCAAGAAGTTGTCTTTCCATGTTATCAATACATTCGATTGACAAATGAATGGGTTGAATTAAAGTTTTTTCCACTCTATTTATATACAAAATATTTATAGTACAAACATTAATCCTTGAAGCATTGCGAATAAGGGTACTTCTAATCCCAATCTTGTTAATACTATCCATTATCATCAAGGTATCATTTTTAATTTGTGTTTCCAAAGGGGGTAGCTCACATTGATGAAAGATAATATCTACATTAACCAAATTCATACCCTCAATTAAGGATCCTACATCATTTGGTTCTGCAATAGGAGGGGCAAAAATTTTCTACAAATAATTTTGAAGAATTGTAAGCTAAACAAGTGATGTTTGAATCAAATCCCATAAGGAGATCTTAGTAGAAGTGTTATGAAGTTGCTCAACAAGATGAAATTATTTACTACTATGGTGTGGAATGTTAGGTGCAAATGGGAGGTATGGTTAAGGAAATTGAATGGATGTTGGAATTTATTTTGATTTCTTATTATTTCTAGTTGAAAAGAAAGAAAAATAGGTTTGGGATTATCCAAAGGGGGGTAAATGGACCTATTTTCCCTCTATTGCATTAGGAAATGAGATTCACACAAAGAATTGACTTACAACCCTTAGGTGAGTCAACTCAATATGGGAATCTTCAGATTTCCTTATGACTAAAGGATGGGGGTCAAGGTCAAACAACACTTTGGGGAGGAAAACTAAAAATAGTAAATCAACACAGAAATACAATTGATCACTTGAAACAGTAAGATTAAACTCAATATTTTCTTAACCAAAAATCAAATCATAGATCTGAGAAGGGTAAAAATGTGTTTACCAGTCACCAAAGGTGAGTTTCTAAAGGTTGACTAGGATTCATTTTCCCATGGGAGAATGGTTCCAATGTCAAGGTTTCTTTGTGACTTTTGGGAGCCTCTGAAACATATCTAAATCTTCCAATCTATCCAAGTGGTCATTTAAGAATGTTAGAAATAAATTATGTAGAAGAGTTTATGTGAGATGATAGAAACTATGACAACTTTTTCAGCTTCTCCAAATTTACTCTTCCAGAGATCTTCAAACTTTCTTCCACCCAGATCTACAATCACAAACACAAAAGAGAAAAATGTTTTTTTTTTGTGAATGGGGGTTTTCCTTTGTTAAACCCCATTTTGGTAAGATCAAACCTTGAAATGAAATGAAACATGAAAGAGGGAATGAATAATGAACAAAGCTATGTTACCACTAAAAAAACCTTTGAATAAGTCCTTGAATAAAAGTATGTAAATTGAATGAAATGACTTCAATGGATATGGTTCTTGATACTTGAATCTTTCTTGAAATAGTGCTTTGAATGCTCGATTAGATCATGAAACTACATCACAATGTTAG
Source organism: Sequoiadendron giganteum (assembly GCA_007115665.2). Lineage (NCBI taxonomy): Eukaryota > Viridiplantae > Streptophyta > Pinopsida > Cupressales > Cupressaceae > Sequoiadendron > Sequoiadendron giganteum. Next base: position 183,977,603 of record CM021105.1, on the reverse strand, counting down.
CTCCAAAAACATGCATGATGCAAGAAGACTTTTATATGACAATTGGATATTGATTGCTGCAGTAAAGATCTAATAAATATTCCTTTGAATGCTCTTGAAAGTTGTCTTGAAGTTCTCCAAAATGCTCTTGATTTTCTCTTATGAAGTCACATAAAAATCCTCTAGGTGCTAGGTGAAACATAGTGAAATAACATTTTATTTATAGGTATGTATTCTTCATTTCTTGAAATATAAATATCACAAGACAAAATTAAATTATAGATTTGAAAACATTAAAATACAACCAAAAATATAAATTGAATTTAGGTCCTAAGGTCTAGGGAGGACCCAGTCGCCCATGGGTGAATCGGTCCTAGGTCTCTATTCTTGGAACACACATTGCTCAAGGTGAAGTGTTATGTTAAGGAATTAATTATTGTCAGGGTTACCCTTCGTAAAATGTAATTAAATGATCTTGGAAATGAATTATAGGGATTATTAAGGCCTAATTAAGCTCAGTTAATTAAGGTGGACCTAAATAAGTGTTAAGAGAAACACTTTACAACACTAAATTAAGGCACAATTAAGTCCATTTCATCTGGGAAGGTCCAAACCAGTGAGAAAATGTAAAGGGATACATTTTTATAAACTATATTTAGACCCCACTTTAGTGAGAGGATGACCTTGCATTGAACTCACACTAAAGTATGCAATCGAGAGAGGTATAAACATAGGTATGCAATAATGAGAAGATACTCAATCAAACAATATCAAAGATTTACAGAAAAGGTAAAAACAAAAAGGGTGGATTAAGCCTCAATTATCCAACATGATGTGGATCACGCCTCAACTATTTGTTCAAAAAAATTCACAAGAGGAACTTGTTGTTGACTATGCAAACAATATGCATGCTCACGTGGGCTAGTAGAATTTTCTATCCACTAGGTGAGCCCCCAAGGGGTGGCAAATAAGAGAACTAGATTAGGCTCACATACCATACCAAAGATATGCCTCCCATAACCTCAATAAGGCACCAAAAAACAAAACTAAAGGGGTGGAAAATGAGAGAATATTATTAGGATCCCATACCACAAAACAAAAATAAAAGGGTGGCAAGTGAGAGAATCATATTAGGCCTCCATACCACAAAAAAAAAAAAAAGGGTGAAAAATGAGAGAATCATATTAGTCTCCCATACCACAAATAAAAAATAAACTTCAAGCTCCATAAGACCTAACAATCTATGTTATGATAAGAACCTTGAAAAAAATGCAAGGCTCCATAAGCAAGCAAAGTGTGTTATGCTTGGTGGCCATAAAAAGGGTTCAAGCTTTACAAGGCTAGAAATCTGTAGTATGCTAAACAGTTATGAATAAAATGCAAATAGAAGATGTTCAAAGGAATTTTTTTATGTCATGTAAGGTATCAAATTGGGGAACATTTTGCCTAATATCTCCAAGAGAGGACACATCTAGGATAAAAGATTCACAACTTAGGGAATGCAACACATAAGATCACTAGTAAGAGGAAAGTCATATGCCAAGAAAGGTCACACTGCTGGAGGACATCAAACCCAGTGACACCACCAATGAAAAGAAACATCAAATAAAGTAACAATATCACTCAATAAAAAATAAGGAATAGTCAAAAATTTCAAAATAATAATGCCAATGTACGCCCCGACTTTAAAGAAAGTGCTAAGACCATGCTATGAGCAATTTATTTAAAGTTGAAAATAATTAATGCTAACAATAAAGAAGAAATGAGAGCTTATTTAGAAAGCCCTATGCCAAGTCATATGTTTCCAAATGAAGCTACATCATGAAAAAGAGTGGTTTCCCCAAAATAAAATCCCAAATACATGAGGGATCTATGGATTTTGGGTTAGTATGTCTTTGCTACAATGATATTATAGTGCTCAGAAACATCACCATTCCCCAAATACTCATAGAACTGGAAGAATGAAACATAGAAAGATAAAACAAAGAAAATATTTTTGGTCAAGATGGAAGATACCTAAATGTCTTGACGCCTTGTATCATCCCCAAAAGGAAAACACAAGAAAAAATAAAAGATAAAAGGTTTATGACATATAGAAGAATGTAGGTACAAATAGAGGAATGAACATGAAGCTATGGAAAATAGAATAGTATGGGGAGATCACATTACACACATGATATCACACAAAGAACATGAAAAAGGAAAATAAAGAAAAAGACTAGGAAGGCACATGCGAGTCAACCTATAGTAGGACGTCTACATCCCAATCTTGTTTATCATATGTGGAAGAAAGACAACTAGTAAAAAGGACAACGTCAAGTGCCAAACTAGGATAAACACCAAGTGCAATATTTTTAGGGGGAACATCATTTAAGATCATGAAAGAGAATAAAAAACAATTCAGCTCATTATGCACTTGTTCATCAATCTTGGTAATTTCATTGTCATCATCCAAGTTAATCACAACAAGAGGTCTAATGATAATCTCTATAGAAGATTTTTTTTATTTATGTTGCGGTGAAGGTGAAAAATCATCATGCATTCCTTGCGGTAAGTTTGGGTTTTTATTTTCTATGTTGTCCATTTCATCTTTTTCTTGCAACAAATGAGCAATACCATGAAATCTACACCTACGCTCTCTATCATTTCGATTTCTTTTCATTCTATTTTCAAGTTGAAATTGTGTAGGAGTAGGTTTATCAACCATAGGTTTCTTTTCTTCCCTGAAGGGAGGAATGAAAGAAATCGTGGGATGCTATTCAACAACTTTATCTTTAGCTTTGTACACTTGTTTGATCTTAGGAGGAAAAATGAGACTTATTTTATTGTCTCATGGTCTCTTATAGGAAATGGGTGAAGCACTTGTCATAGGCTAGTCTTGGTTACTCAAAAGAGCTTTTCGTTCAATCATGGGTTGAGGCATAATGGTAAGGGATAAATAAATTATTTTCTTTTCCTTAAAATTTTCATAGGATTTGAAAAAAAATTCTTCACATGGCCTAATAGGTTCCATAGGCTCGAGCCAAAAGAAATAAAATGAGAAGTTTCCATAGGAAGACACAGGATTAAAGCCACTATGATGCATAGTAAACATTTCATTACCAAATGGAAAATTTAAGCATTTATGCATGATCAACGAGATGACACTCATGGAGCGAAGTCATGGGTAGCATAACTTCACATGAAATTGGTCTGATGACAGGATGATGGATAATGAGACACTTAATGTTTTAGGTAAAACTTTTAAAGGAAGATTTATTAAATCTATTGTAGGGCAAGCAAAACTATTATGCATTTTCATCCATGCTTTCAGTTTTTCATAAGAATCTTGATAAATATCATCCACAAATATGAGTTCTTTAGTGATCAAATTCTCTACATAGACATGATTATTTAATATCCTACTGGTAGGCTTGTCATTGATTATTTGGGCTATGTAAAGAGGACCATCGGGTGCATTTTTAGTATGCCATTTTGTGAGAAAGAAATGTCAGAGGTATGTCAATTTGGTCCTTACAATGTTTAACTTAAATAAATCAAACCATAGATATTATAAAGTTTTCATCATCATCATTCATGTTATCATCATCTATGTCAACATTCATCACATCATTCTTTGTTTCACTAGCTTTGACAAAGGAAATGTTGTGATTTGGCATAGGATTGGCAAAGATTTGCAAGTTTTGATTAGGAGCAACTATGAAATTATTTCCTTCATCATTAACACCACCAATTTGAATATGATTAGAATCAATGAGTTATTGCACAAGATGTTTAAGATGCTTGCAATATTTTGTATGATGTCCATTTTCATGATGAAAATGACAATAGAAATATAGTCTATAGTTTTAAGGTAAAGGCTTAGTAGGATAAGGAGCTCTAACAGGAGGTAAGGAAATCAAGTTCTTTTATAAGAGTTGCAACATGATATTATAAAGGGTATCAGGTAGAGGGGTAATTTTCCTATTTATATCGCTAAAGGCATACAAATTTGTCATCTTTATAGTAGCCACTCAAGTGTCAGCATGTTGATTTGGTTGGGGGGGGGTTATGTTGTACAAAGCCCTTATTTTGTTTCTTCAAAGTTTGATAGTTGGTTTGAGGCGTGGATTCAAATTTTGTAGGGTAGGAAGAGTGAGTTTTCACTTCACGACTACTAATCAAATTTTGATTATCATGAAGGGCAGTACACAACTGTGTAAAAGAGGGAAATTTCAACATCTCAAGTTTGCTTTAGATTTTTTTTAAAATTATTAATAAATACTCTTTGAAGGTCAGCATTAGGAATCTTAATATTTAATTGTGAGTAAAGCATTTGATATCGCACTATGAAATGAGTAACCTTTTCATGATCTTTTTGTTTACGTATCATTAAATTAGCTAGGGTCATCTTGGGACACATGTGAATTTGGAAGTGGTTTTAAAAGGAATCAATAAGTTCATTGAATGACCGTATTGAGTTATTTAGTAAAGAGCATAACCAATCTAAATTCATATCTTTCAAGGATCTAGGAAAGATTTTAGCTAAGAGTTTATCTTCAAAAATGAAGTCACTACATAAGGTTGTGTATGGGTATGTGTAGGATCATGATGGGCCAAAAAGTGGCAATATGATGGGTATGTGGTTGACGACTTTTTTTTTACCCAAAATTGATTAAACGAAAAGGGTTTTTAAAGGATATTCTCAGCTTTCCACCAATATAAATTATGCTTTACTTTGAATTTAATAAATAATTATTATTCATTTTCTATTGAATTACAACTAGAGTCCTGATTTTTAGGCTGATTGAAAAACATATATAGCTTTCAAATGGTATCATATTTTTTGAATCCAAAACAAGTGTCACATTCCATGATTTGCATACTATCAGATTAGAAAAGAAAAAAATGAATTTCATGAAGTTTTGACCAAGTTAAGGTGGTCAGACATACGAGTCTTTATATTTTTAAAAAGTTTTCATAAAAAAATTATAATTAATTATTTACTTGGAACAAAATTATAAAAAATATGCATCACATTGGGACATGAGTCCTCTACTTATATATAAAATATTATAGAAAAATATTATCATTTTAATGTGGTTAGGGTGGTCAGACAAACAACTATTTCTTATTTTTTCCCTGAAATTTAAGTAGTACTGTATTGAAATTTCAGATTTTCACCAAATAAATTTTATTTTTTTAAAAATAAACCTAGTAATTTAGAAAATAAATTCAATTTCCTACAAATTTTTTTCTTACATATTTAAAAAAATATATATATAACTTATTCAAATTTGTATGTCAAGTTGCCTAACTCTAATTTTTCTGAAATTTTTGCCACTTAAGGGCCTATTTTTTCCATGATGATCCTGCACATACCCGTATGTGGAAACATGAATAATAGGATCTCCTTTCCCACCATATTTCTCATACATAGGAACCTTTATAACTATTGGCATTTGTGTTCTCAATATCTCCAAGGAAAATTGGTTGGTTTTGCTATATTGTGAAGGTTTCCCATTGTTGTTTTTGTTTAATGTAGTGATTTGTTGTTAGAGGGATGAGAAATTTTTCAAAACTGTGTTAAGGACCAGATTAGTGTTGGTGTTGTGAGATTTAGGTGAATAAGGTGGAGCAGTGTATGTATATAGATGGAAAGTTGATTGTAAGTTTGTGAGGGGAGATGGATGAGGATATACGAGATATGAATGCACAAAGCTAAGTTGATTCCCATTAGAAATACCTAACTAAGATTTGAAATTTCTATTAGGTTGCATGATTGTAGTAATATAAATATTGGTGTAGGTAGGAATAAAGGTAAGGGTTGTGGAAGGAGGAATTGAATTTCCACCTTGAATTTGACTATACCCAAAAGTTTGAGTGCAAATAGACAATGTAGGAGAATTTTTATCAACAATATGAGATAGACGTCACACAATCTCTATAACATGTTCATTTTCAAGCATTTTCCTCATATTATCTAGAGCAGGAATTGCATTACTCACACTATTTTCAGAAGTCACAATTGCAATTTCTCTATTTCTTCTTCCATCCTTCTTATGTTTTGTTGCAAGATATTCACAACCATTATTTTGGAATCATTCACATTAGTTGTGGGTAGGGAAGTCATTGGAAATGAGGTATGAAAGCTATTATCCATAGTGGGTTGACTAGTATCAACATTATGAGTGAAAGAGTTAGAAAACCCAATATCCAGGGTGAATGGTGTATCACAAGATGACATGAGTCTCAAACTACATCTCATAATAGTATTTCATATAGGACACCAATTTGTGAATCTCATACAAGTCTCACAAACCTAATGTATACCCAAAATGGATAATAGGCAAAATGTAATCAAATACCCTAGAATATAAAGTGTAATACAAATATGTAAAAACAATTTCTAGATTCTAAACAAGATAATTTATTGATTATGCTATGTAAAAACCTTAAAATGATGTATTTTAGATACAATTTTGAATTCACACAATGTAATGAATTTATCAAATGAAGCTTAATATGATCAATTTGATATAACATAATTTTTTGCAAATTGTAATAGAAAACTAAAAATAGAAAAATAGAATATAGAAACATATATTTTAATTCCCAAAAATGCAGGAAATAGGCCTAATCAAGGACTCATTCGCCCATTGGTGAATGGGTCCTAGCTTAGGGTTTTGAAAAAATGATCTACAAATTTCTAAGTAGATTCTTATAAATTTTAGATTCGGGATTGAGACAAATGGTTATAGTTTCATTTTTTTATGAAAATTATTCTAAATTCAAATGCAAAATAATGAAAAATGAAAAACTCAGAGACCTAATTTGATATGCAATTTTGATTCAATTTTGTGTTTTAAGTTTCTGATCATGAAATTTTATGTAAATGCTTTACAAAATGATTGAAAGTTTTATATTTTCTAGATTCTAAAGAATGAAAATGTACAATCCTTAAACCCAAATTAGAAAACATAGGTGTAGGGCTGAAATGGACTCCAAAATCAGAAAGATGCAATGCTCAAAATTTCGGTTCACCAAAATGAAAAGAAAGAAAAATGGTTTGGGGTTATCCAAAGGGGGATAAATGTACCTATTTTCCCTCTATTTCATTACGAAATGAGATTCACACAAAGAATTGACTTGCAACCATTAGGTGAGTCAACTCAATATGGGAATCTTTAGATTTCCTTATGACTTATTGACAAGGGCCAAGGTCAAACAACACTTTTGGGAGAAAAACTAAAAATGCTAAATCAACACAAAAATTAAATTTATCAATTGAAGCAACACCATTAAACTCAATATTTGTAGAAAAATATATCAAATCATAGATCTAATAAGGGTACATATGTGTTTACTAGTCACCAAAAGTGAGTTTTTGAACCCTGACTGGGAATCATTTTCCCATGGGCGAATGGGTCCAGAGTCACGGTTTTTCTAAAACTTTTCAGAGCCTCTGACATTGATTTGAATCTTACAATTTTTCCAAGTGATAATGTCAAAATGTCGAAAATAAATTTTCTAGAATAGTTTCCATGAGATGAAAACAACTATGACAACTTTTACAACTTTTACAACTTTTTCAAATTTACTCTTCAAGAGATCTTCAAAATTTTTTCCACCTAGATCTCCAAACACAAACACAAAGGGGAAAAATGTTTGCTTTTGGTGAATGCAGGTTTTCATTGGTCAAACCCAATTTTGGTAATCAAACCTTGAAATGAAATGAAATATATATGAAACATGAAATGAAGAATGAACAAAGCTATGTTCTCACTCAACAAACCCTTGAATAAGTCCTTGAATGAAAGTTTACAACTGCTTTAATGGATGTGGATATTGATATTTGAATCTTGCTTGAAATAGTGCTTTGAAAACTTGATTAGATCATGAAACCTACATCACAATGTTAGCTCCAAAAACATGCTTGATGCAATAAGACTTTGAGATGACAATTGGATCTTGATTTCTACAATAAAACCCTAATAAATCTACCTTTAAACACTCTTGAAATTGCTCTTGAAGTTCTCCAAAATTACTTGAATTTCTCTTATGACTTCGCATAAATATTTTGTAGGTGCTAGGTGAAACATTGTGAAATAACCTTGTATTTATAGGTATGTATCATTAATTTCCCAAAATTCAACTATCACAAGTCGACATTGAATTATAGATTTGAAAACATTAAAATACTACCAAAAACATAATTTTAATTTATGTCCAAAGGTCTAGGGAGCACCCATTCACCAATGGAAGAATAGGTCCTAGGTCCCTATTTGTGGAACACACATTGCTCAAGGTGAAGTGCTATTGTAAGGTATTAATTATTTTCGAGTTTCCCTTCAAAAAATATAATTAAATAGGCTTGGAAATGAATTATAGGTCTTATTAATGGCTAATTAAGCTCAATTAATTAAGGGGGCCCTAAATAAGAGTGAAAGTGTAAAGCAGTACACTTTACAACACTAAATTAAGGCACAATTAAGTTCATTTTAACTAGGAGGGCCCAAACAAGTGAGAAAACGCAAAGGGATACATTTTATTACACTACAATAGTGTTATATGTGTGAGTTATAGGATCATGTAACCTGGTTACTATGACACATGATTAATATATGTTATTTTTCAAATCTTAGGATACAAACATGAGGTTTAGGAGGTCCTATAATGAGATGTGACTTATGAGGTCCAATAATTATAGTACTTTGAGGAGGTCCAAAATGAGTTTTAGGAGGTTTAATAATCAAAAGAGATCTAATATCCAATTGTACATTCATAACCTCAATGAATTTGACTTCTTGTATCGAGGGGGATACTGTTAGTGTAAAGGTCTTAACTTAATTATGTTGATTAAGTTACCTTTATTCCCTTCTTAAGATTTCACGTTAGTTTGCATAAAGTGACATTTAATAATTCTATTAATTATAAAATGTTATCCTATTAGGGCTTCTATTAGGGTTTTATTAGGTTTTGCATGATCTTCTTTTTATAAGGATTGATCCCATTGTATTTCATATCAATTCATTCTCTCATTCTCTTTGATATATACATTTTCAGTTTCCAAAGAACCCTTGCTTGTTTGTCTCCATCTCTTCTTTTGTGATAGGTTATTTGCATGTAGGTGATCTTTGGGGTTTGTGGTGTTGTATTTTCTCAACTCCTACATGGTATCAGAGCTCCACACCTGCTGCTTCCTGTTCATGTTTTGAAGATTTTTGGAGCTTCAAGGGTTTGAGGCTTGTTTTCTTGATCTAGGGCATACCTGCAATTTTGAAGCATTTTCAGCTCAAACGAACATTGCCATTGCATCCATAGTGGTCCAAAACCCCTAAATCGACTGTTCATTTGTCCATTTTGGACAAAGTCGAAATTTGAGGCAAATTTTTTTTTGCAATTTGGTCGTTCGCCTTCCTGGTAATTTTTTATTTTATTGTTTTTCGGATATTTTTCTGCATTTGTTTCGGAAAAAAAAAAATTCGTCAAAAAATTATTATTCTACGAAATTATTGTAATGTTTTAGATTTTTTTTTTTTAAATCAAGAAAAAAAAATTAAAAAATTAAAAGGCAGTTTAAGGGCATGCCGGCCCTGGTACTGGGGTACCCGCAGGTACCTATGTATGTAGGCCTGCGGGCCCACAGTACGCTGACCAACGTACTGACAGCCGTCGGCGGCCTTACTGCCGACTGGCGGACTGTTAGTACTTCCAACGACAGTACAGTGGCCGCGGCGGTACAACTGCCGACCCTTCCATAATTTATTTTTTTTGTTGTTTTTTTAAAAATAAAAAAGCATGTTTTTTTTATGATTTTTTAAAAAAAAATCAAAATGTTTTTTTTACTTGTTTTTTTATTATTAAAAAAACATTTTTTTCTGAAAATAAGCCCAATCACGCTTTTACGGTGATGGTCGTTTGGCCGTCAAATTTAACCTACTATTTTTGCTGCGACGGTCGTAGGACTGTCAGATGTTGTTTCTTCTTCCTCATGCACTATAGGGTGTTGTACACCATTTCAGTTGATCTGTCAGGCTCCCAGTTAAACATTATGGGGGGGTATTATATTGTTCGTGCTAATGCTTCCTTGGTTTTGCCTTGGAAGGAATCTTCCATTCTTAGTTGATCAGTGTTTCAGACTATTGGTTCTTGTACCATTTGTATCTTCGTTCCAGGTGTTTGCCTTTGTTTGCCATCTGATTCAAGTAGTGTCATTTGGGGCACTCATGCATATTGTTGTCTTCTTGACAGACTATTGGTACTTATTCCATTTGTATCTTCGTTCCAGGTGTTTGCCTTTGTTTGCCATCTTATTTGAGTAGTGTCGTTTGGGGCACTCATGCAGATTTTGTATCTTTGTTCTAGGTGTTTGCCTTTGTTTGCCATCTAATTCGAGTAGTGTCATATGGGGCATACAGATTGTTGTCTTTTTGATCCTGATCATCCTATCTTCAGCAGAGGTTCTTCAGCACCATAGCAGTCATCTTTCGACAATTGTTTACAACTTCTTTTGCTTCAGTGATGTTCTTCTTCTTGGCTTTCAGCTTCTCCTTTTGGAGTAGAGTTTTTCCCATGAGGTTTTCTCTATTTCTCCATTTTACAGAGATTTGGTTGTATTTGGGTACCTGATCTGGCCTAGTTGGCAGGACCCATGTTTTCCTTCTTGCATTGTAGTTACCTTTGCTTTTCTTGCATTTGTTTGTAGCTGCACTGTTGCTCATCTTAAGGGGGGGTGTTAGTGTAAAGGTCTTAACTTAATTATGTTGATTAAGTTACCTTTATTCCCTTCTTAAGATTTCACGTTAGTTTTCATAAAGTGACATTTAATAATTATATTAATTATTAAATGTTATCCTATTAGGGTTTGCATGATCTCCTTTTTATAAGGATTGATCCCATTGTATTTCATATCAATTCATTCTCTCATTCTCTCTGATATATACATTTTTAGTTTTTAGAGAACCCTTGCTTGTTTGTCTCCATCTCTTCTTTTGTGACAGGTTATTTGCATGCAGGTGATCTTCGAGGTTTGTGGTGTTGTATTTTCTCAACTCCTACAGATACTAATGCCACCTTAGCATCTTCATCTATGAAATCCATAAACATGTCAATGATTTCATCCTCTTGTGCCACAATATCTTCCCATGTAGAATAAGTATTAGGAGAGAAAGAAACAAGATCCTCATGATGCTCAATGATGGGATCGTCTAACACCAAGATACATTCCTCACAAGTGAGGTACTGGGAGAAGAATATCTATGATTGTCATGATTTCCAACAATTGCATCATCTTGCACCAAATCCTTCTCACAAGTAGGGGATATTTTGAGAGACTAATTAATGATTTCATTTTCTTGTGCCAACATACTCTCACAATTAGGAGAAATAGTGAGAGAGGGATATGAAAAGTAAAGAAAGAGATGAAATAAACTGATTGTGACATGCTTGTAACAAAAATTCCTTGAAATGGTTAACAATATCTTACAATAGAATATAAATTATGACAACAAAAGGATTTTGCAATGAGAACATGGTGTTATTCCCTATGGACCAATCTAGCAATGTTTTATACAAAAAATAGATAGGTACATGAAAAATAAAGGTCATAACAAAATTTAGATAGTAGAAGGATACATAGAACCCAAAAATAGATATCTAAACAAAATTTCAGCAAAAAATAGAAAGATAAAGGAACTCATGGGTATGTTCAAGATCATGATGGGTGAAAAAGTGGTGATATGTAAGTGATATGATGGCCCATGTGGCTAATGACCTTTTTTTAACGCAAAATTGATCAAATTAAAAGGGTTTTTAAAAGATATTTTAAGATTTCCACCAATATAAACTATGATTTACTTTGAATTTAATCAATAATTATTATTCATTTTCTATTTGAATTACAACTAAAGTCATAATTGATAGGTTGATTGAAAAACATCTATATCTTTCAAATGGTATAATAGTTTTTGAATCCGAAACATGCGTCACTTTCTATGCTTCGCATACTATATGATTAAAAAAAAAAATTAATTTAATGAAGTTTTGTCCAAGTTAAGGTGGTTAGACATACAAGTTTTTATGTTTTTTAAAAGTTGTAATAAAATATTCATAATTAATTATTTACTTGGAAAAAAATTACAAAAAAAATATGCATCACATCAGGACATGAGTCCTCTACTTATATCTAAAATATTATAAAAAAATATTATCATTTTATTGTGGTTAGGGTGGTCAGATAGACACCTACTTATTTTTTCCTTGAAATTTAAGTACTACTGCATTGAAATTTCAAATTTTCACCAAACATATATATACATTTTAAAATAAACCTAGTAGTTTAGAAACTACATTCAGTTTTCTATAGATTCTATTTTTACTTAGTTTTTAAATAATATAGATAACTAATTCAAATTTTTACATCAAGTTGCCTAACTTTGTTTTCTGAATTTTCATCGCCACTTAAGGGACTATTTATTCCATGATGATCTTGCACATACCCTTAGGGTTTTTGTGTCACGGATAGGGTTTCAAAAAGTTCAAATTTTGAATATTTTTATTACTATTTAAGGTTCCCAAATATGTATGCAAATAGGTATGAAATAAAATATTTTTCCATAATTTGTTGAATTTATGATTGTGAATTTGAAAATGAAAATCCGCAACAATGTTAAAAAAAATTGAACAGTGAATGACGATTTTGAATGCAATTTTTAGATCTAAGATGCAATGATTGACTGATTTGAAGATGCAAATTTTTGAGAATTATGATTTCATGCAACTGTGAAACAAAACTATTCAATTTTTCACTTTTTTGACCTAAATTCAAAAGATGTCTAAATGAATGCATTGAACATTTTTTTAGACATTAATGACCTAATTGATACAATTTGGATGTAGATATGATCTAAGATGACTAAAACAAACCATATTGCAACTTACTATGTAATAAGATATGCAACTTTTTTAATTTTATTGTCTTTTATGATGCTCACATGGAACCCTAAATGGGAAATGTAATATAGTGTAATGAAAAACCTACATCTAGTGTGAATTATTACAAATTTTAAAAGGTTTATGATGTTAAAATATCATGTTGACCAAAATGAAACATAGTAAAATGGAACATTAAGTTTAATATATAAAACCAAGGGTCAATTCTGTTGGTGTATTTTCCAGTGTACCTAAAGGAACTTCTAAGGAATCGCAAATTCCTATGTTCAAAACTCCTGAAAATGACTAGCCAACGAACAAGATCTAGTCAAAGACTGAGATTTTCTACACTTTAGGATTTTTTTCGCCAATGAGGGTGTTCCTATTGGTGTTCATTTGAACTGTACTTGACAGGACACATCATTTTCATAGATTAATTGGAATGAAGGACAATTACACACTAATTACTATGAGATTGGCTTGTTTCTAAGTAACATGCAACCCATTCATGCAAAACTATCCCGCATGGTAATTGACACATATTTTGTATAAAGATTGATGAAATTTTAAGTGAATTTTAATTTTGACTTCAGGCTGGCCACCATACAACTATTGATTAACCCATTAGGTGAATCATTTAGGAATAAACTAGTGCCTTACTAAATTGGGTGATGGAGTCAAATATGCAAGAATTAGTAATGCAAAAAATGACCTTAAAATTTAATGGGTGGACTACCCTCATAACAACTTTTCATTATGGAGCTCACAATTTCTGATATACAATAGCTTGTCAAATCCTTTACAAATTATTGTAAACCTATGACTCTATTTAAGCATTTAATTGATTACTTGAATCAAAGCTTAAAAAGAGACATACATTTGAACAGATGTTCAAAGAAGAATGAAAATATTATTAATATTCCACTCAAAATTCACTTAAACCCACACAAGGAGAGAAGATATATCAGAATTATACTTTCATTTATGCTTATCAGTCAAATTTACATAACAATTTTAAAATAACATGCACATGTTTCTCCTAGAAAAGCTCAAAGTAGACCAACTATTCTATTCCTATCATTCTATTCTTGTACTCCTGACCAAAAACCTAACCAAAATTCTTTTTCTTTTTCTTTGTTTTTATCCTTCTCACAAGTGAGCATTGAATTTCCTATTATATAGAGTAAGGGAGTGATAAGCTTCTAGATTGAATGCAGTTCCATTATAAATTTCATTTTATGCAAAATTTCATCTGCATTTACTTGCATTTCAAAACCCCCACATGTTGAATTTGCAGAGTGTGGTGCAAGTGGGTAAAACCAAAATACAACAGCCATGAAAAAGGGAAAGGAAAAGTGCCATGAAAATTCCCTTTGTCGCTATCCATGCTACGACAAACCAATTATCTATAATTCCACGTAGGTAATCAACCATCATCGAATAGAAAAATGTGCCACGCATGCATAAACAGGACCACCACCGCAATAAACATTATCAACACAAAAATTTAACATCCCACACAAATCTTCATTTATCAGCCACCCCACCCTTACCATTGCCAAGTACATGATACACACGACTGCTCCTAGTCATTGCAAGGGAAAGGGAGGACACCTTGGCTTCCTCCTCTTTCTTTCCTTGCTCAACACGGTTCTAGTTCATCCACTAGGGGTCTTGACTGCTAATGATGCAACATAAATCACCTCCTCATCTGAGGACGTATCATCATTCAATAAAGCCAGATATCGACCATAAGTAGAGTCAGTCTCAATCTCACCAGTAGATGAGCTACTTGTAAGGTCAATGGGTGAGTTTTTGCCTCCAAAGGAGCCACACCCATAACTTATTTTCCTTTGTGCTCCTATAATAGACTGCACGCTATTTTCCTTTATCATCCACCTTCTCTACAGTTGCACTCTAGAATTGTAGCCTTCAACTACATCTTGTGGGTGTAAATCTAGACTCGCCAGCATAAATGTTGGCCTCCACGGCTGGAACAACCTCTTGTATACCAAAATAAGACTTTTGAGAGCTAAGACAAGTAGAATTCCTCACTCGTTTGCTCATTTTCTTATCTATCAATTGCTCACACAACCTCTCCTTAATCAATAAAAAGCTTGCCTACTAAGTGTGAATGACATGAATAATAATTATTCCTTACACATTTATCATGTGGAGTGATAGCATCCACAATCAAGGTTTAGCACACATGTGTGACCCTGGCGGCTCATTGGCAAATGTATTGGTGCCATATGATTCTCATTTTCATGGAAATACGTAGACCACTCCTCATGATTACCAAAATTTATATCTCCACATGAATTGAGATCAACTCAATCACTCTGCAGAAGTTTGGCCATCAATGCAGGCTAGTTTCACAATGTAAAATGGCTATCATGTGCTTTTCACAAATTTTAAATATTGATCGTCAATCCTTTGTTGAGATGGAACATCAGATGGTTGGCCTTCATTTAACTACCTTCGAATTCTAGTGGTGCTTCACTAAAGTGTTCATGACCAATAATTTTCATCCATGTCAGATGGAATCTTTGCAGTGTGGGGGCTTTACAAACTAAGTAGATCGAGGCATGTGTCAAGATCTCGCGGATCTCACTAGTTTTGAAAATTGTTCACATTCATTCAGTGAGCCAATGGGGAATGATGAATATTGTTCTAAGGATTACATCACATTCATTCATTGAAGATGTCATGCCCTAGGAGCGGTAGTGGGGAGTGGGTCCCACAGTTGTACAGAGACATGCATCCACTTTTCACCAGTCTCACTACATTTAACCTGTTGTCACTTAACTCTCATGGGCTGGTGGGGTATAGTTGAGATGTTCTTAATCTTTGAATCTTGCAACCTGCATTTCACATAATGTTAGCATTTAATATATGGGATTTGGTCTTGCTGAGGGTGACATGACCACTGGGGTTAATGAACTAAGCTTAAATCCCCAGGTTAAAATTAAAACTCGAGTTGAAGAAAAGACCTAATGTGGTGGGAAACAGACAACCGGTTCTCGAGCTAATGGGGCTAGTAGACAAACATGCCAGATGGTTTGAGAGATGACTTAAAGGATCAGTGACCAAAAAAATAGGTCAACCTAAAATTATAACACTCACATTCTTTTTTGAATAAAACCCTACTCATTGATGGGGACAAGGGTTCAAGATGGAGACAAAATCCATGGAGATAGGGATAAAATTCTTTAGAATTTTATAAGCTCCATCAGTGGATCATGCTCAGGGACGCATACCCCTAGCGGGTATGGCGAGAAATAGATCTCTGGTGGAAGAAGACCAGGGAACAAGACCAAAAGAGGGGCTTACCCAGGCTAGGAAAGAAGACCCAACAAGAAACAAAAAAACTAGACCAACATATATATAATACTTACATAGTATACATTGGATTATTTTACAAGGTAGAGGCCCCAAACCTCAGAATTTAGGGACAACCTTTTCCTATATCAAAAAATTTAACCTGTTTACCCTGTAGTGAATGCACATGAGCAATATGTAACTCCAAATCATTAATATCACCATGATCAATGCCATTTGTGTCACTCAGAGAAACATTGGAAAATTTATCCCTTTCCATTATGGGTTCCTCAAACTGAATCAAGAAAGTGAATCTTTCATATTCCACATTGTCATGAAATGTATAATCATCTTCAATTTTTTCATCAAACTTGAAAACCTCATAAACATTCTAGCTCAAATCAGGCTAGTCCTCAATGAATTTAGGAAAGAAAACATAACCAGGTCTATTATCAGCATGCTTACCACAAGTGCTAACCGCATGAGGTGAAAGAAGTTTCATAACCAAATCCATTAGATAAGGAGTATCTGCAAATAATTTCACTGCAGCTTCATACTATCCAACATCATTCTCATAAGGTATTTTAATGTTTGCACACTCTGCAAAATAATCAAGTAATACCTTCTCCTCAACACAAGGTTGTGTTGTTAAAATATTTATGCAAGCATCCTATGAAATATGAATACTTGACCTTTCAATTATTTTTTCAAATGTACCACTCTTCACCACAGGAGAGTCAATGCAACTGTGTGCATCCTTTTGGCTATCTTCATTGTATTCAAGGATGACACTATGTTCGAGAGCTTCTTTATTGATTTTTGCATCCCCATACCTTTCATGTAGTTTGGAACTTAACAAATCAGAAGTAAAATTTTTACTAATAGAACTACCCACCTCCTTACAATTGTGATCTTCACATGGACCATCTACAACATATCCATTGATGGTAACTAGTAGATGCTCACTAGAGTTTTCTTCAAAAAGAGGATTGCTTCTACACCAATAAGGAATGTTATTTACAAATTCATCCTCTAAAGAATATTCCTCAAATAAGACATTTTTCCATGCATTAATTGGATGTATCTCATCATCTTTAAAATTAGGATACCAGCAATCCAAATTATTAGTACACTCAAGATTAGTGAAGTTATTTGAAGAACATAGAGAAGCAATGCCACTATTCTCCTCATCTTTCATATCTACAATAATTGATCCATACTCAGAACATTCTTCACATGACGAGAATTGTTCAATGTCTAGGAAACATACACCTTCAAGGCTATTAACATACCCCCTACTAGAAGCAAGGGATTCCATCTCTACTTCATATGAGGAGTCATATTCCATTGTGGACTACCCCATTTCGATCTCCTCATTTTGGTTCCTCATGTATACCAGAGTATCAAGACCAAGTGCATTCCCTTCATTGACAGGTGCATGGTGGCCACTAACTGAATCAACTTGGAAAGCTTCATCCTGCACCTCGTGTATGTTCATAGCTTATCACATCCCAAGGAATGTAATTAGACACCACCTCCTTATTTTCATATTTTGTCTCTTCACTCTCATCTTTACTACATGCATCTATTTCTAAGTTGCTAGTGAAATAACAACACTCAATAGTCACTTGTTTGGATTATGATGCTTCTCTTTGATCTAGTAATCTTATCCTTTGACCCTTTTCAACATGACAAAAATTGCTCACATCATGAATAACAGATAAGGGTGCATGACCATGCTCAATATTTTCCACAATATTAAGCCAATCTACAACTTGATCAAGGCCATGAGGCTTTAGATCCTTAGACCACTGGCTAGATCCTAACATATATGCTTCACAAAATAGATTGATGTACACTAGATCACTAGGTCTGAGATTCTTGGGTATTTTCATCAGAGCATCCAAGAATCTAGAGAATAAGTCATATGGTGACTCATCTGCACATCTCCTTATTTCATTTAACCTTTTGATATTAAGGATTACATCATATTTTCCCTTCTTTGGTTGATGTGAAGTTGATGCTTGCTAACATTCTACATTTCTTGGGAGCAAAGTGGATATAACATTTATGAGGTCCCCTCCCTGAAAAAATGCTTTTACCTTCTGATCTACTAGGTTAAGAACTTTGGGTAGTTCTAGAACTACGACTAGCAATTGCAGGTCCTTTCATCATTAAGTATCTCAAATTATTCCCAATGTCAAGGTAGTATGATATGCTTGGTGCAAATTTTTTGGTTCTTTGTCTCTTAATAAGAAGCTCATCTTCTTATCAAATGCTCCTAGATATACAACCAAACATTCTACATCATTAGGCCTTATATCTCCTAGAATTTCTTTGATTGCCTTTGCAAATTGAATATACAGACTAAATCCTCTTCACTTATGTGGATTTCCATGAAATTATTTCTCACCACACTTGGATTCACCCTTTCACCAAATTGTTCAGCAAAGTTTGTCATGAACTGGTTCCATGAAGCAATAGAACTCATTGGAAAATATGAATACCAATCCCTAGCATTATCTTTTAGGGATTGAACAAAAAGCTTCATGACAACATCCTCATGATTTACCTCATAATCCCCCATAACATCCATGAATATTTGTAGATGCTTAGAGGCTGATTCAGAACTTTGCCCTGTGAATTTGAGAAAATGCTTCCTAACATTCTTAGGAATCAGGTTTGGGAAACCTCTAATAACACTAAAAACTAATGCAATATACCTTTCAATAATAAAATTATTTTGAGATCATTATATTTCTTCTTCACCCTACATACTTTTTCTTAATTATTTATAGGGAGATTCTCTAAAAGGTATGGCTTAAAAGAATATCATACTTCTCGGAGAATTACAAACTTTGCATATAAGAAGTATGAAAAGAATTACTAATATTCCCTGTCTTAATGCAAATTCATCTAATCGGGAATCATTTATGATCTTAAGTCTTGACTTATTTCTCACAAATTTCTTTCAAATAGAGTAATATGCCATTTAGATTTATGAGAATACCTGGGAATTTTTAGCAACTAGTATCATTTCTTCCTGATTGAAAATTTTGCAGATCTGGAACTTTTCTTCATGATTCGAATGGTTGTTTGGATAGAATCACCACCTCCTATCATAGAGGAAAAATATTCAAGGGTAAATCTCATTCTAGATCTTCTCCAACAACAAAATCACACTCATATCTGTTGATCTAAATGCTACAATAAATATTTTCCAGGTGCAAGAACTTTTCAATTATCTGAAAAAAAAATTTATATCCACCAAATTTGGAATGGAAAACAATATGACTCTAAGTAATGACTCTATGATAAGACAATCTGCAATTCAACTTCTGAGTACATTCCCCAGTAGATTCATCATTCTGTTGGTGTATTTTCCAGTGAACCTAAAGGAACTTCTAAGGAATAGACAATTCCTATGTTCAAAACTCTTGAAAATGATTGGCCAACGAACAAGATCTAGTCAAAGACTGAGATCTTCTACTCTTTAGGCTCTCTGGGGCTATAGAGGGTGTTCCTATTGGTGTTCATTTGAATTGTACCTGAAAAAACAAATCATTTTCACATATTAATTTGAATGAAGGAAAATTATGCACTAATTACTATGAGATTGGTGTGTTTCTAAGTAACGTGCAACCCATTCATCCAAAATAGCCTGCATGGTAATTGACACATATTTTGTATAAAGTTTGATGAAAATTGTAGTGAATTTAAATTCTAACTTCAAGCTGGTCACCATACAACTATTCACTAACCCATCAGGTGAATCATTCAGGAATAAACTTGTGCCTTACTAAATTGGGTGATAGAGTCAAATATGCAAGATTCAGTAATGCATAAAATTTCCTTAAAATTTAATGGGTGGACTACCCTCATAACAAATTTGCATTATGGAGCTCATAATTTGTGATATACAACTGCTTGTCAAATCCTCTACAAATTATTGTACATCTATGACTCTATTTAAGAATTTAATTGATTACTTGAATCAAAGCATAAAAAGAGACATACATTTGAACAAATTTTCAAAGAAGAATGAAAATATTATTAGTATTCCATTCAAAATTCATTTAAACCCACACAAGGAGAGAAGATATATCATAATTATACTTTGATTTATGCTTATCAGTCAAATTTTCATAACAATTTTAAGATAACATGCACATGTTTCTCCCAGAAAAGCTCAAAACATACCAACTATTCTATTCCTATCATTCTAATCATGTACTCTTGACCAAAAACCTAACCAAAAATATTTTTATTTTTCTTTTTTTGATCCTTGTCAGAAGTGAGCCTTGAATTCCCTTTTATACAGAGTAAGGGAGCAACAAGCTTCCATCTCAAATGCGGTTGCATTACAAATTTCATTTTATGTAAAATTTCATTTGAATTTACTTGCATTTCGAAAACCCACATGTTGAATTTGCAGAGCATGGTGCAAGTAAGGAAAGCCAAAATACAACTGCCATGAAAAAGGGAAATGAAAAGTGCTGCTAAAATTCCCTTTGTCACTATCCATGTTGCAATGAACCAAGTATCTATAATGCCATGAAGGCAATCAACTGTCATTGAATACCAAAATGTGCCACACATGCATAAATACGACCACCACCACAACAAACATTATCAGCACAAAAATTTAACATCCCACACAACTATTCATTTATCGACCACCCCACCCTTACTAGTGCCCAGACCACGATACACATGACTGCTCCTAGTTGTTACAAGAGGAAAGGAGGACACCTCGACTTCCTCCTCTATATTTTCCTTGCTCAACATGGTTCCAGTTTGTCCACTAGGGGTCTTGACTACCAACGGCACAACAAAAATCACCTCCTCATTCGAGGGCATACCATCATTCAACAGAGCTAGATATCGACCATAAGCAGATTTGGTCTTAGTCTCACTAGCAGATTAGTTGCTTGTAAGATCAATGGGCGAGTTTTGGCATCTAAAGGAGCCACACCCATACCTTATTTTCCTTTATTTTCCTGTAATAGACTGCACTGGCTGCTTTCCTTGATCATCCACCTTATTTGCAGTCGCACTCTAGAATTACAGCCTTTGACTGCATCTTGTGGGTGCAAGTCTAGAATCACTAGTAGAAATGTTGGCCTACATGCTTGAAACGACCTCTGGTATACCAAAATCAAACTTTCGAGAGCCGAGACAAGCAAACTTCCTCACTAGTTTGCTCATTTTCTTATCTGTCAATTGCTCACACCATCTTACCTTAATTAAGAAAAATATTGACTGCTAAGTGTGAATGACATGAATAGCATCTATTCCTTGCATATTTACTATGTGGAGTGATAGCATCCACAATCAAGGTTTAGCGTACATGCGCGACCCTGGCAGCTCATTGGTAGATGTATTGGTGCCATTTTATTCTCATTTGCATGGAAATCCATAGACCACTCCTCATGATTACCAACATTTGCATCTCCACATGATTTGAGATCAACTCGATCAATCTATAGAAGGTTGGCCATCAATGTAGGTTGGTTTCACAACGTAAAACAAATATCACGTCTTTTTTGCCAATTTTAAATATTGATCATCAATCCTCTATTGAGATGGAACATCAGATGGTCAGCCTTCATTTGACTACCTTAGACTTCAAATGGTTCTTCGCTGAAGTGTTCACAACCAATAATTTTCATCCATGTCATATGGCATCTTCATAGTGTAGGGTCTTTACAAACTGAGCAGACCGAGGCACGTGTCAAGATCTTGTTGATCTCGCTGGTTTTAACCATTGTTCACTTTCATTCTGCGAGCCAGTAGTGAATGGTGAAGATTGTTCTCAGGATTGCATTGCAACTTTTCATTGAATATGTCAGGCCCTAGGAGCGGTAGTGGAGAGTGGGTCCCATGGTTGTACAGAGACACATATCAACTTTTTTCTAGTCTCGCTGCATTTAACATATCGTCACTTAACTCTCGCGGGCTAGTGGGGTATGGTTGATATTTGCTTGATCTTTGAATCTTGCAACCTGCACTTTGCACAATGTTAGCATTTAATGGATGGGACTTGGTCTGGCTGACAACGACATGACCACTGGGGTTAACAACTTAAGCTTAAGTCACTGTGTTAAAATTAAAACCCAACTTTAAGAAAAGACCTAATGTGGTGGGAAATTAATGATCGTTTTTCGGGCTAATGGGGTCAGTAGGCAGATGTGTCGAATTGCTCGAGAGATAACTTAGAGGAATGGTGACTGATAGAATAGGTCAACCTCAAATTATAATGCTCTTATGCTTTTGTGAATAAAAACCTACTCATTCATGGGGACAAGGGTTAGGATGGAGACTAAATCCATGGAGGTAGAGATAAAATTCTTCAAAATTTTATAAGCTCCATCAAATTCTTCCTTTTTCTAGGGTTTCATTAGGATGCAAATAAACAAGGTGAATAGAATGAATTTCAACCTCAAAGTGAGTCAATCGCACTTGTGTTTGATCCTTTTGAGTCTTGGAAATCAATTGGAATTAAATTTCCCAAAATAAACCTATTAAACTATGTGTCCTAATTTGAAAATGCAAGATTCTAAGAACTATAAAATTGTAAGACAAATTCAAAAAGTAGATCTACGAAAGGAAGAGTTTTGTGCACCTGCCCTACAAATTTGAAGTAGATTTTTGAGAAAACTAGTCCCTAGGGTTTGAGTTTCCTTGTAGAGGTTTTAAGAGTTGTTTTTTAAGTCCTCTAATGTTGTATCAAAGCATTCCATTTATTCCTATAAATTTATCTAATCACTTTTGGATAATGTTGTAAGTAAGTTTCATGAGTTGAAAAAATATAGGATTTCAATTGCAATAATGGAAAATGAGTATCCAAACTTACTTAAATATTCTTTAAACCTAAACCCTAACATTCAAAAAGAGAGGAAGGGTTTTTCAATTTAGGGGCTTGCCTAGATCGAACTCCATGTTAGTGTTTCCACTTCCACAATGGAAATGCTTGATAAATGGATACATGATAGGAAGGAATTATGAATCAAAAAGGTATTGCAACTCACCACTGTTAAAGGGCTTCCATGAAGGACTAAATTCATGCATATCACCTCAAGGTCTTGGATCTTTCTTTCTTGAATTTCTTGAATGCTTGATTTTCTTGGAGACATACAAAGCGGTAGCTTTCACAATCAATATCATAACATAACATGAATGGACTTACATAACAACATCATGAATGCTTGGATCTTGAATTTTTGCAATGAATCACTAAAAATTCTGCTCTTTAATGTTGTTGAATTTCTCTTGAAAATAATTTCTCTAATATTTTCCTAGATGATGTCAAATGATGCAATTACTAGGTATTTATATGCAATTATTCAATTTCCCACAAATTATAGCCGATTTTAGACAACTGAATTTCAAATAATAAATTGGCAACACTGACATATTTGAATTGGAGATAAAATAGGACACTTATGCCCAAGGTGTGAGTGTCCTAGCCCTATTTTCTAGGACTTTTAGTTTCGTGAGAAAGGTATTAGATAAATGAATTTGTTTCCATCTTGCAATTCATTAGTAATTTTTTTAAATGAGACATATAATGCGTAATTTAGGGAATTAGGTGCTCAATTCAGTCCAATAATTTAATGGGGGGATAAATAAAGTGAAATTGTCAAGGATGCAATTTATGATGGTAAAAGGAGTTCAGCACAAATGATATTTATTAATTTTTCATCTTTGTAGTGTATTAAAAAATTATGAATCTAACTCATAATTATCAAGAACACTAGCTCAATAATCTGGAGTAACACTTGTGTGAACAAGAATTCACACATTGCTAGAATGTGTGACATCAAATTTATTGGTTGCTAACAGTATGCAAAAATTATTCACCACAAAAAAAAATGAAGGAAGTGGAGATTCATAAATTTTTCTTGTGCTCCATATTTCACATAGATATTTGAAGAGGTGGATATTGATACATTGTCTAATTTAGTTACCTTTTCAAGCTAGTCACATACAAAATTGGTTAGCTCACTAACAATATTATTTCCTTCCCTATAACAATGTAAAATATTACAATGATTAAAGTAATTAAGTAGTACCCACACAAAATCAAGGATTCTCTAAATACACCAATTACACAAGGATACAATTTTAGGGTATTAATAATAATTTGTGAATTATTATCAATTATTATTTCATTGATATTGTTTTTAAGGTCTATTTTTAAACCATATAAAAGATCTTGATCCTCTGCAACATTATTAGTGTCATCTAGGAGCTTGAACGCAATTTTTGAATGAAGATTTCCATTTATGTCTTTTGATGAAACAATCAACTCTAGATTTACTTAGGTTTCCTTAAGAGGCTTTGCCTAATTATAGCACTTCAAAAAAAGTCTTTAAGGAGGAATGCGTTAGATTTTTTATATATTGATATTTTTGAGAGGCACCCCTTAATTTAAAACTTCATCCTTCACTTCACTTATCTTTGCAAAAATTACGAACACACTTACACTTTTTGACTTAAATATCTATCAACCCAAACCCTAACTTATCTACTTTTTAATGTGAAATGAATCGTTTTACATGCATTTGGTTAAGTTAGTTATCATCTTTGGACTAGTTTATCTTGAAGGTCATGAGTCTACCCTAAAGATTTCCATGTTAATAAACATCCTTTAGCCAAACATCAAACAATCAAACTTATGTCAAAAGTGGTGTCCCAAAACGTTTGCAAAGGTCACTCCCCACATCATTCATCTTTTCACCTCCCATTATCATCATTTCTCCAAAATACTTAGAGTATCCCTTTTACCTAGATCTGATTCAACTAGAATGTTTTAAAATTACAAATCTCAACACAACTCTGCCATAGGTGACCCAAAATTTATGGTAAAGACAAGATCACAACAAAAGAGAATAATGGAGAAAACCAAAGTCAAATTTACCTTAAGTGATCCAAATCCTCAATAATTTGATCCAAGAAGTCAAGTTACCCCATCACAACAACCATCATCTCCATCAAGACCATATGAGATAGAAGACATGATGAACAACCCATTTGAACTTACTATAGAAGAAATCATGTAATGTCAAGCCTTATAAAATGTAGCTCTAGTGTCCCCATATTTTTTTGTGCAACCTTTGACACAAGGCTTAAAAACTCCATCACTAGGGCTAAATAAAACACCCATTCCTAATCTTGCAACTAGTCTTCCTAAATAATTTGTCCATACTCTTCCATTTGAGAGCAACATGCTTGTGGGTACCCTAAATACCAATCTACCTCAAAACACCACTTGGACACCTACCTTTGGTGCTCCTCCCATTCCAAAAAATCCCTTACATCAAAATAAACCACTTACACTTCATGAATCCATGACAACCTTAACATATCAAGGTCACCCATCTTCATCCATCCTTATGGATACCAAAAATGTGCCCAACATCACACAAGGAAGTATAGGCCAAGTGTCTCAAATCAACCAACAAGGGCATAGCAATAACCTTACACAAATTCAACCCTTAACCCAAATAGGGACATCTCTATCCAATCTCCCAATCGGTTCATCTGCTCATTGGTTTCACAAAACACATCCATCTTATCCATCATCAACCGAAATCAAAACAATCCCTTGGTCATGAACCCCATCAATCCAAGTAATATCTTGACTAAATCTCTAGGGCAAGGAAATCCCCAAGACATTGGATAAGGGAACCTTTTCAATCAATGGAATCAAGGTCATAGTACAAGGTGATCCCACAATAGTGGTTTACAATTTTTGGCCAAACTGGACACTGAAATTATTATTTTTAACTAAATCTTCACATTCGGGCACCTATAGCGGCTAAATCATGAGGAATTTGAAGATGATTCAAACTAGAGTCTCATCACATTTTGTCTATAGATTCTAAAAATATTTTTTTGAAATTTTTTGGAATCAAATTGTACTTCTTTTTCCATCTGCCACAAAAACTAGTTTTTTTCAGAAAACAACATTTTTAAAAAGTGACACACACCATATAATGTATAACTTTTTTTACATGAAGGATTAAATTCTAATTCTTTCTAATTTAGATTTGTAACTTTGATATCTAGTGCTTCCACTTGGTTTAGATAGTTTTTTATTAAACATTTTTTCGTTAATCAAGTTTTGAAGTCAAACCAATTACAATTCAGACATAGCACAACCATATAACATGAAATGTTTTCTGTATATATCAAAATTCAAAAAAAAAATTGATGGATCAAGGACTTCAATGTCTGGTGCTCATATTTTTCAAATTTTTTTTTTATAATCTGCTATTTTTCCACATGTGCAGAATAAAGAGCTTGATTTTCGATGAAAAACCTACATTCACTAGAAATGAAAAATAAATATAATAATTTAATTTAATTTATTTAAAATTATACTCTTTGGGAAGCTTATAATAAGGAATACATACTTCTAGAAAATAAATTTTAATTGAATTCATTTGATCCCCCAAAAGGTAAATCAAAAGTAGTTTTTTATTAGCATTTTGATGCATGTAATATAGACTCCGTTATAGGTATGGTTTAATACTAGTGGGGTTCTATCAAAGGGGGTTTGATCTAAGGTGGTTTGATCAAACCTTCTTCAATTGTAATCTTTAAAATAGAAATTTTCAAGGCTTAAATCATTATATTTTCTAAAAATATGTGATTTCAGCAAAAATCAGGATCTCCCAAAAAGTTGAAATCACTATTGTGGCAACACCCTACGTTATTACCATCAAAAAATCAAATGGGATCTCAAACATACATTCCTCCATACCAATCCACCATCTTACAAGGAATGTTAAACCAAGGGAACCCCCAACCTCTCATAAAAAATCTGCTACCCACTCAAAACATCAACATTCAAAATCCATCATAGATGCCCCAACAACTAACTTCAATACTACATTGCAAGAACATGCCTTAGCTTTATAACAAGCACAACATGCTTATCAACAAGCCATCTAACTATACCAACAACAACAAGCAGCCCTAGTAGTACAACAACAACAACAAGCATCCCTAGTAGCACAACAACAACATCAATCCCATAAAGCAACCTTAGTAGCACAGCAACAAGCAACCTTAGCAACATAGTAAATAGACTTAGCACAAGAATAAGAGGAATCCCAATAGTAAGACCTAGTGGCACAATAACAACAACAAGCCCAACAAGTAACCCTTGTGACTCGACAACAACAAGCCTTACTAGCTCAATAGTATGGCCAACAACAAAATAGTTCCTACTATAATCCTCAATAGAACATCATCAGCCCAAATGCATTAGGAACATATACATCAACACCTCAATCACCTTCACATAATCCCACACCACCATACACACCATACAACACCTTTTCATATCAGAATCCCACATACAACCTATCTGTCATCCCATAATATGCAACATATGTTCCTCCACCGAACCCGCAAGATGATCTAGCATCAAAAATTAAGGTGTTATCACAAGAAATGTAGGATCTTCAGATGGGAAAAACAAAGAAAAAAACTCATACACAAAACTTCTGTCCATATCCATTCGATTGAAAAGTCTCAATGGTACCATTTCCTCCCAACATTGAAATCCCCAAATTCAATAAATACAAAGGGAGAGGAAGTCCTGTGGACCATTTCAAAGAGTTTAACATCATTTTTATGGAGGTTTCATACAATGATTCTTATTTCATGCACCTCTTCCCCCAAAGTTCAACAAGTCCTACCATGGATTGGCTTTCTCAACTGCCTGCTGATATCAAAAAATTTCAAGAGATCACCAATAAATTCATAGATCACTTCTCCTCTAACATTGACATGGACATATAAGCCTAGAAGAGTTGTATACTCTCAAACAAAACAAAGGAGAATCTTTCACCAATTTCTTGTAACAATGAAGGCAAAGAGCTAGTAAGAGAAAGTGGCCTATTCCCGATGAACAAAAAGTGGGGATCATCATAGAAAATCTAGATCGAGATCTATCCTTCCACTTTATGATGCAGTGCATTGCCTCTTATGATGAGTTTGTCCCTAGATTCCTTAACATCAAGAGAGCTCTAATCTCACTGGAAAATACTTGAGCTTACAAAGACAATTTCCCATCAACTAGTTTGAATGACAAGCCTCGTGTCCGGGCTAAGAACAAGAACATAAAAAATGATGGCATGGTAGATGTTAAGGTGGTCCTAAGTGCTCCTAGGCTGAACAAAAATCAAATAGCTAAATTTTAACCTACTATACAACAAACAACACCACCTCAAAATAATCAGATTAATAACACTGAAATGTAACAAAGGAAAACCCATAACAAGAACAACTATCTAAAACAAAAGTACACATAGTTTTCAAAACCTATCAAAACCATCATGAAGAAATTGCTAGATTCAAAGCTGATAACACTACCTAACTTTGAAAACTACCAAGAACCACATGATAAACCACCTTAGTACAATAAAAAAGGATCTTTGTGACTTTCACAAAATCAAAGGACACAAGAAAATGAACTATATGTGGCTCAAAAAGATTATCCAAGATCTTATAGAGAGTGACACCATATCTATTGAGGTACCAACTGTAAACTAGGATCTTAAGGGGTCAATGCATGAAGCTAGGTCCACGAAGAGGGGAAGTTTCAGTCAAAAAAAAATTTCTCACACGAAACACATACGCGCTTTTCAAAAACACATTTGTGTTATGTATTGCATACCCGATCCTAAACCAATAATGTGTATGCATTACAATTCGGGCATATGAACCTAAAACGTGTACGCATTATGAAACACGTATGCATTTTGTAATGCGTACGCGTTTCTAAAAACTATTTAATTTTTTAAATAAGCAGAAGGTGAAGCAGATCACGTACACATTTTAGACGGCTGTAATTTTCCAAATTTTCACTCTCACCTCCTCCTGTCGACACACCTGACCTCAGCGACCTCCAGGTTGGTTGAATCCTACAATTTTTTTGCATTATAATTGTTGTTTAGTTATTTTTTTTTTATAATTGCTATTTAGTTATTTTTGTTTAGTTTGTTTTAATTTAATATTTAATAGTTTTTGAACTATATTTAATTAACCAAAAACATCAACAAAAAAAACAACATAAAATTCTAAATTGAAAACCCAAAAAAAAACCTAAATTCGACACATTTAATTTTGAAATTTGAAAACCCTAAACTTTAGGTTCTAAATAACTAATTTACTCGGACCGTTAATCCTTGGACCTAAACCCTAGAAAATGTAATCTAAAACCCTAGAAAACATAAACTAAAACCCTAGAAAATGTAAACAAAAACCCTATTTGTAGGTTAAAATTAGGTTAAAGGTAGGGTACAATTAGGGTTTGGCTTAAACTGTAATATATATTATATAGTTAGATTTCAAAATTACAATTAGGGTTATGATTAGGTTTACTTGTTTAATATATTAAAGAATTCAATTACCTGCTTCTAGGGTTCAATTAAAGTTGGAGTTCAATTCTAGGGTTAGGGTTATAAGATAAATATTCGGGTAAGGGTCGAGGTTAGGGTTTGTATTCAATTAGGTTTAGAGTTAGGGTTATATTTTTATTAGGGTTAGGGCTAGGATTATGAAATTATGAATTAAAATTTAAGATGAAGGTTAGGGTTGGAGTTAGAATTAGCCCTGTCAATTGGTGTAGGGTTCTAGTGTAGGGGTAAAAATTAAATTAAGAGTCTACGGTTAAATGGTTGTAATTTTGGTGATAGTTAAACATTCAATCAATATTTAACTAGGTTTATGATTAGAAATTTTATATGCATTTAGGGTTAGTGTTCAACTAAGGTTATGATACATGATTTAATTACAATTAGGGTTAGAGTTCAAGTTAGAATACATTAGGGTTCAAGTTATAATTAGCCCATCTATGGTTCAAGTTAGAATTAGTGTGATAAAAATTCTAATAGAAGGAAAAATATCCCTAGATGAAATCGTATTTAAAAAAATTCCTCATCTATATCAATTAAATTTTGTATCTTGAAATTGAAAAATAAATCTATTAGCTATGTTTTCTTGAACTGAATTCTCCAATTTTGCATCTCTAACAATTGTTTTTCTAATATATTATTTAACATTTTCTTGTTCAACTTGTTCTTCTATGTGTTCTTGAATTTTGTCTTAAACATATTCAAGATGTTTATATGAACATATATTCAATGTGTTCAACTTGTTCTTAAACTAGAAGACAACTTAAGAGGATGCAACGAGTTCATTTACAAATACATATGCACACATTCATACAATTTAAATCAATATATTAAAAAATCCTTCAAAAAACTATATCATGTACATATACATTGGGCTCATTACACCCTAAATCATACATAATTTCCCTCAATTTTTTTATGATGTTTGTAAAGGTTGTTCTATTATAGGGTTTTGTTGTCATTAAAATCCATACTCTAGTAGTTTTTTAGTTTTGAAACTATGTATTTGAGCCAATATCCCCGTACTTAGGTACCTAAGGTTTTTGATGGTTTCATAAGGATTTAAAAATCATGAATACTAGTGGAACTTTTTAAAACACATAGGGTTTTAGTCTTATTTCTTCAATTTATGTTTC
Source organism: Sequoiadendron giganteum (assembly GCA_007115665.2). Classification (NCBI taxonomy): domain Eukaryota; kingdom Viridiplantae; phylum Streptophyta; class Pinopsida; order Cupressales; family Cupressaceae; genus Sequoiadendron; species Sequoiadendron giganteum. Next base: position 183,946,822 of record CM021105.1, on the reverse strand, counting down.
TCACAATATTAGTTTTCAAGGAGTTTATTTACAAACTTATATAACAATGGGGTCTTTAGGTGTGATCAAAAAACTTTATTTTTAGTAGTGATAATTGTGAGGTATCACAAGGCAATGCATTTCCCTCAATTTGTTATAACAACCATAGACTTTTAGTCATAACATATTGAATTTTCATTTCCTTCACTATTGATTCAACATAATCTAGGTCGATTCTTACCATTTTGTCAAAGGGGGTCCTAGAAAATCAACTTATAGATTTTCCTTCATTATTATTACTCAAAATTAAAAAAAAATCAAGAAATTAAAATGTATAAATCTAAATTCTATAATTGGTGAAGGATTGGGTTGCAAACTTTCTTGCATTTGACCCTAACGAATTGGTAGTTTGGCTTCCTTATTTCTTGCATAATTATTACTTTTAATCACTATAATTTTAATTTATTTGCATCCTTTAAGTTTCATGTACTATACTATTGTTTAATAATTTATTATTAAAATAATTTTTCCTTCTCATACCTTTTATGTCTCTCATACGAAAAATATTTTGTGTTCTATGGTAACTCCTATTATCATTTCTCCTTTTCAAATACCATGATTCCTATGCTTCTATTATTATATGTTTAAATGTATATCCTTAATATTTTTAAATGTATCCTTATAACAAATTTTTTTAATTTCTAGATCTTAATGGTTATTACATTATTCTAATATACATATATAACTTTCAAAATCCCCAAATCTTGAAATAGATGTCTACAACCTTATATGTATACATCACATGAGCCATATAATACTATCTATCAACCCTAAACCATAAAACCTAGATATCTTTCAGACTATATGTAAACTCCAAACCATACATAATCACATATCATTAATCAAGAAAACCCTAGACACTAAACCCTACATTCTAAAATATGAACACAAACCCTTACCCAAAACTCAAATTGTAAACCACAAATTTGAAAATTTCAAAACTTGTAGAAACTTAAATTATAAACTTTAATGTGTACATGCTATGGATTTTTAATGAATATTATGGATTTTTTAATGTTATAAATCGAATGGTCTTCAAATGAATTTTATTTTGAATTAGTGCACATTCAATGTGATTTTTATATAGTTTTTTCAAATTGTGTGCATTATTTAATTAGTTTGTTGATATATATTTTTTAATTGTTTAACATGTGCAGTTGCCATTTGGTTGTACATTCACATGGATCCACTATTTAGCATAGAGGATTTTATGCCTGAACCACATATTCCTGTAGATCCCATAGATCCAAACCCGCCACCACAAGAAAACCCCATTCCTCCAAACCCTCCACCTCCTAACCCCCCACCCCCTATACTAGACCAGGATCAGTTGAGAGAGAGCATTAGGGAAAATCTTATGGTCATTCAAGAAAATATAGATCTCATAAAAAATGAGCCTAGAATTCCCCCCCATCTCTCATGGTTTGCATCTACGATGCAAACTATTGTCGATTTTGTTCGATCTATTGATGTGGACCTAGAGAGGTTCCATCAATGGAGAGACGAGAGCAGAAAATTCTATGTAGATGGATTGTCTTATAAAGAAATTAATGACCTTAAAATTACCAAAGAAGCCATGTGCCAACATTTTTTTAACCCCCAAACTAGCCAACCAATTCCACCCACCAAAAAATGAATTTCAATTTTATGGTGTAGGCGCCCCTAGATAGCTGCACATTTTTGGGATAGATGGTGGATGGTGTTTGATACTCCACCACATGGCAATTTTGAGGTGCCCCTATACTTTTTGAGAAAGTTATGGGCAGAGTTTGAGTTGGGTTTAAAACCCAACTATTTTGATATGAGGTCATTTCAGGGAGTTGGGCGTGGCATGCCCCAACATAGATTAGGAGCACATGTTGATCCTCAGTGATGTGCTCCAATTTCTCCTATTGTTCCTCCTACTTCTCCTGGTGTTCCCACTGCATTTCAACAACAAACCATGCTATCGAAATTAGTAGCATTGAGTTCACTTTCAGGACATCTCACTCATCAGACTTCACACGCAGCGGCTAAAGTGGTCAATAGAGAGCATGGAGGCTCGAGCAATAGGAATACTCAGGCATCCACTTTAGGTGACCCACATGTGTCTAAGACAGAGTCATTTATGGATTTACTATATTCTGAGCATCATCTTACATAGGTATGTTCATATTTTGAACTTAATTTTTTTTTTTTGGAATGTGCAAAATTCATGTTTAAATAATAACATCAAATTATATATATAATACAATATTAATTCAATAAGTGTTTGGTGTAGACGCATGATCAGACAATGCTTGAAACCCAAAATGATCATGTCTATATGTCAAGTGTTGTAGATATGGGCTCACCTTTTGGTTAGGTACTTAAACAAATATATATTAAATTTAGTTTGTGTGGATATATATATCTAATTTATTTTGAATGTTTACACATAATTTGTGATTGATATATATTATATCTAGATGCAGGGAGGTCAGATGAGCAAGCCTAGTGCTGACCAACCACAAGTTATGGTGAGTGCTCCTAAGTCATCATCAGCTCAGGTGCGTTCTTTCAAAAAGTTTGTTAAGTTTGAATTAAATACACATTATAGATTTAATTTATTTTTTACATTTACATACACATGCGTGAATGATCTATACAAACTGTTGTACATATATATGCAGGCATTTCATGGGATACCCATTGTAGGTGCACCTGAGACATCATCAGCATTTATGCATGGGCAATCTCAGGTGCGTGATCCTGAGGTCATATCATTCAAGGTTGTAAACTTTACTAAATATCCTAAACATTTTTTACGGATCTTGTAAATATATATATATTTGAGGTTTTAACATATTGATTGCTTTATATATGAATATGCAGGATATAGTAGATCAGGCATTTGGATCTTCTCAAGTGACAGTTATGCTACCCGTTGAACAAAATGTTCTAGTAGATCCACATGATCATATGGTAAATTATTCATGTACTAAAAATCATTTTTATTGTATTTACTAGATATTTAATTAAATTTTTATTTTTTATCCAAAAGTTTATATATTTAGGTTTAAATATGTTTAATTATATCAAAATTTATAAATAAATTTAAATATAATTTCAAGTTACTTTTACTCTTCTACAACATGATACAAGTACATCAAATCGACTTGGAACAAAGAGGAGACTTGATTTGACTGATCAGCCTAATAGTTAAATGGTTTTAAATTTTAAATAGACCAGACATCTTTAGTTTTATTTAAACTTTTATGTGTTGGACTTGACATATACATATTTTTGTTTATTTATATCAGATGACTTTAATGTGATGATTATATATATGCAGTCAATTATGATCATGTTATGTTCATTTTGATGATTATATGCACTCGTACATATGTAGATCTAGATATTTTAAATAATTTTCAAGTAATACATGCACTAGATATAAATTCTTATCTCTACAATCAAATTTCATAAATATATAATTTATCACATGGTTAAAGGTGATAAATTTAAATATTCCTTAAATAGTTTAGATTATATTCATAATAAATTAAGAGCACACAATTTTAACTATTTACCAATTCTAGAAAATATTTGAACAATTATATGAAATGTATAATCTATATAATTGGAATGATATTTTCAAAAAGTTACTAATAAGTTCATTGAAAATCATACAACTATAGAACATGATGAAACATATATGTGTGCACATGTATATCCAATTATTTAGCTTATCAATTTTTACGTGAAGACCAAAAATTGATATTTACATAGTCTCCTGATAAAATAATTTTTCAGTGGCAATCGCATGGTAGACCGACTTGATGAGAACCTGCAAAAATAATTAATGTAAGTAAGTAGTTCTATAAAAAAAATTGAGTCATTTAAGTAAATATATAGTAAAATTTACAAAATTGGATCTTATAAATTCCATACAAATTCAAATGATGTTTTCCATAGGATGGATGAATGGGATGCATGTCATGAACCCTAGGGTGTGGCTTAATGGGTCCTAAGAGAATGGCTTAAGGGGAATTATGCAAGTGACTTAAGGGATGAAAGATTGTGGTATAAGGGTACATGTAAGCGGATATGACTTAAGGGTCCTTTAAAGAGATTTCTTAAGGGGATGCAAGAGGATGGATTAAGGGTCCTTTAAATTTGTTATTCTAAGCATCACATGAACCCTAGAAACCCTAAACCCTAAACCATGTGACCTAAACCCTAAAACCTAAACCATTAATCCATATAAATTTGTTATTCTAAGCATCACATGAACCCTAGAAACCCTAAAACCTAAACCATTAATCCATATAAATTTGTTATTCTAAGCATCACATGAACCCTAGAAACCATAAACCCTAAACCATGTGACCTAAATCCTAGGAGATCAACCCTAAACCACTAATCCATATAAATTTGTTATTCTAAGCATCACATGAACCCTAGAAACCCTAAACCCTAAATCACCTAACCTAAATCCTAGCAGATCAACCCTAAACCATTAATCCATATAAATTTGTTATTCTAAGCATCACATGAACCCTAGAAACCCTAAAATCTAAACCATGTGACCTAAGGGGATGGCTTAAGGGGTGTTGAGAGAGTGACTTAAGGGGATGTAAGAGGATGGATTAAGGGGTCTTAATAGAATGAATTAAGGGGAATTAATAAAGAGACTTAAAGGGGATGCAAGAGGATGGATTAATGGTACATAAGAGGATGGCTTAAGGGGATATGAAATAAATTATAAACTTTTTATAAAATGACAATGAATTAAATTTAGTTTTATTTTTATACTCTCAACTAAATGTATCTACAACTATATATAGGTACCTGTCTGTAGATTTGAATTCCATTGTAATAAGAGTGCATCTTCTCTCTTTTTTGTAAAACATCTAGTATCAAGGGAGACCTGAAACAAAAAATGATATAAAAATTTAATAAGGAAATGAATTTAAAGACAAATATATATATCAATTAAATATATGCATACAACTAGAAATACTTACCAATATTTATTTACTCTGTTGTACCATCTGTATCCTCTCTTTTTTGTAATGCATCTATGATTGTCTCATGACCATCCATTGAAAGTGTCCATAAAACTTTATTAGCAAGCCTCCCGTGATATCTAACTAGTTTTATATTGGTTTCCAAAATCAAATGTGAATAATGTATAATTTTCTTGTGTCTTTCATAATATTCAAATGCAGGCAAGCCATTCTTTCTTATCAAATATTTTCAAAGTCAGGTGCCAAAAACAATGACTGAACCAGTTGGATACTCAAAGTTATCATCGTCCACTCTAGGATGTACCAACTTATATTTTCTCTCAACACATGTAGCCAACCAGTACTATGTCTCCTCTTCATTCCCCTCGGGTGCAACAACAACATACACATGTCCTACAAAAATAGATAAAAAATTCAAAAAAGAGCACGACTTATATTTAATTCATGTATATAAACATGCATACATATAAAATTCATCACAATAAATAATGTACCTTCTTGTACAAGATCAGAAACATGATCATAATCATTTGATGCGAATGCTTGATTATCTTCAATTATTGTTTCATGTTGAACATGTGTCGATGTAAGTGTTAAGGCTCTTTGTTGCCATTGTTTAACCCATTCCATATTTTCACAAGCCTCCCAATCACATGCAATACAAAATTGACAAAATCATTCCAACTCCCTTGTCCATATTGTCCATGTGTTTGCATTCGAACTCTTAAATGAATGCCATTTTGCAGATCCATTAATTATTTCACAATCTTGTCTAGAACAAATATCATTTTCTTCAACTAACCAAAAAAAGTGGTGAATTATTGAGCTCTCACTTACTCTTGTAGATAATTTGGTATTGCGCCAATCTACAATTGCACATGCATCTCCAAATTTTGTAGCAACCTCAAATTTAAGTTGCTCTCTAGCAAGAGCTCTTTTCACACATGCACCTACTCCATCGTGTTCTCCCTTACCATGACCGGCTTCAAAAAAACTCCATATGTGCTAGATATTATTTTACTTATGAACTCTACATAACCAATAAAACATCCTAGTATTTTTCAATTGACCCATGCAATTATCTAACCATATGAGATGTTCTAGAAATTGAATTCCTCTTTCTTTTAAATTTTTGTAAAATATATCAAAACAATATGAACAAACTCAGATGAATGTAATCGATTATCACTTAAATAAAAATGGTACTCTCTCAAAAAAATTCTATTATCTTCTCTACTATCATCTGCATGTCTATAAACAATATGAACAAAAATAGCTACTTGCACTGAATTATAATACTGTGATTGAATTTCTTCTTGTGGAGCAAGAGTATAATTTTTAGCAAAATCAACAACTGACAATATAGTTCCAATTGGGAATGTGTTTTTACATAAACGAAATTGATTATCAAGCCAATGAGAATACTGAGAGTGTTGGACATATTTAGGTACAATCTTATCTTTAAATTCTTTAATAAATGCATGCACAATATTTTTTTCCATAATTAGCTCACAATGATTTCCAATTTTTCCATGTTTTAAAGAATACTCAACATTTTAAAATATTTTTACATCTACTAATTGTTGTCCAAATTCATTTAAACTACTTTCATGCATACATTCACCTAATAATGAAAAGTTAGCACATCTATCAAATTCTCTAGAAATACATGATTTTAAATAAAATAAGTTTCCGTTAGAGGGTTCACAGAACAAACCTAATATAAAATATTTGATTCTTTCAGGTGACATATTAATACCACAAATGTCCTGCATAATTTGGTTAACATGAAAAGTGCATCGTATATATCGAAAACTATCATAATAATAATGAAATTGTACATGAGTCTTACAACAACAAGAGATTTGTTTCTTATTAATTCTAAAATACCAAGGTTTACACTTTTCAAATGATCTTTGACATATTTTAATATTCAATGGTAAGATTGAAGCATCTAAAACCAATTTATATAATTCAGTTTGAGTCATATCTAAGAGATGCTTTGGATGAGGTACACGAATTTTGGAACCCACCCTTAATTTTAAGACATCTCTAATGTTAGGTGATACTCTTGTATTATCATGCCAAAATCTATAGATTAAAGATTTAATTTCATTAGTTAATTTCATGTCTGATCTTGGGAGTCTACCACTAAAACTCCAACATTGATTAACTGGATCCTTTTCAATATTTTCTCTTCTTTTAGCAGCTCTAATCAAATTTTTAGGATTTACTTTTATACATTTACTAATCTATCTTAACATTCTTATATTTGAAGTTGCTTTATCAACTAAAGCAGTTGTTATTGCACGACGAGCCGCTTTTTTATCTTTAGATCGAATTTTCTTACCTATAAAATCAATAGCATTAGCAACACTAGAAATGACTTGTTCTACTGAATCATCTTTCTTTTTTGGTTTTACAAAAATGCGTAATTTTTTCATCACTTTTCTCATTTTCCACATTCTCATCAATTGCACCATGAGTTGACATTGGAATCCTAATTTTTTTCTATAAAAAAACATTTTATATATTTTATTTCCATAAGTACTAATTTGTCTCCAAGAAACTTTACCACGAAGGTTATCTAACACATCTTTTTCAATTGTAAAAAAAATATTTTCACCTTCATCCATACAAGGGGTTTCATTTTCATTCACACAAGGGGTTTCAATTTCATTCACACAAGGGGTTCCATTTTGATTTTCAAATGTAAAAAAGATTTCATTCTCATTTTCATCAATATGAGGGATTTGATTAACATTTGCATTCTCATAAGATATATTTTCATCATTTTTTTGTTTTTGCATTCTTTCAACCCTAGAATTATTGATATCATCAATGGTGTATCCAACATCATTTAAACAAACAAAATCAATATTATCAAGAATTGGGTTTGAAAAAATACCTGGAGAGATTGTTTGAATAGGTGCATTTTCCATATCATTGAGAGGTGGATTTGAAGATATACCCGAAGTTGTTTGCATAGGTACTATTTCCATATCATTCAAAGTTGAAGTTGAAAACATAGTTGATTTTGTCTCCATAATTGCATTTTCTTCTATATTCACCATCTCCACATTTTCATCATCTACATTCATTTCATCATTCATGACTTTCTCTTCAACATTCATTGAACTAGATGCTTACAAATTTTTCATTTGACGAATTCTTTCTCTTCTATCCTTTTGTCTTTTTGCCTCCATATCTTTATTTCCTTGAATTCCTTCGGGTGTGATTGAATTTCCACACTTTTTTCTTTGCCTTTGCTTTGACCCCATGGTTACCAAACCCTTTTTGATGAAAAAATAAATGATTTACTTGAAACCAAATTTCAAATTTTCACCTTCTCCAAATATTCAAATAACACTTTGTACTATGAAGATCCTTTCTTCTTTGAACTTTGAAGTACACAAAAATATCATGAATACATCCAAAAACTCTCTTTTTTGAATCTTCTTGTAAATTATTCTTGTACTTGATTCCACTTCAGAAAATTCAACCTGCACTTGACTTTTCAACCAATTTGCAATAGAATATGCTCTACACAAGACATTTGCTATAAAAAATGCAGAAAATCGAGCTTTCAAGCTGTACTACAGAAAAAGAATGTTGTAGGAAAAATGTGTTGTACCAAAAAATGTCAAATCAGGAAAAATGGATATATCAGATGGGTATGCGTTACCTTTACCCAACGGGTCAAAAAATAATGCATATGTGTTTTGTTTCAATAACGCGTATGCGTTATTAAAAAAATTGTTTCCCAACCCACCTCGAGACTTGGTTTTAGGTTCGAGAAAGCTTTGGCAATCTAAGCCTTCGCCTTTGACCTGCAACTAAAAAACTAAGGCAGATTGAAGAAGAATGTTCAACTTTGACAATATGGCTGATGAATTTTTTTTTCTGAATCAATCTATCAAATTAAAACCCATTATAGAACACAATGTCTAGTTTTTAAATATATAATTTTTATTAAGATTCGATCATTTTTTCTATTTTTTAATTAATTTCAAAGCAAACTAGTCCTTAAACTTGAAATATCAGATTTTTTTTGTATTTTAATAACTTTTTTTGGTTAAGTTTTTTGTAAACAAATTTATATGACATCAATCTTTAGATAATTATTTACACAATGAAAAAAAAAAATTTCAAAAAAAGTTTAGTTTAGGTCAAATTATGCTATCCGTACACGTTGATTTTTAAAAACAACAATTAAGGCCAATAAAAAATTTTAAAAAATAAAATTATTCAACAAAATTTTTTTAAAAAAATTCCTCATCGATCTTCATGTTGTTAGCTCTCTTTTCCCAAAATTAATTAGCAAAATACTTTTATTTTAGTCAAAAAGTGTTGTTCGTACACGTACATGGTATGGTAAAAAAACAGGGACTTTTAAAAAGTGGTTTTTATAGATCCTTATCAAAATTTAAGTTCTACAATCTGGTTATTTGAATAATTTACATATTTATAAACTAGATTCAAATTTCTAAATTTCATATTACTCACTTTTTTAAAAATTCATTGTGTAACTGCCTCAAATTTTCAGTCCAAGTGTGACAAATTCTGAAAAACAGCAAAAATACTTCCACTTTTTGAGCTTTTTGTGGACCCAACTTCTTGCATCAACCCATGGTTTATCAAGTTATCATTTATTTATTTAAATGAATGTATCGATGCTACAAGTGTAATGAAAAAATTATGACAATAAATTATCACCATACACCAATGACAATTCTTATTAGGCTGCATGGCATATTAATCGTAATTTCCATGATTTTTAGGTTTTGGTTTATCTTATTAGAGTTCCTGATTGGGCATTTGAAGATACTAAGCAAGAAATGTGAGGAATGGGACAAGATACAAAAACATATCACTCAAGCGTTTATTTGTCTCCTACACAGGTTAAGTTCTTCATGTTGCTTCAAGCTTTAACTTATGGCCTTTCATGCAAGTTTCAGCAATGCCCATCAACAGAGTGTTAATGGGCAACATTTATGTTTATTATGTGTAATGCATGAAATTATTAGAAATGACCTTAAAGTTTAGCCTTTTGTTCATTTTTGGGGGTTTTAACTATTGGCAATGCCCTAAAATTGGTTATTCAAGGAGCATAGAAAGGGGATATGTTTTCTCTTGTCTTTAGGCATTCATATTGCAACTATTATTGTCAAAATTTATCATATTGATGTAAGGGACATGGCCATCTTAAATGATTTATTTTTAGTTAAATTCCATTGGCATGCCTGGCTTATACCACTCCATTGTATTTGTATTCTCTTACCATTGAGTAATAACTAAAGATAATGCCCTGCCAAAACTTAGAGCTTTGAAGGAGAAATAGACCAAAACCTTGACTTTTCCTACTCAAAACCCCGAAAATGGCTCCAATGGGACTAGCTCACCACCTTGGGTGACCTAGTCCACCTAGACAAGACTAATTCATCTAGATGGGTGACCTAGTCCTACAGGGGCCCTTTTGCCAGATGGATATTCCAAGAGCAAAGAAATTAGGTTTTTATGATGATTTTATCAAATATTTTATCCAGTTAAGCCTTGGGATGCATAATAAAGGGTCATAGGGGCCTATAAATGATGATGAAAAGGGTGAAAAGAGGTCCAAATCCATTGGCAAGGGTCCAAATGAGTGAAAAAGTGTCGAACACTACACTTTTTGGCAACACATTTAGCCCTCACTTTAGTGAGAGGATGAACTTGCTTCAAACTCAAACTAAAGTAGCCCAATGGAGATGGTGAAGAATGAAAAAGATGGTGAAGGAGGTGGTCAAGCCCTGAGGATTCAAGATTCTAAGTGAACGAGGCATCAATGTTGAAGAACACATTCAAGGGTGAACAATTTGCAGAAAAATGAGATACATGTTCATGCGATGACAATGACTAGAAAGAGAATAACGTAAGGTAAAAAGTTGGATCAAGCTTTGATCGTTTGTCCAACTAGTTGTGGATCAGATCTAGGTTGTTTGTCCAAAATAATGTAGGTGGTTTAGTGAGAAATTCATGCCAGTGCATGTCAGCTTCCCACCGTATAATGATAAATTCATGCCAGTGTGTCGGCTTCCCATTATACTAACCATACCAAAGTTACCTCACTTGATAACTTTGATAAGGTACCACAATGCTTGTCTAAATGTTTTTAAATTTAAATTTTATGTGAAGATTTTGTTGAAGGGGATTTTTCTTCTTTCATGTGAGGTCTTCTTCTTAGGGATCATTATTCCTAATGTATCCAAGAGAGGACAAGTTAGGGTGTCACATCATTATCCATGGGATGCCTCATTCGCATTAGGCCACTTCAGTTGATCGTACACTCTTGGAAGGCATCATGTAAGAGTTGAGAAAATACAACTTCACAAACCCCGAAGATCACTTACATGCAAATAACTTGTCAAAAAAGAAGAGATGGAGACAAACAAGCAAAGGTTCTTTGAAAACTGAAAATGTATATTTCAGAGAGAATGAGAGAATGAATTGATATGATATACAATGGGATCAATCCTTATAAAAAGGAGATCATGCAAACCCTAATAAAACCCTAACAGGAAAAACCCTAATAGAAGCCCTAATAGGAAAATATTTAATAATTAATATAATTATTAAATGTCACATTATGCAAACTAACATGAAATCTTAAGAAGGGAATAAAGGTAACTTAATCAACATAATTAAGTTAAGACCTTTACTCTAACACCCCCCCTTAAGATGAGCAACAGTGCAACTACGAACAAATGCAAGAAAGCAAAGGTAACTACAATGCAAGAAGGCAAACATGGGTCCTGGCAACTAGGCTAGATCAGGTACCCAAATACAACCAAATCTCTTTAAAATGGAGAAATAGAAAAAACCTCATGGGAGAAAGCTCTACTCCAAAAAAAAGATGCAGAAAGCCAAGAAGAAGAACATCACGAAAGTAGAAGAAGTTGAAAACAACTGTCGAAAGATGACTGCTATGGTGCTAAAGAACTTCTGCTGAAGATGGAAGATCCCTTCCAAGGTGAAACTAAGGAAGAATTAGAACGACCAATATAATAACCCCCCCATAATGCTGAACTGGGAGAGCCTGACAGATCCACTGAAATGATGTGAAACACCCTGTAGTGCATGAAGGAGAAGAAACATCTGAAAGTGTGCAAGATAGCACCTGCAACTGAAAAAGTGGTGTGCAAAATAAAGCACACATGCATGAGGCTGGAATCATATGGATCCATGGTCATCATGGAGGGACACTCACCAGACAAAGGTGTGATGGCAAACAAAGGAAAACTACACAACCCCTCATGGTATGGATTCACTGTCATCGTGGAGGGACACTCACTAGACAAAGATGTGATGGAAAAAAAAAGGCAAACTACACAACCCCTTATGGAACTTTATAATAACAGTGTGAGTAAAAATTATGGCACAACCTTATGTGCAAAATCCCCAAAAGATGCATGTACAATAGTGTGGCACTTTATCTTAGTGCATTTACATAAAAGATAGCTTACAAATGATACTCAAAATGTCCTCAAAGGACAAAATGCTGGAAATACATGAAGAACACCCAAAAACAAAGCATCCCATGAAAAAAATAAAATTTCAAGAGCAAATATGTCCAGGTAATCCACCAGAGTGTGAAAACACAAATAACTGAATAAAATATACCTAGAGTGAAATATGGAAAAATTACATAGATGAAACTGAAGAGATCTGAAATACAGTTCCAACGCCGCTAAGATTGCGAAAAATGGAGAAATTGATCAAAAGTTATGAGCTTGAGACTGAAAATAGCCCCTTTGTCTTCAGCTGGCTGCAGAATGCACCAATGGAAATAAAAAGTGATGAGACCCCCACCACTAGAAAGATGAGAAAACCAACTTTTCGACAATATCTCATTTGCCAAAAAATGATATTGTATGCCCAAGTTACGGCCTCTGGAAGAAAATAGTTCGAAAGAGGCAAAAATGCAAGTGCTGGGTTAAATTTGACAATCATACGGCCGTCGCAGCAAAAACACTGGGTTAAATTGACGGCCAAATGACCATCACCATAAATACACAACTGGGCTTATTTTAGAAAAAAATGTTTTTTAAATAAAAAACAAAAAAAAAAATTTACAAAATTAATTTTTTTTTTTTAAGGCAAGCGGGGGCCACCGCTGCCAGTCTGCCAATGTATCGCTATTGGCGGTACTGTCTACTGTCGGTCATCACTAAGGCCGCCGGCAGGGTAGAGGGTCTGCAGGCTTGCATACGCAAGTACCTGAAGGTACCCTATACCGAGGCCGGCAGGCCCTAAAACTACGGATTTTTTGAGATTTCTTTTTTGGAAAAAAAACAAAACAAAAAACCTTACAAATGATTTTTGTTTTTTTTTTAAATATTTCAATGGAAAATGCGAAATAAAAAAATTTACCAAGAATTTTTCTATGGATCCGCGTGTAGACGACGGCCATACGACCGTACCTGCTAAAAAACATTTGCCCCAAATTTCGACTTTGTCCAAAATGGATGAATGAATAGTCAATTTAGGGGTTTTGGATCGCTGCAGACGCAATGGCGAGGTCTGTTTGAGCTAAAAATGCTTCAAAATTGTAGGTATGCCCTGGATGAAGAAAACAAGCCCCAAACCCTTGAAGCTCCAAAAATTTTCAAAACAAGAATAGGAAGCAGTACTTGTGGAGCTCTGATACCATGTAGGAGTTGAGAAAATACAACTTCACAAACCCTGAAGATCACCTGCATGCAAATAACCTATCACAAAACAAGAGATGGACACAAACAAGCAAGGTTTCTCTGAAAACTGAAAATGTATATATCAAAGAGAATGAGAGAATGAATTGATATGAAATACAATTGGATCAATCCTTATAAAAAGGAGATCATGCAAACCCTAATAAAACCCTAATAGGAAAAATCCTAATAAAATCCCTAATAGGAAAATATTTAATAATTAATATAATTATTAAATGTCACATTATGCAATCTAACGTGAAATCTTAAGAAGGGAATAAAGGTAACTTAATCAACATAATTAATTTAAGACCTTTACTCTAACACATCAAACCCAATGACACCACTAAGAAGAGGACACATCACAAGAAAGGAAAAATCACGCCATGAAATTTTGCAAAAAGATGTTGTCTCTCAATGCCCCCACTTTAAACGGTTGCTACAAAATCACTATGAGAAATTGCTTTAAAGTATCCAAGGATAGGTGAAAGAAGACATGAGATCCAACTTGGAAAGCCCTATGCCAAGTCATATGTTTCCAAAGTAGGCTACATCATGAAGAGGGAGAGTATGTCAGGTGTGAGTCAATCTTAAGACATGTCATCCACTTTCCAAGGTTTCTCGTATAATTTTATGAAAGGTGAACATCTAGCAAAGATAGACAAGGACAAGTGACATACAGGGATAAGGATACGAAACCCCTTGCCCCCACTTAGTGTAGGAAAAAGGTGAGGCTAGAATGGAGGGTGGTATGCTGCTCCTCACAAGGGATGCAAAAAATGTAATAGTGAGTATACTATGATCCTACAGCTATTACAACACAAGGAGCAACAACTAATGTTATTTTTGGGGATGGGTAAATAGAGTTTCGAAAAAGTTGGTTGTGATGGTGTAGACTTTTTCATATATGTGGGGTATATCATGGTAACTTGGTTGGTGTAAAAAATTGTGATTAGGTGGATAAAGGATGAATTTGGGTTGGTGTGGATTATGTTGCTTGTGCGATGGTGGGTAGAGAATAAAAGGATTATTAGGATGGCCCATGGGGTATGTATGAGGTTCATTAATCTAGGGGGATCGAATGGAAACTTGTGTATGCATAACCTCGGTAGGCTTGGTGTGATGTATGTCTAAGAAAGGGCTATATAGTATCATCTTGGTATCATCACCGAAGGAAGATGCATTACTATTGTGTGGAAGGAGATCAACCATGATACCTTGTCAAATAGGATAATTTTTAGGAGAACTACAAACCAAGTGTGTGTGAAATTTAACGGTTGGTTCATCCAAAAGAACTTCATTTTATGGAAGGGGAGGATCAATGGTTTTATTCTCTAGTTTATCAATAGTAGGGATATTGGTAGAAAGCTCTAGGTGAGTGTCTAAGGTCACTTTCTCTTTCACCATAATAATTAGCCTAGGGGGAGAGCTTGTAATATATTCATCACATTCCAATGTTAGAAGTGGTGAAGTAGCTTCATAAAAAATAAGGGAGGTGACAAGAGAAGGACTTTTGTGGTCAAAGCTCGGTCTTCCTAAATGGGAGGGGCATGAGGAAAAGGAGGAAGAAGATTCTCATGAGTCTTGTTACGGGTAGCTTCTAACACAAAACTATCTTCGATACATCGAGGGTGGATAGTAGGAGAAGGATAATTGTCATGGTTATAGAGTCTAGGCAAGGTGATGTGTAGGAAAGTGTTTATGATTTCATTTTCTTGTGCTAAAATATCTTCCCAAAGGGGATGAGGAAAAGAACAAATAAGACCATCATGATGCTCAATGATTGTACCTTCTTTTTCCAAGATACATTCATCACTCAAGGGAGAGGTATCATGAGAAGAAAAAATGTAATCATCATGATTATCTATGTTTGTATTTTCTTCTAACACATCATTCTCACAAATAGGAGAGATAGGAGGTGGTGTACGTTTAAGACAATTAGTAATGTTTTCATTCACTAGACTCTAATAACTAGGGAATGCATTGAACGAATCATTAAGATGTTTATGTACAAATTTTTTCTTTGCAAATTTAGAAAGAATTGAAAATAAGATTTTGAAATTTAAAATGAAATGCAAAGACTTAAAAGTAAATTCAACCTTTAGATGTCAAACAAGGTAATTTATAGATTATACTATGCGAATATCTAAAAATGAAATGATGTGAAAGCAAAAGAAAATTTAAGCAATGCAAGGAATGAGCTAATTTGAGCTAAATGTAATAAAATTAATGTTATAGAAACACAACCAATAGGAAAAGAGAGTTTTTAGCTCTATAAAAGGTTGTTTTAGGGGCCTAAAGGGACTAGGTCGTCAAGAGTGGTGACTTAGTCCTCCTGGTGATTTTTTTGAGATTTTATAAAAAAATTGGATGGATTTAGGTGGTTTCTGTATTGGTGGATGAAGAGATAACATGAAAAGGTAAATTTTCAGAGATATGTAATATTCTAAAATGCAAAAAAGCAACCTATTGTGCACTTTCACTAATGCAAAATTTTAAACCCTAGAATGCAAATTAAACAATGCATAATGCAATGCAATGCAAACCTAGGAGGAGAAAACACTCCAAATCATACAAGAGGGTGTGAACATTAGGTTCACCAATATGAGCCACCAAAAAGATATACAAGAAGGGAAAGAGGATTCCCCAAATAGGCCCCCTAGGGTTTTTCATCTAGGAGCTCTTTATTAGGAAATTACTCTCTTTCACCTATTGATATGCCTTTTGGGTGAGTTCATTCAAAGATAGGGGTTTTTTTGTGTGTGATTATATCTAAATTAAATATTCTAAGTGTCAGAAATGGATAAAAGAAACTAAATGCTAATGTAAAACCTAGAAAGTGTAACTATGATTGAAAACAGATTAGGATATGCAGATTTTATGCTAAATGACCTCAAAAAGCTTGTAAAGCATAATAGAAAGCTATAGAACTAGAAATGTGTGCCTGGAAATGTGTTGTAGACTTTGGGGGAACTTTGAAATTTGGGAAAATTTGATTTTTGAGTCTTGGAAGATGCTTGTGCGAATCTAGGCGATCGAGTCCTTTTTTGAGGTGATTTCAGGAAACTAATTTCATGCTCGTTTCATCCAAATGGGTATTTGGATCCATAAAAATCTCTGGGAAATAGGAACACTCAGACTAGGTCACCACAACTTGTGGGAATGTCCCTTCAGCCTTTAAGTGTCTTTTTGTGGATGCTTTTCCCTAATTGACAAGGATATTCTCTAACAACTCTTCAATCCATCCTTGAATGATCTCCAAACCTGCAAAATACCTAAATCTATAAACACACACAAAGAAGGAAGAAGAAAATATTGGATGTTAGGATATATGGGTTTCCCTTGGCCAAACCGTATTGTAGATAATCAAATCAAATGATGAAATAAGACAAGAAAGCATAAAATATGGACTAGTATATTTAGTACCTTTCCATGGAGATAGATCTTGAGTTGTTGCAACCATTCAACCCTTGAATGCTTCAACAAATGATATCTCGATGACCTAGGATGCAAACCCTAGCTTGCTTGATAAGGGGTGGATGAGGAGTGAAGATTTGTGAATAATGAGTGTATCTAATGAGAAATTAGGGTTTTTAGGCTTATTTAAAGGCAATGCACCTAAAAACATCAATTATTTGATCCTCAAGGTCGACATGAAGAAGAAATAGTCCAAAACCCTAACTTTTCCGACTCAAAACCCCAAAAAAGGCTCCAATGGGGCTAGGTTGCCACCTTGGGTGACCTAGTCCACATGGATAGGAATAATTCACCCAAATGGGTGGCTTAGTCCTATAGTGGCCCTTTTGCCAACTGGATTGTCTGAGAGCAAAGAAATTAGGTTTTTATGATGATTGTATCAAATATTTGATCAAATTAAGCCTTGGGATGCATAACAAGGGGCCATAGGGTCCTCTAAATGATGATGAAAAGGGTAACAATATGTACAAATTCGATAGGCAAGGGTCCAAATGAGTGAAAAAATGTCAAAGGCTATGCTTTTTGGCAACATAGTTCTACCATTTTTGTACTTATTGATGATTGGTGTGATTTTACTCAAGTTGCCAAAAAATTGGTCTATGAGTAACTAGTTGGTTTGATCACCTTGAAATGGGCAGGCTATCAATTCTATATATATATGATCATGAACCACCACTTGTATACTGAATTGAGCATTGTCTATGTTTTTATTTATTTTTAATATTGAAAAAAAGTGTACAATTTTAGTGTTGAGAGAATCAATAATACCAATATTACAAAGTAGATCCACATTGTAGCTAAAATAGGAAAAAATGTGATAGCATACTACAACCCCACCTAAGAGGCTAGAAAAATACCAAACACCTATGTAACACTATTCATGTAGTAGTTTGAATGATAATAGGTACATCAAAAAATAGTACATACGTGCATACTATGAGCAACCCATAGAATCACTTAGCTTCTTTTGCTTTAGATTTTTCTACTTTCTCTTCAGTTTCAATATTAGCAATACTCTTTCTAAGTCCTAGACTGTGTACTTCATGCACTTTCTGAGCCACCATTTAGGGAAACCTGATATAGGAATATATTTAAAATAGCCAAATTTGGCGACATTAAGATCTTTAAAAGAGCTACCTACACCTGCTTTAGAATCAAAAAAATGATGTCCAACTGAACCACTGCTATAGCTATTAAAACCAATCTTCTTGTTGGCAACACAAGGGCATACAACTCAGAGGGGGGGTGAATCGGTTGTCACAAAAATTATACTTCTTAAACTTATTCTCATATTTGATAATTAAACATGAAAGAAAAACCATCATCACATTAGAAACACACATAACACCAAACTTTTTTTGTGGAAAACCCTATTAGGGGGAAAGCCACTATGGAGATTAATCCACAAGTTTATACTCTGTTATAATTATAGCAAATGGGGAATGCACAAGCATTCAAGAACACTACCTAGAGCTCATTGCTCAAATAGAAAAAGGAAGAAACATTGTCTTATAGTTACATTTAGATTAAATCCATCTGAAGATTTTGAACTGAGAAAATAACATCTACTAATGCTTGATTACAATTCCGGTTAAGCATATAAACTCTGCTCACTTTTCTTCACACTTAACTTATATGTTTGAATGGTCTAAACTTTGTTCACACATTGCACTCAAAATTTTCACAGTTCCTTTCATACATTTTTCAAATGAGATAAATAATCGGTCATATATATCCGCAACCAAGAATAACATCATCTACATGTTGACTTCAATAAAATAGAAAGTGAATACAAACTGTCAACCCAATACATAAGTAATTATCAATGTGAATCAACCAATGTTGGTCACAACATAGTGAAGAACCAAAATAACATCCTAAAACATGAAACACCTTCAAAGATTATTCCTCAAAGATCCACAGCACACTACAATCACCCTGTCGGCCATGAATATGAAAAATATGAACACGCAAGAGAAAATATTCAATCACGAGTACGTCGATCAATGCAGACATAAAATACAAATAGAGCATGATCTAGAAACATCCAAAAGTATCATGAATCACCATAGAAGCATTCACATCAACTCAGATTACTAGAATCACATTATCATCTTTTAGGAACATGAACTGAAGCAATGGAAAAACTATCAGAACATAGATACTCATAACTCGATCAAATCTTCATGCAAACCTCTGAAAATTTTGGTGGATAAAATAGATAGAATTGAAAAAAATAAAATTAATCCACAACCTCTGATCATCAACATACTGAACTTTCCATCATACCAAACTTCACTACTTCATCGACAACCTGCAACTTATTTTATTGTAATTTTCTCAATATCCTCGACATATACAGCCTTAAAGACATTAATGCCAATAGTTTTGACATCAATGACAACCACATATCAGAAATATCCAACCCTCTCCAATAATCTCCCCCTTTGGCATTGATGGCAACACTTGATGTCAAAAGCATCATCAATGCAACTTTCTCTTAGCACTTTCTCCCCTTTAAGTTTTAACTCATTTCCTCAGATAATTCACATATTTTCACATGAGTCTTCTCACCCTTGGAAATCAATGAAAAAGATACACATTATCTTTCTCACATAATCTTTGAACCATATTTCTAAACATCTAACTGCTCCCCTTGAGTAGCAGCCACCATAACATCAATCTGGATTAGGATATGACTATGAAATGCATAGATTGATGCAAGTCATTGCATATTAGTTCTGATTTGGAGGGGTAATCACCTCTAGCTTCCCTCTAAGATACTCAAAAGTATCCTTAGGCAAGGGCTTAGTAAATATTTTTGCAATATGTTCCTTAGTAGGAACACACTCCAATCTAACTTCCTTCTAACTCACCTTGTCGATCAAAAAGTGAAACTTGATAGATATATGCTTAGAAATGTTTATAGCACTTGAATTATTATAGAATATGGTAGTAGGTTCATCATACACAACTCTAATATCTTTCAACATCTGCTTCATCCACAATACCTGAGTATAATTATTAGCAGTAACAATGTATTCTGCCTCTGCAATAGATAAACAAATGGAATTTTGCTTCTTACTTAACCATGAAATCAATTTCTTTCCCAATAAAAATGCACCATCACTAGTACTCTTTTTGTCATTCACATCTCCTACCCAATCAGCTTTAGTAAAAGCACGAGCAAAGTAAGCTTGCCATCTTTACGATACCATAGACCAAAATCAACTATTCCCTTCAAGTATCTAAAAATCCTCTTCGCAACAGTCACATGAGATTACTTAGGATCAACCTGAAATATTGCAACAATGCTTATGACATTCATGATATCAGGTCAAGTTTGAGTCAAATAAAGTAATCCACCAATCATGGATTTGTATCTACTCTGATTTTCCTTAGGAGAATCATCATCTATTGTCAACTTACATCCGATCACCATAGGTGTACCAAGTGGCTTTGAATATTCCATAGAAAATTTATTTAGCAATTATTCCACATACTTGGACTGAGATATTAAAATCCCTTTATCTACTTGAGCAATTTTTAAACCCAAAAATAATTTCATTTCTCCAATCATGGACATCTCAAACTCACTCTTCATCTCATCAATAAACTTCATGCACAAACTATCATCTCTGCCAAAAAAGATATCATCAACAAAGACTTCAACAATCAAATATTTATCATGATCACTATTGAAATACAAGTTACTATTAGCAGTACCTTTACTAAATCCAAGCTTCATCAAATACTTGTCTAATCTAGCATACCATGCTCTTGGGGCTTGGTGAAGTCCATACAATTCTTTTTTCAGATGGAAAAAAATGTTTGCTTGATCAATCAATTGAAATCCATCAGGTTGTTCAATATATACTTCTTCATTTAGTTCACCATTTAGAAATCTTGACTTGACATCCATCTAATAAATGTTGAAGTTTTTGTAAGCAACATAAGAAAGAAATAGTCTCACAACTTCAATTCTAGCAACAGGGGAAAATGTTTCTTCAAATTCAATTCCTCACATATGAGAGTATCCTTTACACACTAGTCTTGCTTTGTTTCTGATAACTTCACCTTGCTCATTTAGATTATTCTGAAACACCCATTTAGTTCCGATTACATTTTCATCCTTAGGTCTAGGAACAATAATCCATGTATCATTCTTCTCAATTTGTTGTAACTCTTTTTTCATTTCTTCCACCCAATATTCATTTTTGCATGCTTCATTTACATTATTAGGCCCAATCTTTGAAATCAAAAAGTAATCTTCTGCAATTCTTCTCCTAGTTTGAACACCTTTGTTCTTATCACCTATGATTTGATCTTTTGAATGATTCAATCTTACATACCTTGGAGTCTTAGGATATTCTTGAACTTCGGGCTCTTGTGATCTCTCTTCTATACTATCATTAGTTGCTTCCTTTTGGATTTCTTGATTCACTAGAATGATCTGCACTTGATTCTAAGTCTGATCTAAACTAACATTTTGATCATTAGAATCATATCCACACATTTTGGATGGTCTAATTGTATCTTCATCAACCTTGACATTAGCACTTTCAACTACTTTCTTTGATCTATTGTTGAATCACCGGTACGCTTTACTTTTACTAAATAACCAAGAAATATGTTTTCATTACTTCTAGCATCAAAATTTCTTATCCCTTCATCTCTTTTGATATTACATTTGTTTCCAAAGATTTTGAAGTATCTAATAGTTGGATTATGACCAAAGCATAGCTCATAAGGAGTCTTACTAGTATCACCTTTGACATGTACCCTATTGAGAGTGTAAACATCAGTACTCATAGCTTCTCTCCAGTAGATATGTGAGACATTTCCTTCCAGTATCATAGTCCTAGAATCATCTAGAACTATCATATTCCTCCTCTCCACAAACTCCACTTTTTTGAGGGATTCGTGCAAAAGATAATAATCTCTTTATCCCATGTTTTTCACAAAAAAAAAAATTAAACTCACCAGAAGTGAATTCACAACCTCTATCTAATCTCAGACACTTAATCTTCATACTTGTCTCTGTCTCAACCTTAGCCTTAAAATTCTTGAATTTATCTAGAGCTTCAGATTTTTCCCTTAAGGATGCAATCCAGATCATTCTAGAATAATCATCAATGAGTAACATGAAATACCTGTCTCCTTGTAAAATTTTGATTCTAGAAGGACCACACAAGTTAGTATGCACAAGCTCCAATACATTATTTGAATAATGTTGTTTTCTTCTAAATGAGGCTCTAGTTTGCTTCCCCAATTGACATTCCTTGCATATGGTATTAGTAGGCTTTACCAACGTAGGAAGATCTCTCACAACGTGAGTAGAACTTATCTTGATAATATTGTCAAATTTTACATGAATATATATTCTATGCCACAACCAACTTTCATCAACTTGAGCAATCAAACAACTTTTATTAGCAGTACTTAGGTGAAAGATATTACCTTTTGTTTTTGTACCTGATGTAATCACATTTCTAGAAATCCCCAATATTTTACATTTTCCATCCTTGAATTGAAGATCATATCCCTTGTCAACCATCTCTCCAACACTGAAGAGATTATGCTTCAAACCTTCAACACATAGGACATCATTAGTATTATGCTTACCATCAAAAGAAATAGATCCTCTACCATGGATTACACCAACTATATCATCACCAAATCTTACAGCACCACCATCATACTTTTCAAGACTCACATATTTACTTTTATCACCTATCATGTGATGAGAGCATCCCTTGTCGATCACCCATTCATCTTTTTCTTCAACTTTTCCAACTAGAGCTTTCTCAACATTCATGCAACTAGCAGAATCAATAGGTATAGGATTACTTTCCTTGATAGCAATAAATGCAAACTCATCTTCACTTACATTGCCTTTATCAGATTCACCATCTGACACACCTTCATCAACAACAAAATAACATTTTCTTTGGAATCTAGGCTTGTTAGATCTTGGATTAGGAACTCTTTGTGGATAGCTTGAGGAAAAATGACCTATCTTATTGTAGGAATAACATTTAAGAGGAAATTTCACTTTATACTTGTTGTGCCTATAGCACACACGCCCCATTCAGAACGCGGACCCTCTTTTTCTTTTGACTTGTTGAGTCCTATTTACTTCACCTCATTTTGTGTGCCCTGTTTTGAGGTCCTTGATGGTCAACACATTCTCAAAAGTCCCCATTTTAGCATTGACCTAGTTTTTCCCCTATGAAATTTGCTAAGTTTTGAGCCCTTTCGGTTTTTCCTTCTCAGATTTCCCTTATGAGCTTTGTGGCTCCTTCCGGGCCTAGGGCCGCGAGTTTCCCTTCTAAGGTTTCCCCTCTCGGGTTTCTATTTTGGCTCCGCTATTCTAAATGGCGGCTGCACGATGTCTCTTCGGCCTTCCAGACCTGACCTATCAGGATTCCCCTCTCAGGTTTCTCTTTGGACTTTGCTGTCCCAAACAGTCACAATCCTTTGTCTCGTCGGACACTGGATCTCAGAGCTCCTATAGTCATTTGTGTTTCAATTAGCATATTTTTGAGCAACCTTGGACCCCGGTCCTCCCACCACCACCCCAAAATTTGAACTTAGCTACCACAACTGTTATCATACGAGGCATTTAATTACTGCTTTAATTGAATTAGGTGCTATATAAGAAAGTTTTCAACTGTCATTTTCACATGTCAAAAGTGATCGAAAAGCCCAACTTTGGCCCAACAATTTCCGCCTCCGCACCCGAGCCCCTGCTTCACCGTTCCTCAAGATTTTGAGGTATGTTCACCATCCACGTGCCTTGTATTTTTTCCTCAAAATCATGGTTTAAATCAAGTAAAAAAATTAAAATGAATTTGAAACTTGGTAGGGTAGTACCTCAGCCTAAAAACCCACAAATTCAAAACTGAAAAATCGATCGTTTGAGGGATAAAATTGAAGACCAAAACATCACCTCACCATTGTTGTTCTTTGGAATACATGACTGTGCCTTTTAGGACCGGGCCTTCCCGCGACCATTGTTGAAAAACACAGAAAAATACCATGCGGCCAAAATCCCTTTGGCTCCCGGCCTCTAGATTTCCCCCTTCGGGATTTCGTTTCGACTTCGACGCTCCAAACGGTGGCTACACTTCATCCTTCCGGCCCTCAGAGCTAGGGTTTGCAAAGTCTGCCACAAATTGCAAATAAAATTGAAATTTAAAGGTTGTCGTCAGGCCCCGACACTTGGACTTCTGTTCTCAGGCCGCCATTCTAGTTCTGCCATTCCAAATGGTTGCCAAACTCCATCTTTCTAGCTGGAGGGCCGCGATTGTCCCTCTGCTCTGTGAAATCCAAATTGAAAATGGAAATGCCCAAACGCTGTCTGGACTTTAGACTCCAGATTTTCGTCCTCAGAATTTTGTCCCTGTTTAGCCATCCCAAACGGCCGAACTTGACCATCTTTTTGGCTATTGGGGCTTGACCCTTGGTCGACCACTGAGCATTTCCTATTTGATAAGTTCACCTTGGATGTAACCTTTCAGACTTCTGTCCTCGGACTTCCATTCGTGTTTCTCCATTTTGCACGGTTATCCTGTAGCACCTTCCCAATCCTGGCAACATGGACTCTAGAACCCAACTACCAGAATGTTGTCTTCCCTGCATCATTCGAAATAGTCTTCCTACAGTTGAAACCCGAATGCCTAAATGGTGACTCAAATGGCCTCCAAATCAAAAACGGACTTCGACCCAATTCCTAAAAATGAGCCTTCTTTCACACCAACCCTTTATTGATCAAATCCAAGAATGAGAAAGTAATTGGGAGTGCCTTACCTTTTTTTCCCTTCCAAATGGTATTCTACCAGGGGAAGTCTGACCCATCAGGCCCAAGTCGTCCATTAGCCTCCCAGAATTATTGTGATCAAGTGTTGGAATTTTCTAAAATTATTATTCTGGATCTAACTTTCATTTGTAGGAACTTTTTTGAGGCTGCATCTACATGTTTAATGTTGCTTACTCCTATCTCTTTTTGCAAGATTTATGGAATCCGGTGCAGAAGCCTATGGTGCCAACAAGGAAAAAGGTAAATAAACTGCCAAAGCACCTCGAGGAAAGGAGGACAAGGATCAAATGAGGTACAAATTCTAGGGAGTGCCATTACACTCTAGAGTCACCACTCTTTGGAGAGACATCACAGATACCAATATCGGGCATGTCGATATTGATGAGTTTACATAGAGAGTTAGGGTGAACCCAAAAATAGACAATGCAAAATTAATTAGAAGCAACAGACTTGCCAAGGCTATAGGTTTCCCGCTAGCTTTAGTGGTCCCAAAGCTAGTAATGGCATGCTAGGAGGCGTATCAACTTGAAACCAGAACCATAGTGGATAGAGATGGCAACATCCTCACTGATATGTCCCCTCTCAAGATAACTAAAACTTTCCACATTCCCACATTTGAAAGCATGGAAACCCCAACCATAGAAGAGTGCAAAGAATTATGCGATCAGAATCCTATGAGATGTAAGAAACTGATTCATCAATACTGGATAAAAGATAGGAGGGTAGTGTTGGAAAAGTCCCTCAAGAGCTCTTTTGCAATGATTTCTTCAAAGATTATCATGACCTGGTCACCCTACTAAGCAGAGTAATGGGCCTTCCTATTACGGCCTTCTTCCAGGAATGGATGTTATATTTTGTTGAACAAATTCTCCATGGTGATGATGATGCCTTCTATTGGGGGGAAATAATCAACTATTGCTTTCACGAGAAATTTATTAGTGTAAAGAAAACCTCCAAGTTCTACATGACATCCTACCTAGTCTATTCACTCACCAATTGGTGACATTATAATGGATTGACTGTAGTACCCAATGAGGTATCAAGAAGAGAGCTTAAGCCCTATGAAAAATATCCACAACTATAGTATAGGAACTTCAAGAAGGACTATTGTAGGGTAAATGATGCCTTAATTGCATAAATCATTCGATCTCTTGGAGGTGACTTTGACAGAAGAATATCTCATAGTGCCAAGGCCCTTCTTAAGAACCATGCCTTCTTTTTTATACAATTCCCCAAGTTCACCTACATTCGTGCCCAAGGATTCACAGAAAGGACAAATAAGTTACCCTGGTACCCCAATGACCGGATCATACTATTGGATCTGACTTGGCAGTTGCGACACATTCACAAAATTTTGAGCAACCACAATCTAGCAGGGATGCCTTATCCTATCGGGATTGGCCAAGGAATGTACAAAATTCATACCTCCCAATGTGCGGGTAATTCAAAAAAAGAGCTGGCCGAGTACCACTTTAGGTAGCATACAACTCAGACGCGAATGGACCCATACGGTCATATAAGAACAACACTTGGACCTGAGTATGCCCATCTCCACCATGTTGAGGATTTTTGGGCCAACTGCAAAGACGATCTTGAGGTGCGATTGCGACACTATATGTGAATGATAGCCCACTACATACGAAGAGTGAACCGATGTCCGGTTCTAGATCAGCTTGAGGAGGATGAGAGCACGGTGATCGATCCAAGATATAGTGCCATCAAGAATATGCCATTCCCTTTAAATGATTGGGATGAGCAAGAGGTTAATGACCTTGACATTCTCACCAAGCCCATTGAGGCTTGGAAAAAAGCATGGATCGATGGGAAGGTCACTCGACTAGAACAACAAGGAGTTGCCTTGAAATTCAAGGGACTCAAAAGTGAGCCAAGTAGTTTTTATGCTGGGGTGGTTGCTGCTACAATTGGAGAAACATCCAAATCCCCACCATCCATCAAATCTAAGAAGGGAAAGGAGGTTGGTGAGAAAAAACCTAACCCAAAGGTATATGATCGAAAGGCCTCAGAGGGCGAGCCTCCTAAAAAGCACTGAAGAAAAGGAAACATTGTAGAGATGCCAATAATACTTGAAGATCCACTCCTCGAGGGCAAGGAGGTAGAGGCTGACCCTCTAAGGTCTCCACCTACTTCATCTGCTGCAGTTGCTACCGCTATTGCCACTATCCCACCCACTTCACTCATAGTAACTACTTCCTCTCCGCTTGCAATGGAAATTTTTGTCCACCTTGCCTCCACTTCTTCGATCATGCAGGTCATATCAATGTATTCATCTTCTACAACAACCTCACCGGACTCGTCATCCTCCATGTCCCCTTCCCTTCCACCCACTTTATCTACTATTGCAATGCCTGCCCTCACTCTCCCAGAGTCCTTCATCAAATATATGCAAAATGTTCCATCTAAGCTTTCGGGAATGCTTGCGAATCCCATGGTGCAAGTTGTAATCGCCCAAGCAATGGTTAATGTCCCAACTCTCCCTCCTCCTAAAGAACCACCTAAAATGGAGGCTACAATGGAAATCTTGAATGAGCTCGAGCGATCGCAGTTGGAGGTAGCCGAGAGGCCCGAAGATGAAGATTTTGAATATCACGAGAATCTAATGTTTGAACATCATATGATCGATGAGGTGGCCTTTGAATCCTCCAGTGAAAGCAGTGAGTAGTGTAACTCAGATTTTTTGGAACTGTGGAAGATGCTAAAGCTGCACAAGATTAAACATCAATTCTAATCTAAATAAAACAACAAAGAACGATAAGTCAACATGATTAATCTAAACTAATAAAAACTAGAATGATCTCATTGAATATGCAAATACTTCCTTGATTTATCTCAATTGCCCTTCTCCATCTTGTTGTATTGTTATTCTTGCCCTCAGATTTTTGTGTTTGAATGCAAGCATAACTTCGTCGAGTGTCTCAGCAAAATATCGAAGATTTTTTCTTCTCAAAAGTGTATAATGATTTCGGGAGGAGGAATAATGATAATGACAGGCCATTTTATAGATTTGGTGTTTTCAAATGATCGGCTCAGATTGAAAGAGAGATCAAAAGATGAGATTGATGAATGCCATGCGATGAGTTATGTGACAGATAGAATGCGAGTTAGAACGTGAGTTCAACTGCAGGTAAAGACTAATTTTAGAACATGAGTTAGAACATGAGTTCCAATCTTCATCTTCAAAAATAAAAGAAATAGACTTTGTATGCAAAAGCCAAAGTTAGAAGTTGGAGAATAAATGCATGATAAATGCATGTGAATGCAAACTTGAGTTAGTTAATTAAATAAAGATATTTAATTAATAAATATAGATCATGCATACGACTTGGAACTAGTTAATCGACTAGTTGTGACGAAGAGTTCTCTCATAGAGATAACTCGAGTCAGATGATAAGTGCATGTAAGAGATAACTGAATGTTAGAGGAATGTGACATAATTAATTAAATAATGAATTAAATGTTAATTTAATTCAACATTCGAAATATGAGACTTTTAATTAAATAAATAAAGTAATTTATTTAATTTGGCTGTTGAAAAGGATAAAATGAATAATTAAATAATAAATATTTAATTATAGATGAAAAGGGGTTAAATGAATAATTAAATAAAGATATTTAATTATAGTTGGAAAAGTATGATAAAGGGGAATTAAATAATAACTTATTTAATTGATAGATAAAGGGGAAAGAATTAATTAGTTCGCAACATAATTAAACAAATATGATTTATTTAATTAATTAAGTTGAATAAACGATGATTATGAATTAATGAATTAATTAAAAAGGGTATTTAATTAATAGAGGAAATATGTGTTAGAAAGGCAATTAAATAAGTAACATTATTTAATCAAGACGACGGACTATAGAAAATTATGTTGAAATGTGTACTCGCAAGCCTAGACCAATTTTCGGTATCTATAGTTTGCCCCTCTTTGATACAATATTGGTACAACATTGTGTCAAAGAAAATATTGCCCGGTCGTGCCCCTGTATGAAACAAGTTAGGGTATACCCCAGTGAAAGGAAGAATGACAAGGAGGTAGTGGTATGCCCCCTTGAGCGGATAGGCTAGTTTGAAGAACATGAGTATGCTCTCAAAATGGATAGATAATGGTGGTGAAGATGCAGAAAAGAAGAAATGTTAGCATGCATGATTTCAGAATGTTAGTAAGAAATAGTTAATGTTGGTTAATTTGAGAAAAAGACATAATCTTCGATATATTGCCAAATACACTATACTTGCTTGTTATCATCATTGGGCAGGACATGACACAAATGGATAGTACACACTGTGATATGAGATAGACCTAGTGTACAAAGTCATCCATCTGCGAAAAACAGATAGTCGTAGACAAGGAGTGTCAAAACGTAAACTAAGGACAAGATTGCCCTAGTCATTGTTATCGACACAAACCACAGACAACAGACAAATAAAATACAGATCATGATACGTCATTGCTCCTCTAAATCCTTGATAGGACATCCTTGAGGAAGCTAGTAACATGACTCAAAAACCAATGTTAAAAAGATAGTTGACAGACAACAACCAAAGAAAAAGAATTCTGAGACATTGTTGCTTCTCTAAATCCTTCAAGGGACATCCTTGAGAAAGCTAGTAACAGGATCTTGCACAAATCGATAAAAATATAAGACAAAATAAGATATAAAGTCATAAAGCCAAATAAATGTATTCGCCAAAACTTGATCTTGTGGGATTGTTTGATGTTTGATGTTTGACATAGCGTAATGTGAGAGAATGACACATACCGCATAAGATGTTGAGTCTAGTTTTAGCTTGGTGACTTCTGTATAAGGCATGACAAAGCCTGGTTTCAGTAAGAAACGTGTCGTATAAGACGTTGGAGTCTGATGACGTTGAATTGACAAGCCACATGAGACTATGACAATTTGATGACGTCTGTTGACAAGAAAGACATATCTTGCTAAGACATGGGTTGATCGCTTTGACAATGTGTTTGATATTGACTTGATGACTATTTAGACATTTTTCCTTGTTGATGCATGACTTGTTTTGATTCTTTGACTTATAAATTGTGTGTGTGTAGATAGTGTATGACATGAGATGTTACTTTAAACTATGATATGTAACGTGTGTGATAGTGATTGTGAATGAACCCTATTGGACTGACCTAGTGTGGTCTTGGGAGCTCATCAATTGATTAGCCTTGCCTATGTTGTACACGCAGAGACCTCGTAGTTCGACACAACCAATGACTTTGAATATACAAAGAGTCATGATTTAAATGTGTGTGATACATGACAAACCTAGACTGATAGACCTAATGCCTTGGGGGCACATCAATTGATGGCCTTGCCTACGTCCCAGTTGCAGAGGCAACGTAGTTCGACTATGTCTACGACTGACTTAACATGACCAACTTGACATGATTGACTAGACATGACTGACATGACATGATGGACTAGACATGATTGACCTGACTCGGTTTTTGGGATTTTTTGACATTTTTCTGATTTTTTTTTTTGGATTTTTGAAGTTTTCTAATGTTTTTGTTTTTTTCAGGACATTTTCTGATGGTGCGATGCTATGTACAAGGTGTTAGGGCACAAAAAAAGGATTTTCCCCCAGTTGGGAATAGGATTTGGAAGATGCAATGGATCATATGACGGAATGGACGTTTAGATGTCAATCATTCCAAATGATGGATAGGACAACCATTTATTTTGAATGATGGTGAAAAAGTCTGATTAGAATGATGGTAGACAGAAGAGCGAGCTTGACTACACATGGCGCCTGTTTGCCAGGTTTTCACCATGGTACTTATCCATAGCGCCACTGAAGCGGTTTTCACTAGTGCACGGATTTATTTCTCTTTACTGTTTTGATTTTCTCAATTTTTTATTTTTTTTGGTGTTACAAAGATGCCTATTTGCCAGGTTTTCATCAACGTAGCCATTTTTTTTTTTTCCATTTTTTTCATTTTTTTGTATTTTTCCAAATTAAGACATGGATTCTCAGAAGCTAAGCATAGAACCTCTTTAGATGCAGACTGTTGATAGGTGACAAAAGTGGATCTCCTTCAGGAGTAGATAGTTGGTACGCTCCTGACCCAAAGGCTTCTATGACAATGTACGGCCCTAACTAGTTAGGCTCAAACTTTCCTAGTTTCTCTAGTTCAGCTTGGTTCTTCGGATTCTCCATTAATACCAGGTCACCAATGTCAAACTGTCTATTGAGAACCTTCCTATTGTAGCTCCGATGAAGATGATTTTGATATGCTTGCAAATGATCTAATGCTTTATGTCTTCGTTCATCCAGTAATTCAAACTCTTGTAGCCTAGAGACACGGTATTCTTCATCATCGACATGACCTTTCAAAGATACCCTTAGAGAAGGTATTTTGACCTCTATAGGTAAGATAGCTTCGGACCTGAACACGAGGGAAAATGGAGTGGTGTCGGTGGGAGTGCGGATGCTTGTGCAGCAAGCCCATAAGGTAGGATTAAGTTGTAGGTGCCAGTCACAACCAGCGTCATTGACAGTCTTTTTAAGGATTCTAACAATGGTTTTATTAGATGCCTCAGCTTGGCTATTACCTTGTGGGTAATACGGGGTGGAAAAATGATGCTTGATGTGGAATTCTTCACATAAGTGGCATACTTCTTGGTTCTTGAATGGGCGGCTATTATCTGTGATTATGGATTATGGTACACCATACCGACAAATGATATAGTTCAGAATAAACTTAGATATTTGGGTGCCAGTGATGTAGGTCATGGGAATGGCTTCAATCCACTTGGTGAAGTATTCGGTACGGGTAATGATGAATTTGTGGCCGTTGGATGATGGTGGGTGTATCTTACCTATGAGGTCGAGTCCCCATTGGGCGAAAGGCCATGGTCAAGTAATCGGTCAAAGCTCCTGTGCTGGCGCTCTTATCAAGTCTCCATGTATTTGACATTGTCTACACGTCTTCACAAAGACGTATGAGTCTTTCTCCATAGTAGGCCAATAGTAACCTAGTCTCGTAATCTTATGGGCTAAGGTTGGACCACTCGAATGGGATCCACATATACCCTCGTGCACTGCTCGCAAAGTTGTTTGTGCTTCTTCAGCGTCGAGACATCTCATTAGGGCATTGTCTAAGGTGCATCTATATAGGGTTTCTCCGATGATGGTGTACTTGGCAGACTTACGGATGAAGGTTCGATGTTGGTTATTGGACAAGTCTTGAGGTAAGGTTTGATTTGTTAGATGGTCAAATATTTCTTTATACCAAGGAGACGTAGGACCAACAATGGTACACACCATCACAGTATCAGGGATATCGTAAGCAGGGACCAATAGCTATTCAACCAGAAACTCAAACTTAGGCACGTTACTCGGAATATCCAACAAGGAACCCATGGTTGCCATAGCATCTGCAGCTCTATTCTGAATTCGTGGTATTTGTTGAAAAGTTATGTCCTTGAAATATTGTTTGAAACTATCAACCATTCTCTTGTAAGGGGCAAGCTTCTCATCCTTAGTCTCATAATCATCATTGACCTATTGGATTACCTATTGACAGTCGCCAAAGACATGTAGGCTCTTAATGTTCCATTGAACTGCCATTTTTAAACCTATCACTAAGGCTTCGTATTCTACTATATTGTTTGTACAAGGAAATGCGATCCTGAATGATTTAGGAATGGTATCACCTTGAGGTGTGACAAATAAAATACCAGCCCCTGAACCACGATTTGTATGTGACCCATCAAAGTATAGTTTCTAGTCGATTTTAATGTCAATGTTGAATATAAATTCATCTAGAAAATCTGCCACTAAGGGATGATCTGCTTTTATAGGTGCATCAACTAACTGATCTGCAATCACCTGTCCTTTTATAGCCTTCCTCTCGACATACTCAATGTCATACTCACTAAGTATCATGACCCATTTAGCCAATCGGCTTGTCAAAGCTGCCTTACTTAGAAGGTATTTGAGTGGATCAATTTTTGCAATTAACACTGTTTGTCGATTGAGCATGTAGTGCCGAAGTTTTTGGGTAGCAAAAACTACCGCAAGACAGGCACATTCTATGTTGCTGTAATTCAATTCATAGCCCACTAAGGTACAACTAATGTAATAGACCACTCTCTCATGACCTTGATCATCTTTTTGTGCGAGAAGAGCCCCTAATGCCGACTGAGTTGCTGAAATATACAAGATCAAAGGCTTTCCTTCTGTAGGTGGCATTAAGACTGGTAGAGTTAGCAAATAGTCCTTGATTTTTTGGAATGCTTCCTAGCATTTAAGCATCGACACAAATGGTACTCCTTTCTTGAGTAGATGTTGAAATGGATGAATCTTATCTGCCAGTTGTACTATGAATCGCCGAATTGACTATAGTCTGCCCTGTAGAGTTCTGAGTTGTCCTATGCTGACTGGAGGAGGCATTTCTATGATAGCTCTTACCTTCTCTGGATCTACTTCAATGCCTCTTTCAGAGATGATATACCGTAACAGCTTCCCTGATTTGACTCCAAAGACACACTTCTTCAGATTCAGACTGACATTGTAGTTCTCTAGCCATTGGAATATCTTATTTAAAACCTTTAAGTGAGCTTCTCTTGTTTCTGATTTTGCTATAATGTCATCAACATAATCTTCCATAAGAATGTGTACAAAGTCATGGAAAATTGTAGTCATTGCGTGTTGGTAAGTAGCTCCTGCGTTCTTAAGCCCAAAAGGCATAACATTCCAACAGTATGTGCCCCAAGGACATGTGAAAGTTGTCTTATGTTGGTCTTCAGTTTCTATTTTAATATGGTTGTATCCCGAGAAACCATCCATGAGGGATAGCATCTCATACCCTGCTGTAAGATCCACTATCATATCTATATTCGACAAAGGGAAGTCATCTTTAGGACACGCCTTGTTGATGTCTCTAAAGTCTGTACAAATTCGAATGCCCCTAGTTGGTTTAGTCACAGGTACTAGATTTGATATCCAATCCGCATAGTCAATTGTCCTTATGAATCCCATGTCCAATAGTTTCTTAAGTTCTACCTTAACCAATAGAGCAATTTGCGGATGCATCTTCCTTAGTTTCTGTTTGACTGGTTTGATACCTAGCTGGAGTGGTAAATGATGCAATATTAGGTCTGGATCCAACCCAGGCATGTCAGCATACGACCATGCAAAGTTTACTTGTCTCTTTTTGAAAAAGTCTTTGAACTCATGTTATTCTGTCTCTGATAAAGAAGCCGCAAAATATACTATTTGAGGATTCTCTTCTGTTCCTATGTTGACTGCGATAGCCTCTTCCACTAGCATGGGTGACTTTTCCTGTGCAATGGGGAGAATATTTAAACCTCTATCCTTGGGTGCCTGTGAGAGGTTTTCACCCTCAGATACGTCCTTTATTTTGGCTTTTTCTTCGTCCAAAGGTGCCTTTGAGTTTTCACCTAGGGACTCATCATTGTTCTTTTCATTGGCTTGTTTCTTTTTATCCTCATTTTTGTGACTAGAGGTGTAAATAGACTCCCCAAAATATGCTTTATCATCCGGGTCTATGGTAAAACCAGCTTTATGATCCCCTCTTGGCATGCCTTCTCAAAGTCCCATGAACTCAGCAATTGCTTCGTCATTCTCGAATGTGTCTAAGATAGGTGTACCTTGTTCATCACGGTCTATAAGTTCAGGATATATGAGGGGCATCTCATCATCGGAGTTTTTAAAGGTAGCCACTGAGAGGGTGAATAGTGAATGGTTGACATGGTCACAGAAGTTCTGGACTAACTCTTGTTGGGTCTTTTCCTTATGGGTAGGTAAACGTTGATGTGGAACCATTGCCTAGGATAGGTCGTTAGAAGATGGTGGTTCAGGTGCCCAAGATGCACAATCGAATTTTTCCCAATAATAGATCTTATGCCATTCTTCTTTGGAAAAATGTTTCTTAGGACAAGGACTAGATGGTTTGGATATAGGTTTCACGTTTAGGTCCAATTCTCCAAATAGTGCATCTATGTTCATGGTGCTAGTGGATGAAAGGGAATCCCATTCACCATCGCTTGAGTAAGGGGATTCATCAAAGATTGGAGGGTTGTCGTAAAATGGGGGAGTTGGATCATGAGATGTCTCTGTGTCTGTGTAAGCAGTCACTTCCTCTTGAAACAGTGACGAAGTACTAGGAAACCCAATTCTAAGTGGCTGATACCCTAGCCCTAAGTATTTTGGTCATGGGTAAACAGTAATTGGTTCTTTCCTTCCATTTTGATATAGTCCTAACCCACTCTGCCCGTCATAGCCTTCCTTTTGCATTATCTTAAAGCCTTTTCCATATTGGTTCTTAGCTATTTGAATAGACGAGGAGGGGTATTCACATTCTTCTTGATACAACCAGGAATCACCTTGGTCCACAATTTCCTCGCTTAGTTCTCCCCATTTGATCAATGTCGTTGTAGGGGGAACATTGAATATGACTATTGACTGTATTCTATCTGCCATATGTAGGCCATATGCCTTAGGTGGAATTAGTTGACAAACACAGTATGATGCCTTTATACAATACTCGCCAAAGCCCTTGTCTTGGATTTCAAGTTTAGGAGTAATTGATGGAGGTGTGAATGATTTCGACCTAGTAAGATGTGATGAGTCAATGTATTGGGATGAATTGGATGATGAAACTTCTTGATTAACTGGTACTTGGCATTGTGGAATTTCCTTTAGGCTTGTACAATACTAAAACGGATCTGGATCACCATCAATAGTGATCTCGGTGCCATTATGTGGAAATTTGAGACATTGGTGATACATTGAAGGTATAGCTTTCATTGTGTGTATCCAAGGTCTACCTAACAACAAATTGTACGAAAGAGTGAGATCCAAGACTTGGAAGCTGGTGTTCATGATTGCTGGACCAATTCTGATAGGGAGTGTGACCTCTCCTTTGGATGATCTTTCCTCATCATCGTAAGCCTTGATGACGATACTCTTAGAGGTATCTACGCAATCTTCTGAGAATCCTAATGCCTTAACCAATTTTAGGGTACACAGGTTCAAACCTGCTCCTCCATCTACCAAGACTCATCTGACTTTGGTTTCATGGACTAAGACTTCAAGATGTAATGGGTCATTATGATCAGATTTTTCTATCGAGTAATCCTATTGGGAAAATGTAGCATGGTGCGAATTGGTTAAATATCCCACCATCTCTTCGAAACGATTGACATCTAAATTAGTGGGGATAGTTGTGTTCTAAAAAAGCTCTATCGAGAATGGCTCGATGCTCAGGTGATAAGCTCAATAGTTCCAAGATAGATATTTGCATAGGGGTTTTACTCAATTGATCAAGAAGGTTGTACTTGAACTTGGAAGCTTGTGTAGATGGCTCAGAAGAAGGACCTGGAATAGTGATCTTGGTTCTGCGTGTGTTGACACTACATTCTGGAGGCTTCTTAATGGTGAAGGTATCAACATGCTCATCTACAGCACAGAGGCTATTTATAATCTTTCCTTTTCCATAGTCAAAATTGGTATTTGCGTAATTGGTTGATGGATCGGTCTTAGTTCCTGAACCGGAGGCTTTTCCTTTCGTGTGGTCATGTAATGGGTCCTCGAAGACCTTATGATCACTGTTCTTGGTGTTTTTCTATCCACCGACCTCTATGGTTCCGTTCTCAACAAAGTCTTGGATAATGCCCTTGAGTTGGTGACAATTTTGTAGGCTGTGTCATTTTATTTGATGATATTCACAATGGGCTTTGTCATCCCACCAGGAAGGTTTAAATTGTCCAGGATCATATTCTCTTGGCTCCAACGATTTGATGAGATTGTGTTTGATCAATTCTTTGTAAATAACCTCGATCGGTTGTCCTAGAGGAGTAAATTCATGTGTTGGAAATCTTCTTTGAGGTCATTGTTGCTATGAATTTTGGAGATAGTTAGCCGTTTGATCTGGATTATCCATTGTGTCTTGATTTTGGTTGTATCCTCTCAGTGTGATAACTGGCCTTGTATGTATGTTTTTAGCATCGACAATGCCATCATTTGTAACATTCTTGTTTCTGGACCAGAATTGTCTTCTATCATTTGGCGCATTTTGATTTTGGACAATAGGATTCCTACCTGGTACCTTTATTTCGTCTTTGTCAATAAGGCCTTTCTCAAGGATGATACCTTTCTATACCAAGTCTAGGAATGAGGTACAACAATGTACTCTTAAATCACTCCGCAGTTTTGGATTGAGGTTCTCTAGGAATATTGTGACCTTTTGCTTCTCTGGTATCTCAACTGGACATCTGCTAGCTAGACTTCTCCACCTCTGAAAGAAAGTGGTGAAATTTTTTCCATCCTCTTGTGTCATGTTGCACAAGGTTGCTATTGTTATCTCATTGTCTATGTTGAAGGTGAAATGTTCGACAAACTTTTCAGCTAATTCTCCCCAAGAGCGTATACCATATGGTAGTTGAGAAAACCATTCCAGTCCTATCCCAACAAGGGTTCATGGAAATAGTCTCATCAAGTATGTGGGGTCATACGATATGTCCATGCATGCTATTGAGAACTCCCTAATATGTTCTAGAGGATTCTTTTCCCATTATACTTAGGCAAAATCGGTATAATGTATCCATGGGGAAAAGGTGTCATGTAAAGTGCTTTGTGAAATGGACATGGACATAAGTCTTGTGTTGAGATAGTTCATTTGCCTGACATAGACATATTATCCATTTGTTGTTGGAGAGTTTGCATTTGATTCTGAAGGACATCGATTTGTGTCAAGGACATGGTGTTGGTGTTGCTCGGATCAATGTAGACGTTCTGATATGCCATGTTTTGCAACGGGTTGTGATTTGGTGAAGGAATATATCCCGTTTGAATAGTCCGTTGTGGGTTAGGAATATATCCTATTTGAATGGTTTGACTTGGTGGAGGAATATATCCTGTTTGAATGGGTTGACTTGGTGGAGGAATATATCTCCTATTTGAATGGTCTGATTTGGGATAGGAATATTTGTACCCACTTTGGATCTCTTACCAATCGTGTTGGTGCCAAAGGGGTTGGATGAAGTTGCTCCTGTCATAAATTGTAAACCTTGTGTTATGTTGAAAGGGGTTGTGTTTACAATTGACGATGTCTGAGTTGGTATGCCAGTTGGTATTGCTGCGATGATTTGAGGCATAGAACCACTGATGTCACTGTTTGCATTGGTTGGGTAGATGTCATTTTCAATGTGTGAACATCAAATCCTGGTGGTAGTGTGGCACCTTCTACTAGCAATTTTGCTAGATAGCGTTGGGGATCATTTGCCAAGTACTCATCCATGAAGGATGCAAATTCAGGATCTTGGACTGCAAACTCTATGTCTTCAACAAAGACTCGTCCATTGGCATCTCTAGTGACAAATTTATCAAGCAATGGTTTGTGTGGTTTGTTCTTCCTAGGTGGTTGAGTGCTGAAAGGATTGATAAAATCGTTGGGGTCTGCCATTTCTTTGTGCCTCTTTTGAGACCTTGTTTCAACCATAAAAAAGTTGCTCAAAATGGGGTAATGCAGACTATGCCTAAGAACTAATATGACCTATTTCTATGTTTTTTTGGATTTTTTGGACAATAAGGATGTTGCTAAAATAATTTTTAGAAAGACGTATACTAAGATGACGTATGGTAAGATGGAAAATATGTAAGACCTCGTGTAAACTATGATTCTAAAATGGGTATAACCTACCTCTTATGGAGTAAATGCATGCAAGGATTTGTTTTGACGAAGGAACCTGATTGTAGGACAAATGACAGTTGACAAGGTGAACTTTCCAAACTAGACTTGTTGAGCTAAAAAAATTCACTAGATCAGACGAAGGTGACTAGGTTTGATGAGTGTGACAAATCGGGACATGAATTTATCCAAAGACGAGGAAACTTATCTATGCTGTGATATGCAATTTCCTAGGGAGTATCTAGATGCATGCAACTTAGGATGACAATGACGAAGATGTGGATTGTAACTAAGATTTCCGAGGAAGTATCTATATGCATGTGACTTTGGATGACTATGACGAAGATGTGGATTGTAACTAACACGTATATGACCACCTAATGGATGCAAGATTTTTGAGAAAATTTTTGACAGTTTCTGTTCGGACTCAGTTTGCAGTTTTGATTGTTCTTTGTTAACAGGCAGATGTGGTTCACCTAACAGCTGCTGCTCAGGATTGGATAGTTGCAGTGTTTCTAATAGTTGCGGTTTTGGATTTGACAGTTGTGGTGTTCCCTATTATGGACTCAAAAAACTAGTTTTCCTTACAGACACTTGTGGTTCAGACTTTGACAGATGCGGTTTTGCATGGACACATATGACTCAGGTTGTGAAACTTCGAGATTGTGAAAATTATGACAGATAGATGTGGTTATTTTCCTAACAGATGTGACTCTCTAATACAGATGCGGCGATTAAACTGATAAATGCGACTCTGTTCCTGACAGTTGCAAAAAAAAATTTTTCGAAAGTTGTTTGACTGAATTTGTTTGTTTGATCAAGATTTTGGCAAATACAGCAAACAACAAACACAACATTCAAAGTATTTTCAGTTTTGTGATGAATGGACTGTTTAGACACGAAAAACACTTAAACCCTAGGCTTTTAGGACAATACTTGTTGAAATCTTACTTGGATTTCTCCTGCTATGCATATTTATAGTGGATGATTAGTAGCTTGACCCCACTGGCTCCCCTCCATGACACTCACTTATACGGGGCAGCCAAACTATAGTACCCATGAATCTCCCATGGCATACTTTTCATCTCTACACGTAAATCGTAAGATTGTAAGACGGCTTCACAGGTCCGACCTGCTGCACCAACAAGTAGATAGGATTTTGGTAACTCTACAACAAGGCTTTTAATTCGGGCATTCCTTTCGTGGGACGCTAACCAACATCGGCGAGAGTCCATTTCTGTCCATTTCGTCAAATTAGTGCACGTGATTCTTGGGGTTTCCCCAAGAATCCACTTTTATATACCGGCTGGAAGTCGCTTGGCTTTAGCGTGCTACCGGTCTGATTCTTCTTGGGGTGAGTACTTTTTCCCACCAAGACAGGCCCAAGTTCTAGAGTCAGCAACTATTTCTCTTACACCCAGGATCGCATGACTGCACAAGGGGAGAGGATACTTCGGTGTATTGAATCGTAAGGGTTTATAGATATGTGCAAAGCACCAAACAAAGAAGACAGTGGTTCTTTTTATTCCAAATGACAATTTTTTATCTATCAAACAGAAAATTCATTTTAATCCCACACAATGATTATCTATTTACCAAACAAAATCTTATTTAAATAAATTAACACAAAGGCATTAGGTCCTGCATGCAATTTATCAGTAGTTCATAGTCTTCAACTTTCATCCTGGCGAAAAATTGTCTTGGGTTTTAATTGTCTTCAAAGCTTCGTCTCGCAAACACTATGTTATTCCTTTAGAATTTATTTAGCTCCAAGTTGTTTTTGTCCACTTGATCCAATGTGTGCTTTGAAGTATTTTTTTTTTTTCTGCACATGCACAAACCGAACAAAGCGAAAAACCTAATAGCTAGTCAAGACAAATCTGATTTTTGGAAATATTTTTGACTGTAAAAATAAAACTACAGAGAATAGAACCATACTTAAATTTCAAGAGCTTTCTAAAAATGTAAATAAATCTGAAAGATTGTCTGTTTTGCACCTGAAATTAATTTTTTATAAAAAAATAATAAAAAAATTATTAAAAATCTAAAACAGATCCAAAAAATATGATTTTTTCAGTGAAGGTGCCTGACATAATTTCAAATCTGCATAAAACATTTCATGAATAGATCTGCAACCATTTGTGAGATTCAAGAAAATATCTATGAAACCATAATTTTCAAAGATCTATTGTTTGAATAAAAATTTTTTATCCAAATTTAAATCTTTTTCTAGAAATGTAAACATATCCAAAAAATTCGACAAATTTCTCTCAAAATTGATATTTTATGAAAAATAACAAAAAAATTATAAAAAATTCAAAACATTACCAAAAAATATGATTTTTCTCGTGAGAGCTGTTGAGAATATTGTCTACTTGCGAACAAATTTTCGTGAAAAAATATGTAGTCTTGTAAAAGTTATGGTCGATTCATGTCGGGTTCACCAAATGTAACTCAGATTTTTTGGAATTGTGGAAGATGCTAAAGCTGCACAAGATTAAACATCAATTCTAATCTAAATAAAACAACAAAGAATGATAAGTCAGCATGATTAATCTAAACTAATAAAAACTAGAATGATCTCACCGAATATGCAAATACTTCCTCGATTTATCTCAATTGCCCTTCTCCATCTTGCTGTATTGTTATTCTTGCCCTCAGATTTTTGTCTTTGAATGCAAGCATAACTTCGTGGAGTGTCTCAGCAAAATATCAAAGATTGTTTCTTCTCCAAAGTGTATAATGATTCGGGAGGAGGAATAATGATAATGACAGGCCATTTTATAGATTTTGTGTTTTCAAATGATCGGCTCGGATTGAAAGAGAGATCGACGGATGAGATTGATGAATGCCATGCAATGAGTTATGTGACAGATAGAACGCGAGTTAGAACGTGAGTTCAACTGCAGGTAAAGACTAATTTTAGAACATGAGTTAGAACATGAGTTCCAATCTTCATCTTCAAAAAAAAAAAAATAGACTTTGTATGCAAAAGCCAAAGTTAGAAGTTGGAAAATAAATGCATGATAAATGCATGTGAATGCAAACTTGAGTTAGTTAATTAAATAAAGATATTTAATTAATAAATATAGATCATGCATATGAGTTGGAACTAGTTAATCGACTAGTTGTGATGGAGAGTTCTCTCATAGAGATAACTCGAGTCAGACGATAAGTGCATGTAAGAGATAACTGAATGTTAGAGGAATGTGACATAATTAATTAAATAATGAATTAAATGTTAATTTAATTCAACATTCGAAATATGAGACTTTTAATTAAATAAATAAAGTAATTTATTTAATTTGGCTGTTGAAAAGGATAAAATGAATAATTAAATAATAAATATTTAATTATAGATGAAAAGGGGTTAAATGAATAATTAAATAAAGATATTTAATTATAGTTGGAAAAGTATGATAAAGGGGAATTAAATAATAAATTATTTAATTGATAGATAAAGGGGAAAGAATTAATTAGTTCGCAACATAATTAAATAAATATGATTTATTTAATTAATTAAGTTGAATAAAGGATGATTATGAATTAATGAATTAATTAAAAAGGGTATTTAATTAATAGAGGAAATATGTGTTAGATAGGCAATTAAATAAGTAACATTATTTAATCAGGACGATGGACTATAGAAAATTATGTTGAAATGTGTACTTGCAGGCCTAGACCAATTTTCGGTATCTACAAGTAGCTTGACACATAATTAATCCAAGAAATAGCTCATCCATAGCTCAAAGCAAAGTTGAACAAGTAGCTCAAGGAGATCGAGGACCAAGAGGTTGAAGGATAGCCTATGATTGAAAGAATTGTTTCTCCAGAGACTGAGGCCAACACGTCTCTAACCGAAAGACATGATCGAACCCCAGAGCATGATGAGGAAGCATCCCTCCATGAAGATGAATAGGAGGATAAGATTGAATATTATGAGTATGATCAAGATAAAGAAGAAAAGGATGTTGAAAGGGAAGACCCCTTCGAAAGACAATTTCTCACCAAATCTCCTATAAAATGTATAATGCTCATACAAGATTCTGATGAGGAGAAGGAGGATGCAAGGGTTGAGAAGGAGGTCCTTAATGTCAAAGCCATTGAACTTAGAGTGGAGGATAGAAAGGATCAATGTGAATCACCCAGGGAGGGGCCCCAAATGCCCAACCAACTAGGAAATCAGCTTATGTAAAAGACTCTAGCCCTAAAATATCCTAAAGCAAGGCTAGAGGCAATACTGGCTAAAGCACAAATAAGTACCAAGAAGGAGAGGAAGCCAAGAATTGGATCAAAGGTAACCATGGATGCCTCGGGATCTAGGGTAGTGCAAATAGCTATGTTGGTGGTTGGAGAACAAGGAATAACCTACAACGTCTCCACGATCAACATGGGAGTGGCCACTAGGGAACAAAAGGTCGACCACCTCCAAGAATCAGTCGCAATGGTGGTGCACCTTATCCAGTAGGATAAAGTTTCAAAGGAAGAGCTTAAGGCACAGGTGGCTAATCTAATGGCCTACATTCAACAATGGTCATCCCCGGATGAACTACCTACCATGTCATCGAATCCACCGCAATTGTTGTCCCAAGAGAAAATCAACAAGTTGAAAAAAATGACAAACTTGGATAAGACAAAGGAAAATTGGTTTCGGTAGGTCTTGGAGATTGGGAACACGTGCATCAACTTGGTTGTCTGAACAACAAAAATTTCTTGGAGTTGTAGAAGTCTCTTGGTGGCATGAGCTGAATCTATGTGGAGTTCCTGAAGAAGTACGGATTCGCCTACCTGACGATCGAGGCTATCCTCACGCTGCCAAGTGAGGTTTGCGAGAATGACCTTGCCTTCAAGAATGATGACCACTGGTTAGTGGATGTGTGGAAGCAAGATTTTGATCATCAAAAAGAAAGGATGGAGAAGATCCTAGAATGAGTAGTTACGAATATTAAATGGGCCATGGAGGCTAGAGGAGATTGTGCTAGGTACCTCAAGTTGATGACAGGGTATGAGATGCCTACTGTTGAGATCAATCTAGAGAGCATAAAGCCTCATTTGCTAAAGAGCATGGAGAACGGGATGTCATCTGAGGTTACCATGGATTTCATGAGATTTGTTGCTCGAGATTTTCAAGAATAATGCTACCAAATATGACGAAGACTAGGAAAAGCTCGTTAACAATTCCAAGGAATGGAGTTACCAGGTGCTAAGATCTGAAATCATGGAGGTTGACAAGCTTCAAATGATGATATTGAGATCCATGGAGTATGAAGCTTTGAAGAAGTAGGAAGTCAACCCTGTCATTGATGAAGAATTTCTAAAAGAGTAGTTGTAGCAAAGAGCAATTAGCAAAAAGAAAAAACTGTTGCAGTGCTGCCACTAGAGGATAAAACAGGGAAGAGACAAAAGACATATTTTAAAAATGTGATATGTTTGGGGTAGGTGACACCCTAGTAGAAATTGAATCTTGGCCACACAATAGAATTGAATCTTGGCCATTCATTTTGTGTTTTTAAAACTATAAATAGGG
This sequence comes from Sequoiadendron giganteum, assembly GCA_007115665.2. Classification (NCBI taxonomy): domain Eukaryota; kingdom Viridiplantae; phylum Streptophyta; class Pinopsida; order Cupressales; family Cupressaceae; genus Sequoiadendron; species Sequoiadendron giganteum. The sequence continues at coordinate 183,902,546 of CM021105.1, read as the reverse complement.
GTCTCCTCTCATTTTAAGGAAGTTGGGTTGTTGTAAAGGCATGCTGTAGAAATTTTAATAGAAATACATTGACTTGGTGCATTTCTAGATTTCTTCTCATGTTGCATTATTCTTCTCCTCTAAGCTAAATATTTCATTAGATTTTATTTTTTTGTTCTAGTTTACTTTTAGTTAGCTTTGGTAAATGTAGTAATGTTGTTCATGATTGTGAATATCCCTGTTGTGTTGATGCTTTTCTCATCCATACTTTTAGTCATTTGTTGTTGGTAGATGGTTGTCCAGAGTTAGTCTGGACTTAGATTTTAAAAGTTGCCTCTAAAACTTTATCTTTGTTAATACATGTGTGTGGATGAGTGATGAAATATTTGTAGTCCTAGGAAGATAGCATAGATTTCATAATATTGAGAAATTTGTGGTTAAGTGAAATTTTGTTTTGAGAAAACTATCCACAACACTGACCTCCATGATCATTGTTCATCGGTAGTTACAGGTTCCAAAACCTTCTCTCTTCCCTGCCCCTTTTTCCTTTTTTTTAGGAGGTGACCTATGCTAAGGTTCATTGCACATTGTAAAGTCAAATTCAATGATAGGATAGAGTTCACGACTGTTGTTTGAACCTGTAGTAAAAGTGTAGAAATTTCTTATCCAAAGAACTTTGTTCACAGACCCGGTTCTCCTAAAGATTTGACTCACGTAAGACCACCTTGTGATTCCAACAAATCACATCACAAATCAAATGATATATTGCAAGCATCATCATGACCTAACATCCGAGAGACCTTGGGATAGTTTTTTGCAATTTGATTGTGGAAGATTATCTTTCAAGAGAGGTGATGCACCTATGCGTTACCTGTGTTGAGAAGTGCATGAAAAAACCATCAACAGAACTAGTGCTAGAAGGAGGGCATCTTGGAGAAAAATCTTGATCGAATCGGGTCTTTCTCCCTTGAGATATTTCATCGAATCTTGAGATCTACAATGAATAAAGGGGAATTTCAAGAATTATGGCCCCCTGTCTGGGCTAAAGGAGCTAAACGAAGGCAACCATCCATCTCCAATTCACTAGACCAGTCCAATTCTCTTCTGTCTCTGCCCTCTCCATTATCATTGGTAGTACCACCTTCCACTCATCTATTCCAAACAGCCTTCCAGGTGGCCACTCCATCTGGGCTAAACACTACCTTTTAGTCAAACACAGTTCCAAATCCTACTGCTGTCCCTTTGTAGCTGCCAGTTTGTATGGAACAACCGCCTCCACCACCTCCTCCCATGGCATGCTTAGGCAATAACCTATCTACTTTGGCTTTTAATTTCTATCACGATATGCCAAATAATCCTGAAAGCTTCTACACAAAATTCAATGCCCGAGACCTGTAGAGAACTTCAGAGGAACATGTAAGGATTTTTGAAATTGCCTTGAAGACTATGTAGATTATATACGAGGACGTGGCTTGTAGGATCTTCCCTTACTCTCTTAGGGAGGAGGCATTCTACTGGTATGTCAACATCCCATTGGAATGATTAACACTTTGACTCTTCTGAAAGAGGCCTTTCTGCAAAACTTCAAGACACACCAGTTAGCCCTACGAACTCGTACCGACACTTCATGTCAGTCCAAAGAAAAATTGATGAGCTGATCAGTTCATTCAATGATCGCTTCCATAGAGCATACACATGGCTATAGGCCCCATAGGTTTTCAATGATGTTATTTTTTTTCCTATTTATTATGTAGCACTGGACAACCTGACTTCAGCATTGGTCTAAAGGATGCATCCACCGCCTACTCGATTAGTCGATGCATATGCTGAGGCCATTATTGCTAGCACAAATTTGGGATAGAACATCTCTGGTCCGCTACCTTCTCTTAGGAAAATGACACATCTGGCATAGATTCAAGTGCTTACTCAAGCCCTGCAACATCAGACACCCCTGTTGAATCTGGTACCACAGCTACATATGGTTCTACACCCTGGACAACCAATGAACCAGGCACCTCTAGTTCCTCATTATTTTCTACCCCAATAGTAGCAACCTCATCCTTTACCATCCCAAGTGTCGACGTATCTCCAAGCATTTGAATTCACACCCATTCATGAAAATCAGTTGGTTGCACAACCCGTGTTCATCCAGAATTTAGCATCGTAACCAAATAGTGAGAAGGATAGGATTGACGAGCTCACAGAGATGATCAAGAAGATTTCCACAAAAATGATGCAATTGAGGAATTACAATAACCAGCTACAAGCATCATAAAATACCATCCAGGCTAACCTTAATCGTGATAACCGAGATCATCCTAAAACTCGGGACAGTCGGGAACCCAAAACATCATCCAGGTAGAATTGCAACATTTATCAGAATTTAGGTCAGAACTTCGATAGAAGGCATTTCCAAAGACAAAAGTAGACGTGGAACACATGACCCAACAATGGTGGTGTTCCCACACCCCTTGATCAACCTAACAACAATGAGAACACTACAAGCGGAGTTTACTTGGCTAAGGCCGCTTTGTCTGGTTTGTGTCGCATGCACAAAACAAGTCGGCACTCTGAGCTGGATTGTCCAGAATTCCAAACTATTGCCGACATCTTCCATGTTGAGGTCCAGAATGCTATAAATGATTCAGGGTGTAGAGACATCATCTTGTCTGACCCATATGACTCTTTGGTGCTGGTGGTGAATCAGGCTCCTTTCCCAAAGACTGAGTGCAACACACCAGAGCAAGAGGTTGTCAACTTGAGCAGCAATGATAAGAAGAAGAGGTAAGTTCTAAAAGTTGTTTGGCTTAGCTTTTTGATTTAGTAGATAATGATCCTAAAGAGGATGAAGAAGAGCCTAAGGAAGATGAGGTCCAAATCTTTCACCAACGGACTACCCCTTACAACCTCAAGAATAGACAGGTCGGTGGTCATGCTGGGGGTCCTTTTCCAACCTCCACTCCACCAAATAACTTTAGCACCCCTCTTGATCCAAATACGAGTAATAACCTAGGGTTTCCCCATACACCTAAAAGGTACCTCAACAAAAACAAGCAGAAAAACCATAGCCAGGTCCAACCCGCTAGCTCCTCCCAATTTTTTTCCTATGATTAGGAAGTTGAGCAAATGGGGGAGTATATTGCTGAGGAATTTAAAAAGGTGATGCTAAGCATGTCCGCCTTTGAGTTACTAAAGGTGTTTTCCATCAGGAATGCCTTTTTCAAGATGATAAATTGGACTCCATTATTTGGTTCAACTCAAGAGACTCTATCCAAGAGGGTCCCCTTTGACGATCAGTAGAATGAGTCGGTCATTAGACAGATCTTCAACAATAAGGCTGACCCACCTACAAGTCAACAAGCAAATAAGTAGTCTAACAAAGTAAATTGTTAGACACTAACCTGAAATAGGGGCAATGAGAAAGAAAAAGGCCAAGTCACCCAAGTGGATGTTTCTAGGGGATTGTTTTAGGGGAAATTCGAAACTCATCCCTTCCTGACCATCATATGTGTGTTCAGGAAAAACCTCCACAGCTGCCTACTAGATTCGAGAGCCTCTGCCAATGTCATGCCCCTGAGCCTGTGCAAGGTGCTCAGAATAACGCCAACTCCCACCCGGCGGAAGGTAACATAACTTGACAAGACTGAGATCAACATAGTTGGGGAAATTAACATAATACCTATGCAAATTGCTGCTAATCCCCGGATCCAATAGACTATTGATATTCAGGGAGCTGATATCCTGGATACATATGGTATAATCCTAGGAAGGGATTTCACAAGGTCATTGAATGGATATGTTGCGATTGACTACTTGCACATGTGGTTTCCATGGAAGGGAATGTTGAATTAGCTTTAGATTGATTGGGAGTGATGGATGAGATTCATGATTACCAAATATAACAACACGAACGAGGTGTTGTTTGCTAAAATAGATTTGGGGAATTATTCCCTAGTATCATATCTAAACAAGTAGGAATGCCTTGAAGAAGAAGGGACAAACGGGGTTTTCCTCATATTATTCAGCCCACCTACTAATCTAGTCAATACCTCTCAAAGCACTAAAATTCTAATAGAATCCAATGATGTAAAGTTGGGGGAGGATGACAACTTTGGATTGCTAGACAGTTTCCAAATTTTCATTGAAAAGTGCGTACATGACTAGCTTAGTTTGGGAGCCCAAATGAACTTTTAGGAACTCTTCTACGCTATTGGTGTAGGGTACATATTGTTTCCCATTCAGAGTTTGATTATTGTTTGTGTCAAACATCAATTAAACACATTAGAAGACAAACCGCTCTGAAGGATAAATTTGGGTCAGCACCACCCCAATAGACTCGTTTCACCCCTGCACCTCCCCAAAGGGTTACTAAAATGAAGGCCCCACTGAAGGTGAAGGTTGGATCTGTTGGTTCTACATTCAAAGACTCTCCTAGACTTTGGACGTTACGCTTTGACGGGTCTAAATCCAAGCATGGGGTTGGAGCAAGTTTCAAATTGATCAATCCCAAAGGCATGTCGTAGTTCACTGCTCATAGAATTTAGTTTTATTGCACAAATAATGTAGCAGGATATGAGGCTTTGGTCCAGTGCCTCCTAATGGCATGGAGGAAAGGTGTCAAAATGCTCCAAGTTTTGGGGGATTCAGAGTTGGTCATTAAGCAGGTCAAGATGCTTTACTCCTGCTACGATCAAGGACTCACCAATTACAAGCACCGGGTGTGGGATCTACTGGAAGGACTGGATGCACCTAATATCCAACTGATCTCACATTCTTAGAATCATACTGCCAATACCTTAGCATAGGCAGCAAGCACGCTACAACCATTGTCTCTATCTAGCCTCAAAAGATTCACGGTGGAACTCACCTTCATCCCATCAGTACTGGACAATGTAGCCAACTTCCAGGTATTCAATAATGATAAACACATCTTGGATTTTATCACCAGTTCAAAAAATTTTTCTACCCAGATAATCGACGAGGTTGAACCTAAAGAGGCTGACCTGAATATATAGGGGATCATCAACCTGAAGACCAATACCATCCCTAGGGAAATGGTCCAACTAGAAAGGATCTTTGATTTGGATCAGATCAGAGATCAAGATCAGTAGGCTAAGAAGGATACAATTAGTGGCAAATGTGATACCTACAACCTTGGAACAATTGGGAATGCTAAGAACATGTTTATTGGTAAGGTATGCTCTCCTGAGGAGAGAAAGGGTATAATCGAGGCTCTATGGAAGTACTGTGACATCATGGCTTGGAGCTACGAGGATCTTAAGACATATGATACATCAATTATCACCCACACCATCCCTCTCAAACTAAATGTGAGGCCATTTCGACAGTGGCAGCACCTGGTCAATGCCTTGTTAGAACCAATAATATACAACGAAGTAAAAAAGTTGTTGTCAACCAGGATTATCTTCCTAGTTAGACATTCCAAGTGGGTGGCAAACCTGGTTCCTATTAGAAAGAGGAATGGGGAAATCAGACTCTGTGTCGACTTCCACAATCTGAACCAAGCTACGAAAGAAGACAACAATCCAGTACCCTCATTATATGAGGTGTTGTAGATTGTAAACGGCTCTCAGATGATGTCCTTCCTAGATGGATATTCGGGGTACAATTAGGTCATGGTATAGTACAAAGATCAGTACATGATGACATTCACTACCAAATGGGGAACCTTCACTTATAGGCAAATGTGATTCAGACTAATCAATGCTGGTGCTACCATCCAATGTGCTATGGATATTGCTTTCAAGGACCTGATCGGAAAGTGCATAATCATCTACATGGATGATTTGACACTATTCTCAAAGCAGCGGGGTAATCATGTCACTCACTTATGAAAAGTCTTTCTAAGGTGTCACGAATTTGAGGTTTCCCTTAATTCAAAGAAGAGTATCTTCGGTGTCACTGATGGGAAGCTCCTTGCACATATCCTCTTAGAGAGGGGAATTTATATTTACCCAGATCATATCCAATCAATCATGAAGATTCAGAAGCCCGATAGCAAAAAGGAATTAATTTTTTTTTTGGAAAGTTCAACTTTGTCTGCAAGTTCATCACAAGCTTCATGGAAATTTTCAAGCCACTCAATGCCATGTTGAAGCAAGATGCCAAGGTTGAGTGGACTCCAGAAGCAAAACATGCTTTTAAGGAAATCAAGAAAGCGATCATTGACACACCCATGCTGGTCAGCCCCAACTACCTAAAGCCCTTTTGCATATATTCATTTACTTCTGACCATTCGTGTGCCAGTATCTTGATGCATAAAGATGATGAGGGGAGTGAACATCTGATCGCCTTCATGAGCGCACCCTTGAAAGATGCCGAACTCTGCTACCACAATGTTGAAAAATAGGCTTTTCCCCTTGTTAAAGGGGTAAATAAATTTAGGAACTATATCTTGTGTAATAAGGTGTTCGCCATAGTTCCTAACGGAGCAGTAAAGACATTTCTCATGTAGAATGAGCTGGGAGAATGTAGGGAAAAATGGATCGCCTTGCTACAAGAATATGATATGGAAATCCAGCCAATGAGTTTGGTGAGAGGGCAGGCCCTTGCCAAAACAATGGAAAAAGTAGTTCTTGAGGCTAGGCCTGACCTCACAGTGCAGTAGTATTAGCTAGAAGATGTCTCTCCAGGGGAATGGTACAATGACATAGTGTATTATCTATTGAATAAAAAATGTTCGCCTCATCTGCAGGGAGTTCAAAGGCAAGCCCTTAGATTGAAGAGTAGCAGTTACATGTTGTAGGGTGTCATGTTATACAAAAGGAACCATGAGGGTATCTACCTCAGATGCCTTGGTAAAGAGGAAGCTAATCGATTCCTCAAGGAATTTCATGATAGGTTTGGGACTGGTCACAGTTTCAGCCGATCTACTGCACATCAAATATTGAGGGATGGGTACTATTGGCCCATATTTTTCAAGGAGGCTCATAGTCATGTTCGTACCTATCACATATGCCAGACCACAACTTCTCGAGAGAGGAATGTTGTTGTCCCTTTGTAGCCTGTGTTGGAGGTAAAGTCGTTTGCGCAATGGGGTCTCAACTTCATTGGTCCAGTAAGCCCTCTATCATCTGTTGGACATAGGTACATTCTAACCAACTCTAATTACTATAATAGATGGACTGAAGCAATTGCATGTAGGCAATGTACCACTGAATTTATTACTAATTTTCTAGAAAGTTTTATTTTAAATCGCTTTAGTTGTCCTTACACTTTAGTATGTGATAATGGCTCTAAGTTTGCTTCATTGTAATTTGCGGTTTGGGAATTTGACTATGGTATCGCCCTTAGTTTTTCCTCCAATTACTATCCTCAAGGAAATGGCCTTCCTGAATCAACCAATAAGAACCTAATCATCATAATTAGAAAACTGCTTGATAGGAATCCTAAGGGCTGGCATACCTAGCTTCGTTTTTCCCTCTGCGCAAACCACAACCATCACAAGGCTGCCCTCAGGGATTCCCCATATCACTTGGTTTATGGATTGGAGCCTATCTTTCCCATTCATCTAAATATCCCTAGCCTTTGGTTCATCAATGGTTTTTATGAAGGAGGGGACCGTAGAGAAGCTCGCCTCACCAATCTATTACATCTAGAAGAAATATGAGATCGTGCAATAGAAAATTTCACCAAACATCAGGGCATTGTCAAAAGATGGTTCAATCACCGAGCCAAAATTAAACCCTTAGGCATTTCTGATCTAGTCCTTTATTGGGACAAGGCCCACCATAAGAAGGGAGGAAATAATAAATTCGACAAGCTTTGGCTTGGCCCATTTCAGATTGCTAAAATCCTTGGTGATAATTATTTTCGCTTAAACGCCTTAACTGGTGAAGATTTCCCATTGCCTATCAATGGGAAGAACCTTAAGCATTACCTCCAGGCTTGAGCTCTTGCAGAGCTGTCATTGTAAATACCTTTACATAGGTCAGGATAGTTTTTCTTGTTTTGTTGTCTAGTTCTATTTTTCTTTGCTCGTCTCCTGGTAGTTTTGTTTGATTTTATTTTATTTTTGCTTTTTTGAAGAGGGTCTCCTTGTTCTACTGCGGTGGCCATGCTTGGCTCGATGAATGGTTTCCCCCTACTGCCTGCTCTTTTTTTTTCTCCATATAAGCATTCATTCCTTATTGCAAATCTCTGAAATCCGCAAGGCCATTTTTTTCCTTGTTGAACTTCGAACTAACCTAGGACGGTGTCCCATTTGAGTTTCCTGCATTTGTCATGGACCGCACAACAACACACCTTTTAAAGTTTCCAAAGAATGGTATGGTGATTACTTGGAAGGCTAGATAAGTGAAAAATCTAAAGTCTAATTCAGTGACAATTATGGTTCCCAAGCCCATACTGAGCTTTGTTGCTTACACAGTTGAACAAAAAGGAAAGAAAAGTACTGCAAAGAACATATCGAATGAAAAGGATAAAAAATGAAAGTAAAACAACTGCATGGGTGTGGAAATATCTCTATCGGGGCTATGGAAGCCTAGCTAGAAGTAGAGCTATGTTTTTGGGGTCACATCAACAACTCCATCAGGGCTATGGACGCCTAACTGGCAGTGGAGCAATGTCCAGGTTACTTTTGGGGTCAGACAAACTACGTAACTTGTACCTCTCAATCAACAGTTGCCCATGCTATCTCCAAGGAAAGGAAATGAAGTCACCATGCACACACTTCGATGACAGTATTGTAGCATGCTTCAAACTCACCTTACTCAACTTTCTCTTAGTTCACCCCTGGAAATTGGCTTCTAGTCTGCAAAACTAGAGATCGTGGGTTCGAAATGAAGATTTATCATTAGAATGTCAGGAACGTTCTCCCAATGGAGTTGGAATTTGTTGTTCCTATAACACACATGCCCCATTCAGAATGGGGACCCTCTCTTTCTTTTGGCTTGCCAGGTCCTTTTTACTTTGCCTCATTTTGTGTGCCCCATTTTGAGGTCCCTGATGGTCAACACATTCTCAAAAGTCCCCATTTTAGGGTTGACCTAGTTTTTCCCCTATGAAATTTCCTAATTTTTGAGCCCTTTTAGGTTTTCCTTATTAGATTTCCCTTTTGACATCTGTGGCTCCTTCTAGGCCTAGGACCTTTAGTTTCCCTTCTCGGGTTTCCCCTCTCAGGTTTCCATTTCGGCTCCATTGTTCTAAACGATGGTTGTGCGATGCCTCTTCGACATTCCGAACCCGACCTGCAAAGATTCCTCTCTTAGGTTTCTCTTTGGACTTTGCCATCCCAAACGATCGCCATCCTCTATGTTTTTGGGCACCGAATCCCAGAGCTTCTATCATCGTTTGCATTTTACCTAGCAGATTGTTGAGTGGCCAACCGTTCGCATCTTTCTGGACCTCGAACCCCAGTCCTCCCATTGCCGCACAAGAATTTGAAATTAGCTACCACAACTCTCACCATACTAGGCATTTAATTATTGCTTTAATTGCATTAGGTTCTATATAAACAAGTTTTCAACTATGATTTTCACATGTCAAAAGCGATCGAAAAGCCGAGTTTTGCCCTAACAATTTCTGCCTCCACGCCCGAGCCCCTGCTTCACTATTCCTCATGAATTTAGTAGAAATATTCTTGAGGATTTCAAGGTATGTTCATCGTATGCGTGCTTTGTATTTTTTCCTCAAAATCATGGTTTAAATCAAGTAAAAAAATTAAAATGAATTTGAAACTTGGTAGGGTATTACCTCAGCCTAAAAACCCACAAATTCAAAATTGAAAAATTGATCATTTGAGGGATAAAATTGAAGAGAAAAACTTCACCTCGCCATCGCTGGTGGTCGTGCCTTTCGGGCCTGGGCCTTCCCATGGCCATTATAAAAAAAAAATAGAAAAATACTGTGCGGCCAAACTCCCTTTAGGTCCTGGGATCTAGATTTCCCCTTTCGGGATTCCGTTTCAGCTCCGACATTCCAAATGGTAGTTGTGCTTCATCCTTCTGGCCCTCGGACCTCGGGCCTACAAAGTCCATCGCAAAATGCAAAGAAAATTGAACTTCGAAGGTTGTCATTGGGCAATGGCATCCGGACTTCCGTCCCTAGACCGCCATTCTGGTTTCATCATTTCAAACGGCTGCTAGACTCCATCTTTCCGGCTCCTGGGTCCTGGTCACCCCTCCGCTCTGCGAAATCCAAAAGGAAAATGAAAATGCCCAATTGTTGTCCGGACTCCGGACTCCAAAATTTTTTCCTTGTTTTGCCAACCCGAACAACCAAACCTTACCATCTTTCTGGCTGCCGGGCCCTGACCCTTGGTCCACTTCGAAGATTATCCTAGCTGATAAGTTCACCTCAAGTGTAACCTTTCAGACTTTTGTCCCCAGACTTTCGTCCACGTTTCACCGTTTTGCACAGCTATCCTGTAGCAGCTTCCTGACCTTGGCAACCTAGACTCTGGAACTCAACTCCTGAAATGTTGTCTTCCCTGTGCCGTTCCAAATGGCCTTCCTCCAGTTGAAACTCGAATGCCTAAATGGTGACTCAAATGGCCTCCAAATCTAAAACGAACTTCGATCGACTTGCTAAAAATGAGCCTTCTTTCACACCAACCTTTTATTGATCAAATCCAAGATTGGGAAAGTAATTGGGAGTGCCTTGCCTTGTTTTCCCTTCCAAACGACATTCTACTAGGAGAAGTCCAGCCCTTTGGGCCTGGGTAATCCGTTTGCCTCCCAGAATTATTGTGATCAAGTGTTGGACTTTTCTAAAATGATTATTGTGGATCTAACTTTCATTTGCAGGAATTTGTCTGAGGCTACATCTACATGTTTAATGTTGTTGAGTCTCATCTCTTTGTGCAAGATTTATGGAATCTGGTGCAGAAGCCTCTAGTGTCACCATGGAAAAAGGGAAAAGAAATTCCAAAGCACCTCGACGCAAGGAGGGAAAGGATCGAATGAGGTACAAATTCCAGGGAGTGCCATTACACTCTAGAGTCATCACTCTTTGGAGAGACATCACATCTACCAATATTGGGCATGTCCATATTTATGAGTTTACATGGAGAGTCAGGGTGGACCTAAAAATAGACAATGCAAAACTAATAAGAAGCAATGGACTTGCCAAGGCTATAGGTTTCCTGGTAGCTTTAGTGGCCCCCGATCTCGAAATGGCATGTCGGGAGGCGTATCAACTTGAAACCAGAACCATAGTGGACAAAGATGGCAACATCCTCGTTGATACGTCCCGTCTAGGGATAACTATAACTTTCCACATTCCTTCCTTTGAAAGCATGGAAACCCCAACCATACAAGAGTGCAAGCCATTATGGGATCGGGATCCTATGAGATGCAAGAAACTGATTAATCAATTCTGGTTGAAAGACAGGCGGGGCAGTGCTGGCAAAGTCCCTCAGGATCTCTTTCGCAATGATTTATTCAAATATTATCATGACCTAGTCACCCTATTGAGCAGAGTAATGGGCCTTCCTACTACAGCCTTCTTCTAGGAATGGATGTTATATTTTGTTGAAAAATTGTTCTTGGTGATGACATTGCCTTCTATTCAGGGGAAATAATTACCAATTGCTTTCATGAGCAATTTTTCAATGTAAAGAAAACCTCCAAGTTCTACATGACGTCCTACCTGGTCTATTCACTCGACGATCGACGACATTATAATGGATTGACTGCAGTGCCCAGTGAGGTGTTAGGAAGAGAGCTTAAGCCCTATGAACAATATTCATAAATGCAGTACATGAACTACAAGAAGGACTATTGTAGGGTAAATGATGCCTTCCCTGCATACATCATTCAGTCTCTTGGAGCTGACTTTGAGAGAAGAATCTCTCATAGTGCCAAGGCCCTTCTTAAGAACTATGCCTTCCTATTTATACAATTCCCCAAGTTCACCTACATTCGCACCCAAGGATTCATGGAAAGGCCAAATAAGCTACCCTAGTACCCCAATAACCGTATCATACTATTGGAACTGACTTGGCAACTGAGACACATTCACAAGATTCTGAGTAGAAAACATCTAGTAGAGATGCCTTATCCTATCGACCTTGGCCAAGGAATGTACAAAATTCATACCTCTCAATGTGTGGCTAATTCAGACAAAGCATTGGCCGAGTACCACTTTAGGCAGCATACAACTCAGATGCGATTGGACCCATATGGTCATATCAGAAGACACTTGGACCTAAGAATGCCCAACTCCAACATGTTGAGGATTTATGGGCCAACTGCAAAGAAGATCTTGAGGTACGGTTGTGACACTATATGTGTATGACTTCCCACTACATATAAAGAGTGAACCTATGTTCGGTTCCAGTTCAACTTGAGGAGGATGAGAGAACGGTGATCAATCCAAGATATAGTGCCATTGCAAATATGTCATTTCCTTTAATTGATTGGGACGAGAAAGAGGTTAATGACCTCGACATTCTCACCAAGCCCATTTAGGATCGGACAAAAGCATGGATTGATGGGCAGGTCACTTGACTAAAACAAGGAGTCACCTTGACATTCAAGGGACTCAAAAGTGAGCCAAGTGGTTCTGATGGTGGGGTCTGCTGATACAACTGGAGAAACATCCAAATCCCCGCCATCTATCAAATCTAAGAAGAGAAAGGAGGTTGGTGAGTAGCTACCTAACCCAAAGGTATGTGCTCAAAAGGCCTCGGAGGGCAAGCCTCCTAAAAATCGCCGAAGAATAAGCAGCTTTGCAAAGATGTCGATAATACCTGAACATCCACTCCTCGAGGGAAAGGAGGTGGAGACTGACCCTCCAAGGTCTCCACCTACTTCTTCTACTATAGTTTATGCTGCTATTGCCACTGGCCCACCCACTTCACTTGTAGTAGTTGCTTCCTCTCCGCCTACAGTGGACATTTATGTCCACCTTCCCTCCACTTCTCTGATCATGCAGGTTATATCAGTGGATTCATCTTCCACCATAACCTTGCCGGTCTCATCATCCTCCATGTCCCCTTCCCTTCCACATGCTTCATCTTTTGTTTCAATGCCTACCCTCACTCTCCCAGATTCCTTCAGCAAATATAAGCAAAATGTGCCATCCGAGCTTTCGAGAATGCTTGCAAGTCCCATGGTGCAAGATGCAATCACCTAGGCAATGGTTAATACCCCAACTCTCCCTCCTCCTACAAAACCACCTAAAATGGAGGATACAATGCAAATCTTGGATGAGCTTGAGTGATGCCAACCAAGAGGCCTGAAGATGAAGAGTTTGAATATCACAAGCATCCGATGTTCGAACATTCAGTGATCGATGATGTGGACTATGAATCTTCCAGTGAAAGCAGCGAGGAGCTTGACACAAAATAAATCCAAGAAATAGCTAATCTAGAGCTCAAATCAAAGTGGAACAAGAAGCTCAAGGAAATCGAGGACCAAGAGGCTGAAGGACAACCTATGATTGAAATAATTGCCGCTCCAGAGACTGATTCCAATAGGTCTCCAATGGAAAGATATGATCAAACCCCAGAGCATGATGAGAAAGCATCCCTCCATGAAGATGAATAGGAGGATAAGCTTGAAGAGTATGAGTATGACCAAGATAAAGAAGAAAAGGATGTCGAAAGGGAAGACCCCTCCAACAAGAAATTTCTCACCAAATCTCCTACCAAACGTATAACTCTTGTACAAGATTCTGGCGAGGAGAAGGAGGATGCAAGGGCTGAGCAGGAGGCCCTTAATTTCAAAGCCATTGAACATAGAGTGGAGGACAACAGGGATCAACATGAATCACCCAGGGAGGGGCCCCAAATGCTCGACTAGCTAGGAAATCATCTTAAACAAAAGACTCCCACCCTAAAAGATCCTAAAGCAAGGCTAGAGGCAATACTGGCCAGAGCACAGATAAATACCAAGAAGGAGAAGAAGCCAAGAATCAGATCAAAGGTAACCATGGACGCCTTTGGATCTAGGGTAGTGCCACCAAGGAACAAACGTTCGACCACCTCCAGGAATCAGTCGCCACAGTTGTGCACCTTATCCAGCAGGATAAGCTTTCAAAGAAAGAACTTAAGGCACAGGTGGCTGATTTGACAGCCTATATTCAACAATGGTCATCCCTGGATGAAATACCTACCACATCATTAACCCCACCGCATTTTTTGTCCCAAGAGAAAATCAACAAGTTGGAAAGAATGAGGAACTTGGATAGGACCATGGAAAATTTGTTTTGGCAAGTCTTGGACATTGCGAACATGGGCATCAACTTGGTTCTCCAAACAACAAACAAGTTCTTGGAGGTGCAGAAATCTCTTGGTGGCACGAGGCGAATCTGTGAGGAGTACCCGAAGAAGTATAGAGTCACCTACCCGAAGATCAACACTATCCTTGCGCTACTGAGTGAGGTTTGGGAGAAGGACCTTTCCTTCAAGGATGATAACCACTCGTGAGTGGATGTGTGGAAGCGAGATTTTGATCATCAAAAAGAAAGCCTAGAGTAGATCCTGGAATGAGTAGTTTTGGATATTGAATGGGCCAAGGAGGCCAGAGGGGATTGTGCTAGGTACTTCAAGCTGATGATGGGGAATGAGATGCTTGTTGTTGAGATCAATCCATAGAGCATAAAGCCTCATTTCCTAAAGAGCATGGAGAAGGGGATGTCAGTTGAGTTTACCATAGATTTCATGAGCTTTGTTGCTCGAGATTTTGCCCAATCTAAGCTTTTCAAGAATAATGGTGCCAAATATGACAAAGACTGGGAAAAGCTTTTCAACAACTCCAAGGAATGGAGTTACTAGGTGCTAAGATCTGACATCATGGAGGTTGACAAGCTTGGACCGATGATCTTGATATTCATGGAGTATGTAGCTTTGAAGAAGCGGGAAGGCAACCCTGTCATTGATGAAGAATTTCTAAAAGAGTAGCTATAGCAAAGAGCAATCAACAAAAAGACAAAATTGCTACAGTGGTGCAACTAGAAGGGAAAATAGGGAAGAGACAAAAGATGTGTTTTAAAAATATGATATATTTGGGGGTAGGTCAAACCCTAGTGTAAATTTAATCTTTTTCATTCATTTTGTGTTTTGAAAACTATAAATAGGGGTCTCCTCCTCTCATTTTAAGGGAGTTGAGTTGTTGTACAGACATGCTGCAAAATTTTTAA
Organism: Sequoiadendron giganteum; assembly: GCA_007115665.2. Taxonomy (NCBI): domain Eukaryota; kingdom Viridiplantae; phylum Streptophyta; class Pinopsida; order Cupressales; family Cupressaceae; genus Sequoiadendron; species Sequoiadendron giganteum. Next base: position 183,887,462 of record CM021105.1, on the reverse strand, counting down.
TAGAAATACATTGACTTGGTGCATTTCTAGATTTCTTCTCATGTTGCATGATTCTTCTCCTCTAAGCTAAAGAGTTCATTATATTTTCTTTGTTGTTATAGTTTACTTTTAGTTAGCTTTGGTAGATGTAGTAATTTTTTTCTTTATTGTGAATATCCCTGTTGTGTTGATGCTTTTATCATCCATAATTTTAGTCATTTGCTACTAGTAGATGGATGTGAAAAGTTATTTTGGAGTTAGATTTTTAAATCTCCCTCTAAAAATTTTTCTTTGTTCATACATGTGTGTGGATGAGTGATGAAATATCTGCAGTCCTTAGAAGACAGCATATATTTCATAATACTGAGAAATTTCTCGTTAAGTGAAATTTTGTTTTGAGAAAACAATCCACAACATGGACCTCCATGATCACTATTCATCGGTAGTTTTAGGTCCTAGAACCTTCTCTCCTCCCTGACCCTTTTTCCTTTTTTTTTTAAGAGATGACCTATGCTAAGGTTCATTGCACATTGTAAAGTCAAATTCAATGATAGGATAGAGTTCAAGACTGTTGTTTGAACCTACAGTAATTTCTTTAAAAGTGCAGTAATTTCTTATCCAAAGAACTCTGTTCACATACCCAATTCTCCTATAGCTTTGACTTGCGTAAGACCACCTTGTGATTCTAGAAAATTACATCACAAATCAGCTGATATATTCCAAGTATCGTCATGACCTAACATCCGAGAGACCTTGGGATAGTGTTTTGCAATTTGATTGCAGAAGATTATCTTTCAAGAGAGGTGATGCACCTATGCATTACCTATGTTGAGAAGTGCATGAAAACACCATAAACAATAATTACCTTCTCCTATGGCTACTCTTTTGAAAAGAAGTGCTTCAAGCTCATCAAGCTTTCTCTCTTCTTCTTCAATCTCATTTTTTCGTCATACTTGAACATATTTCTAGAAGAACTTTCTCCTAGATCATATCTCTACTTATCATTCCCAGATGTAGTAGCTTTGAATGCAGATTCTGTCTTAGGAAGAGCATAACCAAACTCACTTAACTCAAAAGTGGAAAGCTTACCAATCAACATGTCTTTGGTTACATTTGTTATAGTTTAGATCTCCTCAATAGTAGCAACTTTGTGTTTGTATGCAGAAGGCAAGGATCTAAGCACTTTAGAAGTAATCTTTGATTCTTTCAATGTTTCACCAGCACATCTTATGTTACACGCAAGTTCATTCACTCTCTGCATGAAAGCAATAATGTTCTCATCTTCACCCATTTTCAATGGTTCATATTTCCCTTTTAGAATCTATAGCTTAGCAATCTTCACATGAGCATCACCTTCATACAAGGTTTCCAACTTTTTCCATATCTCATAAGCAATCTTCAAATCTATTACATTTGTCATTTCAAAATTAATCAAAGCACTCAACAATGCTTCCTTAGCCCTGATATTGTACTCAACATCTTTAATCTCAATAGAAGTAGAACGACCAACCTAAGGGATGATATATCTATTCTTTGTAATTTTCCAATAAGATTCACCAATGCATCCTAGATGACACTCCATTCGAGTCTTCCACAGGGAATAATTTGTTCCATCAAATCTCAAACTATCCTTCTTATATGTCACCATCCTAGATCGCCTCAAGCTATTAAAATTCTTCCAAGGAACCTACTCTGATACCAATTGTTGGAAACGCAAGGGAAGACAACTGAGAGGGGGGGGGGGGTGAATCAGTTGTTACATAAATTATACTTATTAAACTTATTCTCAAATCTGATAATTAAACATGAAAGAAAAAAAAATCACCACATCAGAAACACACATAACACCAAGATTTTTACATGGAAAACCCTATTAGGGGAAAAACCACGATGGGGATTAATCCACAAGTTTATACTTTGTTAAAAGTATAGAAAATAGGGCACATGCATTCAAGCACACTGCCTAGAGCTCACTACTCAAATAGAAAAAAGAAGCGCACTATCTTACAATTACATTCAGGTTAAATCCATCTAAAGATTTTGAACTGAGAAAATAGCATTTGCTAATGCCTAATTACAGTTTTGGTTAAGCACATTAACTTTGCTCACTTTTCTTTGCACTTAACTACCTTCAAATGATCTAAACATTATTTGCACATAGTACTCGCACTTCATACACTTCCTTTCATAAATCTCTCAAATGAGATAAAAAATCGCTCATATATATCCACAACCAATAATAACATCATCTACGTGTCAGCTTCAATAAAATAGAAAATGAAAACAAATTGTCAGCCCAAAACATAAGTAATTATCAATGCGAATCAACCAATTTTGGTCACATCATAGTGAAGATCCAAAATAACATCCTCAAACATGAAACACCTTCAAATATTACTCCTCAAAGATCCACAACATGCTACAATCACCCTATCATCCATGAACATGAAAAATATGAACACGCAAGAAAAAATATTCAATCGCGAGCACACAGATCAATGTAGACATACAACACAAATAGAGCGTGATCTAGAAACATCCACAAGAATTCACATCAACTCAGATTACTAGAATCACATTATCTTCTTTCAGGAACACCAACTGAAGCAATAGAAAAACTGTTAGAATACAGATACCCATAACTCAATCAAATCTTCATGCGAACCTCTGAAACTTTCAGTGGATAAAATAGATAGACTTGATAAAAAACCCTTTAATCCACAAGCTCTGATCATCAACATACTAAAATTTCCATCATACTGAACTCGACTACTTCATCGACAACCTTTAACTTATTGTATTACAATTTTCTCAATATCCTTGACATATACAGTCTTAAAGATATTAATGCCAATAGTGTACACATCAATGACAACCACATATTAGAAATATCTCACAATATCCAACACTTCTTTCACTTTAGATATTCATCAACAATCTTATGGAGCTTAGCCTCATTCATGTTTACTTTCTCACAACCCTACAAAGACATAAAAACAATGGTGGCTTTCTTACAGAAGTGAGCAATACTCCTACAAACACCCTAAAAAATATGGCTATTTCTACAATTCCACAAGAACTCTATGCATAGAATTAACCAAATCTTATCAAATAACTTAAATTAAGAAACTATCAAACTTCTCAATATACCCATATAGAACATCAAACCAGGTAATACCTTAACCCCTATCCCACTATGACCAACTATGTAAGAAACAGTCCCATACCAATCTAGCAAAAATGCAGTAAAAAAAAAGATGATTAAAAGTTCTTTATCACCGCAGAATAAGCATATACAAAGATTAGGAGACAAACATTTCCCCACAATATCCAAGATTAACATCTAGTCATTCTATCATAAACCTTTTCAAAGACAATTGGGGTCATACATTATTCCATACATTCTATCCATAATTTTTCACCCAATTCATCCCTTCCCAACTAGCAAGTAGATTTTCCAAAATAGACCCACCATTAGCAAAACCAGTGATTAGGATAGATAATATTTGGAAGAACAACCTTAATCTATTAGCAATCATTTTAGAATAATAAATCTTATAATATAAGCCTAACAAAGTGGTAAGACTCCATTCTTTAATTAAAGAGGAATATCCATCATTAGGCAATAGTTTTATTAACCCTAGCTATTGATATCCTTCCCCAAAGTACCAATTGCAATGGCTTCATTATGGGGTTGTAGGAAGTAGGGGGAGTTAATTTTTTTTTACATTTGTGAAACTTAGGGAATAATCCATCAACTCCCAAGGCTTTATCATTTGCAAGAGATTACATAACACTTTTAACCTCACTTAAAAAAGGCTCTTCTAACTTAACTGCATTGGATTTATTGATTTTTAGAGGGACGATTTTTTTTAATAATCTCTATTTCAAGCAATATTAGAATCAATATCTACAAGAGAAAAGGGATCTTGATGAAAACATTTAAACTCATCTCTCACTTTCATCCCAACTCAAATGGCTTCATTATATGGTTGTAGGAAGTAGTGTGAGTTCAATCTTTGTTACACTTGTAAAACCTATGTGGCAATCCATCGTCTCCCGGGGCTTTATCATTTACAAGAGTAGATAACACTTATAACTTCACTTTAAAAAGGGCTTGTATAACTTAAGTGCATCAAAATAAATGATTTTTAGAGGGACAATGTTTTTAATAATATGTCAATAACTAAGTTTCCTTGCCTTTTATAGACAGGTTTGTAATGATTTTCAGATTCATGGCAAAAAGTGGGACTGATCTTAGTTAATACTTTTAACTATGTATATTCAAATATCATTCTAGGTAGAAAATTTCTATATTATGGCCAATGCTTTAGCAAATACAAAGATTTGGTTGATTTTGTATTTGGTAATTACTTGAATTTTTATCTGTATCTCTATAATCTCTATAATATAGATCATACACAACAGATATAGTGCTTTTTCAAACACTACAGCTTCCCATGGAAGTTGAATTCTTCAATATGATGCTAATTCAAATCATAGAAATATAATGGTTCAAATTTTTCCTTGAATATTTTAAGTCTATAGCTCCTCATCACCTTTTTAAACCAATATATGGTATAAAGTACTTTATATAGTTTAAGGATTTTCTTGTTTTTCTTTTTCTCCTAGTAGAGGAACAACATCCAAGAAGCCTCAAACTTTGCATAAAGGAACCACCTCTCATCAACACTTAGGGACCATATCTTATCATATATGTACCTGAAGTTTACAACAAAGAGCTTGAGACAACAATAAATTATGGAGGACCTTCCAAAGGCCATCAAAACAAGCATTGCACAATTCCTATTTCAACCAACTGTAGAGTCTATCTATCTATTCTGGGGAAGTGATGGTTGTTGAAGATTCCTATTTAATTATGATTGTTTTGTTTTTCCATTTCTTTCAGTCTTTATTACTTTAAAGTCTACTTTAGATTTATATTTCTTAATCCTTTTTCGTGTTATTGATGGTATTTTCCTTCTTTTTCTAGCTATTGATAGTGTTCTATTTTTTGTTTGTAGGTACCTATGGTTCTTGTTGTTGACATCATAATGGAAATTAATTTATAGATAATCATCCTGAATCATCACATGGTAAGAGCCAATAATCATATAATCATATGCATAAGACTCTCATCAGAGGATCAAAATAGTAAAGTCATATTACAATGAATACTTTAAGGGTCTAAAAAGCTTCACATTAGATAATATTTTATTCTATGATGTACATTTGTGTGCATTCCATTGACCCTTGACATCTTTTTTTCATACTGCTTAATAGTTTTTTTTTTTAATCATCTATTTTTATGTTTATAGGGTTTTTCCATCCCTAATGATGCCCAAGGTAAGCTTGCAAATTTCACATTCAATGGAACACCTACTGAGATCAAGCATGGCAATGTTGTAATAGAAACTATCATTAGTCTTACAAACACTTCAAATCCAAATGTGATGCTTGGAGCTCCACTTGTTGCAAATAAAGCTTTACAATTAGGTCTTGAGGTATGTGCTTTTTTTGTGCTCTTTTGAATGTTTTAATGAAAGTTCACATTTCTAGTCTTTCAATTGAAATGTGATAATTCTAAATTTTATTATACCAGTAGGTTGTATTTTTTTGGTCGTCCATGCAATTAATTATGATTGGAATTTCAAGTCTGCATATACTTACATTTCTCAGGTAAAGCCATGGATTAAAACAAGCCTTGCTCCGGGGTCTGGAGTTGTTACAAAGTACTTAAACCATAGGTATTTTGAATGTTCAAGTTTGGTTCTTTTGTTTATGGTTGTAGAAAATATAAAGCATCATTTAAGCTACCATTAGTCTTTTTTTTAACATTTCATAACTTAGTTAATTTGGTAAAAAGGGTGATTTAGTAGTAGATTTTCTTTATTGTATCATTCTTTTACATTTCTTAACTGAATTTAGCTAGGTGTTTACAGTGGCCTCCACCAATACTTAGATTGTCAATATTTTGGTTCAATTTCATTCCCCAACATATCTTGCCAACTATGAATAGAATAGATTGAAGTAGGAACTTAAGGGATATAGGTTTCTTCTTGCCTCAATGTGGTACGCTTTCGTAGATTTTTCCTGCAAACTTCACCCATTTTTCCTCATTGACATTGTTCACACCATGACACAATTTGTTCAAAATATTGAGGTAAATCACTTGCCATATTGATATTTTTTACTTAAAGGATGCAACGATCTTGTTTCAAACTAATGAATTGAGCCCACAATCTCTCTTTGATTCTTGTTTAGGTGGTATGATTCTTCATATTTGATTGACAAAAATAATATTGTGATGTTGTTTTTGTTATTTTTTGTTAATATCCTTGCTCTCCCTGATGTATGCTTTTTGCTTGCTTTAATTTTAAATATATTTATGACAAGGGAAGGGAAATAATTTTTGTACATGCTTCATGCAGTAAACATGAGTATTGTTTAAGAAACATTTTTGTAAACTAACTATTGTCTTCATTAAAGTCTTCAGAGACTGATATCTTGCTCCTTCCATTTAGAAATGAAAATTTTGTTGTGTGTAACATTTATGTCAATATTATAAGGGGCAATCATCTGTTTTTATTCATTTTCTGTTAGTTTTTAATGCTTTCCTTTTTTGTGAATTTTTATGATTTTAATTTGTTCATTTGCAGGCTTTATTTCATGGTGATGATTTAAATGTGCAAAATATCATAGAGGGAAGTTCATCTAGTTTATAACTTTATGTTTTTTTTAAAAAAATTGTGTATATTTTTAATGCTTCATTATTCAATTATTCAGCACTCTCAGATATGAAATATTGTTGTGTAATATCTTAATCATGTGAAAAACATTATAGACCATAAGTTATAGTTTTTTTGATATCTTGTAATTTGTAACTCTGGTGTTTTGTTGTCTACATTGTAAAGATGATGATTTAACTTCTAATCCTCTCAATTTGTTTTAATTACTTAATTTCTTTAAGATTTATAAGATAATTTATTTCTACTGACAATGGCCTTAGTGTTCTATTCGAAATCTGATTTGGTATTGTGAAGATTAAAATCTAATTTGTTTCCAACCTTTAAGCTATGGTATTTTGCATCATATTTGCTTTGTGTGTGGATTGCTAATATCTCTGATACTATTTGGTGGAGATGGATACAAATGATATAGGAAATAATGTGGAAGATCAAGATGGACTAACTAGAACAAAATTAGGGAAGATAGATTCACCTTCTGAGTTTTCGCAGCAAAATGGTCAATGCTAGATCTGATTCACCTTTTCAATGTTTACAGTATGCTTGAATGTCATCTTAACAATGAGACTACATTTTTGTTTTTATTTTTCTTCATAATGTATGCTATCATCTTTATTAAAAAAATACTCTTTACTGCTAATTTCATCAACTTTTTACTTAGCCACATGATTTTTATACCCATCTACTTGTCAAGTACCTTAACTTTTTTACCCCAATTTTTGATAATATTTTTCTCTGTTATACTCATAATATATGTTACATCTACTTGAGTAAGCAGAGAAATAATGCATTCATGTGAGAGGAAATGGTGCAAAAGTTAATAGCTTCCATATATCTTGAGTTGAAGGAGGCTTCCAATGATATAGTGAACATGAGCAAGATCATTCTTATCACTTGTTTCCCTTTTCTCTAAATAAAGTAACTTCCCATAGCACAGTAATCTATAATGTGAAACTTCATATTTGCAAAATTTAAGCTTTACATTATATTTGTAGTTTACTATTAAATTTGGAAAGCCTCATCCATCAAATACATTTGTAAATTTGATAAAAAAAAGTAGCAAAATGTTTGTTAGGTCAACTTCTTACTTTTTTGATACCACAAAAAAATCACTAGTTCAATGGTAGAAAGATTGGTAGTTCAACTGCTAAATTATCAGTAGATGGCTGGGTTGCCACCAGTTATTTGTTTATTTATATTACAAATATTGAATTAATTTGGCTTGGATTATAGGGGATAGGCAAAAGTATGAAACCCTTATACGTTGAAGAGTTGAGTAGTGAAATTGTATCGATGCAAGAAATGTATAATATTATAGTTGGGGAATCTAGAACTGTTGCTCTAGAAATCAATTGGAGAGACTTCATTCCTTATGTAAATAACTTGTTGAAAAGTTAAGGGCTAATTTTGGGGCAGTTAATGACACTTTTCAAGCATCTTATGAAAGCAGTTTCAAATATCTGCAAGGTAGTTTGACCAACTACCCACCTATCTAGCAAATGAGAGACAATAGTTGCAAATATTTAGGCGCAGAAGGAAAATTTTGGAGTCTTTTAAGCTGCTAATGAAGGTTGCAAATGTCAACATTTATCTTCTCCAATGCCACCAAGGATCTTTTAGTTGTCAAAAGCGTGATGAAGGTAGTTTCAAGCACCCAGATGAAATGAAACAATCAAAAAATTTTTTATAAGAGTCATTTAATGGTCATTAGATGTTGTCCTACATTCTCTCCAACATAGGACAGCGAAAAAGGAAGCTAGGATCACTTCATTATTTAGTTCTTACTTTTGATGTTGTATGAACACTTAAACCTTTTTATGTTCTTCTCAGCAAAACATTGTACTATAATTCAAAAACTAGTCTTTGAGACTAAAGAAATAGATGTATTTTTTCAGACTTTGAAGGCAAATCAGTCATTTTCAGATTTGTATATGTTGTAAAAACACCTTTTTTCAATAAAATTCAGTATTTTTGTTTTCTTAAAAATTATTTCATTATGTCCAAATGGATGATTAATATATTTTTCTTTGTTTTATGCTAAAACTTCAAATGCATTGTCTCATTTCCAACACTTTTAGGTAGAAATATTTGTATCATGCAACTTAGAAGGGGTGTGTACTAAGTTGTTAACACTAATGTTGAAAACCACATTAAAAAATTATTTAAAAAATATATATATATACTTTAATATATTTTTTCAAGAGATTATGTTTTTAATCCCAACTATTGTCTATAAAGACAATATGTCTTTAATCCGAATTATTGTCTCTAAAGACACAATTTTTTAAGACAATAATTTGAGACTCGTTTAAAGATAATATTTAAGACAATACATAAGTTTTTTTTTTTTTCTCAACTTGAAACAATTTACTCAAAAATTGTCTTAAAACCTCCCTCTATGTAACAGTGAATAATACTTTTCATAGATTATTAAAAAAAATTAGTTTGAAAGAAGATGCGGTTCAACATCCCTAAAGCAGAAATCTCATTTTGGTTTTTCTTAAAATTAAATTTAAGACTTCAATCCTTTCTACCGTCCAAAGTACATAGAAACCAAAAACATTCTTTCTACACACCTTTCAATGTGAAGGCTCGGAACTATTGATCATTAGAAACCTAACAACATACTTACAGTTTGGTCTCTACGCTACGACAATCCTCGCGGAAAGCTCTCATTACCGAATTCACACATGCCACAGTTTATGGATGCGGCTAGACCAGTGGTGCACGAACTACAAAGTCATTTCTGAGATCCTATTCATGCCTCCCCTTTGACTCTCCATGGTGTTGTATAGGTGAAGTAAAAGTGAGGTAATCTTAAATCGAGAATCTTAAATGCTACTCTAGCCTCCTTAAGTCAAAATAGCTACCTTTCAAATATCACACACACACCCCACTCCAATCAAATCAATGCAAATTTTATTTAATAGTTTAACATTGCTTTTAATAATGAGCTTACAACGCAGAAGCAATCAACTTAATTCTTTGTTTCATCCAGATGAGTTAGCACTAGCCTTGGATCTCAATGCATGCTGGACATAATGCATGTGAAAACACAGATGGAAGGCTAACTCCGAGCACACTGATTGAGGGAATTTGGAAAATAACTGATACACAATTTCCAAAGAGAATTTTGAATAACTAGGTATAATTGAACTTCCTCAATCATAGTCTATTTGTTTTAAAAGCAAGCAAATGTGCATAGCCAGCTTCACGGTGGCATAGAACCTCCTTAGATTATTCGTTTATGGGACTCACTAGTATACCCATTGTTTAATGGCATTGCATCAAGGCGTTACTCGAGAGATAGTAGTATGTGAGGGCTTTGAAAAGAAATATTGTCTTCTACAGTGATTGAAAATACCTTGAGTAATTTGTGCTCAGGTTCAAATGAGAGAACAAAGGAGTGTGCAATTAAGTTCGGCATGCAGGTTCCTTGTGTCTCCCAAATAAAGGTCATACAAAAAATTGACTTCATTATCTATTTGTGTTCTTCACTTAGCAATAAAAGCTTTGTTAGAGATAGCATGCTGATCGTAGATGAAATAAATTCACCGTAAGTTAATTGGTAACTTGGTATTGTTATAACAATGGAACATAAGAGACCCAAAGACTGAAATACATCTTATTAATTGGCATTATTCTAATATCCCTTGAAACTGCACATGAACCTCTTAAATCAAATATAGATTACAAACAACAAATAATAACCCAATTCTATAATTTTATTTCCTTTTCCATCATAACCATCTCCCTATGTATTTTATCCTATAAAATGAAATATGTAAAATATAAACTTTTAAGTAAAAACAATTAACCTTGCACCCATATTTATTTTCACCCAATCACAAAATGCCTGAAAATGATATGTTTAGAAGTTCATAAATGAAATGCATAAGGTAGAGAGTTATCATGTTACATATGGAATGGAAAACTTTATAATGGAACAATTTTTTTTCTTTATAAAACTAAACTACATGTTTTATTTTCTTTAGACATATATTGAGGTATCCTATTTCAAACAACATTTTATTTTTGTATTGAGTAGTAAACTACATTAATAACTCTAGTTTCCTTGCCTTACTTTTTCAAAAGAAAGATAAGGAACTTAGGATTGAAATAATAAAATAATTTTTATATGGATTTATTTACTAAATTACTTTCTTTTTGATAGGATATTAAGTTGTAATATTTAAATTTCTCATTATCTATTTTTGCAAGGTAAATGCATTGTTCTTTGAAAACAAAAGATATGCCATTTACAATTCCGCATCATGAAACCTACCAAGCTACTCATATATGTTTCACAATAGAATATATCATACTCCTTTAAGCTAGCAAATGAAATATAGTAAAAAAAAAAAATCCGATTAACATTTATTCTTTCAAAATGAAATACATATTCTCTTAAATGAAAGGGTAATGAAATTGATTTAACAAGTGTTCCTTTTCACCCCTAGTTATAGAGTCACAACATCATGCAAATATACACCTCTCACACATATACACTTTACTCCCACCCCTACCAATAAAGGTATTTACATTTTTGTGAGGTTATCTTCTACTGATAGACATAATGATATAACAAAAAGGAAATATTTCCAAATATTATAAGATCCCCATATCATCTCCAACCTACATAAAGCAAAGACATTTTTTTCATAGCCAAGGTAGTGCTCATCTCCCAACCTTTCGTTGGAAAACCAATCATCCCCAAGCTAGGAGTCAACAACGAAATTGGGTACAAACAAAACCAAGTGCTAAACACATTAAAATACACATGAAAAGACACAATAAATTTCACTCCCTCACAAGGGTTATGACATAAATTAAGGATTCATCATGAATCCAAAATTGGGTATAGAGGGTGGACAATGCACACCATATGGGGATTTAAAGAAGGAAAAAAAGAATTAAACCATTATCATACTTTCATCCCTTCTTGTGCAACCCTTCCACCACATCTCTTCATTCAACAAAACCCATACCACCAAAACCATTTCTACCATTTCACAAATACATATGGGTACTCATACCCTTTTAGAGCCTCTCCTTTTAAGGAGGGATTAAACTTCACCATGTAGGTTCCTACTCCATACCATCCCCAATGAGGGATGATCTAACAAAATTTTGGGTGATCCTATCCCTATACAACCATTTTCCCATCACATAATACACATTCAATAACACAAAAAATAGCAACAAAAGTATTTTGAAACAAACATACAATCTCATCACACTCAAACATAGAGAAACAAGAGTAGAATGGTAAACCTACCTCTAGTCCAAGCTTAGAGAAATATTGGTTGAGGATTCACACAACTCCTCTTCTTCCAAACTTTTTCTTCAATATTCAAAACCCCCAAAGTCCAAGAGCACCAAAAATTCACCCCCAAAACAAAGAATGCTAAACGAACCCCATAACCCTTGTTTTTAGGTTTTTTTGTAGGAATCCAAGTTTGAATTTCTTTGAATAAAGATGTGACTCTTTTCAACCTCCCATTCACTCCCCCATGCATAGTCACCTATATGTGATCACACGTGTGAGAATTTGGGAGCCTTTCAAGGCAACTTGGAGAAGTGGGAATGGAATGAGACTAGTCTCCATCCCACTTTCTCAAAATTTATTTTTGTAAAAGCTCATAAATTCCTTAAATAGAGTACCCAATCTTGTGATTGATCTAATATTTTGAGCTAAAAGGCTACCTAACCCATAGTTACATGCTCTAAGGACCTTAAGCCCCTAAAAATACTTTAAAAAAATCACTTTTCAACCCTCAAAAAGTACCTAAAAGATCAAATCCGAGTTTTTCCACTTGGGTGGACAACTCCCCTTCTAGATGGACTGATATGGAATGAAATCAATTAAAAATATTCACATCTTACATCACGAATAAAATACATTACATAATAGAACTATAGTCCTTCTAAATGGACTATAGTTTGGTTTCACTAGACAAATAAACTTAGGGTTCCCAAGGGTTACCTCTAATTCTACTGGCCATTTAAAATGTACATGCACACCCGATGCACACATTAATCCATGAAAATACATCAAGATAATTGAATCACAATTACATACACACAAGTTTCATAATTTACATACCATAAAAATCTCCTAATATAATTAGAAAATCATTAATCACATATCTTATCCCATTTCTATTAACTTTATTTTTCATATTCATCAAATTGCAACATCATTCATTCACGCCACATATTTCATTTATTCATCATTAAGTTTTGAAATTGAAATTAAACAACCTCAAAAACTAGCATGAAATTAGATCAATCATCTAGTTAGCTAACTAAGCATGTAACATAATCATAACCAAATCATCATATGAACTCAATGTATAAATATCCTATCATCTATGGTATCATTAGGCATAGCCAATAACCAAAACTTAATATGGTCCAAGTTCTAAATGTATCATAGAGGTGGGCTTCACATATATGAAAAGCAGGTGAAACCCCCATATGGGGCACAACTCCCTTATGGAAAACCGCAACTTCCATATGGAAGGCCACCCACTCCAAACCCGTATTTGCAAAATTTTAATTTTAATTATTTTTTACTTCTAAAGAGAAAATAAAATGTTTTGGGCTGCAACCTCTCTATCTATGCAACTATTATGCATAGAGACTCTAATGAAAAAGAAAAATCATAATAATAATATTTGTTGTGAATTAAATGCAACAACATTTAATGGAAATAAACAATATATATACTCTCCCATAACCAAACTTTAATACTAGGAAATCCATAAAAGAAAATATGCAACTTTTTAATGAAAAGAAAACAAACAAATACAAAATTTAACACAAATTTGTAAAAAATTATAGTGGAAAGGAACTATCTTTTTAATCTTCACTTAAATTATGACACATAATTGTTAGACAATAAAACAAAATGAGTTCTTGCAGATTTTAAATAAAACAAAAATGGAGAAAATATGATAAACTATTGAATCCAAAGAGTGGTAAAGGTGAATTTCTCAAAAGAGATACCTATTCAAACCTATATTTAGATCTAATTGAATCTTGTTTCCTTCCTGTAACTAGCATGCATAATTTCTCAAATAACATAGTATTCAACTAAAGTTAATAATAATAATAATAAAGAAGAAAATATTATAGAGATACCTATTACTACCATGGGTGAGGATCAGCTCCAACACCATCAAAGGTTTTTGTAATGAATAGTTTCCATGTAGAAGAGGTAGAGTATTTTGGTCGAATAGAAAAATTTAGGGTGAGGTATTCCTTAGGTGTTAGAGAGAGAACATTAATTAGTAGTTTGCTTCCCTCTTTGGCATGTTTTTGATAAGGTAAGCAATATTTATAGGGTGCTCTACCCCTAACACATCGAGCCACAAGGGCCAAAAAGATCAAGTCCAAATACCATAGAAAGTAGCTAAAAAACAAAACAAAGACCGCAGACTAACAACAGATAGCCAAAACACAAACAAAAAACACCTAATTGGCATTATCCCAGTTGTTTGACAGGAGGTCCACAGGATCATCCCTGACCCAATTTTGATTCTTGTCGGCATTCTTCCCTTCCAACTCATATTTTATTACCACAAATAGAGTGCTAGTGAAAAAGTGGACTAGCTTTACAGTGAAGCGAGTCAAGCCACAAAATCTCTTATCCAATTTTTCCATTCTCTCCTTCAGCACACGATGGTCCTCCTCATCATCATCAGCCTTCACATTCTCAGTATGATCATCATCCAGTGGGTATGAGGACTAGGATGTCGATTTCTCTTTCTATTCTTTATTGTTATCAAGAATGGTGTGGGGCTCTTTCAAATACTCCTCCTCCTCCTCAGACATCTCATCATCCTTGTAGTCTTTGTTGTCTAACCACTCCTCCTCTAAGTCCAAATCCACCTATCTTTTTTTGTTATTTTTGGTCAATCTCCCAGAAATCTGGATGATGGTCTCTCCTCTAGTCACAATCATCGCCTCCACCACAGTTTCACCCTTAGAGTCCTTCCCCACAATATTTTTACCTCTTCTATCTTTCACCGAAGGCTCCATTGACCCTTTCCTATCACCTTTTCCTTTCTTCTTCGGGGTGGGTTTGTAAGAATTTTTGGCTAGGGTCACCTTGAGGTCACATAGATTGGCCGCAACTCTCGTTTGGGAATTTCCTACATTCCATTTGATTTTTTGGTGATGGTCTTGGGCTTTGGAGTATTAGAATTACTCGAGTGGGATTTATGAATGGGGCCTTTAGACTCGGCTAGGGAAATATTTGTAACAACAAGAGGTTTGATTTCCTCCAGACAGACAACAAATATGGGCTTAGGTGGGAATAAAGCAAGATGAAAATGATAGTCTCATAATGAGACCTTGATGGAGGGATAGAGGAGGGGTATCATCAGGGTTAAGCTAGCATCTTCCAAGCATTTTGTCATAGAGCTTTCTAAATCCATAAGTAGGAAGAAAGGAAAAAATAACTGAACTTTATGCCTAAGGTGATTCAATAGTGGGAAATGGTAGAAAAAGTAGGTTTTGTATCTACCTTCAAGAGTCACATACTTCATGAGGCCTAGGCAGACTTGGTACCATGGCTACAGAAGGGCCTCCCACTTGAAACCCAACTAGTTATGGACTAGCTTCTCATTCCCCACAAAAAATGCATTCATACTATAATTATCCTAAGTCTTGGTGTGTTCCAGATATTTTTTCACATTACTCTGTAGCCCCATACCCTGCGCAATCACATCTTCATTTACTTCAAAACAAACCCCTCCTATAGTCACTCTCTAGTCCTTCCAAGAGTTGGTGAAATACGTGGAAAAGTTAGGGTTGTGACCCACAAGACTCTCCATTAGGGGAGCCAAGCCACCCTCGACATAAATATGCCACACAAACAGGTTTTTGTAGAATTCTCCATAGTTGTTAGGGTTCATCCACACACGATCACCACCCATAATTCCTTTTTGAACTAGAAAGAACTAGAGAACCTATAAAACAAAATCTTAGAAATGATAATTAAATGAAGGGTTTCCCACGCAAAATGGATATTTAGCTGATTAAAGCAGCGTTGGTTAATCAAGGTAGTGTGTAGGACACACACATGAAGAGGAAAATCTCTTAACACAATCTTACTTGTATCATAAATGTGAATATTCAAGCGATTGTGGCTAGGTAAGTAGGACATGATGGAAAAGAAAGGATTAACAACCACATTGTCCATACACAAAAAGCTAGGCAGGATGGCCACAGGGCCACATTTAGTAATAAAAAGGAATTCAGGTTTTAGATGCGGAGATAAAATAGCGGAGATGGAACAGCCAAAAAGGAGCTTTCCCTCATAATGAGCCATCACATCAAATTTTAAATCAACAAACTTAAAGAAAATATGATAGTTTAATGCAATCCCTAGAGGGAGATAATGTAAGGTACAACCCTACAAATTCTTAATTATTAAGTACTCTCCATACTTCTTTATAATGCCATCTTTATAAAACACAAGATTAGCCTCAAAATTTGAATCCTACCACTTGTAGGCCACCTCATCTTTCATGCCCATCCACCTAGCCCAAAGTACAAGCATGTGACCCCACATAAAACTCCCAAAAACATATGAATGGTAATCATCATATCAAGTAAGGGTTTTGATCTTTCAAGACTAAGTCTTGAATTCTTGGAGGTAAGTTCCCCAAGTTGCGCCAACATTTAGAGCAATTCCAAAAGGTGCCAAAGTTGGCTAAGGCATCAACCACTTGATTTCCCTCATGATAAATGTGGATAACATTCCTCAATCTTAGCTTAGGCATAAGGAGCCTTATGTCTGGTAAAATATCCTTTGTACTCCATCTAAGTAATCTTCCAATGTTGACAGCATCAATAATAGACTTACAGTCACCTTCAATGTGAAGGTTCTCTATCCCCAAAGAAATAGCAATTTGAAGGCCCTTGAGCAGTGTACAAGCTTCCACAAGCATAGAGGATTGGAAACCAATTCCCCCAGCATAATCATTCATAAGATCATCTCTAGAGTCTTTGATCACACCTCCTATACTAGCTTTTCCTTGGTTGCCTTTAGCAACCCCATCAAAGTTGAGTTTAAACCAACCTCTTTCTAGGGGTTTCCAAATGGTGTTGCTCCTAGCTAGGGATCTAGAGTTGTCACAGAAGCTTTCATCCAAGTTTTTTTCCAATCCTAAGCCATTTTAATTTCACTCTTTGTGGGTACCTTATCCGGAAGTTTCCAATTGAAGAGGGAGATTTTTTACTCTAAAAGACGGGCACCAATATTGAAGACCTCCTTAGGACACCTCTCAGTATTCCTGAAAATCCTATTGTTCCTCTCTTTCCATAAACACCAACCCATAATTGGAGGGACCTAGTTCCAAATTTCTCCAAGAAAGGGGGGTTATCCCACAATAGTGGTTTACAATTTTTGGCCAAACTGGACACTGAAATTATTATTTTTAACTAAATCTTCACATTCAGGCACCTATAGCAGCTAAACAGTGAGGAGTTTGAAGATGATGCAAACTAGATTCTCATCACATTTTTTCTGTAGATTCTAAAAATATATTTTTAAGTTTTTTGGAATAAGATTGCACTTCTTTTTCCATCTCCCACGAAAAGTGGTTTTTTTCAGAAAACAACATTTTAAAAAAGTGATGCTCATCGTATACAACATAATTTTTTTTGTATGAAGGATAAAATTCTAATTTTTTTGAATTTATATTTTTAACTATGATATCTAACACTTTCATTTGGTCTCATAGTTTTCTATTGAATATTTTTTTCCTTAATAGAGTTTTGAAGTCAAACCAATTGCAATTCAGACATAGGCGGACTGTATACAACATAACGTTTTTTGTATGTATCAAAATTCAATTTTATTTTTTTTAACAGATCAAGGACATCAATACACAACATGAAAATATTTTATAAATAATTATTTTGATTATTTTCTATTTTTCCACATGTGCAAAACAAAGAGCTT
This sequence comes from Sequoiadendron giganteum, assembly GCA_007115665.2. NCBI lineage: Eukaryota > Viridiplantae > Streptophyta > Pinopsida > Cupressales > Cupressaceae > Sequoiadendron > Sequoiadendron giganteum. Next base: position 183,869,759 of record CM021105.1, on the reverse strand, counting down.
GATTTTCAGTGAAAAACCTATGTTTAATAGAACTAGAAAAACAAATACATAATAAAACCAAAACATTTTAAAATTATATTTGTGGGATAGCTCATTTCGAGGACTACCATAATAATTTCAAATAAATTTTAAATTAATTCATTTGATCCCCCAAAAGGTAAATCAAAAGTGATTTTTTATCAGCATTTTGATAGGTGTAAAGGAGACTCGTTTATAGGTATGGTTTAAAACTAGCGAGGTTCTATCCAAGGGTGTTTTATCTAAGGTGGTTTGATCAAACCATCTTCAATTGAAATCCTTAGAATGGAACTTTTAAAGGCTTAAATCATTATATTTTCTAAAAATATGTCATTTCAGCAAAAATCAATTCCTCTCAGAAATTGTAAACCAGCTTTGTGGGATCACCCAGGGGTGAATATATAGACCAAACCAGCTCAATATTAAGGATTTAATATCCTTACACATGGTCCATCGAATGCCCAATATTTTAATAGCCATACTCCACACTTGAATAACAAATGAACAATGTAACAGTAAGTGGTCAAAAAATTCATCACTACATTTGCATAAGAAACATTTGTTGGGGATATGAAATATTTTTGTCCTCAAATTGTCTTGAATAAGAATCCTGCTATGATAGGTGGTCCATGAAAAAAAGTTGACTTTCAAAATCATATGACGGTTCTAGACCTTCTTCCAAAGGTCAATGGTAGCACTTTGGTCTATCAACAGATTGTACATTGATTTGATAGATAGATAACCTAGCTTATCATAGGTCCAAAAAAAATCATCCTCCAAGAAAGATGAGGGAAGTCTAGAAAAGGACAGTAACACCTATAGAGAGTTAGCAAGACTACGTAGATCCTAGGAGAAAGGGAAGAAAATGGAGAAATCATTCTACTTCCTATCCCCAAGAGGCTCAACAACATATTCTATGATGTGGACATTGAAGAACCTTTGAGCTAGCCTCTTGAGATTCCTAAATTTAAAAATTTCCAGAGGGGTGTCAAGTAACTAGGGATCTTCCCAAAATATGATCTTACTACCATTACCAATCTTCCATTTTATCCCACTCTTGAGGAGACCCTACAGGCTACATATGCTCCTTCAAGCCAAAGAACCCTGAGGATGAACCTTATAAAGACAACTAACCAAAGGCCTATTTTGAAGATATTTAGCATTCATGACTTTACACCAATCCTTTGTATCAAGGCCTTGTTTTTTTTAGAGACAACTCTGATCCCAAGACCAGCATAGTGTTTGGGTTAACAAAAAAATTCCCATTTGACCAAGGCAAATTTTTTCTTGTCCTCAATCCCAGACCAGACGAATTTTCTTTGAATCTTCTCAAATTTCTCAGCTATATACCTAGGAATCTTGAAAATTGAATGAAATTAAATAGGTATACATTGAAGAGCATCCAAGAGGAGTTGAAGTTTACTAGCATGGATAAGAATGCAGCCTTTCCACCCAGCTAGCTTCCTTTAGATTCTTTCAAGAATCGAGTTCCAAAAGTTAGGAGTGACCTCCTTGATAGTGAGAGGGAACCCAAGTTAAACTAAAGCAAGATCCCCACTCATGTAGCCCAAAATGACATTCACTCGAGCTTGCAAGTTCAGAGTGTTGTTAAAGAAGTAGATCATGCTTTTGTTGTAGTCAATGCATTGTACAAAGTAGGCCGCATAGTTGTTTGGACAATTTTTCCATTTCCTAGCTTTAATTAAAAAGGCTTTCCCAAATAGGAAGGTATCATCCACAAATTATTGTATCACAATCAGTTCTAAAGAAGAGGCAACTTTGATTCCCTTTACAGAACCATCTGACAACAGACTAGCAAAGTTCCTACTCAACACATCCACAATCATGATAAATAAAAAGGATGAGAGGGGTTCACCCTGTCTAATCCCTCTACCAGTAGAGAAAAACCCAAAGGGTTCCCCATTCACCAAAACATAGTACTTGACCATTGTAACACATTCCATTATGAGTTTGATGACAGATTGGTCAAAAGCAAACTTGATTAAGACACTTGGGATGAAGTCCCAGATAACCTTATCATAGACTTTTGATATATCCAATTTTAGGGCCATCCCCACATAGTTACATTTGTCCATATAGTGCAGAATCTCATGGGTGGTCAAAGTAGCATCAAGGATATGATGACCAGGCACAAACCCTTTTTGAGTGGGGCTAATAAGTTTTTCGAGGAGGGGTTTGATTCGGTTCACCAATATTTTGTAAAAGGTATTGCAAAGGCTAATGGGATGAAAATCAGTCATAGATTGAGGGTCAGGAATCTTGGGGATTAAAGCAATGAAGGTGTGTTTTAGTTGTTTGATAATCTTACCAAATTTTAAAAAATCACAAGCAGCTAAGACAAGGTCTTCACCAATGATCTCCCAAAAGATCTGAAAGAAGGTGGGGGGAAAACCATCAGGACAAGGAGCTTTGAAAACCCCCATACTAAAGGTAACTAACCAGACCTCCTCTAGATTGAAAACACTGAGAATCCCAAGATTATCATCCTGGGTGATGATGGTCAAGAGATGGTTTAACAATAGGTTATCCGAAGTCAGATTAGGTGCCATAGGAGGAGGAGCCAAGTAGGCTTCCTGAAAGTAATCAGCAGCCAGAAGGTCAATCTAGGTGGGCATAGAGATCATCTCCCCCCGCGCATTAATCAATTTAGAGATTTGATTCATTTTCTTATATTTCATAGCTGAAATGTGAAAGAAAGAGGTATTCCTATCACCCTATTTCAGCCATTGGGCGCTGGACTTCTATTTCCAAAAAAATTCCTATTTTCTTAGAATTTTCTTCCACTCCTTCTGACTCTCTATTTCCTAGTTGTATGTTTGTTTACTTGCATCCCCTTCCTCCATTTTCTTTTATAAAGTTTTCAAATTTACCCCTATAATCCTTTTCTTTTGAAAAAAATCACCAAAAACACACTTGTTCCAACCTTTCACCATAGATTTAATATTCTTAAGTTTGTAGAAGATCTTGAACATAGGAGAGCTGTGGACAGGAATGTTCCACAATTTAGCAATTTTGTTCTTAAAGTCGGGATGTGAATTCCACATTATTTCGAACTGAAAAGGAAAGGGTCCCACAACAAATAGATCACTACAAATTAGCAGCAGAGGATTATGGTCAGACATCATTCTAGGCAGAGCCCTAAGATTAGCACTAAGAAGGCCACTCTAGTGACCAAAATAGAGGAAATGATCCAATTTAATGTGTATTAAATTTTCTTTAAAACGCTTGTTGGACCAAGTATAGGCTTGGCCAGAAACGTCAATGTCGAGCAGGCCAGTGGAACTTAGGAAGTTAACCAAATCAGACATGTCAAAGTAATCAACCAAACCACCCTTTTTGTCTGAAGGGTTTAGAGGAGAGCTGAAGTCCCCAACCACCATCCAATGAGTGCCAAAATTTTTATTAACCCACTCAACAAGAACCTTCCATAAGGAATTCCTATAATTCCTCTAGTTAGGAGCATAAACATTGATTAGAGACCAAGTTCCACCCGGGTAGGAGAAGGAATCTCCCACACTATTTTTACAATAAAAAATTTTAGAACCAACAAACCTAGAGTGGTTCTAAAGCACAACAAGGCCACCCAAAGGCCACCCAACACCCCATCAGAATCACTATAGAAGTAAGAGGCATCTGACCAAATAAACTTTGTAACTTTATCAAAATTTTCCTTCTTCATCTTGGTTTCTTATAAAAGTAGCACATTGATATTATGTTCTAATACATAGTTCTTCAAAGTAAGCTTCTTGTGGAAGATATTTAGCCCACACACATTCCATGACATGACCTTCATTTTTGACCTTTATCGGAGGACACATTGAATTTCCCCTACTTACCAAAGGAAATCTCATTTGCAATCTCTCTCAACCTAGTATGTCTTTGGCTGGGTCTACAAGGTTTGGAGTCACCTCCCACATCTACCTTCTTTTTCCTCCCTCTTTTCTTTGGGGTTGTCTAGTTCTCTTCTTCTACAACTTTCTCCAGCATCAAGCCCTCTTTGTTTTCTATAGTTTCATCAATAAATCCATTACTCTCATCTTCCCAAATTTCACCTTCCTCAGCCATTGTCTCACTTGTCCCAGCACAACCCACCTCCAACAAGGGGTCACCAACAAACTCATCCTCCCTTGCAACAAGGCCAGAGGGCAGATTATTTACCTCCAGGGATTTAACAACAGTCTTATCTATAGTTAGATTGGAAAAGCTCGCTCTGGGACCCACCAAAACATTAGGGAAATCCCTAGAAGAAAGTGGAGTAACTAACCCTAGGGACTTGACCAAAGGAACTCCATCCTTTGGCAACTCTTTTTTCATAGGAGGCTAGGGATTAGCAATAGAAACTCCCATTTTGGACTCTGGATTAAACGAGGATTTATAGTCAGAGACAAGGTGGATAACTTTAGCACACTTCTATCAATAAACAACAACATTTTCATAGCACACTTGTTGAACCTAGTTGCCAAACTTAGAACACAACTTCACAGAGTGAGGAAGAGTCTTTTTCACATAGATATTTAGACAAAAGGAGGCAAAGAGTAATTTGGACTTCAATTTGGTGATGGAATCCGAAGTGATAAAATGCCCCATAGAGTCCCCAATTATTTTGAAAATGGATTCATCCCAATATTCTAAGACTAACCCCAGTTGTTGAACCCATATTGGAGCCGATTTGTTTAGATCTACAGTAGGGTCAAAACCCAGCTTCCAATGACATAATGGTAGACTATGCTTCCCATACACCTAGGGCCCAAAGGAGGGGACCATCACCAAGTCATCTGACACCTTAAACTTGAATAGGAAGAGACCACCCACCATAGCACAGATCTTCACGCTACCCTTGAGGCACCATTTAGCAACAACCCACTTCTAAACCGTATCCACAGAAAGACAAAAGGATAGGAACCAACCCACATCCACGTTCTCCATGGAGGAGAGAATCCTATCACAAATAGAGTTAGGAATAGAAAAATCCATCCCTGAAGTAGATATTTCCTCAATAAGAGGAGGAATAGGGGAAGAACTTTGTTTTTCATTGCTTAGCACGTCCTTCCACCCCACTATTTCTAGAAGAATCTCCACCATTAGAACATTCTCACTAGAAAACACCTAAAGAAAAAAGTGCTGACCCACCAGGAGTGGGCCAAAAGGGGCACGGGTTTGCATGTGACAAGGAGAGGCTTGAGTAAGGAGGAGATAGAGGGGGATCATGGGGTACCCCCAGGGTAGAATCCACCATGTGCTCAGAAACTTCAAATCGCGATCAGAGGAGAGAGGAGTGGGAAAATTGGGTATGTGCTATTCCATATTTGGCATGTTAAAATGGATGTGAATATTAAATAAACTAGCACACATAATTTCCTTTAAATTATTAATGCACTTGTTAGGTGGTGAGATGATGAGGATAGTGAAATAGTTAACAATACCTAAATATCAATGCAAGATTATTGATGATGGATATATATAAAGTTTTAATGAGTTTTTATTTAATTTTGGAAAACAATAACCTATGTTAATTAGTTGCATTGATCAATTAAAAATATTATTACTAGATATTGAGTAAACAATGATAATATTATTTCAAGAATTTAATGGTTATTAGTGATTCATAAAAATAGTATTTACATCAAATATTATATTCAAGAATTTAATGGTTATTAGCGATTCATAAAAATAGTATTTACATCAAATATTATATTCAAGGTTATCAAAAACTATATTGAATGGTTATCTTCTTTTTGGCTCTTAAGTCCATACACATTCTTCACTCTCCATACCTTTGTAGTGCTAATATAGAAAATACAACATGTAGATCAAGGATCTCTCTAATCTTGTCAGGCCCCACCTTGTGTGTGATTCATTCTATTCTATTATCATATGTGCATTCTGAGGGAACCCCTAAAATGCTTCATGTTCCATCTTAAAACTTTGTCAAATTTTGGACAAATCTATCTCTTTCATCTTAGGGTTTTATTACTGTCACTACCTTAGGGTTTTATTTTGCCTAGAACCTGCATTAGTAACCCTTAGGTCTACATCCTTGCCAATGCTCTAATTGATCATTGACTCCCTACTACCGGTTCCCAGTCATTTAATTACATCTTATGTCATTTGAGCCTATAAAGTTACTGAACCCTTATACCTAGGTCTAAAGCATATTTTATTTTTTAAGGTCATTTGATCGACCTTGTTTGGTTGGATCATAGATAAAATGGAAAAGGAGGGGATATCCCTCCTATTCTATCTAGGTCATTCAATTATATCCTAAGAACCCTAATTGGATTGACTATCAACCTCACAAGCTAACCCAATTCACAATTATAAGGACTTAGGAGGGCATTCTTTTCAGCTTTAAGGGGTTCACCACCAAGTAAATGTTTGGAAAAGATAATGTTGGGAAACCATAGTGATATGCAAATAACCTAAAATGAGCTAAATGAAAGATGCAAATACTGAAAATATGCAACACCAAGTTAGGGTATGTGTACCTAGGAAGTTTGGAGATGCAATGATGATTATGGAAATGTAGATAAGCTATCAAAATATTCCTTCGAGGACTAAGATGCCCAAGATGGTGTATTAGTCTCACTACTATTTTTTGAGGAAAACATAGAATCTGTAGATGTTGGAACTAGATTTGAAGGAATCTCTAAATTATATGCTTGGGAGGACTAAGACACCCAAGATGGTGTATTAGTCCCGCTTTAGATTTATGAAAAGTCTTAATGTGGTCCTGAGCTCCCAGATCTGCACTTGCTTCCTTTCGGATCTCAGGTTTTGAAACAAACGGATCTAACCTATAGGTGATTTTCTATGAAGATGACAACTTGGAATGCAATCTTGCAACTTTGACAACTTTGCATTCCAAATGATCTTCAAGACTTCAACCTAGATCTGCAAACACAAATAGATAAGATGGGGAAAACTTGTTGATTGTTAATCAATGGGGATTTGCCTTGGTCAAACCCCTTGTTGGTAATTAAACCTTGAAGTGAAATAAAGTAATGAAGGGAAATGGTGAATGAACAACATGCAATGCTACAACTCACCAAACCCTTGTAATGGTTGCAATGGATATGGATCTTGAAATGCTTGATAGATCTTGAATTGCTTGCTTGCTTAGATCAAAAACCTACATCACAAATGTTAGCACAATAACACACATGATGCAAGAATATCCTTTCACATGGTCCTTGAATCTTGATGAATTTCACTTGAATGCTATTGATCTTATAAATTTTCCTCAGGAATGAATACTTGAATGGTTAGGATGAAAATGAATGAATGAACGTTGTATTTATACTTGTCTATGCTTAATATACAAAAATTGTATCACACCAAGCTGACATATGCATTCATTAAATGAATGAGGTTAAATCCCGCCAAAATTTGAATTTAAATCTTGAAAATAACTCAAGGAGGACTAAGATGCCCTAGGTAGCATCTTAGTACCAAGTGATGAAAATTGGGACATAAACACCAAAAATGGACCCAAATAAGATACCTCAAAATCAACGTCTCCAAAACATGTGGGGAAAAAGATGCCCTTAGTGACATTTTAGTCCCAACCATAAATCAAGGACACACCAATCCGAATCATTAGGAGATCATTTATGCATTGGAGAATGTCGGGATTAACCAGAAAAATATACCATTCATAGGGCTTGTGGACAAAAAATAGGGCCAATTAAGCGATAAAAAAGGATAATAAAGCAAGGTGAGCCCAAACAATTGTGAAAATGCAAGGGTATCCATTTTAGTACACTACATTGGTCTTTACATCCTTGAAATAGTATGGTTTAAGTCCTTTGAGGAATTTTCATATATCATCCTAGGTCCTCCCCTTTTTCAAAATAACTTACGAGCATGGGCCAATTTGTTCCACTTAAGTCCCATCAACCGCTCTTGCTCATTGCTCATCGCACATAGCTTTGTGAATTCAGGACTCACATTAGCGATGTACGATGATTAGTATTAATTTTGTTTCACACATCGTGGATAGGTTATGATTCTTGAGTGTTGTATTAATGATGCATGATACACGTGTTATGCGTGTTATCATTGCCTCCTTTCTATCGCTAATCGCTTGTGAGTCTTGTGTTGTAAACTAGCAATGCACGATAGCCCTTTGTGCTCTTTGCATCATTTTTCATAACTCATCGTGGATCTATTGTAAAATTTGAGCCTCAAAATAGAGATGAGTGATGCGGTTATTTGTTCAAGATTTATTTCGATAATTTGAGTTTCTCTTGTGAGTGATGTTTCCTGTACCTTCAATTTTTAAGTAGGTGCACATGGCTTGATCGTGCTCCATCACCCTTTTTCTCCCATTGTTGATGTGATCTAGAATTTGAAGTATGAATCAGCCATATGTGATGGGAAGTGAACATGATTAAAGATGGATCATAATCCAATGGCTGAGATCTCATCGCGTGAGAGCTAACATTGTTGATAAGACTTGTGAAGGGTGAAATGAACTAGCGATGAGTGATGGCCTCCAAATAAAATAAATCATGGTAGCATCTTGAGGAAATCATCTAAAGTAAATTAGAAGGTAATGACATGAAAGAAGGGTCATCGATGTGGTTTCAAAGAAGGATGATCAATGACATGGTTTTAAACATGAACGACTAAGCTTCAGTTCACTTGTGCGAGTTTTCTATCGACCATTAATGGTGATACGTTCCATTTCCCAGCCATAAAGAATGTGGTTGTCTTATTTCCTACACATTTGGAACTGCCCAAGAGCAGAGAAGAAAGCCAAAAGTCAAAGAAATAGTGTGGAGAATTCCGACAAGCAATTACAACAAAATTAGTATCAGTTGTTCACCTAGGTAAGCAAATTATTGTATCTCTTCTTATCAAGTATGTACTTAATTTTGTTAGTCTAAAAATTAGTAGGGAATTTGAGAGGTAACTTACTTATGATTTACTCATTGAGTGTCCTTAATTGGGGTGATAACAATTGTGTAAGGTTTGGGAGTGTTTTGTTTTGTTAATTATGTCTTGGGTTTTAAAACTAGCTAGGTCTTTTCGATGAAGAAAACTGTAAACCCTAGTCTTTCCACATTGTAAAAAATGAGCAAATAAGAGCCTAGTGAGTCCAGCATTAGGCCAGAGAGAAAAAAAAAGTAGAAAAGAGTTGAAAGGCTCAAGACCCAGGATGTTTCATTATTGGTTAAGTCATAGCCACCTGCAACATCAAACCCTATGCCAAATACCACTGCAGCATCCTCAAGGTCAAGGAGTACAAAGAAAAATAAATAGAGATTCATGGAAGGTGCCTCTAAGAACATAAAGGAGGGTGGGTAAAAAATTGGCAAGAGACCTATAGGGAAATTTGTTGTGACAAGCATATTCATCGACAATATTGGTGAAATTGGAGAATTGGCCCAACCTTAGAGTGGATGGCAATTATTTTTGTATGCTTTTAATAGAAGGTATTCTAAGAAGCTGACATGTTCCTATGGGGGCTTAACCTTGGGATGCTAGTGGTACCTAATGCGTTTGTGGAGGTGGATGTGATGATAGAATTATACAAACATTATGATCCCATAGATAGACAAATCAAGAGTGAAAATGGTAGTGTAGTCCTCGAGGTGATCAGGGATAAAATTGTGGAGGCATTTGGGTTGAATCCCAATTATATAATTAACATCAAATGTACAAGACTATATGGTGAATATGAGAAAAAAAGATTTTCCTTTAGAAATAGATTGCTAGTAAGGCATAGAAAGAGCAAGGAAAGGTTTTACCTGAAAGATATTGAGCCCTTTGAATGTGAATATTTTGTTGATTATTTCAAGAACACATATTATTTCCTGAATTAGGTTCTAGCTCATAATTTTGAGGCTAGGATAGCCACTGACCTATTAGTGATGGCATCAGATATATAGGGCCATAATCAGAACTCGAGTTCTGATTATGTTACTTTTTTTGTGGAACAAATGCATCAAGATTTCATAAATCTAAAGAAGGAGGTTGTCCCTCTACATTTTCCACATTATTCTCTGTTAATGCATATTCTTCTATTTGACGATGATCAAAAGTAGAAAAGGAAGCTAAAATTGAGATTGAGGGACAATGAGAATAATATTTTACCAGTTCAAATGTAGACACGTATTTGGGACCAGGATTGTTCCACATCCAAATATTTGGTGTTTTCTATTCTTATTAGATTTGGTATCCTGAAAATTTTGGTTATGGCACCTATTCATAGGATCTCACAATCAATGAGAGACATCATTCACCCAAAGGATATGGTAGGGTTGCCTAAACAACATAATTGGGTAGATTGGTTTTTGTATTCAAAGTATACACTAATCAAGGCCTACAGAGCTAAAGTAGCACCACATTTCTTGCCCCTATATTTCTCTGATCGACTAACATTTATGGAGCTGATGTGGTAGATTGATTTTATGGACCTAGAGTTGTTAAGAAAACCTAGGAAGGGTATTGTGGTCAATCCCCAATGTTCTCTTGTGTACTTTACAGTTACTACCTAGGAAGGGTATGAAAATTTTGGAATCATAGTGAATAACCCTAGGTTACCTATGGATGAGGTTAGGAGTTTTGACATGGAAGGTTTCATGCATGCAAAGAGAATAGAGAATAATTTATCAGGGTTCTATCACCATTTCTTATACATAGATGATGTGGTGAGAAACCTGACTAGTGATGGAGTTGTCATATCTAGAAAAAGGGAATGGACATCGATAATGGACATTGAAGAGAGCATTATGAAGAGGAATGATTTTTATGTTAGTTCCTATGATGTAATTTAAAATCCTTTTGAAAGAGCTTTTGCAAAGATAATGGATTACCAAAATGGTGAATTCGAGGCAAAGGTAAATGAGGTTGTTGAGAGATCACAAGCTCTCTTACAACAACAATTACAAGCTATGGATATTCCCAAGCAGCCTGCAAATGTGCAAGAAGAAGATGCCCAAGTAACTAAGAAGGAACAAATTCCAAAGCATGAGCTTGGTGATGAGGAGGTGGAAAATAAATTCCCTCCCTCTAATATTGAAGATAATCTTGATTCAGAAGTTCCCCAAGATAGAATTTTCCAATGGCACTATGATGAAAAGACTGATGACGATCCTCGAATCAAGGATTGTAATGAGGTCCTAGTAGAAGATTCATTTGTAAAACCTAAGGAATTCAAAGTGTTTATGGTGCAATAGAGAAGCAAAGAGATAAAGGAAAGACTTGAGCGAGGAAGGACTAATGCTAACCTTTCTCAACAAGATGATGTTGGAAAGGCAAAAGAAGAAAATATTATGGCAGAGATTGCATCTATCACTCCTAATGAGGCTAGGGAAATTTTCACAGATAGTGGAATCATGTTACTACCAGGGTGCACTATCACCTCAACTATTGCACTTGATGCAATAAGAAGAGATCCTTAGGCTTCTATATCTAAGGAGCATTTTGAAGATGAGGTGTTTGGATCTAGATATAGTCTAAAGTTGCATACTCTTGCAATTTGGTCCATGGCACCCAATATTGGAAATCATGAAGTTTCTAGGCCTATTGAAGAGGTCATGGGTTCCATAGTGGTGAAAAGAGCCATAGATATGACTCTTTTCGAAGCAACTAAGTTAACTTCTCATAGTACAATGCTTAGTGTAGACACAACATAAATTTCTTAGAAGAAGTATGATTCCTTGGTGAAGGAGTATAATAAGGCCTTGGATGAAATAAACAAGATGAGAGCCATTGTTCAAGCTAGCCAGTTAGTGAGGAAATTTCCTTTACCATCCTCTTATTCTTCAGAATTGTCTACACAAGATAGAGAGATCTTTTTCCTTAAGCATTAATGATTTAAAAGATCAGTTAAAAATAGAAAAGGAGAATACAAAGAAGGAGAAAATGGAGACAATCAAGGTGGCATGTGATATTTTTGATGATGTATAGAAACATAGAGTGACCATATTGGTTAATAGAGCTTACAATGTATGGGAACTAGCTTACAAGAGAATCCATGAGACCAACATTAAATATCTACATGTCCAGAGGGCTTTTCAAACTAAATGGAGTCAATGCAACACTAGAGTGGGAACTTTGAAAGAGATGATGTCCAAAATGAAGGAATATCCTGAGACCCCTACTCATATTCTAGAGATATTGCAGGATATTGATCTGATTAATGAAATGGCAACCTTCCATGGGAAGTTAGGAATGTAGCTTGACAGTAAATTGAAGATTTGTAGGGATATGGAAGAGTGTGGTATGCCTAAAATATTTGATGAGAAGGGTGAGTTGATGGAATTTTCCAAGTGGAAGCATGAATTGGAAGGATGGTTGCCTCGAGCTAAGGTTATATTGACTAAAATTGATTACTCCATGTTGAATCTGCACATTCATAGCACGAATGGAGTTGAAATGAGGATGGTTGTATTTATTAGAGAAGCCAGGGCATTAATTGATGCTAGATAGACTTAGTATAGTGTAAAAGTTCAGAAAATATTGGATGCAAAGTGCCCCACTAAAGATGAGTACAACACCTAGTTGGAAAAGTTTATTGAGTAGTCTTGTATAAGGATGATAATGAAAATGGTGAATAACAGATAGTAGAGAAATAATGCATAGCTTGAAAATAGTGCAGATTAGGCTTTTGTTAAAGTATTGAAAAAGATATTGCTCTCTCCTCAACATGAAAATTGGTGGGATAAGTGCTAATGTGGATGAATCAATTTTGTATCTTTTATTTCTTTTCATACTTTTTTGAATTTTGTTGATTGGGTAGGTGTGTGGAAAACACTTTTTGAACATGTGGGAGATATTTTGGTGTTGTTGTAATGAAAAAATGACTCATTTTGAAGGTGGGACCAGATCTCCAACAACGAATGAGGATTAATTTTGTCTCATATATGTTTCCAACCATTTGAGAACTCAAATGTAACTGAAAATGGAATATCTGTTATAGTGGTCCATTTAAATAGTGGCATGTGTGCTTTCTGGCTTGAATCTTGTTTTTCTCCTTTGTTTCTATAAGAAGGAATTCAAGGCTAGAAAGAAGGGGTTCGTTGTATTGCAATTGAAACAGTGAATTGTAGGAAGAAGACTAAGCATATTTTGAATTTTATCTTAATTTTTGAGTCTATAATTACATATGTAATTTTGATAACAAGATAGCAATTACAATACAAAATAGTGCTAATTTCATGGCCATTTTCTCTCCTCTGTACTTATTATGAGTTATGGATAATATAATCAAGGGTTGTTTTCTTCATCTCCATTGCTTTCCAGTGGATGTATGGTCTCATTCTTTCTAATTAATTCAAGGAATTAGTGTAACTTCTTGAGTGAAGTTTTTAACTCATATGAACTATGTGCTAGGATATCTGTAAGAAGTGGTGGCCGAGAACGTAATGTGGAAATTTTGTAATGTAGTGTTTTTGAAGCTTATATGTTACTATGTGAAGAATTGTTATCAAGTTGCATAGGTTAAGATTGACTCTGTGTTTAGGATAAGGCACTCGTGTGAGTAAAATACTCATAATATAGTTTTTTGGGTTAGTTCATCAGCAAATCACTCTTTATTCACGAAAATTTCAAATGAGTTACCAGTATTGGTATGTGAAGGATCATCATGGAAAAGACAGGCCCTTAAGTGGTGATGAAAATTCAAAAAATCAAAGTTAGGCAACTTGACATAAAAAAATGAATAATTTATCTATATTATTTCAAAAATATGTAATAATAGAATCTGTAGCAAATTGAATGTAGTTTCTAAACTACTATTTTTATTTTTATTTTTAAAATCTATTTGGTGAAAATTTGAAATTTCAATGCAGTAGTACTTAAATTTCAGGGAAAACATAAGAAGTAGGTGTCTATCTAACCACCCTAACAACAATAAATGATTAAAAAAAATAAAAATTTTTAGATATAAGTACAGGACTCATGTCTTGATGTGATGCATATTTTTTTGTAGTTTTTTTCCAAGTAAATAATTAATTATGAATTTTTTATGAAAAATTTTTAAAAATATAAAAAGTTGTATGTCTGACCACCTTAACTTGGTCAAAACTTCATAAAAATCATTTTTTTATAATCCTATAGTATGTGAAGCATAAAATGTGACACATTTTTCGGATTCAAAAAATGTGATACTGTTTGAAAGCTATAGATTTTTTTCAATTAGCCTATCAATCAGGACTTTAGTTGTAATTCAAATAGAAAATGAATATTAATTATTTATTAAATTTAAAGTAAAGCATAATTTATATTTCTTGAAAGCTAAGGATCTCCTTTAAAAACCCATTTCGTTTCATCAATTTTGGGTAAAAAATATTCATAAGCCACATGGGCCATCATATCACTCACATATCGCCACATTTTGGCCCATCATGATCTTGCACATACCCGTATAGTTATGTTATGTTGAGTTTCATTATTCTCATGCTCCATGTGTATCGTATTTCTAAAAGAATTCCTAACTTTTTTGATACACTACGTTGTTGAGTGGTTATATGAGTATTATTTGTTATTTACAATGTATTTAAATATTAATTACACAAGTTCTTGAATATACATTGTGGGATTACCCTCCCAGGTTTCACAGAGCTCGAAGTGTAGGAGTAAAGCTTTACAACTTTCACTTCTTCATTGGCCAATCCCTTTAGATTGCTAAGTATTGGAAATGGAAAATTCCATAGGTAATTCTGAAGATTAGTTTGGTTCTTAACAAATAACCAACACACTCCATTAACCAATGGTTAGGTAGATTAAAAATGATAAATAAAATGGCATTGTGTTGTCATATTTGGGATATGACTAGTCACATTGATAGACCATATGGAAATTTTCTATCTCTATTTCTTTAAAAACATTATAATGTGAGTATAATTATATATTAAAGAAAATTTAATATTTCTTTATGAGTGGTCTCTAATAGAGGATGGATGACTCCTACATCTAGTTTTAATATTTATATTCCAATGTTGTTACATGATGTAAATAATCATAGTATGTACATGAAATTTCTTAAATATCTTAGAAAATGAAAGGTGAATTAATAAGAAATGTAAGAACTAGAAAAGCAACTATTTAGTCAGCTTGATATTTACTATGAAACAATGAATCTATTTTTGATTCAAGATTTATCTTGCAATGAACGGATTTGATTAACCAAGAAAATCTAGCTTTTCTCTTGTCATTTATTATTTTTAGTTCATATTATGAGTTTACTATTACCGCCTTGATGAAATATTTAACCCTATTTAAATATTTAGTATGCTATCATAATAATTATTTCATTAACTTATTGATTCGTTTAGAATTAGAATTTCATATGAAAATTGAGTCCCTATTTGTAACTACTTAACTTTGTGTATAAAAGAAGATGTAAATTTAGAATTAATGTATGTAGTTCGAAAAAAAAAATTCACATAGGAAGTATAATAGGACTTAAGATTAATCTTAGTGTATACTTGTCCTATAATTCATAATGTTAATTTCAAAGGAAATTTGTAGGATTCAAACATAAAAACATAATGTTACAATGGCCAGTCTTGTTATAAAACTTGACTTAGTCATTTTTGTGATTATTATAGTATTTGTATTTAGTAGAATTGATAAGAAATATAAAGTTCTTATAGTTGAATTTAATGATAGTTCCATTATACACATTATCTAAGAGTAATTTTTAACCATATTGTTTAGAGTGTAATTACTCTATAGACATAGAAACATAAATTATAATCATGCATTAGACATGTAAAATGTCTCAAGAAAATGTTCATGAATTAAATGTAATGGCTACAAGATGTATCAAAATACTTGTTATAAAGCTATAGAAGCTATATTTTAATCATGAATGATAATTTAGTGAGGCATTTAACATGCCATAGTACACCTAAAATAATTCACATGGACTACTAATCTACCCTTTAGGAAAATAAATAAGAATTTAGGCTGTGGCTAAATACAATCCTTAGAAGATTCCCTCCACTTCCCTCAATTAAATGATGTATTTCAGAAACTATTTAGATAAATTATAATTTCATATGAAATTTAGATTGAGATATAAATAATAATTTTGAGTTGTACGTATTATAAATCCTTCTTTCCACAATTGCACTTTATGATTTCTCGCTATTTTTATCACCTTTGATATTTTTATCTATACATTCTAATCCCCTATTTTATGCAAGTTGCATTTGATTCATGGATTTTTTAATTCCTTTAAATATCAAACACCCAAACAAAAAAGTGACAATCAAATTCTTGTTGAAGTGAAAATTAAAGGTAGATCAATCCATTTTGTATTGTTTAATGAAATTTATTCATTCATATAGTTTAATTATACTAAATATACATATTTATATATTTTTATTATTAGCTTATTGTTATTGTAGTGTCGGAAAATATCAGATGTCCGTGACATTTTCACACTTGTTTGGGCCCTCCTTATAAAATTGAGCTTAATGTTGCCTTGATTTAGTGTTGTAATTTTTTTAACACATTCACATTAGGTCTTGGGCCCTTATGAACTAAATGGGCTTAATTGTACCTTATTTAGGGTGTTGTAAAATGTATCCTAATACTTTCACACTTATCTAGGGTTTCCATTATTAATTGGGATTTTTATGCTTTAATAGGCCTTATTTTGCATCCACGAGCCTTAATTAATGCATCTTTTTGAGGATAATCTTGACATAAATCAAGATCCAATCACAATTCAAGTGTTTTTAGATTGTGTGACCTAGATTTAGCGATCTAGGAATCATATGGCACCTTGGGGGTATGAGTCCCACCTAAGTTTTTGTAAGATAGCGGGACCAACCACACCAAGGCTCCAGGTCATGGAGAGATGAGAACTAAGGACTGCCCTAGGGTATGTTCAGGATCATGATGGACCAAAAAGAGGCAATATGTAAGTGATATGATGGCCCATGTGGCTGATGAATTTTTTTTAACCCAAAATTGATAAAATGAAAAGGGTTATAGAGGAGATTATCATATTTCCACTAATATAAATTATTCTTTACTTTGAATTTAATAAATAGTTATTATTCATTTTCTATTAGAATTATGAATATAGTCCTAATTGATAGGCTGATTGAAAAACATCTATAACTTTCAAATGGTATCACATTTTTTGAATCTAAAACATGCGTCACATTCTATGCTTCGCATACTATAAGATTTTTAAAAAAAATGAATTTCATGAAGTTTTGACCAAGTTAAGGTGGTTAGACAAACGAACTTTTATATTTTTTAAAATTTGTAATAAAAAAATCATAATTAATTATTTATTTGGAAAAAAATTATAAAAAAACATGCATCACATCAGGACATGAGTCCTATACTTATATCTAAAATATTATAGAAAAATATTATCATTTTATTGCGGTTAGGGTGGTCAGACTGACACCTACTTCTTATTTTTACCCTGAAATTTAAGTACTACTGCATTGAAATTTCAAATTTTCACCAAATAGATTTTTTTTTTAAATAAAGGTCTAGTTGTTTAGAAACTACATTAAATTTTCTACAAATTCAATTTTTACATTTTTTTGAAATAATATAGATAACTTATTCAAACTTTTACGTCAAGTTGTCTAACTCTGAACTTTTGATTTTTTATACCCCCTAACTTACCTCAAGCTCAGCAAGTGTTCTAGGTCAATGATAAAAAATGAAGAGTAATCTCAAGTGCCTCTATCACTCTACTAATCTAAATGTTTGGATGGAGCTAAATGAGCCAATTTTTGGAACCCGAACCATATCTCAAATAGCTCTCTGCCCAAGGCCATTAATGCAGGTCAAGGATGATAACACGATGCATTATTGTCTCTCTAGGGTGCTAGCATTTGTATGGCTAGAAATTATAAAAGTATAATACAAAATTTTAAAAAACCCTACTACCAGTCTAGCAATTGAATTTTAACATACTAAAGAGAATGACAAATAACAAAATGCAAGAAATAAATATCAAGGTGATAAAGACAATGACGAATGATCAACTCACTAGGAGTCTAGTTTGCCAACAAGATCCACATGTACATGTACCTACACACAACCAAGAGAGGAAAATTTTTGGGTTTGTATAGGGGTTTTCCTTAGTCAAACCCCTGCTTTGGTGTTTCCACATCCACAAACAACCAAGAAAGCCATGAGATAGAAAATGTGATAAAGGAAATAGTAGGAAAGAGTATCGAACGCTATGAAAAACATAATTCTATTCTATCAAACCAAACCAAAAGAAGGATAGTGAAGTAATACCACCTGCACCCAAAGGCACTCAAGGCCAATGAAGGGAGAATGCAAGAGTACGATTTTGGAAAAGTCAACATGGTCATAGCAGTGACGAATGAAGTCTCATGAGACACAAAAATTGTAGCTTCTATGGTAGCACAACACATTCTCAATGAAGTTGATGGAAAAACAAGTTCCTAAGAAATGTTTAAGATATCCAACTAGCTGTGTAATATCACTTAAGAAATTGTAGAAGATGGAATGCATTTCCAAGAAGATGAAGTGAAAGTGGAAACAAGACATTTGAAGATGGAAAGGGAGGGAAAGAGCTATTCTTGGGTTGGCTAGTTGACATAGAGGCATTACGCTTCATCCCCAATGGGGAGTGTAATGTCCTTGCTTATTCTAGAGGCAAGAATATGTCAAAGATGGCAACATGCCACATAGACGTCCACTCACTACATGCTTGTCCCCAACAAAAATTCCCCCACCAACACTTGAGCACAAGCACCAAGTAGATGCAAGGTAGGTAGGTGATGTGGAATTTCTTCGTCAGGTTTATTTTTTCTAAAGAAGGGGGTGTAAAAGGGGAATTTAAAAAAGGGGTGAAAAATCACTCCTATACATTTTCCCCCACTTTAGCAAGCATGAGTGTCAATGAAAGTTTGATAAAGTAGATTGAAGAGTTTAGAAATGTATACATGAGCCATCGAGGAAGAAGATCATGATTTGGCGAGCTCAAAAGCATACAGCAAGAAGGTAAATCTATAGGTACTCTCTCCTGAGGAGGTTTGAACAAAGGACTCCATAGATCCTCAAAACTACAAAGTTGAACATAGTACACTGAAGGCCCATAGACCAATGATGGAGAAAACCCCTAGGATGCAAGCAGTTCACAAGTCGTTAGACCTATAAGGAAGGTTCCCCCCTAGGTATTCTCTCCTAAAGGAAGATCGGTGTAAGGGGACTCTACAAAGTCAGAATGGAAAGTATCTTCACAGACACACCTATAAAGCAACATGTTAATCTATAGAAAAAACATGTTAGAAAACAAAGAGTAGCCACATAGGAAAACAAGCAGAAAGTCACATAGATAGTCAAAAAATTGAAGGAAGAGCTTTCAAAGGGATCCCTTGGGAACCATTCAAAAGAAAAGGGGTTCACTCAAGGGACTTGTTGTTTGAAAGTGTGGGAATATTGTTTTAAATCAATTCAATTATCAAGGAATCCTTTCAACTATCATCACTTCATTAAGGAATTCAAATGGAAGAAAATGCCCCCTCACAAAGGGAAGGTCAAGGCTTCTCACGTAGGAAATGTTGGTCCCTCCTTGGGGGAAATTTCTTCAAGTTCTTTCTTTACGAACCCATGACAAAGGAAACATGTGTTCCACTAGGGGTCCTTGTTGAGAATGTGATTTTTGAAAAAAAAAAATTAAAAAAATTTTCAAGAAAAGATTCATTGGCCACCGAATGCATTTTCTAAAAATCAATGTTGACATGATAGCCCCCCCTTAGGATGGTGCATGTTGAATTGAGAGACACGTGTCATCCTAAGGAGAGAAAAACAAGAATGAAAAAGTGATTTTGTGGCCCACGAAACATGATGAGATGTAACTATGGTAATTTTTTCGCACACGTGAGGGACAACACATGAGCACCACAAAATTACTAAGAAAGCATGAAAGATAAGAGAGAGAAAATGCAAAGAAAGACAATAACATCATGAACAAGGGACACAGGGGAGATCTCATATTTCAAGGTCAAAGCTACTCATAAATATATATAAGTATGATAGTATTATATTAATGAAATTTCATCAATCCCCTACTATATCAGACCATATGAAGAATGCACGAGAAGACAAAAAAAAATTAAAAAATTGGGTCAACATGGAAGGGAAGCCTAAATGCCCCCAACACTTTTCATTGTCCCAAATTTTCAAAAATAAATACATATAACGAAGGAAGAATGATGTAACAAATAAAGGAAGTTGTATGACACATACACACTCCTATATCCAAGCACCTACAAGGATGACAAGGGTCATCCAGGAACACACAACGCGAGCATGGGGGAACACAAGAGCACACACATAGTCTACTCTATAGATAAAGAAGAGGTTCCCCCCTAGTCTTCATCAACCAAGAGGTCATCGGCTTCTCAATCTAGATCATTATATGGGGAAGGCGAATGAGCCTGCAAGGGTAGAATATCAAGGGGGGAACTCTCTAAGCCCCTCGCAACAAGATCTAAGGAAGAAGGCCCTACAAGGTATTCTCCACTTAGTTCTTGTGGGGTAAAGGTCAGTGACTTTGTAAATATCATTTAAAGGGATAGGACCTCATCTAGAGAACTAAATATGCACTTCACATGAGTGCCATGTGTTAACTCAATGGACAAGGGAGGCAGCTCTCAAGATTCACTACTAGGCTCACTGAGAGACTTAGGAGTAGTGACAAACTCTAGAAACACTAGGACTTATTTTTTCACTAGGATAACACATGCTAATGTAGAACTACCCTCTAAAGAAGGTGGAATCATCTTTCAACCCCCATTGCTTGCAAGGCCATCCTCCATCTTTCATTTCATCGAAGGATGCAAGATCCCCATGAATGAGAAAAAAGGTGTAGAGCAAGATGAGAAGATCGAGGCGGATACCACTAAGGTGTTCGAAATGTCCACAAGCTTTGATAATAGTGGGATGTCTGGGAGGGACATCAGAAGAGGCAGCTTGACCAAAGGAGAAATAAAAACCTGCACCTTTTTCGGGTAAGGGTCATTTACACTTGCAACAGGATTTGAAAGCAACACCGAGGATGATGGAACTGAAGGAGAGGGGATGGGAGAGGAGGATTCAACAACACCTCCCGAAATAGGAGCTATTGACTCCCCTTACTTCCTATATATAGCAGCCTACTTAGTTTCCAATGCCTTTCATCAACACTTTCACTCACATGTAAGGTTGTTCCTATGACTCCAAGAGCTAGAGGATGAAAGTTGAGATGGAATAGAGGACTCCTGCTCAACCATCAGAGTGTCCATGACTATCAATTTTTGTGGAGGGAGAGACTCCTAGATGAGAGTAGGAGGGAGAGGTTGAGAAAATAATGGAGCAATAGTGGGGGATTTAGCTCTAACACCTCAGCAGTGGGCCTCTTACCATTGAAACAATGAAAAATGGGGGATGTTTTCTTTCGTATGGTTTAAGAAATTTAGCAGAACCCACTTTCCAATTATTTTATTGAAGTAAAACCCTAGAGATCTCAATCCAAAAGAGAAAGAGATCTTGCAATAGGATTTTCTTAGGGTCTGATTGTAAACTAATGAGGGGTTCACCACCAAGTTAGGACTTCGAAAGACAAATGCAATGCAAGATGTAATGCTTAACTCTAATATGATGCAATATTTCACTAAATGACCTAGAAATGCATGTAAAATAAAATGGAAAGTTGCAAGATGAAATGTGTACACCTAGAAATCTGAAGATGAGTGGATGGAGCTCTGAAATGGTGAAAATAGTGACTTTAATTATGATTTGGACTCATATGCCAAGCTAGGCAAATCAGTCCTAGATCTAGGTTTCTATGTAGAAACACAAATCTGGCAAATGTGTGTCTAAAACTACAAAAACCTTAAAATTGACCTAAATTGAGACTCATATGTTAGAATTGTCATATCATTCTAGTTAGAGTTTTCTAAAACTTCAAATTTTGAATATGGTCTTCAAGGTCCTCTCTATGCTTCATAATTGATTTTTGGATTAGAAACCCTGATTTGTAGTCTATAGAAGTCCTCCAAATATCTCCAATGCAAGGTGAAAACTTTGGACACTTTAAAAACTTTCTCTCCAACGTGTCTTCAGTGTAAACCTGCAAATCACACACTAAAGAGAGGGAAAAATGTTGTTTTGTTAGTGGAAAGGGGTTTACCTTGGTGAAACCACATTTTGATAATCGAACCTTTGAAATGAAATGAAATAGGAATGGAGAATGATGAATGATGAATAGAAAAAATATGATGTTGCAACTCACCAAACCCTAGCTATAAGGTGTTGCAAACATGTTTGAGATGGCTTAAATGGATGTAGATCTTGACTCTTGCTTGAATAGGATAGATCTTGAATGAAATGCTAGCTTGAATCATGAGACCCTTCATCACAATTGTTAGCTCAAAAAAAAATATGATGCATGAAGACTTTGAATTGATGCTTGATTCTTGAATAATTCTCTAAAATGCTTGATAATATGCCCTTGAATGCTCTTGAATGCTCCTATAAACACCTAGATGCTCTTGTGTGTTGAAATACACAAGAAAACTAAGAGAGGGGAGTGAATCAGTTGTCACCAATCACATTCAAAAATATCAAAAAATTATTAACTCTACATCCACTTTAATATGTTATTAAGTATGAGAATGAAGTGTAAATAATAGAAAGAAATATCAACACAAGAAACACCAGATTTATGTGCAAAACCCAATAAGGGAAAAACCATGGTGAGGATTAACTCACAATATAATAGTAATTGAAAAACTAGATACAAGAGGCTCACTGGTAAAGGGCTTACTACCCAAGATAGGATTCAATGTCCAAAAAGGAGGCTCATTGCCTACAGATGCAAAAACATGTAAAAAAGAATTTTACATAAAGAACATTATCTCAATGCAACAAAAAATCAACCACAACAGCTTCCACACATTCACAACCTTAATCAAAGAATTATAGACACCATCATCTCACTGCTTTCAAGAGTCAAACATTTTAAAGTACTACTGCCTT
Source organism: Sequoiadendron giganteum (assembly GCA_007115665.2). NCBI lineage: Eukaryota > Viridiplantae > Streptophyta > Pinopsida > Cupressales > Cupressaceae > Sequoiadendron > Sequoiadendron giganteum. The sequence continues at coordinate 183,846,734 of CM021105.1, read as the reverse complement.
AATTCACTTTCACACAATCTTTCTTCTCACACTTATTCACTTCCAATTCACAACATATTGAATTTTATTTATTTCATCTTTGGTCTTAGAAACTTTCTCCAAGGTCAACTACACACTCTTTATTTTACAAATTCAAATTAGGTTGCCGACTCAACATTCCCATGGTGGATAAGAATGAGAGTGGAACAAATAAATACTTAACTAGGACCTAAAACAACATCTTGGATCAATCAAATGCTTCCTTAATCGATACTTATCCTTCATGTAACGTGTAGACACCAAGTTGGCCAAACCTAATGAAAACACCAATTAAATTTGAAGTACATGCATTTGCAACAAGAAGATAACACGTGGATCACATAAAAAAATTTACCATACACTGGAATACCTCTTAGATGCCTTCATATTCATCCACAACAACTGAAAAAATCTTCATATAGAGAACACTTTCCATCAATCCAACCGAACTCTACAAACACACATACTAACTTTGGAACTAGTTTTCCAGAGCACCAAACCAAAAGTAGTTTTTCCACAACATAGATAACACCATTACAATCCTTCTTCTAGATCTGCAAGATCTGAAACAAACCAACAGAGGACTGTGGAGTAGACATATTTCTCTCAGTCCATAGACAAACAACTTTGCTAGACCAGTACACAAACCGGTGAACACAACTTTCACTCTTCATCAACCTAGAAGCTATAACTAAAGATATATCACCCAAGGATGCCCATAAAAAACAATACAGATCTGAACAAGGATAGAATCAACACAGAAGAAATGCAGAGCACATTACTAGAGCACATTCAGAACACACACAATTTTGTCTTCATTGTTTATTAATTTTCTCAAAAGCACTTAATAAATCATCATAATAATACTCTATTGATGGAACCCCTCAAAAAATTATTGGTTCCATCCTAAAAATTGTGAAAGTCTAGCTTGGTCCTTTGTTCCTAATTTAAGGTCATGTCCTCATCATTGTGATAGGGTTTTATTTTCATAAAAATTTCTAAGAATTGGCCTCTAAATCAAATAAACCCTTAGTCGTTTTAAAACTACATTGACATGTCCTTCCCATTCCCAGTTACTTAAGTTATTACTTATTCCATCGTAGTCATTATTTTACTAGCCCCTAATCTTATAGTTTTCGGTCACCTTAAGTTTCTCTCGATACTAATGGTTGGAGGCTTGATCTTAAAATTTTAAATCTTTAGGCTTTGTTATGGGTTATTATCTCATTCACCTAGGGATGGCCCCATTTTTATGAATAAATTTTTTCGCATGTGTACCAATGGAGCTTCTTATTGGTCATTTGATCATGCAAATCAATCTCGGTGATTCCTCATATGCTCGTGTTTATTTATTACTTCTTATTCTATTCACATGGGATGACAAGCTCTGACCACATGTCTCATATAATGGTGGACCCAGTCCCCTTAGTAAAGATGATTGGCACTTTTCAATGAGGATTGAAAAATGATTGATGGAAGATGTGGCCATATCTATGTCATTCCCCGCAACCCCGTCTTGTTTTTTTTCATATTATTTTAAAGGCATGGGCTAGCGAGTGATGACCACATGGTACTACTTTATGGTGGGGCCTAAATCCTCATAGGGTAGTGGAGGTTGTTTGAGGCACAATCAATGGTAGATGTTATGACACATGCTCTCATCAAGTTTGTTCCCTGCGCACCCGTATATTTTCAGCATTAAGGAGGAATGGTCACATGGGTTAGCAAGAGGAGTAACATTTATCATTATGTTTGATCTCCTAGATCTTGGGAACCGTGTTTTGCCTCGTATAAATTAAAATTGATGGTCGATGGTAGATGATATGGCTCAATCCTAACCACTTCTCACCATCCTATGTCAACCCCACCTATGTCCTGTATCTTTTGATGGGAACATAGGCAAGTGCCACATAGACTACTTCTATGAACTTAGAGAGTTCTAGTGAAGGTGGATGTAGTTGGAGATGTTAGCTAAGATTGTTCCAAGATAAAAATGGCACGAAAGTTAGAGCTAATTATTCAGCACACTTTTGAGACTGGTAAATAATTTTAGAGTCGTCAAATCTATCAGAGGCTAGTACACATGGGAAGATAAAATTGAAATGAGGGAGGGTACGAGCCAATATTTTGAGGGTAAATAATGATCATTGCCCACTACCCTGCTATGATGAATTACAAGTGAGTTATTTTATACGGGCAAGTGGGTAAATGTGACATGACATATTTGGTTGGGAAATTAAGTGTATGATTGAAATGCAAGTTAAAGAAATGCTTATCTCACTTGAGTCTTTTGATTTGGGATGAGTATTAAATGAATGCATTTAATTTTGTAATAATTAATAATCTGAATTTTTTAACCATTGATTTGGTTCAGATTATGATCAACGGTTGACATTTAAAACCGGATTAAATGACTGCCAATTCTCTCAAACAAGTTTTCTTGGAAAATTAATGTAGATATGCACCAATTTCTCTATTTAATGAGCTTCACTTACCTGATTATTACCACCATTTGATTGTAAAAATCTAAAATCTAAGAGAAGGTTGTGATTTTGAGCTAGTTATTTTTGAGTTATTTATTTTCCTAGAAGGAACAGATATCACCAGGCTTACATGGGACATCATCATTTTGCCATTAAGGTCTTTTATGATTGTTTTCACAATGAAAATGAGACTAATTCTAGCTATTGTCAATATCTCATGGCCATGAGGGATTGGGTTGATTTTTAGGATGAGATGATGATGGTTACTTCTTTGTAGATAAGGACACCGAGTGGATACACATACTCTCCTAGTGACAAGGCAAAGTAACATCCCATTTCTTTACTTGGTGGGTGCTCAATGGTCCTGTGTATTGATATGCTCTCTTTGGTTAGTGTGTTATGAAGTGGGTCTCTAGTCTTCTATTTTTTTTGTACTGATGGTGATGTTTCTACGGGTGAAGTGGATTTACATGTTTTGGTATTGTCACAACTACACTTTTTGATGACTGGAGGGGTTGCTTTTACTAATGATTTCTTGGAATCTATTTTCTTTTTCACTTAAATTAAAATGATGGTTCCCCAAATCAGTTGGGGAATATACTCTTGCTTTCTGTTGAAATTCATTTTTAAATGAAAATGAAATGAAATGTAAAATTTAATTCAGCCTGGTGCTTGTTGCTCCCTTGTTTTATAAAAGTGATTCTATGGCTAGTTAAAAAAAAAGATGGGGTCAAGAGGTCAAGAGGTCAAGAAAGAGGGAGGTAAATAGGTAGTTTTTTTCAAAGGAAATAGGTGCTAAGGAAAATGGATACTAAGTTTTTCATTGATACGTTCTAGAAAGGGATCAACCACTATGTATGGTTTTCGATAACAATATAGACCATTAACTAAAACTAAATTTCTATACATTTCTCTCCTATGTACAAATCATACAAACTATGAATATGATAATCCATGGTTATCTTATTTTTCTCTGTTGAATTCCAATAGATGTGTTGTTTTATTCTTGCTTGTCCATTCAAGGAATATATGTAAATGATTGAACTTAGTAGTGGGTTTGATATAAAATTTGTAAAAGGATGCTAGTAAGAATTTAATTATGGAAATAACTGGTGGGAATATTGTAATGTAGTATTTCTAAGGCTGTAGGTATTTATTCTAAAATACACATTTGTTATCTAAATCATATAGGTGTGTGGTTTGACTATGTTTCTTAGAATATGGCACTGGCTTGGTTTAATATTGATGCCCCATTTGGCAACAGACTCGATTGATGATCACACAAATATAAACAAATTACTTGCTAATTGATTTCCTAAGTGTGTAGGAGTGTTAAAAGAATTATATCTTCTCTTGTTTAAGGTTTGTTGCTACTGTGAAGGTTAGCCAAATCTTCAGGGTAGTATTCCTTCAAAATAGTTAAGGAGAATCATTTGTTTACTTTGTGATTGATGCTAAAGACACACTAGTATCTAGGAACACGGTTGTTTCAAGATTACCCACCCTAATTTTAGCATAGCCTAAAGTGAAGAAGTAAAGAACTAAAATCCTTAACTAATTTGTTGGCCAATTCTTGCCCTTACTAATAATTGTCCTTGGCAACTTCATAGGTTTGTGGTAAGAATAAGTTTGGTTCTTAAAAAATAACCAACAAAAATGGATACTCCATTGGGAAGAATTTGAGAAATATCTAATAGAACATCATCTAGCCTTGATAGAGTATGTGAAGTTATAAATTAAAAATTCTCATTAAAAGTGAGTGGCGACTCCGAATAAATTTGAACCAATGGAAAATAATATTGAAGTTTGGTCATCTACAAATGAGGTGGCGACTCTATCAAAAGAACCTAATAAAGTATGATACTGACTAATATATCAAGGTATTTTCCCCTATTTTAACTTGAAAAAGAGAATAGATCTATATGGGTTCCATTTTTAAGAAATATAAAAGTAATGATGTGTTCCCAATTTTGTGAATCAAAACACTAACAAAGGGAATAGTGATGATTTTTCTACATGATTCATAAATTGAAATTTATAATATTTAGAATAAGAAGCATACTTGTATTGAAATTCGCCCATTGGAGAGATCTTATATATGTTTACATTTAAATCATGATAAAAGCATGAATTAAGGTGGTAATCGACTGAAGAGTTTCTTTTTTCAAGTTGTAAAAGGTTGTGAAAAAATGTATCATTCAATTGTACATCCTTGTGGGATTCATTATGTGAACATGAAGAATGTGTAACCCCTATCATGTCATCAAAGAATTTTCTCTATGGAAATATATAGGCCATTGGATTTTAAGGGCATTTAAGGTTTCCCAAATCCCATTCCTAATGAATTTAGGGAACATTTACCAAAATTTACAAGGAAAAGATTAGAATCAACACCTCAGCATCTGTAGAGATTTTCTTATTTGAAGGGAGATTATGAGATAAGTCATGAGGATGTTGTTATGAATTTGTTTGTTCAATCTTTAAAGGGAGATTCTAGAGATTGGTTTTCATATTTTCCAAAATATTCTATATCTTCATGGAATTAGTTCATGGCAGTATTCATGGAACAGTTTGGAGAAAGAATCAATCCATACTTAGTAAGACAAAAAATTAACAACATCCAGAAAGAAAAAGATGAGTTGGTCCCAGCTTTCAATCTAAGATTTTCAAAAACATTAAGTGATATTCGAGAAAGTTTCAAACCAAATGATACAGTAGGTTTGATTGTATATTTTGATGAATTTAGTGAAGAAATGAGCTATCTATTAAGAGATAAGGATCTTGCAACATTATATAAGGCATACCAAATGGCCATGGATATTGAGAACAATCTGAAATATTCAATGATGAAAGGATGCATGGTTGCAAGTGTTGGTTATTCTAGCACCCCTCATACAAATGGAGCTCATGGACCAAACAATAGAAATGATTGTCAAAATGATGGTGCTTTGTTAGAAGTACCCAAAAATTTAGACCTGAGGATTCGACATGGATTGATATATTTTATGAAATATTTCAGTCGGGGCTAAATACCTTGCCAAAAGAATTGAAACCTCATAGTTTGTATCAGGGACTTGATTGGATAAAGGGTGTTAAAGGATCCAATTGTGATTACACAAAAATTATGATGCATAAAGATTTTAAAAGCAATTGTCCAATTGTGGAAAATAAGAACATGATACACATAAGTGAAAATGGTGTATCTGAAGATGAAAATTCATATGGTTGTATGGATGAAGGTAGAAATTGTAATCAACACATAAGCAACATATGTAAAAATCTGTATACTAGTGATGGAGATAGAGATGTACTTGCAAATATTGTTGATTGCTCATCACAAGTTAGTGGTCAATATATTGAAGATGAATATTTAAGCATTCACTCTAAGAGTTATGAACAAAGTTTATGTAGTGATGAATTTCTTTATGATGAAGATCATGATGACAGTGAACCTGATTATTCTTTGGAGATTTATGAATGCTCCTATGAGGATGACCTAGATTTTTTTTCTTCACCTCAAGGATATAATGATGCAAATGATAATGAGAATGTTTGTTCATAAGTAAGTGAACAAGTTTCACATGATGAATGCTTGGAATATAATTCAGGTTTTTTTATCACTGGAGTGTACTGATTCAATGGATGATGATCACTTTGAAAATAAGAACTTGTGTATTCAGTATCTTGAATCTAGACAGAATGTTAAAAATGATAAAGATCTTGATGTTGTAAACAATGGTGGATTTCATGTTAGTGAATGTGAGATATAATTCTTTGTTGATGTCCCTTATCTTCACAGTATGATTATAGACATGTCTTCATCTTATAAGGAAAGAATTTGTGCTTAGGAAAACCAAGATACTTGTTCAAAGGCTAAAAAAAATTTTAGATAATAGTGAGTCTTTGACATATAGGGAAATATGCCTATCAATTGATGGTGCATGTGAAAATGTTTTTGTTGATCCTGTAAATCATGAAAGTGATGGTATTCAAAATGATTTAGATGAAGGAATTGATGGTTTTGGTATATATAATTTTTAGAATCTTGAGGCATATGGTAAGGAACTGAACTATGGTGGGATTCAGTTAAAGTAGTTTCAAATGTGTGAGCATTCTTTGCCCTACACACAGAAGAATTACATATTATGTGTAGGAAATGATGTTTATATTGATCCTGAGCACTATAAGAGTTTCAGATTTGATATGCAAATGAATAATGAGGGGAAGTCTCATAGTGACCCTTTTAAAACACATTGTGAAATTTTCCATTTTTCAGTAAAATTTGACAAGGAAGTAATTATGTATGAGAACAATCTTGTTGATCAAATCTTTAGTGATGTGATCGAGCATGCCAAGGGTGGTTTTTTTCTTTAGAAAAAAAAGGACAATATTTTCAAACTAGGCTCAATATAGACAACTGAGAACAATATTTTTGATAGGGGAAAACATGGTTTCTTCTTTCTGATTTGGTGGTCTCAGGCCATTAAATGTGGTTTAAATATATGAATAAAGTATGTCACCCATAGGAAACCACTTGGTCTGCTCTCCCATAGATTCTAGGATCTCACCATGCCTATGAGAGGCATGTGTCCCCAAAAAGAGCCACTGATGGAACCCCTCAAAAAATTATTGGTTCCATCCTAAAAATTGTGAAATTCTAGCTTGGTCCTTTATGCCTAATTTAAGGTCATGTCCTCATCATTGTGATACGGTTTTATTTTCATAGAACTTTATAAGAATTGGCCTATAAATCAAATAATGCTTAGTATTTTGTAAAATGCATTGACATGTCCTTCCCATTCCCAGTCACTTAAGTTATTACTTATGCAATCTTTATCGTTGTTTTACCGGCCCCTGATCTTAGATTTGGCATTCACCTTAAGTTTCTCTCAATACTAATGGTAAAAGGCTTGATCTTAAAATTTTAAATCTTTAGCCTTTGTTATGGGTTATTATCTCATTCACCTAGGGATGGCCCCTTTTTATGACTAATTTTTTCGGCATGTACAAGAAATCGAGCTTCTTATTGGACGTCTAATCATGGGAATCAATCTCAACCATTCCTCATATACTCATGCTGGTGTATTCCTTCTTATTTTATTCGCATGGGCTAAGAAGCATCGACCACGTGTCTCATATAATGGTGGAGCCAATCCCCTTGGTAAAGATGACTGACACTTTTCAATGAGGATCAGCAGATGATTGATGGAAGATATGGCCATATCTATGTCATTCCCTATGAGCCTATCTTGTTTTATTTCATATTATTTTAAAGGCATGAGCTAGTGGGTGATGGCCATGTGGTACTACTCTATGGTGGGGCTTGAATCCTCACAGGGTAATGGAAGTTGTTTGAGGCACAATGAACTAAAAATGTCATGGCACATGTTCTTATCAATGACGTTCCTTGCATGCCCGTATATTTTAAGCATTGAGGAGGAATGGTCACATGGGTTAGTGGGTAGAGTAACATCTATTATTATGTTTGATCTGTTAGAAATTGAGAATCATTTTTTTCCTCGTATGAATTAAAATTGATGATCGATGGTAGGTGATGTGGCTCAATCTTGACTGCTATCTGCCATCCCATGTGGGCCCCACCTATGTCTTGTATATTTTGATAGGCACACGGGCAAGTGTCATGTGGACTACTTCTATGAACTTAGAGTGTTCTAGTGAAGTTGGATGCAGTTGGAGATGTTAGTTGAGATTGTTCCAAGATAAAAATGGTGCCAAAGTTAGAGCTAATTCTTCAACATGATTGTGAGATTGGTAAAAAAAATTAGAGCCATCAAATCTATCAGAGTATGGTACACGTGGGAAGATAAAATTGAAATGAGGTAGGGTACGGGCTAATATTATGAGGGTAAATCATGATTGTTCCCTGCTGTCTTGCTATAATGAATTACAAGCGAGTCATTTTCTATGGGCATGTGGGTAAATGTGACATGACATATCTGGTTGGGAAATTAAGCATATGATTGACATACATGTTAAGGAAATGTGTATCTCATTCGAGTCTTTTGATCTAGGTTGAGTATCAAATGCATGTGTTTAATTTTGTCATCATTAATAATTTGAAGTTTTTAACCATTGATTTGGTTCAAAGTATGGTGAACTGTTGAGATTTAAAATGAGATTAAATGACTGCCAATGCTCTCACACAAGCTTTCCTAGAAAATTAATGAAGATGCACACCAATTTCTCTATTTAATGAGTTTCACTTACCTGATTATTACCACCATTTGATTGTAAAAATCAGAAGTCTGAGAGAAGGTTGTGATTTTGAATTAGTTATTTCTAAGTAGGGTGGTGACTTTTCTTTTATAATTATTTAAGTAAGTAGCAAGGTAGGAGAATGGGGAAGTTATGTGTGGATATCAGCCAAATTTTCCATTCCAAGAGGCTCAATCCTATTGAATTTCAAGACTCTCCTCCTCAAGGTGAGCAAGGTGGACCTAAAGTACCATTAACACTAATGAAGAATACAAGAGTTATCAAGAATTCAGCACGAGGTGTTCTTAAACATGCCTATCACGTAAGGGTTTGAACCATCTCAAAGGAATTGGCCAAAGGAAAGGATAAGAAGGTTCAAAGGCTAGAAAGGGAAGTTTCTAGAAGGAACATATATCATCGAGCTTACATGGGATGTCATCATTCTCCTATTGAGGTCTCTAATGATTCTTCTGACAACAAAAATGAGACTGACTCTTGCTATCATCAATCCTTCATGGCCATGAAGGATTGGGTTGATTATGAGGATGACTTGATGATGGTTACTCCATTGCAAATAAGGATACCGAGTGGATACACCTACTCTCCTAGTGACAAGGCAAAGTATCATCCTATTTCTTTCCTTGGTGGGTGCTCAAAATTTTTGTCATGTGTGTTGATATGCTCTCTTTGGTCAGTGTGTTATGAAGTGGGTCTCCGGTCTTTTATTTTTTTCTACTGATGGTGATGTTTCTAGGGGTGAAATGGATTTACATGTTTTGGTACTATCACAACTACACTTTTTGATGACTGGAAGGGTCGCTCTTCTTCACAATTTCTTGGACTCTATTTTTGTTTTCACTTGAATTAAAATGATGGTTCCCCAAATAAGTTGGGGAATATTCTCTTGCTTTATGTTGAAATTCATTTTTTAAATGAAAATGAAATTAAATGTAAAATGTAATCCATTCTGGTTCCTATTGCTCCCTTGCCTTATAAAAGAGATTCTACGGCTAGTTAAAAAAAAAGAGAGGGTCAAGAGGTCAAGAAGTTGGGATATAAATAGGTAGTTATTTTCAAAGGAAATAGGTGCTAAGGAAAATGGATACTATGTTTTTTAGTGATACATTCTAAAGAGGGATCAACCATTATATATGGTTTTTGATAAAAATACAAACCATTAACTAATACTATTTTTTTGTATATTTCTCTCCTATTTACAAATTATACAGACTATGAATATGATAATCCATGTTTACCTTATTTTTCTCTATTGAATTCCAATATATGTTTTGTTTTATTCTAGCTTGTTCATTCAAGGAATGTATGTAAATGCTTGAACTTAATAGTGGGTTTGATATAAACTTTGTATAAGGATGTTATTAAGAAGTTAATTATGGAAATAACTGGTGGGAATATTGTAAGGTAGTATTCCTAAGGCTATAGGTATTTTTTCAAAAATACACATTTGTTATCTAAATCATATAGGCACATAGTTTGACTGTGTTTCTTAGAATATGACAATGGCTTGGTTTAATATTCATGCCCTATTTTGTAAACTTGACTAATGATCACACAAATATAAACAAATTACTTGCTAATTTATTTCGTGAGTGTGTAGGAGTGTTAAAAGAATTATATCTTCTCTTGTTTAAGGTTTTGTCACTACTATGAAGGTTAGCCAAATCTTCAGGGTAGGATGCCTTCAAAACATTTAAGGAGAATCATCTGTTTACTTTGTGTTTGATGTTAAAAACACACTAGTATCTAGGAACATAGTTTTTTTAGGACTACCCACCCTTGTCTAACATATCCTAAAGTGAAGAAGTAAAGAAATAAAAGCCTTTACTTATGTGTTGGCCAATCCTTGCTCTTACTGATAATTTTCCTTGACAAGTTCATAGGTTTTTGGTAAGAATAATTTTTGGTCTTGCAAAATAATCAACACCTACAACACCATAAAGATAGCTCCATGTACTCACAACATCTCCATAGTATCTCAACCATACATCTACCACCTTCAATAACTTGATTCCTTTCTCTACAACACCCTGAACTATGTTGACATCAATGACAACATGAACATACTCATCCATACTTGCAACAATATCCCCCTTTGTCATTGATGGCAACACATGATGTGAAAAAGCATCAAAGAAAACATATACACTCTCCTACTTCTTCTTATTTTTTTCGGATTAGACATTCTACACAAATTTCTTGCTCTCTCTTTTCCTTGCAAGATTCTCTCTCTCCCTTTCAACTTTTTCAGATATAGATAGGCTTTTTCACATGATTCTCTCTTCCCCTTTGACATTAATGGAAAAGAAAAGTTTTTACATGATTCTTTAGCCATATAAAATTCTTATCACCTCCCCTTAGGAGTGCACCCATGACAACACACACACCGTATAGGAGTAGATCCTAAACATCAGCCCAAATAGATGATGAATGTGTAGATCCACTAGAATGATGCACCTCTATGTGTACATAGTTAAAAGAAGAGGTAGTAACCCCCAAATTCTCACTGAGATACTCAAAAGTATCCTTAGGAAGAGCCTTAGTAAATATATATGCAATCTGATCCTTTGTAGGCACATATTCAAACCTTACATCATTCTCCAACACCTTCTCCCTTAAGAAATGATATCTGATAGATATATTCTTTATCCTTGAATGCATTACCAGATTATTTGAAATATTTATTACACATGTATTATCATAGAAGATAGGGTTAGGCTCATCACACATCACTCTTATATCCTTTAGTGTTTGCTTCATCCATAATACTTTTGTGCAGTAAGACGCTTTTGCAATATACTCAACCTCTACAGTGGATAAAAAAACTAAATCCTATTTCTTACTTAACCATGAAACCAACCTGCATCCAAGAAAAAATGTACCACCACTTGTACTTTTTTTAGTCATCTACATGACCAGCCCAATCTGCATCAGTGTAGGCATTTAAGGTAAAATTAGTCTCCTTAGGATACCACAAGCCATAATCTAGAGTACCTTTTAGATATCTAAATATTCTCTTCACATCTATAACATGTGTTTCCTAAGGTTCTGCTTGAAATTTGGCAACCAAACATACTACATCCATGATATTCGGCCTAGTAGCAATAAGATACAATGGTCCACCAATCATAGATCTGTACATACTCTAATCAACTTTAGGAGAATCATCATCCTTACTCAGTTTTCATCCAGTCACCATAGGGGTACAAATTGGTTTGGAATTATCCATTCCAAACTTCTTTAGCAATTACTTAACATACTTTGATTGTGAAATGGATATTCCCTTATCAATTTGATTCACTTGAAGTCTAAGAAAGAAGTTCAACTCACCAATCATAGAGATCTCAAAATCCTTTTGCATCTCTTGTGCAAATTTCTTGCACATACCCTCATTTCCTCTGATGATAATATCATCAACATACACAACCATTATCAACATTTTGTTTCCTTCAACTTTGAAATAGAGATTATTGTCTATGGAGCCTTTGTTGAACCTTTGTTGTGTTAAATATCTATCCAACCTTGCATACCATGTTCTAGGAGCCTATTTAAGTCCATATAGTGCCTTTTTCAACTTATAGACCATGTTCGGTTCATCTAATAACTAAAATCCCTCTAGTTGTTCTATGTACACCTCTTCTTTCGATTCTCCATTTAGGAATGCAAACTTAACATCCATCTGGTATACCTTGAAATCTTTGTGAGAAAAAAATGCCAAGAACATCTAAGTGGCCTCCATTCTTGCCACCAGAGAAAATTTCTCCTCAAATTATATTCCTTCAACCTGTGAATAACCTTTTCATACAAGACTTTCTTTGTTTCTTACTACTTCACCATATTCATTCAACTTATTCCTGAATACCCATTTTGTACAAATTACATTCTTGTTTATAGGTCTAGGAACCAATTCTCATGTCTGATTTTTCTCTATCTATTGTAATTATTCTTTCATGGCTCTAACCCAATTTTCATATTTTCATGCTTCACACACTATTTTAGGTTCTATCTTAGAAAGTAGACACAAATTTACCTCCCCTTCTACCACTTTGCTTCTTGTTGTTACACCTTTTCTTTTGTCTTTAATTATCTATTCTTCTTGATGATTCTTCTATATATATTTAGGAGTCTTAGCAGAAAGTTCCAAAGTCTCTTCTTCTTCTTCCTCATTCTCTTCTGTAATACCCCTCCGTTTTGCTTCTTGTCCGGTTTGCTTTATGCTATGTTTGGTTCTAGTTACCTTGCTTCTAGATACATTTTGTTATGATGTTTTGATCACTACTATTGAGTGACAACTATTATTGTGGGATGTAGTTATTTGATTATTGTTTCACATGCTTTATGGATTAATGAAATTGTAACGTTAACATAAGATGTTATTATGAGATTATTGGATTATGATAGAAGTGTCAGTTTCGATGACTGTATGGGTGAAGAGGATGAGTTCGCATCACTCGCTTGCGAGTGCCCTGTGAATCCACAATTCCTTCTTCACAGTGTGTATTATATGTTGGATATATTGTATGATGTTATTTACTTGGTTGTAGGATTGCAGGTACATGACATCGACTCCACCTGGTTTCACAGGTTTGAGAATGTCGATCCAATGATTAAGTTGAATGGGAGATAGTAGCTAGGTAACATGTGTCAAGTTTATGCCCTAGCCTCAGTGTGTCGTCAGTTGTGTGTGTCGAGTCATTGTCTGTCTTCTTTTGATGTTATTTAATTCTGAAGAATTCTTGATTTGGAAATAGATATCTAGAATAATTGCATTTAAATCATGTTGATGGTTATTTAATTTAAATAATGCAATGTGGATAAAATTTAATATTTAAATTAATTAATTAATTAAATTTAATCCAAGGGGGTTGAATTTAGTTATTAAATAATTAAATTAATTAATTAAACGTCATGCAAGAGAATAAAAGGAAATAAAAGAATTAAAATTAATTTTGGAATTTAATTTAGACGTGTGGGAATTAAATTAGAAATTGTAATTAAATGTTTATTTGGGAAATTACTTGCAACTTTGGAAATTAATTTATTATTTGAAATTGCATTTTAAATTAAAAGTGGATTTTCGAAAAGTGAAATTGAAATTGAAATTGAAATTGAAATATCTAATTTGCATGTAATGTGAATTAGGGTTGAATTAGGTATTTTTGATTTATAAGAATATATGTTTTAATTTTAGGGTAGAAAGGTTTTTAAAAAAATATATTTTTATAGTAGGGAAGAAATTTTGGAAAATTTGCACAAGGGTTTGAAGAAAGTTTTGATTGTAGAATTGATTGAAGGAAAGATTGTTTGCATTTTTTGGGTTTTTGGATTGGACTCATTGGAAGATTGAAGAAAATTCAGGAAATCTTTGGAGGAGACTTGCATCAGAAATTCATCTCTTCCTGTAGCTTCTTGTACCAGGTTTTCCTCTTTGTGTTTTATTGTTCTTGATTGTTTTTTTTTAAATAGTAGTGATTAAAGATTTGTTTGTTAAATCTGTTTTAGAAAAGAAATTTGATATTAGAAGAAAAAATTAAATAAATTTACAGCCTTTGCTTGTGAAAATTCTTGAGTGAAAATTGTGAAAACCTCAGTTGAATTTAAATTATTTGGAGAAGTCGAGTATGTTGTTATTGAAATCAAACATAGAGATTGAACAATGCATTTAGAATATTTTTAGAAAATAAAACCCTCTGTTTATTATTAAAAATTGGATTTTAAAATCTGCAGGATAGTTATATTTTTCATGGTAAAATGGTCTAGTTGCATCGCCTATAACTCCATTTACACAAACTGGATTGTCAGGAAATTTAAAAGGTTTTTTCATTTTGAAATTTTCTTATCCCTGTCAAAAAATCGCAAATACCTAGATCGTAGTTTTTGAGATATGCTTGAAACATGAGACTGATGTTAAGTTATTTTCCCATGGCTGCTTTGATAATAAAATAATAATAAATTGATATTTATAAATATTAATATTTTATATATTGTTATTATAATATTAAAATATTATTTTATAATATTTTATATTATAATTTATAATATTAAAGTATTATAGTTATTTATATTATTTTAAATAAAATTTGTGTATTAGATTAGTGGAATTAAAATTATAAATATATGGGAAAATTATTGTTTATTTTAAAATGGCATGTTAAAGTTTAATTGAAGGAGTTAAATATTTGATTTAAAGAATGCATAATTTAAAATTTAATTGTGGAATTTAAATTCATGTGTGAAAGGTCCAATTATTAATTTGATTTAATTGGAAAAATATATATATGATATTGGATTATAGTCCAAATTTTGATCTTATTTTAACACAATAAGTTATGGAAGAGACCAAATGTTAATTCGATTAATTTTATTAATGATTTAATTTGCAAGGGCAATTGGTTATTTAATTTAAAGCGAAATGTTTTGAGTTATAGTTGAAAATACTTATTTTGTTAAGAGCAATTAGATAATTAAATAGTAGTGTAATTTCTCCCCTATCTGAAAAGATGAATTCTTAATTCAGTTTTATCGATATAATGAATTACGTAATGAATTGAGAAATGGATTTAGTATATCCAAAAGTAGTATCTTCCTCATGATTATGTTAAAAGATTTAATTCTCTGTATTCAGTAAAGGGAAGTAAGTTTAATTGTTTTAGATTTCCAATAATGAAAGGGGAAATAAGGGTTATGATTATTTTAGATGATCTAGTTATCGTGTCTTTGACTTTGTCAACACTACCTATTGAATGAGTATGGATTTAGGAAATCCAAATATTAGATTTGATTAATGACTTGAATGCTTTTGTTGCTATGTCATCAAGTTGCATTGTTGGTTTTGGGATTTAGTGTTACTCCTAAATTATAAGTCTTCCAGAAGAACTTAGAGGATAAGGGTTGTTGAATCTTTATTCCATCCAGTTGTTTTCCCTTGGGTAGTGCATGGTGTCTTTTCAGTTTTACCTAGTTTTCACGAACGAGGATGGTTGCACCTCCTTGGTTTAGGAGCGGATTATGGGATCCGTGTCTCCTTGTATGGAGTGACCTTGTTATGTGGTTTCATCTTGTTGCCTCCTATGAAAGGAGTGGACTATGTGTTTGTTGCCTCCAAGATCTTTGGAGTGAGTTCTATTATTTGTATCCTCCTTGTGTTGGAGTGGATTATGATGCCTAGTTGGTATGCACTTGTGTTTCCCTTGGTGGATTGTTTGGGTGTGTGTTGTCGAATAGAAGAGTGGCTTCTGTTAGGCACCAAAGCCCAAAGAGGTAAACTGGATAACCTTCAAAAGTGAGTTAATCGAGTGATAATTAAATTAATGTACTTAGATTATTATGATGCAGTTCACACTAATCAAGATAATTTAATCCTCACTCATAGACACAAGGGCTTGTTTAGACTTGGGATGAGTGAGAAGGTCTGGAATGGCAAGATCAACTATCTTATCCGTATGAGAGATAGTTGATTCCGCATGAGTGAGTATGAGTGTCGGAGCCTATGAAGAATGCCTAGAGGAGATCCCATGACAAACCTTGCGATGACACTCTATCTAGGACAACTGTTGTTAATTGTTTTATATGTATGGTTCTGTGAACATACTTGATCTATTTTATGTCTGGAAGCAATGTGACCTATGTCGGTGATTTGAATGTTGTACTTGATTTGTACTTGTATTGTATTTGAGTTGTACTTGTTAGTTCATTTGTCTGGTTATATCAGTATGAGTCTACCTTTGGTTAGAGGTAATAGAATCTTTGTCCATGTTACTTTGTTACTATCTCCTAGCATGGGGGGTGGGCCTTCGGGTACCACATTGGTTGGGTGGAACATGCATTAAAACCGTTGGGTCCCCATGTATCTTCAATACTTGGTGGCAAGACATCCAGGTGGACAGCTCGCGGTTCTTGTTGTAATTACTTGCATTGTAATATTTTAACTTATGTATCAGTTATTCATCCCTCTTTTGTTATGAGGTGGAGTTATGTAATTGTAATACTTTTGTACTATTGTCTCATTCTGGAATGAGTGATGTAACTATTGGATTAAGTTAATATTTATGAGATTGTACCTTGGTTGATTATCTTATTATGTTATGTGGTATTCTTATGATGTATGAAGTTTATTTCATAAAGTTCATAAGGCTATGGTTTTATGTAATGTGTATGTGTGGGTTTAGATAATCCTAACCTTTTAGCCTTAGAGGTTATTGTTAATTATTAAGTGAATGTGTATGTTAAATGCACTTTATAAAAAAAATTGGTTCGTTTATGACATTTATTGCAACTTCCTTTAAGGTCACTTGGCGGGCCATTACATCTTCTTTTACTTTTCTGTAGATAGGTTCATCTAGTTCAACTTCACTTATTTCAACTGGTCTATGCATATATTCATCAAATTTTACATTTGCAGTTTCAACTGTCTTTCTCAATCTTATTTTGTAGCATTTATATGCTTTGTTATTAGTTGAATATCTAAGGAAAATCCCTTCACCACATCTTGCATCAAATTTTTGAAGGTTCTCATTATCTATTTTAATATAACATCTTCTTGCAAACACCTTAATGTACTTAACAATAGGAATATTGCCAATCCATAGTTCATAAGGAGTTTTTGTGCTATTATCTCTGATCTAAACTCTGTTAAGAATATAAACAAAAGTGTGGATTTATTCTCTCTAGTATACATCAGGTAAATTTTCCTCTTTCATCATAGTCCTTGCATCCTCTTGAATATTTTGGTTCTTCCTCTCTACAACTCCATTCTGCTAAGGAGTTCTAGGAGCAGAAAAATGTCTCTTTATACCATTATCTTCACAAAATGTATTAAACTCATTGGAAGTGAATTCTCCACCTCTATCAGACCTTAAAAAATTGATTCTTAGGTTCACTTCATTCTCTGCCCTTTCCTTGAACACTTTGAATCTATCTAAAGCTTGAGCTTTCTCCCTAAGAAAAGTAACCCATTTCATTATAGAATAATCATCAATCAAAAGCATAAAATACCCATCACCATTAAGACTTCCTATTCTTGTGGGACCGTAGGGTTTTGTATGAATCAATTCTAGCATTCTGATAGCTTATTTTTATTTTCCTTTAAAACTACATCTTGTTTGTCTTCCCAACTGACAACTTTTGCAAATAATATTGGTGGCCTTTGTGATTTTAGGCAGATCCCTAACAAATTCTCTTGAACTAATCCTGATCAAATTGTCAAATTTTACATGTCCCATCCTTCAGTGCCATAGCCAACTTTAAATAACTTGAGACACAAAACATTGACCATCAACACTCTTAAGCTAATAAATATTTCCATTTGTTCTTCCTGCAGCTACCACAGTTTCAAACCCTTGTTTAATCTCACTATATTATCCTCGAATACAAGTTTAAATCCTTTGCTACACATTTTACTAACACTCAAAACATTATGCCTTAAGCCCTTAACATAGTAGACATCATTAGTATTGTGTTTTCCATCAAAACTAATTGTTCCTTTTCCAACAATCTTTGCACTAGAATCATCTCCAAAAATGACTAATCCTCCATCATACTTTTCAAGTCTAGTGAACTTACTTTTGTCTCTGATCATATGATTTGAACATTCATTGTCAATTATCCAATAATCTTCATCTTGTCTAGCATGAAAGGTAGTAACTAGAGTACCTTCCATCTAATCCTTCTTGTTTTCCATACCACATTCCCTTGCACATATTCCATGGTTAGTTGACACCAATTTATTCTCTAAGGTTAGAAACAAGTCTTCATCTTTATCATCCTCAAAATCATATTCATCATCATAAATTCTAGCATCTTCTATAACATAATACAATTTCTTGAAATTTTTGTCCTTTTTGTCTTTATTATCTCTATTGTTTTTGTGTATGGCTCTATCTGGACATCTTGAAGAATAGTGACCAATATTTCCACAACTGAAAAATTTAAAAGGTAATATACCTTTGTACTTGTCGGTACCTTTCTTCAATTTCCTTGTAAAGTTTCCTTCCAACTCCTCTAAACCTTTACCATCTAGATCATCTTTTGTCTTAGTGGTTTTGAAATTTGTTTTTGTTTTCTCCTTTTCTTTTCCAAACATCCTTATCTCAAATGTAGTCAAGGTGTGAAATAGATTTTCTTTAGTGAATTTATTTGCATCATACACTTCCTAAATAGCTAAGACCTTGCCATTGTAACTCTCCAGTAGGGTCATCAAAATATTCTCTATTACACCTTCATCTGTCAGAGTACCACCTTGATTTTTGAATTCATTTGCTACATTATCAACCCTCTGAAAGTAGCTTGCAATGTCTTCACCTTCTTCCATTTTCAAGTTCTCATATTTGCACTTTTTTGTCAGCTTCTTTGATAATTTGACTCTATTATTTCCTTCATATATATCTTCCAACTTCTCCCACACTTCATAAGCAATGCCTAATGAGATAAATTTTGTCCAATCGGTCTTAGATAAATCACTATAGTTTGCATACCTTGCTTTTTAATTTTCCTCATAGGCATAAATCTAATCTACGAAAGAAAGAACACTTGTCAGCTCAACATATTTTGTCTCAACAGCTTTCCAATTTTTGAAGCCAAGAGAGATCAAGTAACCTCTCATCTACAATTTCTAGTCGCTATAGTCAAATCCATCAAACACAAGAATAGACAATTTATGCACCATCAAATCTACGTCAAGCTATTAAGCTCTTCTTCGAGGAGCCAAAGCTCTGATAACAATTTTTGAAATGCATAAGAAAACTAAGAGGGAGTGAATCAATTGTCACCAATCACATTAACAAATCTCAAAAAATTATTAATGCCATGTCCACTTTAATTTGTTATTAAGTATGAGCATGAAGTGCAAATAAAAAAAAGCAATATCAACACAAGAAACACTAGATTTATGTGGAAAGCCCAATAAGGGAAAAACCACAATGAGGATTAACTCTGAATACAAATAGTAATTGAAAAACCAAATACAAGAGTGTCAATGCCAAAGGGCTCACTACCCAAGATAGGACTCACTATTCAGATAGGACTCACTATCTAGAAAGGAGGCTCACTTTCTATAGATACAAAAACATGTAAAGAGGAATGTTATATAGGGAAAATTATCTCAATGCAACAGAAAATCCACCACAATAGCTTCCACAAATTCACAACCTTAATCAAATAATTGAAGACGCCATCAACTAACTGCTTTCAGGAGTCAAACACCTTAAGTAGTACTACCTTAATTCACTTTCACACACTCTTTCTTCTCACAATTTTTCACTTCCAATTCACAACATCTTGACTTGTATTTATACCATATTTGATCATAGAAACTTTCTCAAAGGTCGTTTACACACTCTTTATTTCACAAATTAAAATTAGGTTGGTGACTCAACATTCCCACAATGGATAAGAATGAGAGTGGACGAAATAAATACTTAACTAGGACCTAAAACAATATCTTGGATTAATCACATGCTTCATTAATTGATACTTATCCTTCATGTAACATGTAGGCACCAGGTTGGCCAAACCTAATGAAAATACCAATGAACTTTGAAGTTAGCACATTTGCAACAAGAAGATAACATGTGGATCACATAACATGCTTCAATATACACTGGAATACATCTTATATGTATTTAGATTCATCTATAGCAATTGTAACAATCTTCATACGGAGAACACTTTCCATCAATCCAATCGGACTCTGTAGACAAATATAGTAACTCTGGAAATAGTCTTCCGAAGCACCAAACCATGAGCACTTTTGCAAGAACATAGTGTAAGTGGTGAATGTGTGAATGAACTCAAAACGCTTCTTAATACGACATTATATCAAAGATCAAACTAATTGAACTAATTCAAAACAATAATCCATTGAAAGCATCCTATTGCTCTCTATCTCCAAAGATTTATTAAATCTAAATTTCTCTCAGATTGTGTAAGCAAATAAGACTGTTAAAATGAAAATTCAAAGAACGAGATGATGATAATGTAATGCTAAATGATAAATCAATTAAACTAGCATGACATAGACATGAAACAGATAATTGTAGCTACAGGAGGCAGCCATGGTGAAAGCTTGATTGCTTGATGCTTGATGTCTGGATTCCTGCAGAGTAAGAGTGTAAAAGCTTAAATATCTGGATCCTTGGTTGAATGAGGCTTGTATTTATAGATTTCCTAGCTATAGAAATACACAGGGAAAGCTTTAAGAGTCTTGGATTCAATCTAGAGAATTGAATGGTGAGATATTGAGGAGATTGAGAGAAAGATGGAGATTATCTCTACCCATGAAAACACTAGGCAAGAGAAGAGGAAGGATTGATGGAGGAGGATTGAGAGATCAAATTCCAAATTTGTCTCCAATTTGTCTCCAAAACTTCCCATGAAGTTTCAATCAATTAATTTGACATAATTTTGACATAAATTAGACATGGTTTAGACATAGGAAATCTAATTCGTTTTTGAGAGAATATGGAGGGAATATTCTTTGTGCAACAATTCAAATATTTTGATTTATTTGAATTAACAAAGGAGAGACAAATAATTTAATAAAACGAACTATAGGATGGTTGTTTATTAAATTAAAATAGAAGAATAATGGCAATTAATCAATAAAATGTTTTGATCTTTATTTAATTAATTTAGAAATGATCTGATAGATTGAAATAGGGAAATGATAATTAAATCAAACAAAGTATTTATTTTTGTTTATTTAATTAAGACGAGATTAGAAGAAATTATGAAGAATGTGAATGTGAACTATATTAAATAAATATTTCTATTTATTTAAACAGTAGAGGAAATTAGGATAATTAATCAAATAGTTTATATTTAATTAATCGGATGCTCCAGACCAATTTTAGGTGTATATATTTTTCCCCTCTTCGAAGTGATGTGTTTACATGTTGCTTCGAAGAAATATTTTGCTGCTACTGCCAAGATTGAAGATATGAAAAAAATAATTCCATATGCCTCGGACATGATTTTCAGATGATAATAAATTCGTGTGCCCCAGACATGATTTTCAGATGATTTGATTTCGTGTGCGCCAGACATGATTTTCAGATGATTTGATTTCGTGTGCCCCAGACATGATTTTTTAGATGATTTGATTTCATGTGCCCCAGACATGAGTTTCAGATGATTTGATGATAATATGCCCCCTCAGGAGATAAATTAATGATTTGCTGATATTTTAGAAATTTTCAAAAATTTATGATTTTTTTTTATGATTTTATATTGTTTTGATTTAAAAATAATTAATCTCTTGACAAAATGATGATGAAAATAGAGCTTTCAAATGAGTTTTAATTAATTTCATGGATAAAATTAATCAAAATGTAATAAAATCCACCAAAAATACCTTTTCAAAATTATAAATAGTGCAAAAGGTCATTTTCAAAGTCATAATTTGCTTTTTGAGTTCAAAAATCCTAGTGATAAAGACTTTTCAGCCAGCTGGAGCGAGATGCCTATCCCCTACTACACTCATCGATTCGAGCACGTTTGATGTCACAGACGACCGCTTGTGTATGGACCTCTTGTATGTACCCCTCGACCTCCTTATAATTCATGCACTTTTGTTTTTTATGCTTTTTAGGTCCTAGGCATGTCTAGGTTAGTTTCAGCGCTTTGAAGCCGCATTGTAGCACTTACATCCTGATGTAGCGCTTTTGGTAGATAATTTAGCACTTTGAGTTTTAGCGCTTGCATTGAAAATTCTAGCACTTCAATGTTGTAATGTAGCGCTTTCAGTGATTTAGCGCTTAGGAGCCAAGAAGTAGCCCTTTGAAGCCGAATTCTAGCGCTTTGAGACTTTCAGTGCTTTGGGTCGGTGAATTAGCGCTTTCAAGGTCTGTTCTAGCGCTTCTGGTAAAGTGGTGCTTTGATGGCCTGTTGTAGTACTTTGATGTGAAAAAGTAGCGCTTTGGGACTTTTCACACTTCGGAAGCCTATTTTAGTGCTTCTAGTTGCTGAAATAGTACTTTCATGGTTTTAGTGCTTTGGGTCCTTGTTTTAGCGCTTTTGGATGATAAAATAGTGCTTTTGGGATTTAGCTCTTCCATGTCAGAATTAAAGTTTTGATAAAGTGAACCTTGATTTCATCAATTTCGATCATGTCCATTCTTCTGATTGGTATGATTAACAATCCACATTCTTGATGTTGGATTCGATGATTTAAATAAGACTAACTCTCATGCTAGGCGAGAAGAAACCCCATTTATTGATGATCCTCATGATAGACGAGGAAATGATTCAATATCTGATAAATCTCATGATAGGCGAGATCTAGATAATGTTTTGACAAACCTCATGATAGGTGAGGTTTGTTGATGATTTGAGAACCTCATGATAGGTTAGGTTTGATGATCGCCTATGAATTTCGATCGAAAAATTCATACCAAAGCTTTTGAAATAGACTGATAGTAGAATGACCTTTGATTTATTGACATAGTTCACTGATTGTAGATTTTTTCATTATGCTGATAGGAGGATCTGGGTACTCTCCAGATGCGAGAGAGATTTTCGTAGATGGCAGATTTGATACTACATTTGACACCGAATGAGCTCTAGGTGATAGGCCAGTGTGGCCTCATGAGTTTTCTTGATATGCCCCAGATTAGGATTAATCAGGGTTTGTTGACCACATTGGCTGAGAGGTGGCATAGCGACCACAACACCTTTCACCTACCCACCGACGAGATGATAATCACACTAGAGGATGTGTGGCCTATATTGTGCATTATGTTCATGGGGGAGATTGTCACATATGATTCGCATGGGACCAGTAGCAGAGATGCTCTCTGTAGAGTATTTCAGGATCAGGGCATAGCAGGTCCTAGCATTCGATGGTGGAGGATTGCAGATTCTTATGCTACACTACCAGTAGTGTTAGTTGGATTTATTGGAGGATTCCTTTGCCCTGATCGTAGGTCAAAGGGATTCCTTATTGGCTGGGGTAGGACACTTGAGAGCATGATGGTACATGGTACTAGATATGTGTGGGGGATGTGCATGTTAGCACATCTTTATCATGATCTATATTCGGTGGTGTACTTAGATGCACGTAGTCTATCTGTTGGGATGACATTGTTACAGGTGTGGGCTTGGGAGCATTTTTCCATTTGTCGATCGTTTCTAGTTGCAGACAGACCAGCTAGCTGACCATATGTTTTCCAATACAGTGATTGATTCACACAAGCCCGGATGGGTAAGTTAGAGCATTGGAGACGAGTGTTTGATGACACGGAGACAGTTATCTGGTGCCCCTACCTTGACTGCGAGGAGTGGGATGAGGATGGTGTAGTGTTGGGGTTTTTGTGTGATTCCATGTACCTCATTGGCCAGACTCCATTTGTTTTAGAGAGATTCTTACTCCGTCGGGTATACAGACAATATGGCATTGTTCAATGCATGCCACAGGGAGTAGCTCATTACGCCAGGTGACGGATGGATGTTCCTGATTGGGGTCCAACACTGTCCTATGATGTTCTTATGGAGGGGTACAAAGCATTACAACCATCTCCCTGGGACATGCAGAGAGATATTTTTGAGGCAGCTGTGACAGAGGATTATGCAGCTTTTTTGGCCCTAGTCCCCCATCCTCACATTACTATAACCGATGAGCCAACACCTTTACCTATAGTGGAGGATGTGGCCAAGGGTTCTACTGATAGTGGGGGTGGAGAGGATTCCTCATCCAGCCATAGCTCAGAGAGCAGCAGTGGAGACAGTAGTAGCAACGATGACAGTGATGGCGGGAGTGGAGGATATAGAGGGGTAGGGATAGACATCCATAGTGCACCTTCTTCTAGTAGGCCTCGCAAGAGGTAAGCAGTGATAGAGTTGGTAGGCAGGCAACAGAGACAGATAGCTGGGCTCCAAGCATAGGTCCAGACTTTATAGGCACAATTGGTACAAGCTCAGGGTATGCTTGTGTAGACTCAGACACAGATGCAGGCCCAGGCACAAGCTCACACACAGGCCTTAGCATAGGTACAGGGGCAGTTAGCTAGCATGTAGACACAGGTTGATACCCTAATAGTCGAGCGAGATAGTGCTCGACAGATAGCCGAGACAGCACAGGAGACAGTAGATACCCTTCAAAGATTGGCCAATGGCACCTCCATTGGTGATTATATGAGAGAGGTTCTGTGGGTTGGCCGAGAGGCAGAGTTCTATCGGGGCCATTATCATGATGCAGTACCTGCCGAGTGTCGAGTCAGTTATGCCCCATTGAGATCTGGGCATACTCATACACAAACAGTTAGTGAGGGGGTGACACAGCCTCCATGCAGAGATTCCAGAGATCTAGGTCCATCTGGGGGTGGTGGTGGTAGAGGTCCTGTTAGGCCTGCTCATTCTGGTAGTAGCAGGTCGTAGATGCCCTTGTGATCTTCGGTGATGTACACTACGATGTAACTTATTTTGATGATGTATTTTGTAGACCAGACTTTCATTGTATACTTGACATTTGTGATATATATATGAGATGTAGTTGATGTGATATGATGATGGCTTTATGATTTCTATGTGATGGATGCTTTTATTTATATGATTTTGTGATGATTTTAGATCTAAATGTGATGATGTATATGAATGATTTTATTTAATTGAATGCAATGATGCAATGATAGATGCATGTGTAGAATATGATATATAGATAAATGATGTGATGTGATAACATGTATGGATAGTTGGATAAATGCTTTTTAATTATGGAATGATCTTATGATAAATGATCTTTGATGGGTGTAATGATGTGATTTTATTATTTTTTAATGTATGGATACGTGATTGTATAATAATAATGATGATGTTGTATGATGTAGGTGATAAAATGACTATTTATTATGATGCAAAAATCTATATGGATGATGAAATGATTAATGATGAAATATCGATTTGTAACTATATGATAACCGATGATGATTTTGGATTTTATGTCAAGTATACTCAGTCTTATTTGTAGATTAGATAATCATTGATGGGAATCCTTCCTGCAACAAATACTCTGCAAATAATGAATGATGATGGATGCAATCTAATTTTAACCATGTCAATAGATGTCATTTTAATAGTCTTTTTGTGCTTGGTATCATCATAGAGCTCTATTGGATGTTGAAAATGAATACAAGCGTCAATGGTTGTGTTAATCCAATGACGACCTGAGTACTTCTTTCATGATTAGTATATTGCAATCGAACACAAGCATCTAGGTATAATTGAACCGAGATGACCTAAGCATTCATTGTGTAAACAGGCAGAGATTATCATTTGAGTGTGTGAATTCTTAATGTCATCGGTGATACATTTGCATAGCACATCCTTCGACAATTCACACATTTATATGATTATCGTATATACAATAGATAATAAAAATATCATTCTTTTTCCTTGTTCCTCTAGTTCAATACATCATTGAGTTACTCCAAAGAAATGATAATTAAAAAATGACAAAATATCCATTGTTTACTTAGAGTGTTCCATTCATTATTCAGATTTTTAGATCATCCATCCTGATTTTGACATGTTTTTGACTTTTCAAGATTTTTGACTAAAGACCTAACCTAGTAATTTGACTGACACAGATCTATGTTTTTGGATTTTGGCTTTTTAGATTTTCCTATTGGACATGTTTTTTTGGATTTTCGATATGATATGGATGGTTGATGCCCTTCTGATGACGATTGATATTGCACTTTGATCTTTGTTTTTGGTTTTCTGCCATTTTATGAAATTGATACGTTTGTATTGCCCCCAATGATATCCAGATGTTGCCCCCCAAGCTATGGAGTTATATGTTGACCATGTGACACGATTTTGATACTGGATGTAATGATGGCTAGATGAATGACATGATATGAATTGATACTGACTTTCAGACAAATGATCCTAACATATATCCAAATAGATGGGAAAGTTGATCTTAGAATCACATATGATGCCTGTTTCCAGGTTTTCAACACATGCTTTGATTAAACCCATTGTATTTTTCTTATTTTTCCCTTTTTCTTTCTCTTTTTGTATTTTCTATTTTTTAATTTTTTTTTTATTTTTGTGTTTGCCAAGATGCCTGTTCGCCAGGTTTTCACCAAGGAAACAATTTTCAGAATTTGGTCCTATTGATAGGTTCATCAAATAGATCCCCTTCTAATGTTGATAACTGATATGCTCCTGATCCATACACTGATATGACAACAAAGGGACCAAGTCAGTTAGGCTCAAATTTTCCTTTCTTTTCTCTATCTTGCTGATTCCTAGGGTTTTCCTTTAGTACCAAGTCACCAACCTGAAAGACCCTCAGTTTTACCCTATGATTGTAACTTCTTGACATCCTCTATTGATAAGTTGTTAGATGATTAATAGCTTGTTGATGATGTTTGTCCACCAATTCCAGTTCCTGCAGTCTAGATACCCTATAGTCTTCATTTGAAATGATACCTCTAAGTGATACACGAAGGGATGGAATTTCAACTTCAATGGGTAATATGGCTTCTGATCCATATACCAAAGCAAATGGTGTAGCTCCCGTTGGTGTTTTGATGCTTGTTCTATAGGACCATAGTGCAGGTTTGAGTTGAACATGCCAAACACATCCAACATCGTTGACCGTCTTTTTGAGAATTTTGAGTATGTTTTTGTTTGAGGCCTCTGCTTGGCCATTCCCTTGAGGATAGTACAGTGTTGAAAAATGATGTTGGATGTGGAACTTATCACATAGCTGTTTGACATCTTGATTCTTGAAAGGTCATCCATTATCAGTGATAATGGATTGAGGGATACCATATCGACATATTATGTAGTTCAAGATAAAGAGGAAATTTGTTTCCCAGTGATGGTAATAAGAGGTACTGCCTCAATCCATTTCGTGAAATATTTTGTAGCTGTTAAAACTAACTTGTGTCCATTAGGTAAGCATAGGTGTTTTCATAGATAGAGGGTTCAATGGTGTCCATATGGCATATGGTAGCGGATTCTGATTGATAATGAGAAGGAAAAGATACTTGTTCTACCATAAACTCATAACAAACACGATTCTGAAGCAATTGTATCCATAGCGTCTACAACTTTGTTTTCCGTTCTTGGAATCTGTTCAAACGTGATACTGACAAAGGACTATTTTAGATTATCTATTTGTTGCTAATAAGGCATCAATTTTTCATCCCTAGTTTGATATTCATCATTTACTTGGTAAATAACCAATTGAGAGTCCCCATATACCTGTAAATCTGTGATTTTCCAGCGAATTGCTATTTTGACGCCAATAATCAATGCTTCATACTCTGCCACATTGTTTGTACACTGAAACATGAGTCTATATGATTTTGGAATTTTGTGTCCTTGGGGGGAGATGAAAAAAATACCTGCTCCTAATCCTCATTGTGTATACGATCCATCAAAATATAGTATCCATTGTTTGGGCATTGCTATCATTATGTCTACATCTAGAAATTCCATTGTCATTGGGTGATCATTTGGTAGAGGAGCATCAACTAGCTATTCAGCGATTGCTTGTCCCTTGATTACCTTTCTCTCGACATATTGAATGTTGAATTCACTTAGGAGCATAACCCATTTTTCCAATCTACCTATTAAGGAAGCTTTACTTAGTAGATATTTCAAAGGATCGATCTTTGCAATTAACCTGATTGTATGAGCCATCATGTAGTGTCTCAGCTTTTGAGTAGCAAACACCACTGCTAAGCAAGACTTTTCTATGAATATATAGTTTATTTCATAGCCATTTAAAGTTCTACTGATGTAGTAGATGGCATGCTCTTTTCCTTTATTATCCTCTTGTGCTAAAAGTGCCCCCAATGAGATATCAGTTGTAGCCATATACAATATGAGGGGTCTTCCTTATGTTGGTGGCATGAGAACAGGTGGTGACATTAGATATTGTTTGATCTGATTGAATGTCGCTTCACAGCTCTCATCCCACATGAAAACAATGTGTCTATGCAATAGATGATTGAAAGGATGACTTCTATTTGCCAGCTGGGAGATGAATCTTCTGATTGATTGAAGTCGTCCTTGTAGTGATCTGAGTTGGCTGATGTTTCTAGGAGGTGGCATCTCCATTATAGCTTTGAATTTTTCCGGATCCACTTCAATGCCCTTTTTTGAGACAATGTACTCTAGCAACTTTGCTGATGTAACCCTGAAGACATATTTCTTAGGGTTTAACCTGATATTAAATTTCTCCATCCATGTGAAGATTTTATCTAGGATATGTAGATGTCCTTCCCTAGTAGTAGATTTTTCCAAGATGTCATCCACGTAATCTTCCATGAAGGTGTGCATCATATCATGGAAAATTATTGTCATAGCTCTTTGATATGTAGCTCTTGCATTCTTTAGACCAAATGGCATGACGTTCCAACAGAAGGTTCCCCATGGACATGTAAAAGCCATCTTGTCTTGATCTTCTGGAGCTATTCTTATTTGATTGTACCCATAGAAACCATCCATGATTGATAGCATGGCATGCCCTACCATCAAGTCCACAATGATGTCTATATTCGGTAGTGGAAAATCATCCTTCGGGCATGCTTTATTAAGGTCCCTGAAATCTGTGTAGATTTGGATGCTATTGTCCAGCTGGGAAATAGGCACGAGATTTGATATCCATTTAGCATAATCTATAGACTATATGAATCTAGCATCCAGTAATTTCTTTAGCTCTGTTTTGACCATCAATGCAATGTGAGGATGCATCTTTCTTAATTTTTGTTTAGCAGGCTTGATTCCTATTGGAAAAGAAAAATGATGCATAAGAAAATTGGGATCTAAGCCTGGCATATCAGAATATGACCAAGCAAAGTTGATGCTTCTTGCTTTGAAAATTTTGATAAATCCCGGTCTCTCTTGATCAGTCATTGATTCTGCTAGATGTGGAACTTTTGCCTTCTCTTCTGTGCCAATGTCCACCGATTGTGTAGGTTTGACCAGAACTAAAGATCACTCATGATAATGTTCTAGGAGAGTGTCAAATCTTTCGTCCGTCAGTGCCTTAGAAAGGTTTTCACTGTTGGATGCATTCTTTATTTTTACTTTTGCCAGATCTAATGCTGCCATAGAATGGTTTTCACCATTAGATCTATTTTCCCTATTGTCAATTTTGCAACCGGAAGATTTGACACCCTCCTGCTGAGTTGTATTGTTATGATTATTATAGATAGCATTTGTATCAGGTCCGGTATGACATAGGAAATGCACGATGGCATCATCATTTGCAAATTTTGGTACAGTCAAAGGTTCGATAGGTTCCCAATCAATAAGTTCTAGATGAATTAATGGCATGGTATCACCAGATTGATTTAGGTCAATGGAAGTAATAGTGAGGATAGCAACATCATCATAATTGTCATTTGAGATATCGAGATCCATGATGGTTCCCTCTTCGAAGTCATCTAGTTCACTCAAATTTTGTTCATTCTCACTAGAGTCATCAATATTTAGTGATCCCTCGACAAATGGTCTAGACCCAGAGCCTTGGCCCTCCTCATGTGTAGGTGTATATTTTTGAATCACATCGACTAGAATATCAATGACAAGTAAATCACAAGGTAAGGCCCACTCATATTCATCTGAGTCTATTTCAAAACCATCTCTAAAGTGAAGGATATTTTCCATAGCTATCTTTGTTAGCTAAAGTTTCTCTTCATCAGAATATCCTAGTCCTGGTTTCTCTTTTGTGTGAAGAGTGAGAGGTGTGATAGGTTCTGTGATTCCGTCCTTTCACAACCCCACAGGCCCTTGTCCTTCATAACCCATCTTTTCAAGAATAGCTTTTCCTTTTCCATACTTGTCTGTGTTGATGTTAACATTTTTGATACTAATCTGAGATGTTGATGTTTCTTCATCCTTGTAAAGCCAATCCAGGATTGCTTTATTGTTTGTTTCTTCTACTATAGTTTCGGATTTTACAAATGTATTTTGAAGAGTTGTGCTAAGTAAAGATGTCAGAGGTTTGATCACTGATGGTTGACCATATTTCCTAGGAGATGGCATTAATTGTGATAAGTTAAGTGATTGCTCCATTGAGTACTATCCCATTCCTTTATCTATCAACTAAACTTCCTTCTGAAAGTTGTCTGATAGAGAAGTTTGTGTACCTAGAATGTTTATTTCAACATGAATTGTTTCCTTTTCTTTACCTTTCTTTTGCACCCACTTGGTGGTGATGCTTGGACTTTGTTCGTTCTTGGATGATGATGAACTTGAAGCTTCCCTGTTGTGAGGGACAAAGGTGTCTTGAGATACTCTCAATGTGTCACAATGTTGTGGATGATTATAATCAACAGCTATAGTCACCTCTTGTCCGTTTACTAGAAACTTTAGGCATTGATGGTATGTAGAAGGTACGGCCTGCATTTCATGAATCCAGGGTCATCCTAACAAAATGTTGTATGTCAACTCTCTTTCCAACACTTGACATGCTATATGCTTGATCATGGGTCCCACTTGAATGTGTAATACAATTAAACCTTGGGATGATCTTTCTTCCTCATCATATGCTTTGATGGTCATTTTCCTTCGAGCATCAATAGCATCGTCAGAATATCCTAGTGCATGGACTAATTTGAGGATGCAAATGTTCAGACCAGCTCCCCCATCTATTAGAACTCTCTTAGCACTATGATTATGGATACATACTTCAATATGTAATGTTGTGTTATGTGGATGATTTAATGAGACATCATCCTGTTCAGAGAATGACAGACAATGGGGGTAGTCAGGTGTCCCACCATTGCTTGGAATTGACAAACATCCAGATTCTTTGGCACGGTTGTGGCAACTAATGCTTGTTCGAGAACTTCCTTATGTGGTGGTGACAACTTAAGGAGCTCCGGTATTGATATTTGCGCAGGGATATTTTGCAATTGATGGATTATGTTATAATGAGATTGAGGCATAACCGCATGTTGAGATCCCACTCCTTTTAATATTTCCTTGGCTTGCCCCCTACTCATGATGTTTGCCGGTTGATGTTCTTGATTTTCTTGGGGGGTGTTTTGCATTTGATTGATAACATCATAATGTGATGGAGGTGGAACTGCATGTGTGGAGCCAATTCCTTTCAACATTACTTTGGATTGTCCCCTAGTTAGCGCATTGGCGGGTTGATATTCTTGATTTTCTTTGATTTTTAAGACATTTATTTGATTACCAGAGCTTTGTGCGCTTGGGAGTAAATCCAAAGAGTTAATGGTGTTGGTTTTGTTCTCAACAATGTTATTGCTAACTGCATGATCCTATTTGACTTTAGATAGACATAGGATTGTTGTGTCATCGACATGATTAGCATTCTTTCCTTTGTTGTTTGAAGATGATGCACCTTTGTCGTAATTGGGTAAAGGGTCTTTGAAGGTCAAATGATCATTGTTATTTTGAGGTCCTTACACATACACTTTGTTGTTGTCCACCAAATCTTGCACTGCATGTTTCAATTCCATACAGTCATTGGTTTTGTGACCCTTGTTGTTATGAAAATTGCAGTAATTAGAGTCATTCCACCATGATGGTTTGACTTTTGGGTCCCAAGACCTAGCTTCCCGTGCTGTGGGAAGGCCTCTAGTAACTAGCTCTTTCATTGTTGATTCCATTGATTGACCCAAAGGTGTGAACCTTCACCGATTTGATGGTTTTTGATACGACTGTGGTTTTATGTTTTCATTACTTTGTATGGTATTTGTCTTGACATTTTGCTTGTTGTTCTGATTCTTTGATGTGGATGCGGTCGAATTGAAAATCGGTTTGATGTTTTGGGGATCATTTTTTGTTTCATTGATAGTCATGTTGTGATTCTTTTGCCAAAATTTTGGTTTCTCACCGCTTGAGTATTGATTTGAGTTACTCATGTTATTTTTTTTATCATTAAAATGTTTGATAAATCCTCTCTTGACTAACACCTCTTCGATTTTAAGACCATTTTCAATCACTTTTTCAAATGTTGGAGGACATTGTAGTTCTAATCTATAACTCATTTCTTTCGTCAAGTTTTCAATAAACAACTCCATCTTTTCCTCTTCAGGAATGGACCTTGGATACCTAGCGAACAAGCATCACCATCTTTGAAGAAAAGACAAGAAATTTTCTCCCTTGTTTTGTTTGAGATTGTAAAGATCTTTGATTGTCACATCATGTTGGATGTTGAATGAGTATTGTGAGATAAATCTGTTAACGAGTTCCTCAAAAGTTCTAATGCCTAGTTTCAACTTCAAAAACCACTCCATGCATGATCCTCCCAAACTCCTTGGGAATAGTTGCATTAAATATGTCTCTTCTTGTGCAAACTCAAGACTCATTGTTTTGAATTCTTTGATGTGATCGATTGGATCCATTCTTCCATTATATTTTATCATATTTTGGGATCTCACAATGTCTTGGAAAAGGTATCAAGCCGACTGTTGCGTTGAAAGGATAAGGACAAATGTCCTGTATCACATATCTCTTGGTAGTCCCCTGCGTCATATCTTGTATTTTATGCTGTAACAGTTGCATTTGAGATGTTAAAGCGGCAACCGGATCTATTGTTTGTGTAGGTTGTGGTATCTCAGTCTCATTCATTTCCGATATTTCTTTCAAACAGTTTACATCAAAATCTTTTGGAAGTTTTGCCCGTGATTCGGCTGACATTAAAAGATATTTTTCCATGTCTTGTTCTAGGATTTTCTCCATAAATATGTGAAACTTAGGATCCTGTTGAGCCGCTTGGATATCTTTCAGAGTTATTTCGTTCTTATCATTGTGGTTCAGATTATTCCAAGGATTTTCCTCTACCATTTCTTGTGATTTTAAAATTTATTGTTCTAAGAATCTCTGTTTTTGGGACCTAGTTAAGATTGGCATACAAATTTTTGCCCTTTCTTCTGAAATGTTAATCTTATGTGTGAGATAGTGTCAATTTGAACCTTTTTAAATAAAGTCGAATAAGATGACCTATCTTATTGATGAGACAATATTTAAAAAGTTAATCGCTATACTTGTTTCATGATGAAGGATGACAGTATCCTGATAATGAAACTTTAGTGTGGTAATTGATTGTGTATTTGATTTTTGACACTTGTGATTTGCAAGATCTTGTTTCAGTTGATAAGTTGGAAATTTGTATAAACCTTTCTGACTTCGATTCCTAGATAATGATTCTGATAAGAAGAAATTTTATTTTGATGAAAACTGTGGATAAAATGACAGACTAATGGACTGGTAAAATTTTTGACATATTTGTTTTAAAAGCACTAAGATAGAGACCAGAAGTGCTGGAACAGAGTCCAGAAGCGCTGAAATAAGTGACTGAAGCACTTTTTTGCCTGAAGCGCTGAAATAGTTTCTGAAAGCGTTAAACAAAATGACAGAAGCGCTACTTCCAAGAAGCGTCAAAACAGAGCCCAGAAGCGTTGTGAAAAGTGATATAAGCGCTATTTTACCAGAAGCGCTAAAATAAAGACTGTAAGTGCTAAAACAGAGCCCGAAAGCACTAGAACAGTGACCCGAAGCACTGAAATAGGTTTTCAAGAACACTAAAAACAAGACATTTTAAGACTTTCTACTACAAAATTTGATCTGGTCTTATGGCATATTATATCAGAGACTGCAGAAGATATGAAGGATGAATCTGTTGACTATGGTTGTGGAATTGTGTGAGAGCTCTTCTTTGAAAGAAGGCTCATGAATATAGTGGTTCTACCACGTAGTCTAAAGAGTGACCCCTAGCAAAATTGTGATAACGGTGAATAAATGTTCTATGCTGTAAGAACAGTTTCCGATTTTGATATAAAAAACATTGTCTTCTCAATTTATTTCTATAACCGAGAGGTTGCTTGGGCCTTGTAACTTTGATTTTTCTCTTGACAAACGTGGTGGACTTCCACTTTCGCAACATGGATTTTTTGATTTGTTTTGACTTGACGTTTTCAAGATGATATTTAATCTGATTTAAATGAATTTGTAAAAACACGGCAAGCAATTTTGAATAAGTGTTTTAAAACTAAAAAGATTGTGTATATTCAAAAATCACGAATGATCTTTATTGATTTTGATGGGTCATTTTAACCACTGTACACAAATCAAGCAGACTCACACTTAAGGACAAGTAGGTCATCATTATACTCATAGCCCACATCTTGCAATTACGTTGACTCACATAGCCATGTCACCCCCTAGAGGGCGCCCATGTTTTTGTCGTTGCCAAGTGTGTACTCAAAGTGACAGAAGTGGATACTGAATCCCTTGAGCAAGCGGTCCTTGGTAATTATATGGTGAGTGTCTTGGTGGCAGATTCTTCCCTCCCCTTGCACCATGAGTATGATAATATATGGATACTAACTTGGCGAGAAACTACTCTATGGTTCATAGATAGGGTTATGTTCAGTGTGGCAAATAGATAAACTCCCTCAAGAGACCTCCCAATCTTTAGAACAAAGATTTTGGGGATGGTTATCTTGCCTACTACCGTCAAGTTGGACTTTCATCAACAACTTGCATTTTTATTATAGTGGGTTGGATAACCTGGCTTTGGTTGTTCCCACTTAGGTCATTCTCGTAGGGTGAGTACTTTTTCCCACTACGGCAGGCCTGCTAAAGGATTTAACAAAGCATAAATGACATGAAATAAAAGTGAATCTGGCACTTTGGTCACCCAGTTAAGGGGAGACCATAAGCCTAATCACCACAAGCACAACATATAAGTTTGTCCTATTTTAAAACCCCAAAAATAAATTTTCTAATCTATGTGAAGGTGTTGCTTCACATAAATCATGATGTTCTTTTTAACTTTTACTTGTAAAAATGCTGTGACTATCCTAGGATTGATAGATTTGCTTTAAGAAAAACAAGAAAGTGACTATCCTAGATTGATTAATTTTAGTCCAACTGTGAAAAAAATTAAAATCTTGCCACAGATGCATCGGATCTAGACCTACTTTTACAAGAGCGTTGGAATATTGCACCGAAGCAATAAAATAGTTACCTGATGCGCTACAACCCGAAAGCGCTGAAATAGGAACCCGAAGTGCCGAAGCTTGGCATGGAAGTGCTAAATTACCGAAAGCACTGAAATATGGACCGAAAGCACTGAAACAGTGACTAGAAGTGCTAAAAACTGAAAGCACTGAAATATGAACCAGAAGCACTGAAACAGTGACTGGAAGTGCTAAAACAACAACCAAAAGCGCTAAAACTTTTAACGGAAGCGCTATAATAAAAACACGATGAGAACCTACGTGACACTTTTCAGAAAATTGTATATTTTGATAAAATTGGGGTTAATGCCCCACGGTGGGTGCCAAATTATAAGTGGTGTATATGTGAATGAACTCAAAACACTTCTTAATACAATATTATATCAAAGATCAAACTAATTGAACTAATTCAAAACAATAATCCATTGAAAGCATCCTATTGCTCTCTATCTCCAAAGATTTATTAAATCTAAATTGCTCTCAGATTGTGTAAGCAAATAAAACTATTAAAATGACAATTCAAAGAACGAGATGATGATAATGTAATGCTAAATGATAAATCAATTAAACTAGCATGACATGGAGATGAAAAAGATAATTGTAGCTACAGGAGGCAGCCATGGTTGAAGCTTGATTGCTTAATGCTTGATGTGTGAATGCTTGATGCTTGATGTCTGGATTCCTGCAGAGTAAGAGTGCAAAAGCTTAATTATCTAGATCCTTTCTTGGTTGAATGAGGCTTGTATTTATAGATTTCTTGGTTGTAGAAATGCACAGGGAAAGCTTTGAGAGGCTTGGATTCAATCTAGAGAATTGAATGGTGAGAGATTGAGGAGATTGAGAGAAAGATGGAGATTGTCTCTACCCATGAAAACACCAGGCAAGAGAAGAGGAAGGATTGATGGAGGAGGATTAAGAGATCAAATTCAAAATTTGTCTCCAAAACTTCCCATGAAGTTTCAATCAATTAATTTGACATAATTTTCACATAAAGTAGACATGGTTTAGACATAGGAAATCTAATTCATTTTTGAGAGAATATGGATGGAATATTCTTTGTGCAACAATTCAAATATTTTGATTTATTTGAATTAACAAAGGAGAGGTAAATAATTTAATAAAACGAACTATAGGATAGTTGTTTATTAAATTAAAATAGAAGAACAATGGAAATTAATCAATAAAATGTTTTGATCTTTATTTAATTAATTTAGAAATGATGTGATAGATTGAAATAGGGAAATGATAATTAAATCAAACAAAGTATTTATTTTTGTTTATTTAATTAAGATGAGATTAGAAGAAATTATGAAGAATGTGAATGTGAACTATATTAAATAAATATTTCTATTTCTTTAAATAGTAGAGGAAATTAGGATAATTAATCATATAATTCGTATTTAATTAATCGGATGCTCTAGACCAATTTTAGGTGTATACACATAGATAACACCATTACAAGATTTATTCTAGATCCACAAGATCTGAAACAAACCAATAGAGGATTGTGAAGCAAACACATTTCTCCTAGTCCATAGACAAACAGCTTTGGAAGAATAGTTCACAAACTAGTGAACACAAATTTTTCACTCTTCATGAACCCAAAAGCTATAACTCAGGGTATACCACCCAAGGATTCCCATAGAAAAAACTACAGATTTGTACAAGCATAGGATCAACACAAAAGAAATGCAAAGCACATTATCGGAGCACATTCAGAACACACACACAATTTCATCGTCACTATTTATTAATTTTCTCAAAAGCACTTGATAACTGATCGTATCAGTATACTTGAAACACCATAAAGATAGCTCCATGTACTCACAACATCTCTATAGTATCTTAACCATACATGTACCACCTACAATCACTTGACTCCTTTCTCTGCAACACCCTGAACTATGTTGACATCAATGATAACATTAATGACAAAACCACCATACTTATTCATAAATGCAACATTGTAAACTCAAACTTGCTAGTATGAATGCTCTCATAAAATTATTAGGTGAAAATGAGTGAAATAACTTTGTATTTATACTTAATTATGTCAAAATTATTGAAATTGCAACACTAGAAGACGACATCATATCTAGAAGGATAAAATCCTTCCAAGAATTTGAATTAATTTTAATTTTGGGCCACATGGGACTCATACGCCCAAGGTGGCATATGAATCCCATTAGGCATAATTTATGTGACCAAATTCAAAAATTATTAGAAAGGCATAAAATCATGATCGAGACCCAAAAACCTAGGTGGGACTCATATGCCCAATGTGGCGTATGAGTCCTAGATCACTAAATCTGGGTCACAACCTAAAAACACTTGAATTATGATTGGATGCTGATTTATGTCGGTATTATCCTCAAATAGATGCATTAAATGAGGCTTGTGCATATAAAATAAGGCCAATTAAAGCATAAAGAAGTCCAATTATTTATGA
This sequence comes from Sequoiadendron giganteum, assembly GCA_007115665.2. NCBI lineage: Eukaryota > Viridiplantae > Streptophyta > Pinopsida > Cupressales > Cupressaceae > Sequoiadendron > Sequoiadendron giganteum. Next base: position 183,808,596 of record CM021105.1, on the reverse strand, counting down.
AAACCCTAGAAAAATGTGAAAGTTTGTTACAACACTTCACAACACTTTAGAAAGGTACCATTTAAATTCATAAGTTCACAAGGGCCCAATACCTAATGTGAATGTGTCAAACACATTACAACACTAAATCAAGGAAATATTAAGCTTAGTTTTACAAGGAATTCCCAAACAAGCAAGGAAAAGTAAAGGGATATTTTTTCCATTTTCACACCCATTCATTGCCTTGGGGGTACTAGTGGTAAGAGGACATGGAGGCCGATACATAGATGACTCACTATAGAGACCCTTCCACCTACCATATTGAATAGGCCTAGGCACCATTGGTAGAATGGGAAGTTCAAATGTTGGACACTTGGGCTTTCGCCAAGTGGGCAACATAGGATTATCCCACAAATTTCATAGGGAGATGGAGTGTAACTCACTTTAGGCATTAAGAAACCACTCTTATAATTTACATAGGTTTGGTACAAGAGGTCCATCCTAGGAGGAAATGGACCAATTGGCACAAGACAAAAGTGATCCAGTGAGTAGCCACCAAGCACAAACGACAATTTATAGTCAGTGTTACGGACTACATGCACTCTACCCTTATGGATGAATTTCAAAAATTTAAGCACTGTTGAGGGAACTGCATTCTTAGTGACCAGCCAAGGGATACCCAGTTTCACCTTAAAGAGTTCATACCTTGATATTATATCAAAGGGTAAATTCACTAATTTAGGTCCGCCTAAGAAGGACAAGGTGATGTAGCCAATGGGAGGTATGGAAATCCCATCATGTGTATGGATGATACTCCTGGATTCACCATACCCACCACTATGGAAAAATTTAATCATCATAATCTATTTAGTAATGAAATTCACCCAACATGTTGCATCAGCAAGAACACCTATTACAGTGTTTCCATCGATTCACATGGGGATGTATAAGGGAGATGCCTCTCTATTATAATTCATCAACAAGTCCTATAAGGTGAAAGTATTACTAGGGAACTAATCATAGGCTATGTGGATGGGATAGGTAGATGTAAAAAGGAGGCCATAACATATACTAGATGAAACTCTCAAAAATCCCCCACGGGTTTTGCAACTAGATAGTGACCCAACTAAGGTTTCATTATGCAATGCCTACGAAACCTTCCAACTATGCCACTAGGGGTCACAAGTTAGGTTGCAAAGTAGAATGCCTCACAACACTCCTAGGATATGAGGAGGGAACCTTTCAACATAACTAAATGGAACCAAAATTGTTCATGTCGGGTTAACCAAAATGTAAGATAGGGGGACCAACCATGCCAAGACTCCAAGTCACAGAGAGTCAAGAGTAGAGAGCTAGCCTAAATTACCTCAAGTTAAGCAGGTGTTTTAGGCTAAGGATAGAGACTGAAGATCACTCTCAAGTACTTTTGTCACTCTAATAATTTGAATGTTTGGATGGGGCTAAATGATCCAATTTTCAGAACCTGAACTGTACCTCAAATAAATCTCTACCCGAGGACAATAGCACGAGTTAGGGATGTTAGTATGACACGTTGGCATCTCTTTGGGGTGATGGTGTTTGTATGGCTAGAAATTTTAAAAGTACGATATAAAATATATAAAAACTTTCTAATAGTCTAGGTAATGAATTTTAATGTACTAAATAGAATGATAAATAATATAATGCAAGAAATAACTATGAAGGTGATAAAGAAGATAACGAATGATCAACTCACTAGGAGTCCAATTTTCAAGGAAGATCCACATGTACACCTACTTACACACAACCAAGAGAGGAAAAATGTTGGGGTTGTATAGGGGTTTGCCTCAATCAAACCCCCACTTTGGTGTTTCCACCTCCACACATAGCCAAGAAAGCCGTGAGATAGAAAATGTGATAAAGGAAATAGTAGGAAAGAGTATCAAACACTACAAAAAACACAATTCTATTCTATCAAACCTAAATAAAAGAATAATAGTGAAGCAATACCACCTCTACGCAAAGACACTCAAGGCCAATGAAGGGAGAATGCAAGACTACGAATTTGGAAAATTTGACATAGCTGCAGCAGTGACAAAGGAGGTCTCGCAAGATACCAAAATTGTAGCTTCTATGGTAGCACAACACGTTCTCAATGAAGTTGATGGAGAAACAAGTTGCTAAGCAATATTCAAGAGATCCAACTAGCTATGTAGAATCGTTCAAGAAATTGTAGAAGATGGAATGCATTTTTAAGAAGAGGTAAAAGTAGAAAAAAACCACTTGAAGATGGAAAGGAAGGGAAAGAGTCATTCTTGGGTCATATGGTTGACATAGAGGCATTATGATTCATCCCCAATGGGGAGTGTAACGTCCTTACAAATTCCATAGGTAGTAATCTATGAAAAGGATGGCAGTGCACTACGTAGACATCCATGCATTGCACATACATTCCTGACAGAAATTCCCCCACTGAGACAAAGTACAAGCACCAAGTGGATGCAAGGCAAGTAGGTGATGTGAAATTTCTTAGTCGGGTTTGATTTTTCTAAAGTAAGGGGTGTAAAGGGAATTTTCAAGAGGGGTGAAAATTTTATCCTATATAGTTTTGGGGCCTTGATCTTGATTTTTCATCATTCTAAGAATTTTTGAAAAATGTGTCTCATAGTTAAGCATAATGGGACTCATACACCACTTCTAGCATATGAGTCATGTGTGGCCCAAAATAAAATAAAATTCAAATTATTGGGTGGATTTTATTCTCCTACATCTGATGTCAGCTTGTAGTGTTGTAATTTTTGGAAATTAGACATAAACAATTATAAATACAAGGTTATTTCACTCATATTTACACCTAGCAAGTTGAATGAGCATCCTTATAGAAAATTTGAGTTCACAAGAGCATTCAAGAGTCTTCAAGAGTTTATTATCAAGTTTTTTGGAGCACCATTCAAGTATCAAGCATCATTTTAAAGTCATCATGCATTATATTTTTTTTTGAGCTAACGATTGTGATGTAGGGTTTTATGATTCAAGCTAGCATTCAATTCAAGATCTAAAAGATTCAAGCAAGATCCAAGATCTACATCCATTGGAGCCACTTCATAAATTTTTGTAACACTTTATTGCTTGGGTTTGATGAGTTGCAACATTAAATTTTGTTCATTCATCATTCCTTTATCTCATTTGATTTCATTTCAAGGTTTGATTACCAAATAAGGTTTGACCAAGGCAACCCCCTTTCAGCTAACAAAAAAATGTTTTTCCCTCTCTTAAGTGTATGATTTGTAGGTCTAGATTGAAGACACATTGAGGAGAAAGATTGGAAAGATTTTAAATTTTTCAAAGTCATTCAATTTGTCATCTTGTTTACAAGATCATTGGAGAACATCTACAGAGAATAATTTCTCATTCCAAACCTAGAAACCAAGTTGAGAAGGTTAAGCAGAGATTGAAGAGTAGATTCGAGTCCTGATTTTTGGAAAAGTCAAACTAGACTGATATGCCACTTCTGGCATATGAGACCCAATAGAATGCAATTTGCAGATTTTAGGAGTTCCAGACATATCTCTACCAAAAAATTTCTCTTCCCCTGAAACCCTAATTTGGAACTAATTCACCCAGACTGGCATATGAGTCCTAGTAGGCATTAATTTCAGCATATTAAACATTTCAATTCTTCAATCAATATCTTATAGGTTTCTAGGTGCACACCTATGATCTCTCAGCTTTCTATTATGATTTACATGTATTTCTAGGATATTTAGTGAAGCTTTGGATATCATTAGATTTCATATTTGGTCTTGCATGTCATTTGTCTTTATAGGAACTAGCTTGGTGGTGAACCCCTATTTAGTCATTAATCATACCCAAGGACACCTCTATTACAAGTTATATTTCTCTTACTTCATCCTTGGATTGAGATCTCTAGGGAATCCTTGAATGAGAGTGTAGAAGATTGTTGTTCTATGTTCTAAACCATAAGCAATGACAATTCCCCACCTTTCAGTTATAAAATATTTTTATAATGTATCTATCACATCCCCATAAGCCTAACTGTTGTTGGGCATGGGATGGTCAAAATAATCAATAGATTGAGATGATGTTGGAATTTAATGGATGGGAAGGACGACCAATGCTATAATTCTCTTTCTTACATGTGATTATTACAACCTTAAATTGTTATGTATTTTTCTTAAATAGATGTTTAGATATATTACAGGTGATAAATAAGATGATTGTATGACAAAAATCTTGTATTTCATTCTTATTTCATGTTTAATCATCGTTATTTTATTTAATCAATATGTATGCATATGTAAATTGTTGGATATGACTTGAAATTATAAGATAGATTGTTGGGTCGTATTATATTTGATGACTAATTAGCTATGTAAATGGTTCATGAATAAAGTTATGAGGATTTGATTAACAATTAGTTTCATTTATTATTATGGTATAACTATAATTAATTGTGTTTTGTAGGAAATTAAGTGTGCCAATATAAGGGAGAGAGAACAAACTCAAACCCTTGTCAATAATTCACTCAGTTAGAGTTCTTGAATGTTACCTTGTGCAATGAAAAGTGAGTCAATGTGGGGTGAGCATTAAGGGTCAAGTGAGTATTGTGGTTATGGTTTAGTCATTTTGAATTTCTAACTACGACCTTAGAATATAGTAAATATTTTGAGGGCTAAGGTCTATAGTTAATGTGTGGGTATGTGCAGGATCATGATGGGTCGAAAAGTGGTGATATGTAAGTGATATGATGGGCCATGTGGCTGATGACTTATTTTTACCCAAAATTGATGAAATGAAAAGGGATTTTAAAGGAGATTCTCATCTTTTCACCAATATAAATTATGCTTTACTTTGAATTTAATAAATTATTATTATTCATTTTCTATTTAAATTATGACTAGATTCTTGATTGATGGGCTGATTGAAAAACATCTATAGCTTTCAAACGGTATCACATTTTTTGAATCTGAAACATGCATCACAATCTATGCTTCACATACTGTAGGATTAAAATAAACAATTGAATTTCATGAATTTTTTATCAAGTTAAGTTGGTCATACATACGAGTTCTTATATTTTTTAAAAGTTGTAATAAAAAAATCATAATTAATTATTTATTTGGAAAAAAATTACAAAAAAATATGCATCACATCATGACATGAGTCCTCTACTTATATCTAAAATATTATAAAAAAATGTTATCATTTTATTGTGGTTAGGGTGGTCAGACAGACACCTACTTCTTATTTTGTCCCTGAAATTTAAGTACTACTGCATTGAAATTTCAAATTTTCACCAAATAGATATTTAAAAAAAAGACCTAGTAGTATAGAAACTACATTCAATTTGCTACAATTTATATTCTTACATATTTTTGAAATAATATAGATTTTTGTCCCACTGGGTTTTCCTCCTCTACCTCTTTCTTGCATTTGTAAATGGATAATTGTCACATGCAAAAGACATTCAAAACAAACAAGAAGTTTTGTAAACCTCAAAGTGTAAAATGTATTATTGAGAATCTCAAATTATTAGAAAGAGATCAATCCTTATGAAGGAGATCAAGAAACCCTAAAAGGGAAACCCTAAATGAAACCCTAGTGTGCACACTTAATAATTAATAAATAATTATTAATGTGCCTAAGTTTAGCTTAAGCAACTACAGGAATAAGTGACTTAATTAATTAACCAGTATGATATAATTAATTAACCATAATAACTTATTACTCTAAAACCCCCTTAAGATGAACTTAGGAAGAAGATAAAACACTAGAAGAAGATGCATGCAAGAAAATATGGGTCCCGACAACTAGGCCTGATCAGGTACCCATTTACAAATGCAAGAAAGAGGTAGAGGAGGAAAAACCAGTGGGAAAAAACCCCCCTAGAATGATATGACATGCTGCAAAGAAGCACTTGAAGAACACTATAGAGTAACACTGTAACTGAAATCTGGCAAGCAAGGAAAGATACTTTTGTCAACTACTGAAACCAGATGAGAGTCACTGATTGACTCAAGGAATCATGATAAAAGCAACAGTAGACCCGATGCCTCGAAACACTCAAAAACTCCAAATGGGAACAACCCTACAATCTATGAAGCAGCAGTCGATTATTGACTAATGTATTACTGAAAACAAAGTGCAAAGATGCAAGTTGCACTCTCCCAACTGTCAAAACATCCAAGTAATCTCCAAAACACCCATCGGGTAGATTAATGATAAACCTAGAATAGATACAGAAAAAATTGCATGGACAGCAACATTAAGCTCCTCAATACCTTTCCAACGCCGCAAAGATAGCGAAAATCAGAGATCGTGGCAAAAAGTTATGAGCTCAGAAGCATAAAAAGTACATCTGAATTCAAATAGAAATAAATGTAGTAAAATAGGAAAATATTGTAAAATAAACTAGACCACAGGATAGTTCTCAGAACCAGCTTTCCGGCGATATCTCATTTGCCTGATTTCGATACCATATGTCCAAGTTATACCAAAAACAAAAACACTACTCTTTTAGGGCAAACTAGGGTTAGGAGGGGGCAAAAGACCGCCGTACGGGCACTGACATCACGCTAACGTCAGTAGTTCATGAGCATAAATTTGATGGTCATCTGGCCGTCACCACAAAAAATTGGCCCCCGATCACATGGAGCTGGAGCTGGTCGCAGGCCAGGCGCATAGCGCCTGGTCGTCCATAGGACCTCAATAGGTGTAGAGAGGGCCTAAGGAGGCTAGCGGCGGTGGAAGGGAGAGCAACCGGCGACAGTGGCGGATCAATGGCCGCCTGGTTGCTGCCCGGTGGCCGCTCGGTGGTGAGTCTCATTTAAACTATGAGCGTCGGCCGAAATCCCAAGAAAAGCCCTTTTTTTCAATTTTTGTGCCTCGTAACATGTGTCGGGGAGGCCGTAGGCCTCCCATACAAAAAAAAAATTGCCTCAGAAACCAACTGCTCTGAAATCAATGATTTGATAGGCGTTCCTAGGGTTTTTGGGCACTGTAAATGCGATGGCGACATCTGTTTGAGCCCATAGTGTCCCAAAAAATCGGCTACCCCCAGATCTTGCAGAAAGACGCATGTGGAAACCCTTGCACTTGAAACTCACTGAGAGGCCATATCTTTAGATCACGAATAGGTAGCAGCAGGTCTAGAGCTCTGATACCATGTTAGAAACACTAGATCAGACATGCAAACCTAAACACCTTCCACAAAAGAGAAAATCAGACAAAAGTAGAGCTTTGCATGAAATGTGCAAATTGATAATATTCAGAATTAAGAAATTACAATAAGATAAGTGCTTTATAAAAGCAATGTATGCAACCCTAATGTTGACCTAAAAAAGGCCGAACTAAATAAAGCTTACTTATTAATTAAGTAGACTAATTATTACCTAAGCAAAACCTAAGTAAAGTTATGCAAGTGTAATTAAATATTAATTACACTAACACTATTTAATGTAGATTGCTTGCTATTCATTTTCACCATCTTTCAAGGCTATAGTGAATGTGAGGTATGGGTTAGTGAAGAAGTGTGAAGGTGATAATTCTCCCTGAGTTGTCTAGATTTGATTCGAAAGCTTTTGAGTTATTAATTTCTTCTCATTTAGGACTAGCTAGTTTACATAGTTTTTCTGAGAGGTGGGAAAGACGAGTATGCCAATTCAACCTATTAGGAGGTCTAGCTAGCTTAATGTGTTTCAATGCTATGAGGATATGTCTGTAATTGAGGAAGAAAACTAGGTAGCCTCTGAAATTTCAAAGGGTAAGAGGAGGGCTCAAGGTCACAAGAAGAAAGAAATTGTCTAGAGTACTCACCATTTAAGAAACAAGACCATTCACAAAGAATTGATCAAATTTAAGGGAAAGGAATAGGCTAAGCCTGTGAAGAAGGTCAGGAGAAAGGACAAGAGTCTTAGGGCCTAGCCGGGGAAGCATGATTCTCCCATTGTTCTCTCTGATAGTCCTTTGGATGCTGAAGGTGAAACTGACTCGAGGTACAACCAATATATTTTCTCTTTGCTGCCATACGAGAACTCTAATGATGATATAGTGATGGTGCCTCTAATTTCATCATGAACAAGGATTGGTCGAGCATCTTCTAATGCTGATGAATTGGAATATGGTCTTCTCAGTTTTTTTTTTTATGAAACCATGATCTTTGCATAGGAGGCGTTCCTATCACTATGTCCGTAGTTTTTGTCTTTTACTCTTCCATGTTGATGTGGAAGTCTTTTGGCTAATATGATATAGAATCTTTTTGTTCAACGTGGATGTGGCAGCAATGAATAAAGGTACCCTATGCATGTTCTATGTCTTTTGTCTTCCCCTACTCCCAAATGATTACATAAAACCACCTAGGGATTTTTTCAAGAATCGGTTGAAATTAGGTTTTGAAATGAAGTGAAATGAAACTGTAACTCAGTCGAATGCTTGTTGCTCCCTTGTTTATAAAGGGGATTTCATCACTAAGAAAGGGAGTTCAATTTATTTTAAAGTCTAAGAAGTTTCTAGGCGAAAGCTATGCTCAAAGAGAAGAAGAATGTAAATAGATATATTAGTGAAAATATCAAAAGCTAGTCGAGGTCATAAGTCATAATGTATGATGATCTTAAATTAGTTTTACAATTAAATATCAATAATGAAATAAAATATTAGTTCTAAAATATGTGCTCTCCTCTGTGTTTTTTCTACAAATTATGAATGGAATTATTAATTATAGTTTCATTTTTCTTCTATCATTTGCACTAAATGAATGGGTTTATTTGTGCTTCAATTTAAAGAGTTGATTAAATGCTAAAATAAGGTCATTAATTTTTAGGAAAAGGATGTGGGATATGGTAAGGAAGCAATGTTTTAAAACACAGCGAGTTGGATGCCACAAAGTAGCATGCTAATAGTCCCCTAATTACTCATGTTGAAATATAGTTTTATTATTTATTGATTGCAAGTACGACTCCATTATTCCCTCAAATAGGGAATTGGTTTTTCCATTAGTTTATCTTGTGGTTGACTGAGCTAGTGATGAACCTGGCTAGAAATTTAGAATGGGAATGAATTCATAATATAATTTAAATCACACTATATCAACCTTTTCTATTAGTGTATTCCTTGCAATAAGTAACAATTTCGTAAGAGGTCTACCAAACCTTTGATGATATTGTTTTATTTGCACTTCCTAAGGAATACATTTGTGATTGGAAATTCCCTTGATCAAGTAGGGATATTATGAGAATAAGTAGGATTACCCTCCTGGGTCTCATAGAGCCTGAAGAGAAGACGTGGGGTTCTATGTACTTCACTTAAGTGTTGGCCAATCCTCAACCTTGATAATAATTGAGTTTTGGCAGATTCATAGGTAAGGAATGAGATTAAGTTTGGTTCTTAAAAAATAACTAACATAATGATTTGCAGCTCTTCTCCAATATTGAACCTTAGTAAATCTACAACCTAGACCTACAAATCACATACAAAGGAGAGGGAAAAATATTGTTGGGTTAGTGAATAGGGGTTTTCCTTGGTCAAGTCCCTTGTTGGTAGTTAAACCTTAAAATGAAATAAAATATGAATGGATAATTATGAATGAACAAATGACAATGTTGCAACTCACCAAACCCTAATAATAGAGTGATATAAATATGCTTGAGATGGCTCCAGTGGATTTAGATCCTTACTCTTGCTTGAAGGTGATAGATCTTGAATGTAATGCTTGAATCATAAACCTTACATCACAATTGTTAGCTCAAAACCAAACATGATGCATGGAGTCTTTGACATGATGATTGATACTTAAATTCTTCTCTAGAATGCTTGATAGTCTACCCTTCAATGCCCTTCAATGCTCTTAAATTCTCTTGTAAAATCAAACATGATATAAGAATGCTCATTCACCTTGGTAGGTGACTTGATTGCTTGTTAGATGAAAAAAGAGTGAAAGAAACTTGTATATATACTAAATTATGAAATAATTCTAAAAATTACAACACTACAAGCCGATATTATATCTAAGAGAATAAAATACTACAAAAAAATTGAATTAATTTGATTTTGGGCCACACAGGACTCATTCGCCCAAGGTGGCAAACGAGTCCCACTAGGCCTAATTTTTGGGAATAGCTTTTAAAATGCTTAGAAATGTTGAAACTAGGTTCAGGACCAAAAGATGCAATTGGGACCCATTCGCCGAAGGTGTAAAATGAGTCCCAGATCACTAAATCTTGGCCATTCAAACCTGAAACACCTGAATTGTGATTGGGTATTGACTAATGTTAGGATTATCCTCAAAAAGATTTATTAAATGGGGCTTGTGGATGTAAAATAGGATCAATTAAAGCATAAAAAAGCCCAATTATTAATGACAAGCCAAGAAAAGTGTGAAAGTGTGTTACAACACTTTACAACACTCCAAATAAGGTAAGATTAAGACTTATTTTGGTTAAAAGTAGGTTTATTAGGTTTATTTAATTAATAAAACCTTAAAAAAGTGTGAAAGTGTGTTACAACACTTTAGCAAGGTACCATTTAAATCCATTAGTTCATAAGAGCTTAAGACCTAACACGAATATGTTAGGCATATTAGAACACTAAATCAAGGCCAAGTAAAGGGGACCTTTTTCCATCATTACATCTAAGCCCCACTTTAGTGAGAGGAGGAACTTTCTTCCAACTCACAGTAAAGTAGACCAAATACAACAATGATCAAGGGGGGTTCAAATGTACCAGTGCTTGTAAGATATGACAACCATGATCAAGAGGGTTGTGCAAATTCCCAAGACCAAAGTCTTGTGGCAAACCAACATAAGCACAAAAGAAAATACATGAAAATGATATAAAGAGCAATAAAAAAGCACAAGGATGAACCATCAAAGATGAAAAAGAGAAAAGGTAAAAGATAAAAGAGTTAGATCAAGCTTAGACAATTTTTCCATCATGATGTGGATCAGATCTAGGCTGTTTGTTCAAAAAAAATGCATACTCACTCTATGGAAATGGAACTCTTGGTTACCCACTGGGTGAGAATTCCAAAAAGGTGAGAAGCATACACTCATGGCTGGTATCTACACACACACACATGAGTGGCTATGGGTAAATTCATGCCTCACTCGTGCTTCTTGCTCAAACCATACCAAATTTATACCCCTTGATAAATTTAATAAGGTTCCACACAAAAATGATTTTTGAGCTTCATGAGGCAAGGAATTTTTTTTATGCTTGGACCTCATGAAAAAAAAATATGGCTCTATAGGCATGCAAGCTATGCTATTCAAGGTGGCCATCTAAATGAAAAATGAAAAATATGAAATGTTCAAAGGAGTCTTGCTTAGTTCATGTGAGGTCTTAAATTAGGGAACATTGTACCTAATGTCTCCAAGAGAGGACCAATCAAAGAATAAAAGATTCAAAACTTAGGGGATACAACTTGTGTTTTATTAATCCATTAAGAGGAATGCGATATCCTAAAAGAGATCACACTCTTGAGCGACATCACACCTAATTTCATCCACAAAGTGAAAAATGCATCATATAAAGTAAGAAAACTACACCATGAATAATGAAAAAAAAATACAAAATGAATAATGTCAATGTATGCCCCCACTTTAAAGAAATTTCTAAAAACCATGCTATGAGAAATTAATTTAAAGTAGAAAATGATAAATTCTAACAAAGAAGACATGAGAGTTAGCTTGGAAATCCCTATGCCAAGTCATATGTTTCCACTTCAAGCCACGTCATGCAAAAGAGAAAAGAAAAGAGATGGGTTTCCCCCAAAATGAAAAACACCACACATAAGGGATCTATGGATTTGGGATCAGTATGTTCTTGTTGAAATGTTTTTAGAGAGCTTGAAATTGTCATTATTCCCCAAATGCACATAGAACTGGAAGAATTCCACAAAGAGCAAAAACAAAGAAAAATCTTTTGGGTCAACATGGAAGAGACATGAGTGTCTCAACGCTTATATCATCCCCAAAAGGAAAACACGAGACAAATGAAAAAGAGAAAGACACAGAAAATATTTTAGGTCAACATGGAAGAGACATGAATGTCTCGACACCTTGCATCATCCTCAAAAGGAAAACATAAGAAAAATGAAAAAGATAAAAATCGAAAATTATTATAGATTTATAACATAGAGAAGAATGAAGGTGCAAATAGAGGAATGTAACAAAGATAGAGAGAACATCAAATAGAACTTAGTTTGCGATCACATCATGCACATGCAATCACATAAAAGAAAATGAAGATGAAATGATGCAAAAGACTAGTAAGGCACAAGCGAGTCAACCTAAAGTAGGCCATTTGCATCCTAATAATGTTCATTGTATACCAAAGGTGGGAAAGTAGCCAAAGGGACAATAGAAAGTTTTGAACTAGGGTCACTACCAAGTTCAACATTATTTTTAAGAGAATTGTCATTTAAGCTCATGGAAGAGGAAAAAATGTATTCAATTCACCTCTTCATCAATTTTAGCAACCTCGTCATTACCATATAAGTTAATCTCAATTAGGAGGTTGAAGGATAATGCCCACGAAAGAGTTCAACTCTTGTTGTCGTTGTTGTATTGGATTTTTTTTTTCGGGGTAGGTGTAGAGTCATCATGATTTGCTTCAGTCCAGTTTGGGTTTTGATTTTATTTTTTTAATTCTTCATGTAACCTGCGAGCAAGAGCACAATGTCTATGCCTACACTCTCTAGCACTTCTATTTCATTTAGTTTTTTTTTCAAGCTGCATTTGTGTAGGAGCGGGTTGATCAACGATAGGTTTCTTTTCTTCCCTAAGGGAAGGAACCATGGGAGGTTTCTCGATCACTTTCTCTTTGACTTTGTAAACCTATTTTATTGTAAGAGGTGTGATGGGGTTGTTTTCATTGTCTCTTGATCTATTGTAGGATGTGGGTGAAGTTCATGTTGTATGTTGGTTTTGGTCATTAGGGATTTTTTCAGGTTCAATCATGGTTTTTTCAAGGATGGTAGGCTCGATGGTAGGTGGAGACATGATTCAGAGGGATAGTTCGGCTATCTTCTTTGCCTTGAACTTATGATAAGACAAGAAAAATAATTATTCTTTTGGTTTTATAGGTTCCCTAGGCTTAGGCCAAAATAAATCTAAGGAAAATTTTCCTTTGGAGGACAAAGGGTTAAAGTCAGTATGATGGATGGTGAATATTTCATTGTCAAAGGGAACATTTAAGCATTTATGCAAAACTAAAGGGACAACTTTCATGGAGCGAAGCCATGGATGGCCTAGCTTCACATGAAAATTGGTATGACTGCGAAATGATGGAAAATGAAACGTCTAATGTTTTTAATCCTATTTCACTATAGTAGAATAGGAAAATAGCGCCTAAAATAGCGTCGGATTTTAGTGTACTTTTGTTCATGAATCAGGCAATCTGGCTAGCACAAACAGGTATGGTCTTCTCAATGCTAGCTTTTGTGTTGATGTTGACGTCAGACGTAGCACCAGACTTAGCATTGTGGTTAGCACCGAAATTACAGCACCCCCACTAGCGCCTAAAATAGCGCTAGTAAATAGCGTCAAAAATAGCCTCTCTATTAGCACCTTACAATAACTTCTAAATTGGTGCCCAGTTTGGCTTTCGGTTTTCCTTCTATGTCTACTCCCATTTTTTCTTCTACTTTTGCTTCCGGTTTTGCTTCTAGGTTTGCTTCCAGTTTTGCTTCTAGTTTTGCTTTTGGTTTTTCCTCCAATTTTGTTTCTGATTTGGCATCCACTTTTGCTTCCATTTTTGCTTTCGGTTTTTCTTCCATTTTTAATTCCAGTTTTGCTTCCAGGTTTGCTTACAATTTTTCTTCCAAGTTTTCTTCTAGTTTTACTTCCGATTTTTCTTGTAGGTTTTCTTCCAATTTTGCTTCCAAGTTTTCTTCCAGTTGTGCTTTCGGGTTTTCTTCCAATTTTGCTTCCAGGATTGCTTCTAATTTGGCTTCCATTGTTGCTTCCTTTTTTTCTTCTAAAAATGCTTCTTGTTTTGCTTCCATTTATTAATTTAATATGTTTTATTTCAATTTAATTAGTTCAATATATTGTTCCTCGTAAATAACTCATATGATTATAGAGCAAGTAATTTAATTATTCAACTCATATGATTAAATAACAAGATAATTTTTTTTTTTAGGTTGGTAACACGAAACTCTTGTATTGATTGTAAAGATAAAAAAGTACATCTATTGTTCAGTGTCATTACCCACCAAAAGAGCTTCACACTTCTTTGATTTTCTCAATTACGTTTTGGTAGTGCCAAACATTCATTTTACCTTTCATCATGGCTTGAACTATTATTGTAAGATTATCATCATCTATAATTAAAACAAGTGAGTCAAATATCTATAATTTAATTGAATTTGACAACATCCATCCTAAGCAATAAATTAAAATCATCATACGTAATAAATATCCATCCAAAAATCATTGACCACTTTTAATATATATAAATTAACAAGTCAATATTGATAAGATCATCATCATACATAACTAAAACAAGTGAAAGTCAAATATGCCAGTACATCAAAAACATGTCAAAATGATACATGTCCAATAATCGACATAAGTGAAAATGATACATGTACAAATGATATAAATATAATTGATAAATTATGTAACTCAAACTAATACAAGTCAAGATGATACATGTCCAAATGATATAGTGAAAATGATACATCTCAATAATATAGTACTATAGGCCATGAAAATGATACATATGATAGTAACCATGAAATGATTCATCATAACGATATATCAGTAATGATCCATGATGTAGTCTATATGATCATGAATGTCACTGGTTACTACCACCAACTGTCTCTTCATCATTATCACCATTGTTATCATCATAATCATCATCATCATCATCATCATCATCATCATCATCATCATCATCGTCATCATCATCATCATTGTCGTCAACCTCAATGTATTCCATATTTGCATCATCATCATGCTCTGCCATGTGATCTATACCAGTAGAACCAATATTTTGTGTATCTATATCATGTTGAGGATCATCTTGATCTTCTAGAAGACCTGTGTTCTACAAAAAAAACCATTTAGAATGAAAATTTATTATTTATTTCATGCAATAATTTTTTTTATGTAATATATCTAATATTACAACATATGAGATGAAACCATAATCCTATTGCATCATATCAAAGTGCACATACCATAATAAAATTTCAAAAAAGTTACAGCTAATATTGGTGAGTCAGGAGAAACTTCATCTTTCAAAACCAAAGCCAATTAGGCTAGCAACATTGAAAATTAAATCCCTAGCAGTATTTATGTTAAGGAAATTTCCTTTAGATGCAAGGATTCAAAGCACATCAACCATGTGGTACAAATGAATAAATCCCTGAGATGATTTGTAGCAATGAAAGAGTCTTAAAATTATTAAATCCCTAGCAATATTTATGTTAAGGAAATTTCCTTTAGATGCAAGGATTCAAAGTACATCAACCATATGGTACAAATGATTAAATCCTAGAGACTATCTATAGCAATGAAAGACTCTAAAAAGGTGGAGAGAGCTACATTGGTGACTTAGGAGAAAATTTATCTTTCAAAAACAAAGCCAATTAGGTTGGCAGATGTGTGGATCAGGCCATAATTTTATGGAAGAGGAAGAAAGATGACTGAAACTCATGTATCAAAACATTAAGCATGCATTCTTCTAGCCAGCGGAGAAGGAGATGATTACTTTGCTTCATTTTCATCCCATAACCATATCATGGTGTGGGAACCAAGAAGATCAAGGATGTCCAGTTTTATGCAGAGGAAATGGATGTGGTCCAAACTTTAGGAGGGGCAAGAAGGTCAATGTATGATCTTGATGAAATTGAGGAAGAACAACAAGAGAGGGACAAGAATAATAAAATCAATGCAGATTTTCAAGGATTTGTCAAGAGAGTAAGAGAGCTATGGGAGCAGCCTCATCTAAAATATTTTGAGCTAGAATTTGATATAGCATTTAGAGAGCTTGGTTTTCATGGAAGAGGAATAAAGATGGTTACTTTGCTTCATTTTCATTTGCATAACCATATAATAGCGTGATAATTAAGCAGATCAAGGATGTCTAGTTTTATGTTGAGGTAATGGACGTGGTCCAAACTTTAGGAGGGGTAAGAAGGTCAATGTATGATCCTAATGAAATTGAGGAAGAACAACAAGAGATGGATAGGAAAAAGAAAATTAGTGTAGAGTTTCAAGTATTTGTCAAGGGAGTAAGAGAGCTATGGGAGCAGCCTCATCTAAAATATTTTGAACTAGAGTTTGATATACCATTTAGAGAGATTGGTTTTCATGGAAGAGGAAGAAAGCTGATTACTTTGCTTCATTTTAATTTCCATAACCATACCATGGCGTGGGAACCAAGAAGACCAAGGATATCTAATTTTATGTTGAGGTAATGGATGTGATCCAAACTTTAGGAGGGGCAAGAAGGTCAATGTATGATCCTAATGAAATTGAGGAAGAACAAAAAGAGGGATGGGAAAAATAAAATCAATTTAGAGTTTCAAGGATTTGTCAAGTGAGTAAGAGAGTTATGGGAGTAGCCTCATCTAAAATATTTTCAACTAGAGTTTGATATACCAGTTAGAGAGCTTGGTTTTCATGGAAGAGGAAGAAAGATGATTACTTTTCTTCATTTTTATTTGAATAACCATACCATGGCATGGGAACCAAGAAGACCAAGGATGTTTATTTTTATGTGGAGGTAATGGATGTGGTCCAAAATTTAGGAAGGGTAAGAAGGTCAATGTATGATATTGATGAAATTGAGGAAGAACAACAAGAGAGGGACAAGAAAAATAAAATCAATGTAGTGTTTCAAGGATTTTTCAAGCGAGTAAGAGAGCTATGGGAGCAGCCTCATCTAAAATATTTTGAACTAGAGTTTGATGTACCATTTAGAGAGTTTGGTTTTCATGGAGTTCCTTTCAAAGCCTATGCTTTTATTAGTGAGATTGATATTGTTAATAAATTAGGCACTAATTTCCTATAGTAATGATAGAGTCTGAAAAGGCAGAGAGAGCTACACTGGTGACTCAGAAGAAACTTCAACTTTCAAAAACAAAGGCAATTAGGCTAGAAGACTTGTGGATCAGGCCAGGATTTTATGGAAGAGGAAGAAAGATGACTTGAAATCTAGAGGCCCACCATAATGAATTTCGGTATTCAACCATGAGAGAAGAAGAGACCTGATATTATGTATCAAAACATTAAGCATGCATTCTTCCAATCAGTGGAGGAGGAGATGATTACTTTGCTTCATTTTCATTTGTAAAAATAATTTCAATGCAAAGTTTCAAGGATTTGTCAAGCCAATAAGAGAGCTATGGGAGTAGCCTCATCTAAAATATTTTGAACTAGAGTTTGATGTACCATCTAGAGAGCTTGGATTTCCTTTCAAAGCATCTTCTTTTATTGTTGCTACGGTAAACTGCTTGGTAGAGTTGGTGGAATTACCTTTCTTAGTAATTGCTATTAGTGAGATTGAGATTGTTAACCTTGAGAGAGTAGGACTTGGGAAAAAGGGCTATTATTTTCAAAGACTTCAAGCAGGATGTACTTCATTCCTCAATATTCACTTGATGGCATAAAGGAATGGTTGAACTCCATGGATATAAAGTATTATGAAAGAAGAATGAACTTTAACTGGTGACCAATTTTGAAGACTATTAATGATGATCCAGATAAATTTATTTAATATTTTGGTTGGAAATTTTTGAATATGGAAGCTACTAATTCTGATTCTGATAATTCAGAAGAGTCAGATCAAGGATATGAACCCTTTGATGTAGAAGAGGGGTCAAAATCTGATGAGGAAGGTTCAGAAGATGAATCTCTTGTGGATTCAAAGGAGGATGAAGAAGAAGAAGAGGAGGAGGAGGAGGAAGGTAAAACATGGGATGAACTAGGAGCCAAAGCCAGCAATGCAAATAAGCAAAAAGGAGGTGAGTCTAATAGTGAAGAGGAAAGGCAGAAATGAAAGGTAAAAGCTACAGGGAAGTCTTAGGCACCTGATATTAGAGATTCAAGATGAATTCCTACCAAGAGGCATAAAGTTAGATGAATTGAGTTCATCTACATCCTTCTACTATTTATTCATGCACATAAATGGTCATCTTGTAATCATAAGATTTGAGCTTTATTTACTCATCCTATGCATCAATAAACAATTCAACACAAGAGATGCAAATTGACATATTAACACAACAATATCCAACTAAGTTATTGAAACTCAACTATTGATACCTCCTTCTCCATCCAAATTACAAAATCATTCCCACTTTTTTGTTTTGTAACATATTATATTCAAATTTCTTTAGATGGTGGCTATATTTCTCCTCCTATCAAAACATGGCACATTGACTAGTTAAAATAATTAATATGCAATCATTTACTTTTTCCAAGGAAAAAAATATATATATCATTTAACATATTAAATATACTTAGAAATGTATAGATCAAGGCCTATAAATCTTTTTGGCCACTGTGATGTGTGGCATGAAGCTTATCAAGCCTAGCCTTAGAGGCCTTGTCCTGAAACATATACTAATTCAATTTAACTATGCACAAATAAAATTTAAATATTGTTTAATAAATTTGATATAATCTTATGATAAAATTCAAATACCTATGTACTCTCCTCACTAAAATTCCTCCATTCTTTAGACTTCTCATATGCTTTTACAAGCTCTTTCCATACTTTGAGACTTACATCAAGAGGCCCTTTTTTGAGCCTTAGCTCAGGAGGGATTTTTTTTATCTTCTTTGTTTGGTTGCACCGAAATTTCTTGCAGTTTTGAGACATTCATAGCTTTACCTTCTTCATAGACCAACTAGTGCCAAATTCATTCTCCATGTCATGGATAACTGCTTTTTTCTGGTGCATGGGTATCTTTGAGAATGAAAAATGTAGATGGTCTTTGAACCGTTGAAGGCATGATTCCTTCAACCTACTCATAAACCTTTTCCCAGCATCCATAATTCAGACTTCCTTTGAAACCACCTCGTATTCTATCTTCGTATTGTAGCTACCAATGCAAGATTGAAAACATGGTGTGGTGGAAGAAGTATATGTCCCAGGAGTGGAAGTCTTTGCTCCCTGTTCCACATTCTTAGATTTTACTATCACTAATTTCCTCCTAGATCTTTTGCTCAATCTAGGAGTGGTTGGGGAATCAATTGATTCCCTTTGACACAATTTATTTGTTTGCAATGATTGAGGGGCATTACCAAAACAAATTCCTATGTATCTGGCAAGTGTTTTCCAGTCCACATTAACCCATTTTTTCACTACCTCTACCCCCAATATGGAAGCCAATTCATCTTTATCTTTACCAGTCTCATGTCCCTATATATATTTAAATTATATTTCTTCTTTTAAATTTATAAATAAAAAACAAAAAATTCAAATTCAAAGAAACAATGGAAACATTTACAAATCTATAAATTGACAATGAATTACCTCATTGTGGATAGAGTTTGCTGACAATGCTTGCTTCCCTCCATTGCTTGACATTTTCAGGCGACCTAGGGAAAATTATTTTCATGCAGTCTGTGGAGGAAAACAAATTACACACTATCAAGTATGAAATTTTTTGTCGAGTTTGTGGTGTGAAAGTTTTTTTTTGTGGGAAAATATGTTCATTGGGTTTGCTTACTATTGATAACCTAGGGAAAATACATTCGCTCAGTTTGCTTAGTGTTGATAACCTTATCATGAAAACTCTTTCATAATGCAATCTTGCATGATTTTTCATGGCATCCATGACTATGGTGCAGCTAGGCAAAACCAAGTGTTTTATGCATTTATTTTTAGTAGTTGCTCAGTAGTGACCAACCCAATTCCTAGATTTTCCAAGCAGTTCACTATGTCCTTGATACCCATGTTAGGGATAGAATACAGAGGAATCCTCGCTTCATGCTATAATATTTAGAGCCAAAGCTCAAATGGGTACGGTAAAAAATTTTGTCGGTTTCTCAAAGGTTTTGCAATTTATAATGATGGGACAATTTAGAGGTTACCTCGACTAGTTAGGCCATGAACTATTAAACAATCATCAATTTAAATGCAATACAAAGAGTAGTAGAAAATCATGAATTCAACCAAGAAAAAATAAATTATAACCTTACCTATGGTGTCACAAACTAAATTGAATTTCTCATCAGTTGTTGGTAGCACCTTGCTCTCTTCCTTTGCACGATCTTTTTCCCTTTTTTGTCATTTGATTTCTTCCTTCATGTGAGAAAGTTTCTAATTTTTTATTTTCATTCATTAGTCAACGCTAGTTAATGCCAACTTTAGTGCCAATTGTTGGTCATTAATTTAATCTATTTGGGACTTATAAGGCGGCATCAACTACACCTAATTTATCACCTATCATTGTTGTATAGTGACTATTTTCATGGTTGTGTATCACAAGATCCATAGTGTTGGAAATAATTCAAACTCCTACCTTGTTTTTGTGGCCACCCTTGTCCCATGGCTGCTTCATCATCTCAGTGTGGTAGAGTGGTTTTTACCATGGTCCTGCAAGATGCTTCATCCTTCTCGATGGTAGTGCAGTGAAAGCTTCTATGGTGGCACACGGGTCTTCTTCTATTCCTAGTGGTGTTGCGGTGACTCCCACAATTCTTCTACCATTGGTGTGTGGCAGTGTGGTGACCACCATTGTCTCATGACTCCTTCATCAGCTTGGTGTAGTAGAGCAATTTTTATCGTGGTCCGACAAGTTGCTTTTTCCTTCTTAGCGGTAGTGCTGTTAAAGCTTTTGTGGCATAATTTGTATTCATAGAGGAGCCCATTAAGAGAGGACATGGATGGTGTACAAATACTAAATTGTTGCAAGGAAAGTGGGTGAAAATAGATGAGACAACGGAATCTGTAGATACAATAGAGGTAAGAAGAGAAAGCAACCTCAACCAAAGGAGGAAGGTGTTTATGAATTCACAAATGCTACAACATAGAGAAGATAAAGTCATTTTTTTTCCATGAGGCCTCTGAGGTCAAATTTATTGGTTGAAAATGCATAGGAATGGTGATTAAATGTGATTCTATGATAAAGGGAAAAGTTTGAAAAATAGGATAGCCAAAACATGATATCAATATGTCAAATATATGACTAAAGTGAGGTTTTGTGCTAGATAGCATATTCGTTGAAATGATATAATCGGTGTACTAAACATTATTTACTATGTTGTATCTTATAGGGGTGAGATGAGGCCATGGAAACAGATCGTGTCGTATCAAATTAGAACACAACGAATGAAGCAGGACATCAGGTACTCAAATTTTGACTTAACTTAGGAAAAAATGATCTGATGGCATTTTGTGATACATCCATCTTTTTTTATAGTAGTATTGAAATTTAAAATGTATTATCCAATCTTGACATAAATTATTGCATGTTGTTGATTATTTTAGATGGACATTGAAGCAAATGTAAAGCCTAAGCTCTCAACTAGCAAAAGAACAACATATGTACGCGGACATGAACCTATAACTATTAAATCACGTAGATGATAGCGGGTGGAAGAGGATATGACAATGGATACTACAAACACAACAAATGATTGCACTAAAGAAGAGGTAGGTCAGGACTATAGTACATGGGATGAATACTTTGAGAAAATTGTTCTTTGTGGATTTTTTGTATGTCATGGAAAGAAACAATTCAAATGAGTGATTGTACAAAGACACTACATATATGATGAGCTTCCAGTTGGTAGTATGCCTCCTACAATCGATTCAAATCCAATAGGAATTGTGGTGAGGAATTTTCCAATTTGATATAAGTAACATGTATACTTCGTTTAAACATTGTTTTATATTATTTAAATAGCTAATTTTTTCTTAATGGATACTTGTAGGATAAAGTTCTTGGTTTAAAGTTTTGTGGATCACTGACTTCTAGCCTAGAGGGTAATGATCATTTATTAGATGATACATCTAACAAAAATATATGCCAATATACCAGCTCAAAAGATGAGGAATTGAAAAAAACAAGTAACAGAACAAGAACCGGTGTGAAGATGTATAATTTTCTTAAACACAATGGGAAGGTGGACTACATACCCTATGAGAATGAATGTGATGGAGATGATTAATTTCCCCTGAGTTTGAGATCAATTTACAAAGAGGCACTTGATCGTCCACTATATTGCACTTGGCCTAGTGATCAACAACTACCTAGAGTGTAAGATGTGTTTCAATTTTGGGGATACAACTACATGATACAACCCTCCAATATTCATGGAGAGAATCTAGGCCTATTTATTATCCAAAATGTACATGTGAGATCCAAACATAGAAACAATTCAGAACAAACCACTAGGAGATTAATCCCATATTACGGTCTATCATATTATAGTGGTGAATGGAGAAGGCTAGCAAAATATAAGCCTAGCATGTCAACATATGGTCTAAATTCAAATATGTATAAAAATCGTCTCCAATTGGAAAGTGTAAAATAAATGAATAGAGGTCATCTTATGTATATAGATAGATGTGCATACACACACAAAAATATTGTGGGATTAATAAATAGTAGTAAGGGAAGGGACCCTACTGTAAGACCGAATTGTCAATTTGTTGAGGTTATAAATGATAAAGATGGAGATATGGAAAGAGAGGTTGATAGATTGATAATGGTTGAGGCTATTATGGACCTTACCATTGGGGATGAGTAATTGATTAATTACCCCTTCTTAAAATGCACTCCTACGTGAAAGAAGAGGGAAGAACAAGGTTTCCCTAAGGATGTTCTTAAGGGTAGAAAACCAAAGAATAATAAATGAGTGTGGACTAATGTTTTATAAACTATGTTGTCAAAATTGTGTTTTATAGAAATTATTGTATAAAAAGGGTAGTCTATAAAATAATTTCCCATTATTCAATTAATGTATATATGTTCATATAATTTATATAATGTCTAATATATGTATGTCGTTCATGTGCAAGTATTTTTCTATGAAGATATTTTGGACCCGAAATGGATATTTGTCATACATTGTGATCCAAGATTAAGGAATGTAGTTGATGATGGATTAGTGGATACTGAGCAAAACAATGATGGCCAACAAAATAAGAGAGATGGATTAGAGAAAATCGAAGAAATTAACATCCATGATGATGTTGAAGATGGATATGTTTAGGCACAAGAAGACAACAATCCAGAGTTAGATGATGTTATGGAAGACAACAATATGGATGGTATAGAAAATGATGATCCAAATACATTTGGTAACAATATAGATGGTCTACAGTCAAATTTCAATGATGATGAAGATGATGGAGGTCAAGATGAGGATGATGATAATATTAAATACTTGAAAGAACATATGAACATTGACAATGATACACTGGATGACATTGTAGTAGACAATAATGTTAATGACCAAGACTTCTAAATTTTTAGAATTATTTGCAATCCATGTTTAAAAAAGGATGATTCGTATGGACTAAAATTTGAAATGCTTCAATAATATTATGTTGTACTTGGACAACTGAAAACCTATTTTATTCTCCTAGCAATCTTTTTTGTTTTCCATTATAATTCTAAACAAAACAACATTTGTGAGGATGCCTTTTACACCAATCTTAATTTGTATGAAGTTCACGAACCTGTTGTCAAGTAGTAAATTCCTTTCGTAGATAGGAAATGCAAAGGATTCAATTAATAAAATATAAGTAGTATCTTTCTGAGGGTAATCCACATGCAAAAAGTAAAAAGCACATAAAAAAACAATTGTACATTAGAAAATAAGATTCAACCAGTTATGTCTTATTTCACTTGCACACTTATCTAAAAGACATAGGGTATTCACCATAGATTTCCCTTGACAAATAAAACATTCGATTTCATTTATTTTTACTATATATCTCAAAATTTAAATTGTTGTTACATAATGATGCATTGAGAAAGTAATATATACAAAAAAATGCGAAGAAAATGTTTGAAATTTAACATGCAACCTTCTATATTGTGCTGAAAGGAATCATGATTAACTGGGACAAGAAATAAAAATAAAGTTTTGATGATTGTACTTAAAAGTGAACAGGATATGAAAAGTGTGGACAATGATGGTGTTAAAATTGTAAACCCCGATTCTGATGATATTACTGTTTTATGTCATTTGAGATAAAGAGCACATACAATTTTGTATACATAGAAAATGAAGATTTGAAACTAGTAAACTGAAAATGTAAACATTGTAAGATTTTTTCTTAAACAATAATTCACATACTCACTTACAAAAAAGGGTGAATCATTTTTTATTCAAACTCTATTTTATTTAATAGACATATAATAGTAAAAGAATATTTACAAGTGCAAGAATATATACACCATTTCGTATAAAATAAGGAATGTTTCATAGAATATACAAGTATAAGAATATATCATCGTCATCATATCCTTAATTACCTATTGCAATATCCTTAAATTTTTCAATCTTTGGTGTGAATTGTTGGTAAAAAAAATTAGGATTACTTGGATTCTTCTTCCATTCATTTTGTATCAACATATGTTCATGAAGATAAAAAAGTTAATAAAATATTAATGCATGTAACTCACAACTATTTAAATAAGAAACTTTGTTAACTTCATTATTTTTAAATAGTTTCCATTTTTATAGTGAACATGTAACAAGGCAAAATAAGCTCAAATTTTCAAAAAAAATAGCAGCTCTACCAACATCCACAATAAATGCTTTACTATATGACAAACATAAGAAAAATAGAGAATGATAACACGGTCATGGAGAATCTTTGATAATAAGATGTCCTCCATTATATTGCTTCAATTGATATATATTAATAACATAAGTCTTCAAAATGGAAATGATATATGATGATGATAATTTAAAACTAGGCCTTGGTTTCCTATTTATATAGGAAGTAACAAGCTACATGCCTTTTACAAAAAGAAATGACCTTTCATAACTACTTATTTTACTAACAACTATTTAATTAGCATAATTAAGGAAATAACAAGACTTAAGACATTTTGACATATGGTTCCATTATTCAACGTAGAAGACCCATGATCATTGATCTGGAAAATTCTTCCTCTCCATGATGAATGTCCAAATTCTCTTTCCTTAGTGTCTTATTCTTCTAAAAACAACAACTATTTAATTAGCATAATTAGGGAAATAACAAAACTTAAGACATTTTGACATATGGTTCCATTGTTCAACATAGAAGACCCGTGATCATTGATCTAGAAAATTCTTCCTCTCCATGATGAATGTCCAAATGCTCTCACCTTGGTTTCCTATTCTTTTGAAACCAAATACTTTTCCTCCCACTGATACATCATAAAATATGCTGGCCACTTATATTCCTCGATCTTTTGCATGTTTGCAAGATGGGTTTTCCATCGACTATCTAGTAATGCCTTTGTATCATTCACAAACTTTAGGTATCTTGCATCAAGAAAAATCAACCCATCCATGATTTGATTTAGCATTGGAAGACCGGTATCATCATCCTCCTATATATAAGTAACACACTTATGAACAACCTGACTGAATTTTTTCTTCCACTTATCCAAGTCCTTTAAATTTTCACCATCTCTCATGATTTCAGGTATATACCATTGTTTCTAGGTATGAAATAAATCCATTCATGTTACAATATTTTTATTAAACCCTTGTACATACTAAAATTCATCAGTAATCATCTTCATAGTTTGTTTAATTCGCTTTAATGTTGTGGGTGCATCAGGACTTCTTGTAGAAATTTGCATAACTTAGACAAAGTGTGGTGAATAGGCTGCCACCTTTTCAATAAAGGATCTAATACAAGCATATGTGTCTTTATTTGATCCATTGCCTACTGAAGTATTTTATAGCTATCATGCACATTCTCCAGTCTATCCATTACTGATTTTATCTTGTGCTCAAGAATATTTTCCATAACTAAACAAATTTGTCTTTTCACTTCATCCTGCGTTTGATTGTTGGCCTTCTTTACATCATCCACTTCCTTCTCTATAGTTTTTACTTGTTCTATAGAAATTTTCTTCACAATATCCATTGGAGAAATAGGAGGTTTCTATAACACCATCTCCTTCCTTTGTGAGGGTCTTGCTCCCCTTAATTGTTCTTTCAATTTGACATTCTCCATGAATAGTTTATTAACTTCATCATTTAGGAACCTTTGTTCCTTTCCATACTCCTTCAATATGTCTTCTAATCCCTTAACAGTTTCTCGAGTGAACATGGTCGAATGCATGGTAATTGTGGCTGCCTCCAAAGGGGTGGTATCTTGTAATGTCCTTACCATCACTTCCCCTTTCATCCCTTTAATTACATCTAATAATTTTGGCTTATGTGTATTTTTTTATTTTATCCATATGGCCAGGGTTTCAATCTTTGGGTTATACCCAATTCCACTCACACCTTCATCAAAGTCAAATTTTGCAACTAGCATTGGATCTTCCTGAGCTTGCACTTGATCAAGAAAAAACATTTTCTTTAATTCCAAGCTAGGGAAAATGAGCATATTACTCTTCAAGACCATTTTTCTAGCCTTCTAGGGGCTAATGTCAATGTTGTCAACTCTTAATTCTTGGAAATTTTGTGCTATGATTTGATTTTTCTCTGATTCTTCAATTCTTTCTTCAACTAATTCCATCCTCTCTTAAAATTCTTTTATCTTCATCTTCATCCAAAAATCCTTAAACTCGGGAGTCTTAATGAATTCATCATCTTCTATGAATCTCCTGGCTGAAATTTCCCTTTCATTTTCATGTACCTATGTACTTGTTTTTTCTACATCACCCATCCTTTCCTCATGTTTATGGGAACTAGTCTCAAGGATGGGCTGATCAACTTCAATATCACCTATTAATGACTATAGTACTATAGCCACTTCCTCAGTATCAACCACCTCTTCAGTATCCTCATAAGGTACTAACTATTCAATGCTTCTCGTCTTTTGTCATTTGGGAGGTAACTGCTCCATGGGAGGCTCGGAGGTTTCACCTGGGGTATGCTCTACAGTTAAACCACCATCATGTTCTTCAAGATATGCTTCCTTCTTTCTGTACAAGTTGTCAAATTACCAATTATCACCTATATCCTCTTGTTGGGGTCCTTTTCCTCAACAAAGTATCCTAGGAAATCCTTAGACCTCTACTTCATCCTTTCTTCAAGCTTCTTCATATATTCCCATTTTTTCCTTCTACTAAGTACATCACTATAATTAATGCAATTCCTTATGACATCTTCTTCAAAATCCACTTTATGTGGCATTGTCATTTTGGTAAGAAGATTGCACCTTATGTTGTTTATATGATTTTTAGGGTCAAAGGCTCTTTCTCTTCCAAATTTCAATGCATATCTTGTCTTCATATAATACTATAACTCCTCTACTGTGTCTGAGCCTATAGTCCAATCTTCACACTTCATTTGGTTTCGTAGGAAAGTTCCTTTCTTCTTCTTGTGCATTACATCTTCCTCCATCCACATCATTTACCACATAAATTCAAGAAATGCTAATATGAGGGGCACAAATTTTGGTAGTATGTGTGGAGCAACAGGGCATCCATAAACTCTTATAATTGTAACTTCTAGGAGGAAGAACCAATTTCCAAAATTATGTGTATGACCCTGCATTGGTTTTAAAGCAAAAGGTCTCACTAGTTCCAACATTTTGGTTGTCAATCTTGGTATTGCATACCCAAGAACTTGAAGGATTCTATGTACAAATTCTTTGTAGAATACAACAAAGCTTGAATTATTGCATCGACTATCCCAAATATAGCACCATTTCTAGATAGGTGTGGGATTCCCTTTCCCATCTACTGTAGCCAAGTCCATTCTTTTATTTCAATGGTTCCTATTCTAGTAAAATATCAGATGACACAGTAGGGAATAGTGTTTGAATTTAATCAATGCTCTATCCTCTATAACTAGGGAGAATTCATCATCTAACGCCTTCTCAAGGTATGAAAAAAAATCATATTCAATATTAGTTTCAAGGTTTTGAATTCTCATGGCCATCATCATTAGGCCTATAGGCATTTTATCTTGAGCAACTATCCCCAACACTTGGCAAAGAGCTAAATATGTATTCACAAAGTAATACTGAAAAATATGTCACATTAAATGGTTCAGTAGTGGTAGTAGAGATGGGGAATGTTTTGTTACCAATGCCTCTTTTCATATATAGGGGTACCTCATCACTTCTATAAGTTTTTTTTAACCTAGCATAATCTTGCTCACTTTTTTTGCAGGTTTATCTTTGTCAGAGCCTGCTTGTTTAAGCCAAAACACTCAATGATGGATTTTCTGGTTACTTCTACCAATACTTTGTCGTTTGGAAACCTTATTGTATTGGTATCTGAGTGATAGTGTTTGGCTAGAAGTATGATAAATTCTACACCAAAAAACACATTTGGGACAATGAACCTTGCTATATCCAACATCCAAGCATTTGACACTAGAATCTTTTCATTTCTCTTACTGTAAAAATACCAAAATAGGTCTCATCTAGATTTTGAAATGAGGGCATCCCTACAACTTTGTGCGATGTCCATGAGAAACTTATTATTACCCTCTTTAGTAGACCCCATATGTATATCAAATATGGACTAACGGACTGGTCTCTTCTTTTACATTAGGTTCTTCATCTTTAATTTTAGGTTGACTTTCTTTTACTTCAAATTGTTTTGTTTTAGGATGGAATGCTTTCTTCTTTACTTTAGATTGTTCATCTTTAATTTTAGGCCGACTTTCTTTTAGTTCTGATCATTTTCTTTTAGGAGGTATGTTTCAATTTTCTCTACTATGGATTCAGATGACAAAACCTTGAAATATTTTTTCAAATTAACAGATCTCTTTCAAAGAGTTTTAGTGCACTTACCCAAGTATTTCACGCTTGTAGGAATTCTTCTTCTCATATCCTTAGCTCCTTCCATGCTAGTGCACTACAATTGAGTGCAATATTGGGAAAATTCACTTATCTTTGTATGGCGTGGTATTCACTCATATTAGTTTTGGCAACTCTTAATAATTCAATAACATTTAATAATTTAATAGCATTTAATTTTGGCAACTTATGTGATTTTTGCATTTATTGTTGTAAATTGTGATGATGCCATGATTATCGTAATACGGTCGTCTCTTATTATACCCACTACTATATGGCAGTGTTTTTCCCTTCCCTTCTAATATTTACCGCACTACCACCTTGCTTGATGCTTCTTTCTATGGGATTGCGATTTATACCACTCTACCGCATATGTTTCTCACCTTACCAATAGTATAGTAGTGTATTCTTTTGATCATTACTTGAATAGTGTCAATGAGACAATCTTATTTGCCTTATCGATATATCAATGTCTCATCGACATTAGATCTTATGTTCCTCTGATGCTGGTTTCCAATGTCAATGAGACAATTTAATATCTCTTGCCGATATTCCAATCTCTCATCGATATTTTCCTTCAACATTATTTCTTTATATATTAGTGTAACTCTACTATGTTGGGGAGACTTGTGATTATCACTGTGATATAGCGGTGTTTTTCCCTTCCCTTTTGTTGTTTACCATATTATTGCCTTGCTCAAGGCTTCTTGATGTGGGGTTGTGGTGTACACTTCTCTACCGCATATGTTGCTCACCTTCCTCATGGTATAGTGGTGTATGCTTTTGATCATTACTTGAAGACTATCGATGAGACAATCTTATCTGTCTTACCGATATCTCAATGTCTGACCGAAATTACCTCATTATATCCAAGAGTTGTGTTTCACTAAGAAATTGTAGATATACTTTTTCGATGTGACATAAGTGATTCTCTCCTCGATATTCCCTTATCTTGCTGACATTTCATTGTTTTACATTGTCGATGAGACATATAAATAAGTCTATTTGACATAGGGGTGTGTAATCTAGCACTAAACCCGAAGTCAAACCCAAAGGTAAAATTGAAGCTAAATTTGGAGCTAAACATGATGCTCAACTTGAAACTTAAACTCAAATCTAAAGGCAGAGATCAAGGCAGCACTATACTTGAAGCTAATATTGGTGCTAAATACAACATTACTTTAGGTGCTAAGTAGTGCCTAAAGTAGTGCTGACTTGAACTGATCGGTGTAAAGTAGCACCAACTTGAATTGATCAATCCAATAAACACCAGATATTCTGCCATCCTGATAAATAGAGCCAAAATTTTAAAAAAATTGCCAAAATATACATTAAAATTGTGGGTGGAAGCAAAAATTAGAGCAAAAAATGGAGCAAATCATAGGGATTTGTTGTAGTGTTTGTAATGGAAGAATGATTGATCCCATCATAGTGCAAGAAAAACCATTATGGGTCTTGATCCATGCTTTTGGTTTATCATATATATCTTGATAGAGCTCATGCAAAAGTATGAATTCCTCAATGATCACATTCTCTCCATAGGAGGGATCTATTAGTATCCAATTAGTGGGATTTTCATAGATACGATCGACTATGTAAAGAGGACCATCGGGTGCATGTTTAGGTATGTCCTTAGAGGAGAAAGAAATGTTAAGAGGATTATTAGTTTAGCCCTTACGAGGAATGTCGTCTATCACTCCTACCATGTCATCCATAGGATCATTATCTATAGAATCATGTTGAAAAGAATCATTGTTATCACCATCTGTATCAAGATTCATCACATCATTCTTTGTAGTTTTGCTAGCTTTGACAAATGAAATACTATATTTTGGCATGGGGTTGGTAAATATTTGCAAGTTTTGGTTAGGAGGAGCAATGGATTTATTTTCTCGATCACAAACACCTCCAATGGAAAGACAACTGGAATCAACGAGGCCTTGCACAAGATGTTTAAGACACTTGCAATGTTTTGTGTCATGTCCATTTTGTCAGTGGTAATGGCAATAAGCATCTGATCTAAAGCTTGAGGGTAAATTTTTATTACGATTGGGTGTTTTGACAAGAGACAAGTAATCATTTTTTGTTCTAAAATTTGGGACATTGTATTATGAAGCGTATTGGGTAAGGGAGTGAATTATCATTTCGAGTCCCCATAGCTAAAGGGTATCATGGCTTTAATAGAAACTACTTTTTTATTGGAGTTTTGGGTTGTTTGTTGAGGGGGATTTAATTGAAGGAACCCTTTAATTTGTTTTCTAAAAGGTTGGGAATTGTTTTGGTTTGCGAGCTCAAACTTCTTAGTTCAGCTAGAAGTGGGATTTGCATCTTGACTACTAACCAAATTTTGATAATCATAGAGGGTAGTACACAAGTTCATTAAGGAGGGAAATTTCATCATGGTAAGCTTGTCTTGAATATTTCTTTGCAAATTTTATATGAACATATTTTGAAGGTGAGGGTCAGGGACCTTGACATCGATTTGGGAATAAAGTGATTGATATAGTGAGATAAAGTCAGTTATCTTTTCTTCTTATTTTTGCTTGCATCTCATAAAATCAGCCAAGGTCATCTTAGGAGTCATATGCACTTGGAAATGATTTAGAAATGCCTCAACAAGTTCATTGAATGAACGAATTGAGTTGTTCGGTAGAGAACATAACCATTCCAAGGTAGTTTCTTTCAAGGACCTAGGAAAAAGCTTTGCCAAAAGTTTATCATCAAGGACAAAGTCACTACATAGGGTGGTATAAGAACTAACATTGTTAGAAGGAGCTCCCTTTCCTCCTTTATTCTTGAATCTAGGCACCTCTACAACTTGTGGCAATCATGTTTGCAATATCTCCAAGGAAAATGGATTTCTTTTGACATAATATGTAGGTGGGCCATTTTGATTTTGATTGATGGTGGAAACTTGCTTTTGAAGGGATGAAACTATTTGGAAGAGTTGATTTATGAGAGGGTCATTGCTTGTGTTATGAGATGGAACTGAAAATGTTGAAGGGGTGTATGTGTTTGAAGGAAAATTTAATGGAATGATTATAGGTGGTAAAGTGGTAGGAGATATGACGTGTGATGACACATAGGAACTAGGCATGCTAGCAGGAATACCCAAGGAAGGAATCATATTTCTAGTTAGTTGCATTATTGTTGTGACTTGAGGGTTGGTATAGGTATCTATTGAGGCTATTGTTGTGGGAGGAGGAATTTCAGTTCCTCCTTGGCTTGGGACATTTCTTGTAGGTATAAGACAACTAGTGGTTGGGGTGAGATTTTTTCTAGAGATTTGAAATATGTTTTTCACAAGGTCAAGTCCATCTTCACTTTCAAGCATGTCATCAATTTTGTTGATAATAGGGATGGAAGTAGTTGAAATGTTATCATTTTGCACTTGATGTTGTAAGTTTGCTAGGTCCTCATGAATTTAGATTATGTTTTATTGCAGGACACTATCATTCCTTGTTTCAAATTGTATGCTACTTGAAGGTAAAGAGTTGTTAAGGATATTGTCCATACCTAGTGTACTAGTGTCAATACTAGGAGTGAAAGAGATAGATAACCCAATATCCAAAACAATTGTGTTATCGTGGGATGACATGAGCCTCAAACTTCATCTTACTATAGTATTAGCAATAGGACATCGAATACTCATACAAGGGCTACTAAATGCAAGGTGAATGCATATTCAAGATGAGATAAGAACAATGAAATGCTTATAATAGAAAGGCAATAATAGAAACTCAAAAAGTGAACTTTAAATTCCAGAAAATGTAGTGTAGAATATGCGAAGGGATTGATTCACCCAAGGTGGTGAATGAGTTCCAGTAGGGATTTTTTTGAGAACTTTCAAAAAAAATTAATTGCTTTTTTATGCTTTTTATTCTAGATGATCTATGTAATAAGTGAAAACACATATTTTATTTCATTTTCAATGAAATGAGATGCAAAAATGCAAGCTATATGAGATTTCACTAATGCAAGATTTGAAACCCTAGAATGCAAGTCCTAATGAAATGTTAATGCAAGCGAAATCTAGGATGATGATGCACTCCAGATCAAAAATTTAATGTTCTAAATGTAGGTTCACTAAAATGAAATGATGAAAATGTGGGATGAATGCTAGCATATGGTTTAGGACATAGAGCACACCCACTTTTCCAATTTCATTCAAGGGTAACCATAAAGATCTTAATGCAAAACAAAAATAAATCTTGTAATAGGGTTGTCCTAGGGGTTGAATGTAAACTACTATGGGGTTCACCACCAAGTTTAAACTTGGAAAGACAAATGAAATACAAGTTGAAATGCAAAAATCCTAATTGAATGCAAACTAACACTAAATGACCTACAAAAGTGAATGAAACAACATAAAGAGCTACAAAACAGAATGCGTGCATCTAGAAATCTAGAGATGGTTGAGTGGAGCTCTAGAACACTAGAAATTCTAAATTTATTGTTGACTAGGACTCATTTGTGAAGCTAGGAAAATCAATACAAATTCTGGAAAACTATGTAGGAACAAGAATTTTCCAAATGCTTATCTGAATCTGCAAAATCCTAAAATTTTACTAGGACTGGGACTCATTCGCCAGAAGTGGTGAATCAATACAGTTGGGCTTTTCTAAAGCTCCAAAAGTTGATCCCGCTCTTCCTTGTCTACTTTATCCTTCCTGATTGATTTATGGATCTGAATTTTTGATGTGCAACCTATAGGTCTTCTCCAAGGTTCCCCAAGGCTTGATGAGAACTTTACAAAATTTGAATGATTTACAACTCTTCTCCAATCATGCTCCTTAGGAAATCTATTTAACTTAGACCTATAAATCACACACAAAAGAGAGGGGAAAATGTTGTTGGTTTAGTGGATAGAGGTTTCCTTGGTCAAACCCCTTGTTGGTAATTAAACCTTGAAATGAAATCAAATATATATGGAGAATGATGAGTGAACAAATGACAATGTTGCAACTCACCAAACCCTAGTAGTGAAGTGTTGTAAATAAGCTTGAGATGGCTCCAATGGATTTAGACCTTGATTGTTGCTTGAAGGTGATAGATCTTGAATGTAATGCTTGAATCATAAACCCTACATCACAATTGTTAGCTCAAAACCAAACATGATGCATGGAGTCTTTGACATGACAATTGATACTTGAGTGCTACTCTAAACTGCTTGATAATCTACCCTTGAATGCTCTTGTGAACTGGAAATTTCCATAATAATGCTCATTTAACTTGTTAGGTGACTTGATTGCTTGTTAGATGAAAAATGAGTGAAAAAAAATTGCATTTATACTTCATTATGCAAGAATTCCTGAAATTACAACACTTAAAGCCGACATGAGAGCTAGGAGAATAAAGTTCTACCAAAATTTTGAATTAAGTTTGATTTTGGGTCACACGAGACTCATTCACCCAAGGTGGTGAATGAGTCCCACCAGGCCTAATTTTTGGGACTAATTTTAAAAATACTTAGAAATGTGTGAAACTAGGTTCAAGACCAAAAGATCTAGTTGGGACCCATTCTCCCAAGGTGGCGAATGAGTCCTAAATCACTAAATCTAGGCCATTCAAACCTAAAACACCTAAATTATGAT
Source organism: Sequoiadendron giganteum (assembly GCA_007115665.2). Lineage (NCBI taxonomy): Eukaryota > Viridiplantae > Streptophyta > Pinopsida > Cupressales > Cupressaceae > Sequoiadendron > Sequoiadendron giganteum. The sequence goes on along the minus strand of CM021105.1, from coordinate 183,774,121 downwards.
TGGGTATTGATTGATTTCAGGATTATCCTTGAAAAAATGCATTAAATGGGGCTTGCGGATGCAAAATAGGGCCAATTAAAGCATAAGAAAGCCCAATTATTAATCACGGGCCTAGAAAAGTGTGAAATTGTGTTACAACACTTTACAACACTATCAATAAGGCAAGATTAAGATTTATTAGGTTTTGTTAACTAATAAAACCTTAAAAAAGTGTGTAAGTGTGTTACAACACTTTAGCAAGGTACCATTTAAATCCATTAGTTCACAAGGGCCCAAAACCTAATGTGAATATGTTAGGCATAGTACAACACTAAATCAAGGCCAAGTTAAGGGGACCTTTTTCTATCATTAAAGCAGATAAAACTTGTATTAGTTAAAAAACTAAGACAAAACCGTTTTATCCCCTAAAACAATATATTCTAAAATGAAAACATAGGAAACCACAAAAAGAAATGAATTCCACACTTGTAAAATAATTTTTTCATGACACCTATCGAGGTCATCAAAAAAATTATGATTCAAAGTTTATCCTCAAAGGCTGGCCTAAATTATAGGACACATGTATTTTCAACATTGTTCAGATACAAGCCAAACCAATTTATGCACCACTCACCAAAAAATGAAAGAGAAAAACTAATGGGGCTTTCTTCCAAGTTCTCTTTTCAAGAAATTGATGTTAGCTATGACTTGCTCTTAATAGGCCAAAGGAGCTTTGTGATTTGGTGAGTTGATATACCCCATCATTTATGTGCTCACTAGTTTAACAAGAAAAATAACAGATTTCTATACCACCCATACAATTTCTATTATAGTGCAAGGTATGGATCCATACTATAATTTTTTGAATTTAGCATCCCTTAATAAGGCCCAAGTTGCCCAAGCCACCCAACTTGCTAGAAATGTGGCCAAAAAACAAGGTAAAAATATTTGTATGTAGATGTCCACACATTTTTTTTCCTAGCTATATCTCCAGTACGTACTGAACCTCTCTGCTCTGGTCAATAGCTTCTTGATTTCTATTGTGATTGTGACTGCTAGCCCAACCTAAGTTTCATGCTTGTTGTGATAGTGCTAGGCATTGTATCGAATTTTTAGGATTCGAGGTACTCCTATCATCTATTGGAATTTACTCTCCCTTTTAACATCTTGTTGGGATATGTAATTTCTCCATCGAATGAAATGTAATTAATTAAATGAAAAAGGAAAGAAAAAAACAAGTGGAAAATGAGAAGTCTCTAGATGGTAGGAATATTCTAGAATGATAGAGATAAGGATTAAAACATTTATTTGTAAGAGATAATACGGCCTAAGATCTATAAAGTTCCAGGTAGTTTCTAGAGTTATTAATGTAATTCCTAAAGCCTCTATTTAAGGAGGCAGATGTAATGGATTGTGTGTGGTGGAGTGTTGGAGCTGATCAAATATAAAGATGAAGATTTTATGAATTTGTAATATTTCATGTTGATGATGAATGAAATATAGGTTTATGGCCTTTTATGAGTTTGGGTTTCTATGTGTTGTGTATTGATCCATATCCATCCACCCCTTTAGATTGGTATCAGAGCTAGATTGTTGTGAAGTTGAGGTTCAGGTTGAAGATTGAAAAATCGTCATCTAGTAGCACGGAAAAGCGTTGAAGAAGCCATAGCCTGTGAATATATGAAGTTATCAAAGCCAACTTGGAGGTCGCCAGATCGATGGAAGAGATGTCTAAAGAAGTCGCAGCTAAAAGATTTAGAAGGTTGAAGTCGTTAAGGAGAAACAGACGCAGCTAAGAAAGTCATTCGCATTATTTAGTAGATCACAGGTTGGAGATAATTATTGTCGTCCAAACAAAGTAATAGAAAAAGAGTCTGCCATATTTTAGTCGCAACTAGGGAGTATACAATAACAACCAAAGTCATTGTTTTTCTCATGTTAGCCGTGTGCAGGTCTGAAAGTGAGTAAATTCATAAAAAGTAATTGCTGTTTTTGAAAAGCTTGATTGTGTGATTAAAAAAATGGGATTTGCAAAGATCTTCGAGGCAATATGTATTAGAGGAATGTCACTACATAACAAATAGGAATTACAGATAGTATGCTAGGAGAAGGCAGTTTTTTCTAAATGAGATCACGAAATTGCTCCAATCAGTATAAGGAACCATCACAGTTGAAAGAAATGTAAAGAGGTTACAACCGCAGCTGGGAGAAATTGTGGAAATAAGTGTGTAGGCACGCATAGCTACTGACCAGAGGTAAATTTTTGTATCAAGATCAAAATCAAGTGAACAAGGTGAGTTTAATCGTTTGTTACAATGGGAAAGCTAGGAAAAAGAATATTGAAAGAAAATATAAATCTGATTTCTGAGATAGATCTTTTAAATGAAGAATTAATAGAAGTGAAGAAAAGTAAAGTGCAGATACAAGCAGAAGAATATAAACTTTCAAATGAAATTAGTGATTATAAAGAAAAAATTGAAGAGTTAGAGAATAGGTTAAAGTTTGTGGAAGAATTACATAATTCGTAAGTGAAGGAATTGTTCAAACTTGGACAGAAAAATAAAGAGTTTGAAGAAAAACTAAAATTGTTTGATGAGATTAAGAAAAGGAATGAAGAACTAGAACAAAGAATGAAGTTGGTTAATGATTTAGAAGAAAAGATGAAGAAATTAGAAGAGGAGAATTTTTTGTTGAAATAAGAAAATAATCAACTAAATCAATAATTTATTGCAAGCAATGAATGTTTGAAGTCAAAATTGGTTCATGATGTTGCATGTAGTACAAATTACATGGATTTTTCATTTGATAAGTGTGTTTTTTCTGAAGAAATTTGTGATAAAAATTGTCAAAGTGATAATGTTGACAATGAAAAACATATTGGTTTAAAGATCATGGAAAGAATGGGATACAAAGATAAAGGTTAAGACATGAACAAGGGATGAGAGAACCAATTAAGCCAATACTGAGGCCAAAGTATGAAGGTCTTGGATATATCACAGGTAAATTCAAAATAATATAGGTTTAACTAAATTTGTTTGAGAAGTGCATTGTATGCAATGTTCACATTCTAACAGGAAAGGACATATAAAGGATACATGTTGGGATCTACATCTATGCAAAATATGTGGTTTGAAAAACCATTCAAAGAAGATGTGTTGGCAAAGAGAGAAGACAAATACAGGAAGGATGAACATGGATTGTGGATGGAGTTATGCATCAAGTTGGCATAAGATAACAGGTATGATCAAAAATTTATTTTAGTACAAATGTTCATATGTGAAAAATGATTAAAATCATGGAATTTATAAATATTTAAGAAAGATAAATGTTTTGGATCAAAGAAAAACATTGTCTAGCAAGACATTTGTAGAAAGTGAAATTGTAGAAAAATCCAGATTGAAATTTTGAAGATTTAAAAATCAAAGGTTTGAGACTACCGGAGCAGTTGGTGTAAGCCAAGAGAAAGACATCATGATTCAAGAAAATAAGATCATTTGAATCAAGCAAGGAAAAGAGTTGAGTAAATCAGAAGGTATGGATATGATCATCAAAAAAGGAGACAGAAAGGAGACTACAGTCATTAACAGAGGGATTTGAGAATGCCACAAGCAACATTCGAGGACAAAATTAAGGGGGAGTGTTGGGATATGTAATTTCTCCATTGAATGAAATGTAATTAATTAAATGAAAAAGAAAAGAAAAAAAACAAATGGCAAATGAGAAGTTTCTAGATGGCAGGAATATTCTAGAATGATAGAGATAAGGATTAAAACATTTATTTGTAAGAGACAAGTTGGCCTAAGATCTAGAAAGTTCTAGGTAGTTTCTAGAGTTATTAATGTAATTTCTAAAGCCTATATTTAATAAGGTAGATCTAATGGATTATGTGTGGTGGAGTGTTGAAGGTGATCAAATATAAAGATGAAGAGTTTATGAATTTGTAATATTTCATATTGATGATGAATGAAATATGAGTTTATGAAATTTTATGAGTTTTTGTTTCTATGTGTTGTGTATTGATCCATATCCATCCACCCCTTCACATCTTACCTTAGCTGAACATAAGTATAAGTAGAAGGAAGTGATATCAATAGAAAAATTAATTGATCAATTAATAATTCCTTATGTATTTAAAATCTTTCATTTATCTACTAACCATTTGGTTGTGAATATCCATGCATGCAACAGACTTATTAATGGCATGATGTTGGGGATGATACTTCTCCAACCATTCCACCAGTTCACTTTGTTTAAAATGACTGAATTATGAAATAATTAATTCTATTAAATTGTTGAAATTTATAAGAACATTATATTTAAATTATACCATCGTCTCACAGGAAAATTTATCCAAGAAGGTTTTAACCTTCTTTGCTCCAAGCTAAATTAGATAAAATAGCCAGCCCCACCAGGGAATATCTTTCATCTACATGCACAAGATGGAAGTCTTCAAGCATTTTTTCTTCACTACTCCATCCACAAGATGCATTCAAGTAATTTAAAGCTTAAATTTGTTTAATACCAAAAGTAAAATGCATGCATGTGAGGAACTTATAAATGGTATGTTGTGGGGATGATACTACTCCAACTTTTTCACTAGTCCATTCTTTTCAAAATGATTGAATTATGATATTATAATTATTTTTATTAAATTGTAGAAATTTATAAGAAAAATATATTTAAATCATACCTATGAGTCTGAGTGTTTTCCATCCTCCTATATATCTTTCTTCTTTTAGTACTCAATGATATCTTCTCTGCTCTAACAAATTTTTCAGAATGGAGGAGATTTGGAAATGACAACCGAGAAGCTACCACAACAGAATATTTTCGGTCTACATGGACAAGTTGGAAGGATTTATGTTTTTGGTTGTTTAAAATCAAGTACTTATATAAACCTAAAAAAAAATCATACTAGAAGTAAAACGTACCTGAATCATGAGGCTAGATTCTCCCATATCCCATTAACCGGAAATGCCCACTATGATTGGAGATTCACTAAATCTATTAAAAAATAGAGCAGCTAGACCTTCAGCTAAAACATTTTGTTTTCTCAGAAATTGAACCAAGTGTTTTGTTATATATGAGAATGATCTGGTAGGATCCACTATAATAGATCAATAAAAAATTAAAACTATAAAATCATATATTACTGAGATTATCCATCAAGCTTGGTTTATCTCTTCCATGCTCCTTTGCTACTTCAATTTCTCTTATTACTATCACCATAAATTAATAATCGAAAAGCACTAAAGAACTATAAAATTGAATTACAAAAATAAGAATGATAACATAAACATACTATTGGAATTAAATTCTCTCTCAAACAAAATTAGAATTGGAAATCTGATGAAGATAAGGTTGTCAAACTGATCTCTCCACCGCTAGTTGAAGATTGCATTTACTCCACCACTTGCAATCAGATATATTACACCACCTCAATATGATTTTATCTTTCACTCCTGGAGCTGTCATATTCCACATAGAACATTCTTATCTTTATCTTTTCACTTCTCTATCCATGTCCACCAGCTATGTTTAACTGCCATTCTGTAACTATAAATAGAGTTTCCTAGAATTGTAAAGTATATCAAATTATAATCCAACATAGATAGTTGTTATTGGAAGAACTCTGTAGAGTTCTTATCTTCCTTAGTAAATGTGCAATCAATGGATATAATGTTGTAGTAGAAACTTGATGTTAGATAATTCTTGTTATGTTCAATCTCTTGTTATTATATTTTTCTTTGTTGTGTTTGTTTATACTATTTATTTTATCTCCCTCCGATCCTACAATTGGTATCAAAGCTTGAAGTTCTTGTAGAGAGGAATAATTTTTTGGAGTTTGTAAAAGTATGAGGCATCAGTGTAAAGTGAAATATCGTTGATTGCTAGTTTGGAACTGTTGGAGAAATTAGAAGGATTTTCCAGCTAGTTGTAGAAGTTAAGAGGAGTCGCGAAGGTTTGAAGCTATTTGAGATCATGGGATTTAAAGAATCGTAGAGGAGTTGATGTGCAAGATTCAAAGACATCAAGAAAGGAAAGTTAGAAATGAGTCAAAGGAATAAATCATTGTTCATTGCAAAAGATGAGAGTGCAGACCGCTGCCCTAAAGGAGTTAAAGTGCCCTGCTAATAAAGGAGATCGATGCAATAACATCCAACCACCATATTTGTGAACCACCACTACTAAGAAGTAAAAAGGTAGGTGTTAAATTGCCACCAATCAGATTTTTTTGTCACTATTAAAAATTTGTTGGGATGTCAACATAAATGGAAGAGTGTTACTAGCAGTGTCAAAGGTTTGTAAGAGTTGTTGAGAAGTGTCTACCACTAATGGTGATTACAAGTATTAAAAAAAAGAATGATTATGTGAAGAATATGTTGCAATGAAGTAGAATGGTCACTGGTAAGAAAGTGCAGATCTGAGAAGATAGTGAGCAAAGAAAAGATGTGTAACCAACCATTAGTGTCAAGGTAAATTGTTGTGTTTAAATAATTTCCAAAGCCAAGGTTATTCTTTTCAAGTTGTAGATTGATCCAGGTTTTCAAAGGAACGTTCTTGTCAGTGTAGCAGTCAACATTGTTTCCATGCTAGAAACAAGTTCCACCATAAATGAGATTGTTTGAAAGGCCGCGCCCTGGTGAAAGGATTGTTGCAGATCACAACATTTTGGAGAAGAACAAGATCCATAACTATTGAGGTCATCCAATCAATAGGAAGCCACAGAGTGTATTTCACACTAAAGCATCAAAGGAAGGTTTTGGAAAGAAGCCAAAGTGTCAAAGGCAATTCACAGGAGAACAAGCTGCTTGAATCAAAGTATCACAAGTTTCAAATAGAATTTTCAAGTAAACAAGCTGATTTTGAAGAAAAGATGTAGTCGTATTTCTTGAAAAGTCTTGGCAAACAATTTTATGATGTGTGTAGAGTGCAAGGGTTAAAACAAAGTTGTACATGATGTTTATTTTAGAAAGAGAAACCATAGGAGGAATTTTTAATTTAGATCGAAGGAGTTTCTAAACCTTAGTAGAGGTGGTCACTTGGAGATATTCATTGCTAGCCACCTAAGCTGCAAAAGCATTTTTCAAAAATCAAGTTGAGATCATTGAAAAGAGATCAAAGGGAAGAATCAGTGAAAGGTAGATACAGTATTAGTTGTTGAAGGAGAAATCATGTAAGGAAAAGTGAAGGAACATGAGACTATCGAATGAAGGTAAATTATTGTAGCTGAATCAAAATCAAGTGCTAAAATAAGGTGAGTTAAAATCACTTCCAATGGGAAAAGTTGGTAAATGTGTTAAGAAATAAAAAGATAATTGGGAGGAAGAAGTGTTAAATGTTAAGAAATACAATTCAAACTTGATAGCATATTTAAGGGAGTTAGGAAAGAAGGGAGTTAGGAAAGAAGAGATATGGTTTTTTTTTTTAAAGAGATCATTTAGAAAAAGAACTAGAAAATGTTAAAGAAAATAATGAAAGAGTTACAAGAAATATTAAACTTGTTTGCTGAAATAAAAAAGAAGAATGAAGATTTGCAGGAAAAAGTAAAGTTGTTGGAAAAATAAAATGGTTTACAAAATGATGAGATATTGAGATTGAATGAACAAAATAGTCACTTAGATCAGTTGCTAGTAGCTTTTCAAGAGGATAATAAATGTTTGAAATCAAAGACACCGGTTTGTGATGTCTCATGTAGCACAAAATATTTATGTTGTTCATTTGATCAATCAGTGGGTAGTTGTAATTTAGTTGAAGTTGTTTTAGATAAAGAATTTAAGGAAGAAAATGATAATGTGTTTGAATGTGAAAATATGGTTAGTTGTTTTGAAAATAATATTATTTTGAAAATCGTGAAGAATATAGGATACAAAGGTAAAGGATTGCACAAGAATGAGAAAAGAATCAGAGAGCCCATCAAGGAAATAATGAGGCCAAACTATGTAGGTCTTGGATACGTAACAGGTAATGAAAATGATGTTGCAAGTGTAACAGGTTCAAACAAATCAGTTCAAATAATGCAATGTATGTAGTGTTCCCATTGCAATAGGGAAGGACATATGTAAGACATGTGTTGGTATCTACATCTGTGTAACAACTGTGGTTTGAAAAACAACTTTTAAAAGACGTGTTGCAATGGAGAGCAGAAAAATGAAGATATGAAAGAATCCATGTAAATGGATAATGGATGGAGCTATGGATCGAATTTGAAAAATATTACATGTATGTTGAAAAAGTTGTTCAAGTATAGGTGTTAGTATGTGAAGAATGATATAAATTAGGAGAGATTTAAAGGTTTTATAAATGTGACTAATAATGTCTTGTAGGATATTAAGAAAAATGCAAAAGTACAGATAATAAGTTTGCAGGAAGTGTACATCTATATTTTAAGTGATTTGAAGATTAGTTGAAGATGAACGTGCATGAAGACACCAAGTTCAATTGCCATCATCGACAATGGGATATAAATAATCTCTTATAGAAAAATAAAGTAGCATGAGGAAGAGTAATTTTTGGAAGGAAGAAAAATTGTGGTTGTGGTTTATGGTTTAGGACATAGAACAAAAATCTTCTTCACTCTCATTCAAGGATGCCCTAGAGGTTTCAATCTTAGGTATGCTAAGGATAAAGAGATCTTGCAATAAGGGTGTCCTAGGGTCTCATTTATGACTACAAGAGGGGTACACCACCAAGCTAGGCCTTTGAAAAACTAATGAAATGTAAGACCTAATGCTTAAACCTAATGTGATGCAAAATATCACTAAATTACCTAGAAAAACATTTAAATAAAAATAGAAAGGTGAGAAATTATAAGTGTGCACCTAGGAATTTGTAGAGGCCTAGAAAGAGCTCTGAAACACTGAAAAACTTGGAATTAGGGCACATTGGCACTCATATGCCAATCTATGCATATTAGCCCTAGTCTACGATTTCTGGTCTAGAATAGGTTTCTGACAATGTAGATTCAGGATTTATAAAAATCTAGAAATTTTCCTATAGTGGGACTCATGCCACTTCTGGTGTATTAGTCCCTTTCCACTTTTTTGGGGAATTCAAATTTCAAACCTATGCTCCAATCTATGCTCTTGCCTTCCAAACTGATTTTCGTATTTGAACCTATAAAAAGACTTGCAAAATGTAATATAGAGTTCATTTTCTCATGGGGGGTTTGCCTCAATCAAACCCCTAGTTTGGTAATGAAAACTTGATAGAAAAAATGAATCATCAACGTAAATAGGAATGAATCATGAACATAAATAGGAATGTAAACCTAACCTTAAGTGTGTCTAAGATTAGGAAACTAGAAATGCAATGCAACCCTATTCTATTGTGCTAGAATAAGATGCATGAATGAAACATGAATATGAATGACTCACTTTGAGAGACCTCTAATCACCCAAATGAGCCCTAATAATTCATGTACCTTCCTTAGGTTGAAAGTAGAGTGATAATGGAGGATGGAATCTGATGGGACTCTCAGATCAGGCATGGACTAAAGAGATAAGGTGCATTACATCCTATTGAAGGACACTATGGCTATAAAAGAGGATAGGATAATAGTATTTATTCCTCTGCATTCCCTAATCAAGCATTAGATATTTGTTCTTCAAAATGAGTTAAGCTTGAGTCCAATTTTCAAATTTATATGGCCGAGCTTGGAAGACTTCATCCACAATTCCAAATTATTTGAAGTATTTGGAATTCTTCTATCAACTAGAAGAAGGTGGTGTTTCACCTGAGTTGCTACGGGATAAAGTCACAACACTGTTTAATCTGCTTGGCTTTTTTAATAGCTACATGATACTAAAAAAGAAAATATTTTATCAAGCTAATAATGTTAATATTTTTTGTTTATGTGGATATATATCTACATTGTGCAGCCAAGTAGAGGTTCAAAATGGGATTCAATTAAACTTAGAATCAATATGGGATGAACTTAGGGTGGATAAAAACTCACCAAATGCTTTGTGTGTGCTTGGAAACATGGAATAGAAAATAGATAAGTGCCTCAAAACAGAGGAAATAATTGAAGCCGCACAAATTGAATAAGGTGTGAGGATTTTTTTTATGTTGACATTTTAATCAGGAGTTGGAATTTTCTTGCAGCTCTGCATAGTGAGAAGAGGGATCCAATGAATGTGGCAACATACCTTGAACAAGCTCAAGAACTATTTTGTAATTATGGGCACAAAGATTGAGAATTGCTTGCGCGGTAGATGTATGGAAGACATCGTGCTAGTAGAAAGAGGAAAATTGGATATTTGCAAAATAAAATTCTAACGTAGGTATAAGATGACACTACAAGAAAATTCTTTGTTCAATAACTACAATGAGGTTCATTGAGAATGTGTTTTATCTGCATAAGAATAGCTCATGTTTGCATTGAAAATGTATCAAAGATGTTTGGGAATTTTGTTTGGCATTAACACCTAAATTGTATTGTAATGAGCTCGAATGCATCATGAGCAAGGTTGTGGCATGATTTTAAGTGAACACTATAAAGAGCGGTACAGTTGGCGCCCTCAAATTACATGTTACGCTTTTTGTTGCATTGGAATGCAACAGTTTCTAACTTCAACACTTCATGAATGCACTCCTTGTGTTAAATCTACTATCGGCTATGGCAAGCTTGAATATGCATGGTTATGATGAATGGAGATATTGAGTGCTTGTTGACCACTGTAAACAATTGTATGATGTTGCCATGATCAAAGAGAAGTAGTTGAACGTGAGGAACTAGGGCATAGTTTGAATCAATGGTCGATTGGAGGCAACGTGGATGAATATACACTGTCCACTACCAACCCATGGGGGACCCACCACTACTATGCCTCTTTAAGTAGGGGCATGGGGAAGAAGAAGATTTTCCTACCAACTCATGTGATTCTATGCTATCGTCATGAGAAAGTAACAGGGGAGCAGGGAAGGCTCCACGTAGGAAGGTGGGCCCATAAAGAATTTTTAAAGTTTGTGTTTAAGGTTTTGAGGGTGAGTAAAAAGTGTGAAGGGTTTTAGTAGTCAATGAAAAAAGAATTAAAGACCTTCACCATTTAAAAGAAAATATTTTAAATATTAAATGCAGAAGAAAGGTGCCACCCAAGAAAGTAAATTAAAATAGTTCACATTGAAAAATTAAAAACTTTAAATATGAAGAAATAATTAGAAATGGATGCATGGTTAACTACTTTATATTTTTCCAATAACAAAATTAAAAGCTTCCACTATTAAAGTAAGAGAAATTTCTTTGCTAGGAGATACAAATGTAAAATTCACGAGAAAAGTAAAAGGGTTGAATTGCTCGCACGAATAAAAAAATTTGTAGGGAAAATAAAATGATAAATGCACTAGTAAAAGGGCTTTTTGTAACCAGTGGAGTGAAAGAGTTTTTCACGGTAAAGACAAAATATTTTCTGCTGCAGGGTAAAATGGGGGAAGAAGTGAAGATTTTTCATCTGTGGTAAAAGTATTTTTTTGTTGTTAGGTGAAGAAGGCAATACAAAGGTAAGAATTTGAGTGCAAAAAGGGATTCTCAAAGGGAAAAAAATGCTTATTGATCAAGGGACCCAAGTGTGCTAGATCTCTATTAGGGATTTTCATTAGGGTTTCAACTTTTCCCTTAAGTGTAGTTTTATGTTTCATTTGGAGGGGGTTCATTGTTTTGAAATTGATGACTTAGAACATTATAATGAGAATATAGAGTATTTTAGAGTTAAGTCTTAGGGTCTGATTCTATCAATGTATATATAACTTTGATAGAAATATTGGAGAAATAATATCGAATGGTGCAAATTCAAGGCCATTTTCTCTCCTATGTACTAGTTTTATAAGCTATGAATAACATAATCAAGGGTTATTTTATTTGTCTCCATTAATTTCCAGTGGATGTGTGGTTTTGTTCTTGCTTGTTAATTTAAAGAATTAATATATATGCTTGAGTGAAGCTATTGGTTTCTATTAAATTGAGTGTAAGGATTCTGATAAGAAGTGGTGTTCGATATATAATGTTAAAATACTATAATGCAGTATCTTCAAAGCCTAATTGATGACATATATGAAATTGCTATCAGGTTCTGTAGGTATTTGAATTGACTCTATTCCAAGGATGAGGCATTGATCTAAGTGAAATATTCATGTTACACTTAGTTGGTAAATTCAGCAGTAAACCACAAATTACAATAAAATATACTTATCTATCTCAGTGAAGTGTGTGTTGAGATTTAATGTGTTATTATTTCTCATGTTTTAGATCAGAAATTACCATGAAGGTCAACAAAATATTTAGTGTAGTATGTTTATTTAATAACTGAAGGAGAATTATCTATTTACAATGTTCTGGGTGCTTTGGCACACAAGTATCTATTAGTACACTATTGGGATCACCCTCCTAGGTTTCACAGAGCCTAAAGTGCAATGGAGAGAGTTTTTTATTTCAATCTCTCATTCATTGGCCAAATCTTTCCTTGAATCTAACCATTAGGCATGACACCCCTTTAGGATTCAAGTGGATAGAAGATTTGGGAACCAACAGATTGGCGACTTTATTGGGGAAGCTCCAAAATTATCCATTTGAAAAGAGTCAATCAATTTTTTTATCTATAGTTTTGGTTCAAATGATCCAACGACCTGAATAATTGAAGGAGATTACTACAACATTTCTGATGTATTCTTGAAGTCTTGTATTCTGTTGGTGGATAGAACTCAGAAATATTTAGAGCTTGGAAGAAGTTTTCTACTGCTTGAAGATCTTTTCCTCTTTCTAAGAGGTGGAAACTCTACATAATATTCTACACCATCAAAGGAGTTTATTGTTGAAGCTCTTAGGTATTTTTCTATTGCAATATTTTTGTATGAAGGTTTTCAATAAAAGTTCCAATAAATATTGTCCTGTATCCAGTACTCTGAGGTATTAGTAGAAAGGGAAATGAGAAAGTAGGATATTTAGAAAAGGATATTGAAAAGAAACTAGTTGTAGAGGGAAGAAATTCTTATTTGCAAAAATATATGGATGTCCTAGTTCTCCCTTCACAAGTTGTAATGGCATACCTAGAACACAACCATGTGCTCAAAGAAAGGTGTTCACTAGTGAAAGATATGACCCTCTGGATTTCAGCCAAATCCAAGGTTACCCACATTCTATCCCAAGAAGAATTAATGAATTTTTGTCTAAGTTTAGAGGAGGTTTTGAAGAGTCGGCATCAAGACATGTACATGGATTCATTGATTTGATGGACCATTGTCAAATAATAGAAGAGGATGCTATCATGAAGGTTTTTGTAAGAATTTTAGAAGGTACTGTTGAATATTGGTTTTCTAGTTTGCTAATCATGCATTCCATATGTTCATGGAAAGAGATTAAGACATTGATCATGGATTAGTTTGGTGATAACAAGAGAAATCTAAATACCCAAGAATAATTTGAAGAGAAATCTAAAAATAAGGTTGAACCCATGATGTCATATATTGATGCATTGTGTGATATAGAAAGATTTGAGGATGAATCCCCCTATGACTTTCATGATAGATTCATGAAATTTATGTTTGATATACTAGAATTTGAAAGACCTGATGAATCATTTTGCATTGATTTATTCTGCAAGAATCATGAGCTAGTTCTGAGTACCATGCCAGTTCACTTGAAGCCCCTAGCCTTAAATGAATATATCAATGGATTTTAGTGATGGAGGAAATGATAGAGAAATATGGAAGTAATCTCTTGACTAGACAATGTGATGGTACCTTTTTCAAACTTAATCAAATAGATCTAGATGGTATAATAGAAGACAATGATAATGCATATTTTAGTGGTGAGAATTTTGTTTCAAATGAGCCCATGGAAAAAGTGTATGAAAATGAAGATTGCAGCCATAGTAGTCAAGAGGAAAGACATGATAAAATGAATGAAACGTGTGAAGTTTCCTCTATTTTCTTTGAAAATATAAAAATAGAGAGCCAATTTTTTGTATCAAAAGAAGGCTACAATGATTTGGATGACAATGAAAGTGTTTTCTCCTCTATGGAATTTGAATATATAATTGAATATTATGTTGATTATGAAGTTTCATGTCTTCATGGTTATATTTGTAGTGTTGTCGATGTAAATATACAACCAGATGAGAAGTATTCTTTTCTCAGTCACCATGACGATTGCAATTTAGCTTGCAATCTTAGTAACTATAAATATTTTCAAGAGAGGGAAGTAGAATTAATCTCTTTGAGTGAAAAGTGTTTCAACAAAGAAAATGTTGATAACATCTTTGAAGCCTCACAATTGCATGATAATGGATATGAACTGAATATCTTATTTGAAGAAGAAATGTTTAATCAGTAGTGATATGGTACACTTGGTCTTGCCTCTTCTACAAGTGTTGAGTGTGGTATTGATACAAGTGTTTATGATGATACAATGGAGTTTTCTGATTTAGGGAGTACTCTTGAAAGTGGTGGTGTATCAGATGGAAATGAAAAAGTTTGCAATGAATTTCAGTTGGAGAGATCATCCACAATCAATTGGATTGAAGAAAAAAATGATGATTTTCCATTTGACAATGAAGAATGTGACCCTATTGATTGTTGCATAAATATGAACAAGGAAGGAGATATGTATGCAAGAGATTCATTGGATAATTCAATTCAGATAGTTGACTATGAGGATAATGCATATGTTTGTAATATAGGTTATGAATAAGGAACTCCTTTTTCATTTGATTCCTTACCCTCTTCTATTCCTTTTGCTGATTTTGAAGTTATCGCTAAATGTTTGAACAAGGATAGCATAGCTAAAGTTGTACATGAAGGTGAGAATGTAGAGATAAATATTAGTACAACTAATGACATTCTTTAAGATGATTTTACACTTGAAGAATGTAATTGTGTCAATCATATGGATGCATATGAGGACCTTTTTTTGGATCTACACTTCATAGTCCTTCTCATGAGCAATATAGTTCAGATATTCATGTTGATGTAGTAGGAGGTAATGTTGTGTATGATACTCCTTGCAATAGTCTGTTGTTTATTTTTTAAGAACCAAACTTTTTCTTACCACAAACCTATGAACTTGCCAAGGACAATTATCAGTAAGGGCAAGGATTGGCCAGCACATAAGTAAAGGCTTTTTATTTATTTACTTCTTCACTTTTGGCTATGTCAAACTAGGGAGGGTAATCCCAAAACAACCTATGTTCCTAGGTACTGGTGTGTCTTTGGTATCAAACACAAAGTAAACAAATGATTCTCCTTAATTGTTTCAAAGGAATCTTGCCCTAAAGATTTGGCTAAGCTTCACATTAGCGACTAACCTAAACATGAGAATATATAATTCCTTTAACACTCCCACACACCCAGAAAAAGCAATTAGCAAGTAATTTGATTATATTTGTGTGATCATCAGTCAAGTTGGTTACCAAATGGAGCATGAATATTAAACCAAGCGAGTGCCATATTCTGAGAAATGGAGTCACACCACACACCTATATGATTTAGATAACAATGTTGTATTTTAGAATAAATACCTATAGCCTTACAAATGCTGCCTTACAATATTCCCACTAGTTATTTCCATAATTAACTTCTTACTAGCATCCTTATACAAAGTTTATATCAAACCCACTATTAAGTTCAAGCATTTATATGCATTCATTGAATAGACAAGCAAGAATAAAACATCACATCTATTAGAATTCAACAAAGACAAATAAGATAAACATGGAATATCATATTCATAGTTTGTATAATTTGTACATAGAAGATAAATGTACATAAATTTAGTATTAGTTAGTGGTCTGTATTGTTATCAAAAACCATACATAATGGTTGATCCCTTTCTAGAACATATTACTAAAGAACTTAGTATCCATTTTCCTTTGCACCTATTTCCTTTGAAAATAACTACCTATTGACCTCTCCACTTCTCGACCTCTTGACCCCTTTTATAAGACAAGGGATAAAAATGCACTAGGATAAATTACATTTTTTGTTTCATTTAGTTTTCATTTCAAAAATGAATTTCAACAGAAAACATGAGAATATTCCCCAACCGATTGAGGGAACCATCATTTTAACTCAAGTGAAAACAAAAATAGAGTTCAAGAAATCGTTAATAAGAGAAACCCCACCAGTCATCAAAAATTTTAGCTGTGGCAGTATCAAAACATGTAAATCCACTTCACCCCTAGAAAAATCACCATCAGTAGAAAAACATAAAAGACCAGAGACCCACCTCATAACATGCTGACCAAAGAGAGCATATCAACACATAGGACCAAAATTTCGAGCACCAACCAAGGAAAGAAATAGGATGTTACTTTTCCTTGTCACCAAGAGAGTAGGTATGTGCACTTGGTATTCTTGTCTGCAATGGAGTAAACATCATCACCTCATCCTCAGAATCATCCCAATCCTTCATGGTCATGAGATATTGACGATAGCCAATATCAGTTTCATTTTTTATGCCAGAAGAATCATCAAAGACCTCAATGGGAGAATGATGATGTCCCATGTAGGCTAAGTGATATATATTCCTTCTAGCAGCCTCCCTTTCTGGCCTCTCAAGCTTCTTATCTTTTCCTTTGGGAAATTCCTCAAAGATATTTTGACCCCTTAGGTGATAGGCATGTTTAAGAACACCTCGTACTAAATCTCTGATAGCTCTTGTCTTCTTTGTCAATGTTACTACTACTTCTGGTCCTCCTTACTCACCTTGAGGAGGAGATTCTTGAAATCTAAGAGGATTGAGCCTCTTCGAATGATGGACTAGGCTAATATTCACACTAACTTTCCCTATTCTCTCACTCTATTACTTACCTAAAGAATTCACAAAGAAAATTCACCACCCTACTCAGAAATAATTAACTGAAATCACAACCTCTTAGACTTCAAATTTTCACAATCAATTGGTGGTAATTATTAGGCAAGTGAAACTCATTAAATAGATAAATTGGTGTGCATCTGCATTAATTTTACAAGAAATCTTGTGTGAGATCATTGTCAATCATTTAATCAGGTTTTAAATCTCAACCATTGATCATAATTTGAACCAAATCAACGGTTAAAAAATTCAGATTATTAATGATGACAAAATTAAACCTATGCATTTGATACTCATTACAAATCAAGGGACTCGAGTGAGATAAGCATTTCCTTAAGTTTCATGTCAATTATACGCTTAATTTTCTAACTAGATATGTCATGTCACATTTACCCGCTTTCCCATAGAAAATAACTCACTTGTAATTCATCATAGAAGGACAGTGGGGAACGATCATGATTTACCCTCAGAGTATCACCTCGTATCCTACCTCACTTCAATTTTATCTCCCCATGTGTACCATCCTCTAATAGATTTAATGGCTCTAAAATTGTTTACCAATCTCATAAGCATGCTAAAGAATTAGCTCTAACTTTGGCATTGTTTTTATCTTCAAACAATCTCAGCTAACATCTACAAATGCATCCACCTTCTCTAAGTTCACATAAGTAATCCACACAATAGATGCCTGTGTTCCCGTCAAAAGATACAGGACATAGGTGGGGCCCACACGGGATGGTGAGGAGTGGCCAGGATTGAGCCACATCACTTGCCACTGACCATCGATTTGTATTCATAAAAGGAAAAACATAATCCCAAGATATTGCAGATTATACATAATGACAAATGTTACTCCACCTGCTAACCCATGTGACCATTACTCCTTAATGTTGAAAATATATGGGTGTGCGGGGAACGACCTTGATGAAAACACGTGCCATGGTATCTATTGTTGATTGTGCCTCAAACAACTTCCATCGCCCTATGAGGATTTTGGACCCACCATAAAGCAGTACCACATGGCCATCACTTGCTAGCTCATATCCTTAAAATAATATGAAATAAAAAAAGACGGGCTCACAGGGAGCGGTACAGAAATAGTCACGTCCTTCATCAATTAGCCATCGATCCTCCTTGGAATGCACCAGTCATCTTTACCAAGTCAATTCAGTCCACCATGATATGAAACATGTGGTCGAAGCCCGCCAGCCCGTGCGAATAAAATAAGAAGCAATAAACTATCATGGGCATACGAGGAATGACTGAAATTGATTCCTTCGATCAAACGGCCCATACGAAGCTTTAATTCTGTACATGCTACAAAATTTATTCATAAAAAGGGGGACATGAGTAGGTGAACAAGGGGCTAACCCATAACAAAGGCTAAGACATAAAACTTTAAGATTAGGCCTTCTATTATAGGGAAATTTTACATTCGAAAGGATCCATATGACTGACAACCTAGGATCAAGGGACGGTAAAACAATGACCTCAATGGAACAAGTGACAACTTAAGTGACTAAAAATGGGAAAGATAGGTCAATGCAGTTTTTAAATAACCTAGGGTTTATTCGATTTATAGGCCAATTCTCAAAATTTTTATGGATATAAAACCCTATCACAATGATGAGGACATGACCTTAAATCAAGCATAAAGGACCAAACTAGACTTTCACAATTTTAGAATGGAGCCAAATTTTTTTGAGGGGTTTCATCAGTGGCTCCTGTTGGGGACACATGCCTCTCAAAAGAATGGTGAGATCCTAGAATCTATGGGAGAGAAGACCAAGTGCCAGGACATTTGGTGGTAGACCTTTATTCAAAAATTTAAACCACATTTGATGGCCCCAAGCCACCAAATTAGAAAGAAGAATCCATGTCTACCTCTATCAAAAACATCGCTCTCGGTTGTTTGTATTAAGCCTAGTTTGAAAATACTATCCTTGTTTATCTGAAGACAAAAACCACCCCTACCATGCTTGATCTCATCACTAAATTTGTTATCAACAAGATTATTCTCATTCACAATTACTTTCCTATCAAATTTGACGAGAAAATGGAAAATTTCACAATGTGTTTTAAAAGGTTCGCTATGAGACTTCCCCTCATCATTCAGCTGCACATCAAATCTGAGACTCTCATAGTGGTCAAGCTTAATACAGAAATCATGCTCTACATAAAATATTCAATTCTCCTATGTGTTGGTCAAAGAATGCTCACACATTTGAAACTTCTTTAATTTATTTGCACCATAGTTCAATTCATTACCATATGCCTCAAGACTCTAAAAATTATATTTATCAAAACCCTCAATATCTTTATCAAAATTATTTTGAAAGTAATCACTTTTAGGATTAACAGGATTAACTAGATCAGCAAAAACATTATCATGTGCACCATAAATTGATAGGCATATTGCCCTATATGTCAAAGACTCCATGTTATTTTAAATATTTGTATTATCCTTTGAACAAGTATCTTGGTTTTCCTGAGCACAAATTATTTCCCTACTAAATGAAAAAATGGCCATAATCATACTATGAAGATAAGGGATATCAACAAATAATTCAATCTCACATTCACTAACATGATATCCACCATTGTTTACACCATCAAGATCTTTATCATTTTTAACATTGTGTCTAGGTTCAAGATACTGAAGACACAAGTTCTTATTTTCAAATTGATCATCATTCATTGAACCAGTATGCTCCAATGATAACAAACCTAAAATATATTCCAAGTATTCATTATGTGAAACTTGTTCACTTACTTATGAACAAGAAATCTCACTATCATTTACATCATTATATCATTGAGGTGAAGAAAAAATCTCTATCTCATCCTCATAGGAACATTCACAAATCTCCAAAGAATAATCAGGTTCACTATCATCATGATCTTCATCACAAAGAAATTCATCACTACATAAAATTTGTTCAAAACTCTCAGAGTGAATGCTTAAATGTTCATATTCAATATCTTGACCACTGACTTGTGATCAACAATCAACAACATTTGCAAGTGCACCTCTATCTCCATCATTAGTATACAAATTTTCACATATGTTTCTTATGTGTTGATTATGGTTACTATATTCATCTCTATACTCAGGTGAAATTTCATTTTTGGGTACACTATTTTCACCTTTGTACATCAAGTTATGTTTTCCACAATGGTACAATTGCTATTAACATCTTGAGGCATCATACTTTTTGCATGGTCATATTTAGTTCCTCCAAAACCCTTTATCCAATCAAGTATCTGATCAAAACTTTGAGGTTTCAATTCTTTTGGGAAGGTACTCAACCTTGGCTCAAGGATTTCACAAAATAAATCAATGCATGTTGAATCCTTAGGTTTGAAATTTTGGGTGACTTCCAACAAAGTATCCAGGAATCTTTAGATAAAATCATAGGGTGATTCATCCTTGTACCTCTTCATGTTAGACAATTCTTTAACAAAAGATATCTGATCAACTTTTCTCAAACTTTGTTGATGTTCAGCTTGGGATTCATTATGATTAGTGTGTTGAAGTCATGGGAAAATTTGAATAGTAGAAGCACCATCATCTTGACAATCATCATTTCTATTTTTTGTTCCATGAGCTCCATTTGTATGAGGGGTGCTAGAATAGCCAACACTTGCATCCATGTATCCTTTCATCATTGAATATTTCAAATTGTTCTCAATATCCATGGTGATTTGGAATGCCTGATATAATGTTGCAGGCTCCTTATCTCTTAACAAATAGCTCATTTCTTAATTAGATGCATCAAAATATACAATTAGACATACTGCATCATTTGGTTTCAAAACTTTCTGGAATGTCACTTAATGTTTTTTAAAGTCTAAGATTGAAGACTGGGACCAACTCATCTTCTTCTTTATGGATGTTGTTAAATATTTGTCTTACTGAGTATGAATAGATTCTTTCTCCAAACTATTCCATGAATTCTGTCATGAACTTATTCCATGAAGATATAGAACATTTCAGCAAATATGAAAACAAATCTCTAGTATCTCCCTTTAAAGATTGAACAAAAAACTTCATAACAACATCCTCATGACTTATCTCATAATCTCCCATTAAATCAGAAAATCTCTACAAATGTTGAGATGTTGATTTTGATCTTTTCCCTTTAAATTTTGGCAAATTTTCTCTAACTTCATTAGGAATAGGGTTTGGGAAACCTTGAATATCATTAAAATTCAATTGTCTATATCGTTCCATAGAGAAAATTATTTGATGTCATGACAAGGGGTGCACATTTTAACGATACATTTTTTCCACACCCATTTATAAATTATAACATCAACTCTATAGTTGAACACCACCTTATTTCATACTTTTATCATGATCTTAAAATTCTTATAATGTACAACTTAAATATAAATACATCTAAGATCTCTCAAATGGGTGGATTTCAACACAAATATGCCTCTTATTCTAGATATTACAAATTTCAATTTATGAAGCATGTAGAACAATCTTCATTATTCCCTTTCTTAGTACTTTACTTCACTGAATTGGGAACTCATCACTACTTTTACATTTATTCAAATGGAACCCATATAGATCTATTCTCTTTTGCAAGTTAAAATAGGGGCAAATACCTAGATATTTTAGCTGGTATCACACCTTATCAAGTTCTTTTCATAGAGTAGCCACCTCCATTGTAGAGGACCAAACTTCAATAGTACTTTTGGTTTAGAGTTCTTCGGAGTCACCATTCACTTTTAATGAGAAATTTTAATTCAGACTTCACAGACTCTATCAAGGCAAGATAATATATTGCAGGTACTTCTCAAAATTAGTCCCTAGTAGAGTCGCCATTTTTGTTGGTTATTCTTTAAGAACCAAACTTATTCTTACCACAAACCTATGAACTTTCCAAGGACAATTATCAATGAGGGCAAGGATTGGCCAACACATAAGTAAAGGATTTTTAGTTCTTTACTTCTTCACTTTAGGCTCTGTCAAACTAGGGAGGGTAATCCCAAAACACCCTGTGTTCCTAGATATTGTTGTGTCTTTGGTATCAAACACAAAGTAAACAAATTATTCTCCTTAACTGTTTCAAAATAATCCTACCGTGAAGATTTGGCTAACCTTCACAGTAGTGACTAACCTAAACAACAGAAGATATAATTCCTTTAACACTCCTACACACCTAGAAAAAGAAATTAACAAGTAATTTGATTATATTTGTGTGATCATTAGTCAAGGTAGTTACCAAATGGAGCATGAATATTAAACCAAGCCAATGCCATATTCTGAGAAATGGAGTCACACCACACACCTATATGATTTAGATAATAATGTTGTATTTTAGAATAAATACCTACAGCCTTATATATACTACCTTACAATATTCCCACTAGTTATTTCCATAATTAACTTTTTGCTAGCATCCTTATACAAAGTTTATATCAAACCAACTATTAAGTTCAAGCATTTACATACAATCCTTGAATGGACAAGCAAGAATAAAATAACACATATATTGGAATTCAACAGAGACAAATAAGATAACCATGGATTATCATATTTATAGTTTGTATAATTTGTACATAGGAGAGAAATGTACAAAAATTTAGTATTAGTTAGTGGTTTGTATTATTATCAGAAACCATTCATAATGGTTGATCCCTTTCAAGAACATATTACTGAAGAACTTAGTATCCATTTTCCTTTGCACCTATATCCTCTAAAAATAACTACCTATTGACCTCCCAAATTCTCGACCTCTTGACCCCTTTTTTTTAACTAGCCGTAGAATCCCTTTTATAAGACAAGGGAGAAATAAACACTGGGCTGAATTACATTTTTCATTTCATTTCGATTTCATTTCAAAAATGAATTTCAACAGAAAACAGGGGAATATTCCCCAACTCATTTAGGGAACCATCATTTTAATTCAAGTGAAAACAAAAATAGAGTCCAAGAAACCATTAATACGAGCAACCCCACTAGTCATCAAAAAGTGTAGTTGTGGTAGTACCAAAACATGTAAATCCACTTCACCCCTAGAAACATCACCATTAGTAGAAAAGCATAAAATATCGAAGACCCACCTCATAACATACTGACCAAAGAGAGCATATCAACACACAAGACCAAAATTTCGAGCACTAACCAAGGAAAGAAACAGGGTATTACTTTACCTTGTCACTAGGAGAGTAGGTGTGTCCACTCAGTGTCCTTATCTACAATAGAGTAATCATCATCACCTCATCCTTGGAATCATCCCAATCCTTCATGGTCATGAGATATTGACGATAGCTAGAATCATTTTTGTTTCTATTGTCAGAAGAATCATCAGAGACCTCAATGGGAGAATGATGGCATCGCATGTAGGCCCAGTGATGTCTATTCCTTCTTGCAACTTCCCTTTTTGGCCTCTCAACCTTCTTATCTTTTCCTTTGGGAAATTTCTCAAAGATAGTTTAACCCCTTAGGTGATAAGCACATTTAAGAACACCTCATGTTGAATCTCTAGCAACTCTTGTCTTCTTTCTCGGTGTTACTGGTACTTTTGGTCCTCCTTGCTCAACTTGAGGAGGAGAGTATTGAAATCCAAGAGGATTGAGCCTCTTGGAATGGCAGATTGGGCTGATATTCACACTTACTTTCCCCATTCTCTCACTCTATTACTTACTTAAAGAATTCACAAAGAAAAGTCACCGCCCTACTCAGAAATAACTAACTAAAAATCACAACCTCTTAAACTTTAAATTTTCACAATCAACTAGTGGTAATAATCAGGCAAGTGAAACTCATTAAGTAGAGAAATTAGTGTGCATCTGCATTAATTTTCCAACAAATCTTGTGTGAGAGCATTGGCAGTCATTTAATCTAGCTTAAATCTCAACCGTTGATCATAATTTGAACCAAGTCAATGGTTAAAAATCTCCATATTATTAATGATGACAAAATTAAATGCATGCATTTGATACTCATCCCAAATCAAGAGACTCAAGTGAGATAAGCATTTCCTTAACTTGCATGTCAATCATACGATTAATTTTCCAACTAGATACATGTGTCACATTTACGCACTTACTCGTAGAAAATATCTCACTTGTAATTCATCATAGTAGGACAACGGGGAATGATCATGATTTACACTCAGAGTATTGACCTACACCTTGAGTCACTTCAATTTTATCTTCCCATGTGTACCAGCCTCTGATAGATTTGATGGATCTAAAATTGTTTACTAATCTCACAAGCATGTTGAAGAATTAGCTCTAACTTTGGCATCTTTTTTAATCTTGGAATGATCTCAACTAACATCTTTGAGTGCATCCACCTTATCTAAATTCATAGAAGTAATCCATGTAGCTCATGCCCATGTGCCCGTAAAAATATATATGACATAGGTAGGGCCCACACGAGATGGCGAGGAGTGGCAAGGATTGAGCCACATCACCTATCATCGATCATCGATTTGAATTCATACAAGGAAAAACATAATTCCCAAGATCTATAAGATCATACATAATGAAAGATGTTACTTTGTCTTCTAACTTGTGTGAGCATTACCCCTTAATGTTGAAAATATATGAGCATGCAGGGAATGGCCTTGATGAAAACATGTGTTATGGTATATATTGTTGATTGTGCCTCAAATAACTTCCACCACCCTGTGAGGATTCAAGACCAACCATAAATCATTACCACATGGCCATCACCTACTAAGCCATATCCTTAAAATAATATGAAATAAAAAAAATATGGGCTTGTGGGAAGTGTTATAGATATGGCCATGTCTTTCATCAATTAGCCATCAATCCTCCTTGGAATGCACCAGTCATCTTTACCAAAGGGGATTGGGTCCACCATTATATGAAACATGTGGTTGAAGCCCGCCAACCCATGTGAATAAACTAAGAAGGAATAAACCAGCACAGGCATACGGGGAACAACTGAGATTGATTCCTTCAATCAAATGGCCCATATGAGGTTTTAATTCTACACATGTTGCAAAATTTATTCATAAAAAGGGGGACATGAATAGGTGAACAAGGTGTTAACCCATAAAAAAGGCTAAGGATTAAAAATTTAAGATCAAGCCTTTTTTTTTTGGGAAATTTGGCATTCAAAAGTATCCATGTGACTGACAACCTAAGATCGGGGGCCAGTAAAACAATGACCTCAATGGCACAAGTGACAACTTAAGTGACTAGGAATGGGAAAGATAGGTCAATGCCGTTATAAAATGACAAAGGTTTTATTCGATTTACAGGCCAATTTTGGAAATTTTTATGGATATAAAATCCTATCACAATGATGAGGACATGACCTTAAATTAGGCACAAAGGACCAAACTAGACTTTCACAATTTTAGGATGGAACAAATTTTTTTTTAGGGCTTCCATCATATTGAATGTTTTTTGAACACTCACTATGAGGGATTTATTGCAAACAAAGATTTTGAGCCATATGAACCTACACTTGAAGCCTTTTTGTGTGATAACATGATGAATGTTGATAGTCTTGTTTATGAACCTGAAGTGGGAAACATTGTTTGGGATGCTGATGCTTTTTCTAATTGCTATGTTTTAAATGTGGACAATGGACTTGTGGATGCTGATAAGTATTTTTTTTCAAAACCTTGAGACATATGATAATGTGATTGGGTTTTGTTGTTGGGATGGTGATAAACTTGCATGTGATGCAATTAAGTTGAAGGAGTTACAAATGTGAGCATTATTTGCTTAATACACAGGAGGATTGCACACTAATTCTGAGAGATGGTTTCTTTTCTGAGCCTAATCATTGTGAGGGAGTTGATAAATGTAATAAGACTGTGTCTTCATATAGTCTTTATCACTATCTTCATATTTTGTCACTTGCCACAAAATCAGAAAATGAAATGAGTAGCAGCGATGTGACCTATGTGATTTCATTGCCATGTAATAGTAAAGCCAAACATGGAGAAATTTTTCACTTGTTCAAAGGTGAACTAGCACTTTTTTTGGTAGGAATGAAGTCACTCATGTTGTTGTGGTGTGACAAAGGAAAATATGGATTAAAGGATATCAACTCTTTTAACAGATTGGTGTTTGATAGGGGTAAGGATTGACTTCCCTTTTTCATTTGGTGACCTAGGGAAACCAAATGAGGTTTGAAAAAATAGAAGAAAAAGCTATTTTCCCAATTATTCTAGCACTCGATCTGATCTTCTAGAAGATTTTGAAATCTCGCTCTGCTTATTGAGGAACAAATGTCCCTAGAAAGAGCCACTGGTGGGACTCTCAGATCAGGCATGGACTAAAGAGGTAAGGTGCATTATAGCCTATTGAATGAAACTATGGCTATAAAAGAGGATAGGATGTTGGTATTTGTTCCTCTGCATCCCCTAATCAAGTATTAGATATCCGTTCTTTGAAATGAGTTAAGCCCGAGTCCAATTTTCAAATTTCTATGGTCAAGATTGGTGTACTTCATCCACAATTCCAATTTCTTTAAGTATTTAGAATTCTTCCATCGACTAGAAGAAGGTGGTGTTTAACTTGAGTTGCCATGGGATAAAGTCACAACACTATTTAATCTTGCTTGGTTGTTTGAACAACTACATGATATTGAAAAAGAAAGTATTTTATTAGGCTAATAATGTTAAGGTTTCTTGCTTATGTGGATACATATCTGCATTTTTTAGCTAGGGTAGAGGCTCGAAATGGGATTCAATTAAACATAGAATCGATATGGGATGAACTTAGGGTGGATAAAAACTCGCCAAACACTTTATGCATGCTTGGAAACATGGAATAGATAAGAAATAAGTGGCTCAAAAAAAAGGAAATAATTGAAGCTAAAGAAAGTGAATCAGTTGTGAGGATTTTTTTATGTTGACATTTCATTTAGGAGTTGGAATTGTCTTGCATATCTTCATAGTGAGAAGAGAGATCCAATGAATGTGGCAACATACCTTGAGAAAGCTAGAGAACTATTTTGTAATTTTTGGTATAGAGATCGAGAATTGCTTGCATGATAGATGTATGACAAACATCATGCTAGTAGAAAGAGGCAAATTTTATATTTCCAAAATAAAATTCTTACATAGGTAGAAGATGTCACTACAAGAAACTTCTTTGTTCAATACCTATGAGTAGGTTCATCGAGCATGTGTTTTATCTACACAAGAATAGCTCGTGCTTGCATTGAAAATGTATCAAAGGTGTTTGGGAATTTTTCTTTTGGTGTTGACACCTAAATTTTATTATAATGAGCTCGAATGCATCATGAGCAAGGCCGCGACATGATTGTAAGTGAACACTATAAAGAGTGGTATAGTTGGTGCCCTCAAATTACATGTTATGGTTTGTGTTGTGTTGCAATGCAGAAATTTCTAGCTTCATGAATGCACTCCTTGTGCTCAATCTACTATCAACTATGGAAAGATTAAATATGCACATTTTTTTATGAATGGAGAGATCGAGTGCTTTTTGACTGCTATAAGCAATTGTATGATATTGCTATGATCAAAGAGAAGAAACCAAATGTGAGGAACTAGGGTAGAGCTTGAATCAATGGTCAAGTTGAGGAAATGTGAATGAATATACACTGTCCCACGCCAGCCCACGGGGAACCCAATACAACTATACATCTTCCAACGAGGGCATGGGGAAGAAGGTTTTCTTGCCAAACCGTGTGATTCTATGCTACCATCATGAGAAAGTAATGGGGGAGAAGGGAAGGTTCCACATAGGAAGGTGGGCCCATGCAAAAATTTTAAAGGTTGTGTTTAAGTTTTTGACGGTGAGCAAAAAGTGTGGAGGGCTTTAATAGCTAATGAAAAAAAAATTAAATACCTTCACCATTTAAAAGAAAATATTTTAAATATAAAATGCAGAATAAAGGTGTAGCTCGAGAAAGTAAATTAAAAGACTTCACATTGAAAAAGAAAAAACTTTAAATATGAAGGAATAATTAGAAATGGATGCACAAGTAAATATTTTATATTTTTCCAATAAAAAAATTAAAAACCTCCACTGTCAAAGTAAGAGAACTTTTTTTGTTGGGAGATGCAAATGTAAAATGCATGAGAAAAGTAAAATGAGTGAATTGCTTGCATGAATAAGACAAGTTTGTAGGGAAAATAAAATGATAGATGCACTAGTGAAAGGGATTTCTACAGCCAATGGAGTGAAAGATTTTCTCACGATAAAGACAAAATATTTTTAGCTACAAGGTAAAATGGGGGAAGAAGTGAAGATTTTTAATCTATGGTAAAGGTAAAAAAAAATTGTTGGGTGAAGAACGCATAATTTAGGGGAGAATTTGAGTACAAAAGGGGATTCTCTGAGTGAAAAATATGGTTATTGATCAAGGACTTGAGTGTGCCAGATGTCTATTGGGGATTTTCATTTATGGTTTCATCTTTTCCCTTAAGTGCAATTTTTTATTTCATTTATAGGGGGTTCATTGTTCTGTAATTGATCACTTAGAATATTGTAATGAAAATAAAAAGAATTTTAGTGTTAAGTCTTAGGGTCTGATTCTATCAATGTATATGCAACTTTGATAGCAATACTGGCAAAATAATATTGAATGGTGAAAATTCAAGGTCATTTTCTCTCCTATGTACTGGTTTTATAAGCTATGAATAACATAATCAAGGGTTATTTTATTAGTCTGCATTGATTTCTAGTGGATGTGTGGTTGTGTTCTTTCTTGCTAATTCAAATAATTAATATAAATGCTTGAGTGAAGGTACTAGTTTATGTTAAATTCAATGTTAGGATTTTCATAAGAAGTGGTGGTCGAGATATAATGTTCAAATACTGTAATGCAATATCGTTAAAAGCTTAATTGATGACATGTATGAAATTGCTATCAAGTTATGTAGGTATTTGAATTGACCATGTTCCAAGGATGAGGGACTGATCTAAGTGAAGTATTCATGTTACACTTCACAAATTTACTAGAAAACCACAAATTACAATCAAATTTACTTATCTATCTCAGTGTAATTGTGTGCTAAGCTTTAATGTATTATTATTTCTCATGTTTTAAATCACGCATTACCATGAAAGTCATCCAAATATTTAGGGTGGTATGTCTATTTAATAAGTGAAGGGGAATTATCTGTTTACAATGTTCTGGGTATTTTGGCACACAAGTATCTATTAGTACACTATTGGGATCACCCTCTTGAGTTTCATAGAGCTTGAAGTGCAGGGGAGAGAGGGTTTTATTTCAATCTCTCATTCATTGGACAAATCACTCCTTGAATTTAACTATTAGGCATGGCACCCCTTTAGGATTCAAGTGGATAGCAGATTTGGGAAACAACATAATCACTTAGGAAATGAGTAATTAGGCTTGGGTTTATGGCTAGTTGCATCTCCCCAACCTAGAATCCATCATTATTCGCCATAATCAACCCTTGACAATGATAGATCTTAAATGAAAGTGAACTTGAAGACCTGGAAAATAATAATAATGTTGCTCCAAGGCTTCAACTTTGCAGATTATTTTCTCTTGAATGATCTTGTGAAGAATTCTTGAATGCTTTTGGATGCTTAGATCTTGAAATTTCTCTTGTACATTATTGATTAGATGAAATAATGACTTAGAAGCTTGTTTATATAGGCAATACTCCTTAATTTACTATTATTTAGATCTCAAAATCCAACATCACCCAAAAAATTTAATTAAAAACTTTAATTTACCTCTCAAACCCTAAAAAGATCCCAAATGGAACTCATACGCCACTTGTGGCATATGGGTCCCACCTAGGGGGACTCATATGCCCAAGGTAGAATATGAATCCCATCATAGTTTTTTAGGGTTGGTTGTTAGGATTTTTAATGTTTTTGATGATTTTGTTAGGTTTTTAGCTGAAATAAGCCTCGAGATCTAAAATAAAAGGTCTTAGGGGCCTATTAAAGATGATTTAAAAGTATATTTAGTGCAAGGGTGCTAAAATAGGCCCAAATTAAGTGTGAAATTGTACCATTTTCAAGAGCGTACAATTTTCTACAATACACTTTCTAGAAATGAAGAAATTGAATTTGAGTTTTGTACATCAGAAGATCGGTTGACAAGAAAGTTGAAAAAAGAATTTTTAAAAGTAGAATTTCTAAAAGACAAAGAAATTTGAGTGTTGTGAATGCTAAAGCTATGTGTTTGAAATTAAAGGAGAGTGTTGGAATTAACTTCTCTCTTGAACAAAATAAATTTCAAAATCTGATGAAGATAATGCTGACAGACTGGTCTCTTCACCAATAGTTGAAGATTGCATATACTCCTGTTGTACCGAAAAAAGTGTCCTTTGCTTGATATGGGAATAATTAATGATAAATTAGACTTTTTGTTGCCTTGATCTAATATTGTCAGGTGTTTTACACATCCACATTAGGTCTTGGGCCATTTTTTAAGATAAATATACTTAACTCTGCCCTAATTTATTGTCATAAATTATATTTATTTACATCTTCACATTAAATTTGGAAGGCTTGTAAATAAAGTCAACCTAATCTAGTGTTGTAATGTGTTTTTCACATTCACATGAGATTTAGGGCCCTTTTAAGCTCAATAGACCCAATTTTGCCTTAATTTAGTGTTGTAAAGTGTATTTATCTACATTTTCACATTCAATTTTGGGCCCTCTTGCATTTATGCTATTTATATCATCATTAATAGGCCACTATGAGCCCATATTATGCATCCCAAGGCATATTTTGGTCAAAAACCCAATAAAATCAACATATAAACTTAAAATCTTCACTCCTCTCCACACTTTAGCATGATAAGTAGCCCCTATGGGA
This sequence comes from Sequoiadendron giganteum, assembly GCA_007115665.2. Classification (NCBI taxonomy): domain Eukaryota; kingdom Viridiplantae; phylum Streptophyta; class Pinopsida; order Cupressales; family Cupressaceae; genus Sequoiadendron; species Sequoiadendron giganteum. The sequence continues at coordinate 183,743,553 of CM021105.1, read as the reverse complement.
CCCATTCATCACCTTGGGTGCATGAGTCCTAGGGTATATGTAGGATCATGATGGGCCAAAAAGTGGCGATATGTAAGTGATATGATGGCCCACATGGCTAACAACTTTTTTTTTACCCAAAATTCATGATACGAAAAGGGTTTTTAAAGGAGATTCTCAAATTTTCACCAATATAAATTATGCTTTACTTTGAATTTAATAAATAATTATTATTTATTTTCTATTTGAATTATGACAAAATTCTTGATTGATAGGCTGATTGAAAAACATCTATATCTTTCAAACAATATCACATTTTTTGAATCTGAAACATGCGTCACATTCTATGCTTCGGATACTGTAGGATTAAAAAAAAATGAATTTCATGAAGTTTTCACCAAGTTAAGGTGGTTAGACATACAATTTTTTATATTTTTTAAAATTTGTAATAAAAAATTCATAATTAACTATTTACTAGGAAAAAAATTACAAAAAAATATGCATCACATCAGGACATGAGTCCTCTACTTATATCCAAAATCTTATAAAAAAGTATTATGATTTTATTGTGGTTAGGGTGGTCAAATAGACACCCACTTCTTATTTTTTTAGAAATTTAAGTACTACTGCATTGAAATTTCAAATTTTCACCAAATAGATTTATTTTTTTAAAATAAACTTAGTAGTATAGAAACTACATTCAATTTGCTATAGATTCTATTAGATTACATATTGTTGAAATAATATAGATAACTTATTCAGTTTTTTACATCAAGTTGCCTAACTCTAATTTTCTAAATTTTCATTGCCACTTAAGGGCTTGTTTCTTCCATGATGATCCTACACATACCCCCCATTTGGCATTTTTTAAGGCTTTGAGCAAGAAAAGTGGGCTTTTATTAAATTTCTTCAATGTTGGCCTTGGGGATCAAATTAATGGTCACTTGAGTGGATTTCCTATATAAACAAGCTTTGAAATCATTATTTCACCTAGGAAATTCAAGCAACACAAGCCTACATGTTATCAAGTTAAGCAAGCAAGGTTTAAGAATTCCAAGATCATCAAGATATCTTCCAAGATCATTTCTAAGGCATTCAAGAGCAATACTCTTCATCAATTGTTGCAAAAATCAAAGATCCATCATCATGGCAAGGTTCTAATTGCATTATTTGGTGTTCATTATTTATTATCTTATTGCATCATTTGGTTTAATTACCTAAAAGGTATTTGACCAAGGAAAACCCCCATTCCCTAACAATCAACACTTTTATTCTCTTTCTTTGTGTGATTGTATATATAGGTGCTTTAAAGGCTTGGGGATGATTGAAGAATAGGTTACAATCTTGTTGGAGTTGTCTCCCCATTTTCAAGGTCATAAACTTCACAAAAAGCTCATCTATAGCCCCAAAATTAGGGTTTCAGATTTAGAAACCTAGAGGAACAGATCAAGCAGGCTGAGAAGAGAAAATTTATACTTTAAATTTTTAGAAAATTCAAACTAGACCGATTCACCAAGATTGCTGAATGAGTCCCATTGTAGGTGTTTTTCAGAGATCTTTGCAAATTTGGATACTTATTTGGCCAAAACTCGCTCTAATACAATTTTCCAAAAATGGGATGGATTTGCCCAGAATGGGGAATGAGTCCCACTAGGCCTAAAAAGTAGTAATTTCAAGATTTCAAAGATCCATTCCATCTCTCTCTAGTTTCCAAGTGCACACTTTCAGTTTTGTAGCTTTCTATTTTGTTTCATTGTCGTTTCTAGGTCATTCATTAAAGCATTCCATCAAACTATGGTTTTTCATTTCATCCTTCATTGCATTGTCTTTCCAAGCCTAAATTTGGTGGTGAACCCCTTATTTTACATCATTCAATCCCCTAGAACATTCCCTTTTTCATATTTAAATCTCCTTTGCATTGAAATCTTAAGGATTTGTTCTTGAATGTAGAGTATAGAAATATTTGTTGCCCTAGGTCTTAAAACCTTTAGTGGTGACAACTTTCTATTCTAAATTTTGGTGACCCTACATCTCAAATACCATCTTTTTTGATTTAGAGTCCATGTTAAACCCTAAACCCTTAAACCATAAACTGTAAACACTATACCCTTAACCCCTAAACCCTCTACCCTTAACCCTCTACCCTCTACTCTCAATAGCCCCCCCTCTCTCTCAACCCTACACCATCTACCCTTAAATCGTAAATTGTAATCCCTAAACCCTAAACACTCTACCCTTAACCCTTAATTTGTAAACTCTAAAACCTAAACCCTCTACCCTCCACCCTCAACCCTCGACCCTTAAACCATAAACCCTCAACCCTCTAACCTCTACCCTAAACCAAGTTAAACCCTAAACCCTTAAAACCTCTACCCTTAAACTATAAACCTTAAACCCTAAACCCTAAACCCTCTACCATCTACCCTCAACCCTCAACCCTCAACCCTTAAACCATAAAATTGTAAACCCTCAACCGTCAACCCTTAATGATGCTAAACCCTAAACCCTTAAACTATCTACCCTCTACCCTTAAACCCAATACCCTAAACCCTTTTAAACCCAACTAAACTCTCTACGCTAATCCCTCAATCCTCAAACCTTAATCTCTCAACCCTTAAACTCTAAACCCTCAACCCTCAACCCTCAACCCTTTAACTATAAACCCTAAACCCTGTACCCTATACCTTAACCCTTAAACCCTCTACCCTTAAACTATATAACCTATACCCTTGACCATTAAACCCTTAAAATCAAAACCATGAACCCCTAAACCCTCAACCCTCTAACCTTAACCCTTTACCCTCTACCCTCAACCCCCCCTCTCTCTCTCAACCCTACACCATCTACCTTAAAATGTAAATCATAATCCCTAAACCCTAAACCCTATACTATTAACCTTTAATCCCTAAACCCTCTACTTGAGAGACAGAGGGAGAGGTGGTAGGAGGTAGATACTTGAGAGAGAGGGAGAGGGAGAGGGAGAGAGATAGAGGGAGTGAGAGAGGGGAGGAGTGGAAGAGAGATAGAGGGAGTGACTATGAGAGGGAGAGGGAGTAGGATGGGGAGACTTGACAAAGAGAGAGAGGGAGAGGGGGTAGGATGGAGATACTTGAGAGAGAGAGAGAGGGAGAGGGAGAGGAGGTGGTAGGGAGAGACCTAAGAGAGAGGGAGAGAGACAAGGTGGGAGAGAGATAGAGGGAGTGAGAGAGAGAGAGAGGGAGTGGGAGAGAGAGAGAGAGGGAGAGACATATATATGGAGAGAGAGAGAGAGAGAGAG
>CM021105.1:183455567-183740277 GCA_007115665.2 Sequoiadendron giganteum | reverse complement strand
AGAGAGGGAGAGATGGTGGGAGGGAGAGGTAGAGGGAGAGAGATAGAGGGAGTGAGAGAGGAAGGGAGTCAAAGAGATATAGATGGAGTGAGAGAGGGAGGGAGTTGAAGAGAGATAGAGGGAGTGACTATGAGAGGAAGAGGGGGTAGGAGGGGGAGACTTGACAAAGAGAGAGAGGGAGAGGGGGTAGGATAGAGATACTTAAGAGAAAGAGAGAGGAAGAGGGGGTGGGAGGGAGAGACCTGAGAGAGAGGAAGAGAGACAGAGTGGGAGAGAGTGGGAGAGAGATAGAGGGAGTGAGAGAGAGGCAGTGGGAGAGAGAGAGGGATTGTATGTGTGTGTGTGAGAGAGGGGGGGATGGAGATACCTAAGAGAGAGAGAGAAAGAGAGAGAGAGAGAGAGGGAGAGGTATAGAGTGAGTGAGAGAGAGGGAATGGGATAGATATAGGAATGACCTAAGAGAGGGAGATGGAGTGAGAGAGACCAAAATACCAAAGGGGGAGAGAGAAAAGGAGATTGAGAAAGAATTTGGCGCTTGCCAAATGACCTACTTTGGATGTGTTAATTGATAAGATTTGCCAAAGTTCCTCATATTTTCATCCATGCTCCCCATCTCATTTGCATGTCTTTCAATGCAAGTTTATAAAAAAAATTGTGATAGTATTAACAACTATCTTAGCTATCTAAATATATAATTATTTTTTCATTTTGATTTAGTTAAGGTCTTGATCCATGGCTCCTATTGTAAATGCCTCTATTTTTGGTTAAAAACCAAAATGTGCTAATTTTATGATAGATTTTTACTCGTTCATCGAAACGTGAAACAAATTACATTTTTTGAAACTAGACTCCATTCTACACATGATGAAAAAAAAACAATTTTTGATTAGTTTTCAAAAAATTTAGGGGCGAGCATGCTCAAATTTTAGCTTTTTAGGATGTGTTCACTTTGAAAATTCATAAAATATTATATATTCATTAAAAAAATTTTTTGAAAGAACAAGGATAAACTGGATGGTGTTAGCTAATTTCTCACTATTGGAATTTTTGAAATTCTAAAAAAAAGTTAATCAAAAAGGGGGGAGACCTCACGCACTATGCTATTTTTTTTTATAAAAACAAGACCTGTTTTGCCCCCCCCCATCCTTTTGAGATCCTTAATCTTCATTAATTTCAAAAAAAGAATAGTAGCTTACAAACTAAACTTAGAGCACTTCAACTTTTTGTTCTTGCTGCATCTTGAAATTTTGAGCATAACTATCTTCATTTTCTCATGCAAATCAGATTTTGCTTATTTAAAAAAAAAAGTGGCATCTTAAGAGCCAAAATTGTGTCACAAATCCATGCACTTACCAAAATATTTTATTTGGTTCCAATTTGAGTTAAATTTTAGAGAATGAAGGAATGTATGGGAGTGACCAATTTATTTAGTAGAAAGAAAAATAAAGGATAAGCTTGGAATTAAGTTTAGAGTTTATGCATAGACAAAAAATAATGAATGATTGGTTAGGGAAAAAAGGGAACTTATTTAATTTATTAAGGAAATAATTATTTCCTCATATTATTTCATTAACTTCTCATTAGCAAAAAAAAAATTCAAATTAATTGAACTAGTATAGGAAAGTAAATTTCATGCTAATTTAACCCCATCAACATGGTTATTAAAAATGTAATTTAAGAGTGTGCATCAACAAAACTTCTATGTGATTTTCTTATAAAATGTTATACATATATTTAATTGAATTGATGTTCACCTATATAAATTAAAATTAAGCTTTTTTTTTTTTTGTTAGAAAAACTTGGTTTTAAGGTCTAGGAATGAAAACGAAATACACGGGATAAACCCCATGATCGCAGAGAGCTAAGAAACAATTGCACAACAACAAAAAATGGCACTTCCAGCCAACAAAAGGTAACTACTACTGATCAAACATAAGCACAAAGACACCACCAGAAAGGCCCGTTGAGGATGAGGGGATGACCCAAAAATTAATCAAGAGTGATAGCATCAGAATCCTCAACAAGCAACAAGGAGGCCGTAACAGGAAAACCCACTATCCAAACTTTGGAGGACAAGCCCAATTTTTGCTTCAGCAAGACACCTTCATTTGTTGCCCAGTCAACAACTTTATTCCCTAATCGACCAATGTGGGAGAGCTTGACTTCCTCCAAAGCACTAATCAAGCTATTAGCCACCTCAAGAATCCTTTCTAGTCTCCAATTTTGAATTATCCCCCCTTTCAAAGCCCTAATCACTAGTTGAGAATCACCATCAATCCATAGCTTTTTACATCCCTTTTCTCTAGCTATCATCAAACCCCACAACAAAGCTCTTGCCTTTGCCATGTTGTTAGTGTTTTTTTCAAGGTATTGAGAAAATAACACAATAGTTTTCCCCGAGGAATCCTTGAAAAACACCTCCACCTCCTGCTCTACCAGGGTTCCCTTTAGTAGCCCCATTGAAGTTCAATTTTATCCTACCTAGCTCCAACTTTTCCCATCTAAAATTTTTTCTATTGAAAGTTCCACGAGGCAATGCCCAAAAAAAACCCCTAAAGGTAGGCCATGCATTAGCCCAAGAAGATTCACTTTATGCCAAAAACCAATCGTCTTTCTTGTGAATGTCTCCCAATTCCACAATGGTACTAACCACTCTATCCCACAATATATTGATATTAATTTCTTCATCTTTGAAAATGTGATGGTTTCTTTCAAGCCAGAGATTCCACACAATGGTGGCAAGGGACATAACCCAAATATTTTGGAGACCCAAACTAACAATTTTGATATCCCAAGATTCCAACATTCTTTGGCATCACCCACTCGAATCCCCACTTGGCCCAGAAACGACACCAATTTAGCTAGGCTATGTCACAATAGATAAAAGGTTGATTGCTGCTTTCCTCTTTACACTTGCACAAAAGACATATTGAAGCGCCCATCTTTCCCAAACAATGATGTCTCTCCCACGTCAAAGTCCTTCGCTTCCATGCAATCCATAAGAAGGAACTTGACTTCGAGAGAAAAAATATATACCAAATTTTTGGCATCCCCTCAGATAAATCTTTGGAACATTATCTATTGAAATCATCCTTAACTATCACCATACCACTACCATGCCCATTCCAAACCATCTTGTCCTCTATTTCCAACACCTCCATTGGCCATTTGGCTAGCTTATCTTGGATCTCTTCACAAACATGGTGCAGATCAGCAATCGGGGCCACTAACCTTTTCCAAGCTCTACCCTAGGGAAGAGCATCAAAGTAGTCCTTAACCCATATCCCTTCTATTGCCTCAAAATGCATCATCAAGGGGATGAAGCATTGGTGCTCCATTAATGCATTATCCTCTAACCAAAAATCTTGCTAGAATTTAATCTTGTCACCTTTTCCCCACCTCCATATCATATCCCAGCTCAAAACATTGCAACATGATCTGAGAAAATTCAAAATGCACGATCCTTTAGGATGTTCCTTGGAGAAAAGGTTGTCTATATAAGTTTCTAGATACTTAGCTTATAGCACTTTACTCCAAATATTTTCTTTTCCATTATAGACCATCCATACTAATCTAATGCCCAATGGTTGGTTCATGTCCTTACTTTTTCTAATGCCTAAACCCCCTTGTGAGAGTGGCCTACACACATCATCCCACTTGATAAATTTATATTTAAACTATTCCTTGCAGCCACACCACAAGAATTTCCTCTTCACACCCTCCAGAAATTTGGCCACCTTACTTGGAATTTTGAAAATAGACATAGTATAGACAGGAACCGCCATCAAGGAAGCCTTGATGAGGGTGATTCTACTGGCCAAAGAGAGCCACTTCCCTTTCCAGGATGCCAACATAGCCTGTACCTTATTGGATGCATTGCTCCACTCTCTCTCTAAAACACACTAGTTCAACAAAGGCATGCCCAAGTACTTGCTAGGTAGCACATTTGACTCAAACCCAAGAATCCTTTGAATCTCAAGTTTCTCCAAGCACCCATCCTTTAAGAAGAAAATTCTAGATTTGGAATTGTTTACCTTCTACCCAGCAGTAGCCTCGTACTTCCTTAATACCTTCTTCAAGGTATATGCCTCTCTTGCCTTTGCAGCCCCAAACAATAATGTTTCGTCCACAAATTAAGCATATATAAATATGCAATGATTTTCATCATTTTTTTATTATACATTTCTATGCATTATATATATATTTATATTCATATAAGTAATAAAAAAAATTAATAATGATTAAATATAAATATATAAATATATGATAAGTAAAATTTTAATGTATAAATAAATAAATTAAAAAACATTATGAAGAGGCCTAGCCCCAACCGATCATGGGTTGACCTACTTAGGCCACCCATGGCAGCTTTCGGGAAGGTGACCACATGGAGTGGGGATTTTCCCCACCATGGGAGTCCTCACCCCCATCGTCCATTTAATATAATCTCATCAGAAGAAAAGAGGGGTGATAGAATTCAATTATGACAGTCGACTTATAGTCCACCCTTTTAAACTTTCAAAAATTTTGAAAGAAAATGAGATACGCTATAATCTACAGTGAGTTAAGGTATATATAGAATAAATAATCATAATACATTATTTATACATAAAAAATATCCTTCCTTCTATCACAAGTTCAGTCTGTATTATTTCAGATTATTATATATAATTGTATTTTATCTAAATACATATTTAGCAGTTTGGGAGCTTCCAATATTGGAAACACATGTATCTATCTATAAACTAGAATTATTTGAGGAAACAAGGAAAATAAATAAAAGAAAGATGAAATTTTCAACATGAAGGAATCTACAGAAAGGAAAGGAATGTAAAAGGAACAAGTAGTTGGAAGTTAGTTACAATTAAGAAATCTAATGCTTCCTTAAGGATAATATAAATCTAACAAACTCAAAACTCAATTTATTCAGAAGTGTGTAAAGTATTTTTCTTTGAAAAAAAAAATGGTGCACTTAATTTTAATAAAATTATTGCTAATAGTTAATATAAATATTAACTTTAGTTTAACACCATAGTATCCTATCGTATGCATGGTTAATAGCTTAATATCCTTAGATAATGAGTGATTTTTCAATTAAGAATGAAAGGGTTAGCACCAACTCGATATTACTTTGCATGTTTAACATTATCATGTTGTACAATATCATTTTCACATACATTGGTTGGTTTGAAATAGTACTAGATTTTATACAATATGAAACTTGCAAGTCATCTCTTTATACATTTAGTCATTATTTTTGTGAGGGAAAATTATTTTTACCAATATAAGGTTTCACTATTTGAAAAGATACTAGCTTTCCTTTCCATCAAACTTGTTACCAAATTTCACTTACAACTCAATAAAATAGTTGATTGCATCAAAAGTAAACGGTATTCCAACAAATTTTTGCTAAGGCTTAACCATTGCATATGAATGCTTTCAAATGGAATTCAGTTTTTATTATGTAATGTTTTACAACAGAAGAAAATTACATAAGTTGAATGATATTGTTCTGTTTCATTCGTTTTGTAATGAAAATGTATACAAGATTGCATAAATGTTGCTGTTTTATGCATTGAGAGGAAAATAACTCTTAAATTTCCCACACAAGCCATGGGAGTAGATGAACTAGTGCAACGTAAAGATAGGCTATAAAACTAAAGATAAAAGCTGAAAAACATGTGAGGATAAAGTATATCCATCATTGCTTGTGACATAGTCTGGTGTTGATCTTTTTTGTTTCCAGCTCCTCCTTGTTGTTGATCTTCAAATGAACCTGCATGATGATGAAAGGATTGGGTTGGAGCTCCGGATATAAATCTCATCATATGTCCTATCAACATAAATATAGCCTATATCTATGATACATTTGATCAGTTGAGCAATTATCAGATGTATGCAAGAGAGCCAAAATCAGATCATCAAATGAAAGTCAGATCATCAAGAGGAGCATTGAGCTTCACTTTTTTTATCTAACTTGTTAGTTCACTTTGCAGGTATAGGTTCATTATCAATACATGATTCATCTTGTTTGACATCACAACGTGTGGTGGAAAAATGGGCTCCCACAAGGGTTGAGCCCAACATGTTTCCATCTAGATCTTGAGAGGGGTATGAGATAAGAAAGAGACATTCAAATTTTCAAATAAAAGCATATTTTGTTTGAAGATAAATTTATAAGGAAATTGAGCACATTGTCCATTCATGCTAGTCAAGTCAAAGATGCAATGAGGTTACCCCATTTCACTTTTAAATGGGAATCATAAGTGAGCAATGAGCTCATTTAAACTGCTTAAATAATGTGCAAAATTGAGTAAAAGTGCATCATTTACATCATGGTTTTACATCGTCTATTAGATGTCTCATCATCATTTCTTATTGTTTATATCAAATAAGATGCATACATTGATGTTACAAACCATTCATTTTAAGTGCCAAAAGGAATAGCAGATATAAATACAAGTACAATCATCAAAGCATTTACTACCGACACTACAACAAAACAGGAAAATAGCACCTAAAATAGTGGCGGATTTTACTGTATTCTAGTTCATGAATTGGAAGATTTGGTTGGCGCTAAACTTGGCGCAAACAAGCATGGCCATCTCAATGATGACTTTGGCACCAAAATTTTTTCCAAACTTAGCATTGAGAAATCACAACGCCCTTGTTAGCGCCTAAAATAGCGCCTTTGTTAGCGCCTAAAATAGCACCGGAAATAATATCAGAAATAGGGCCTAAATTGGCACCCAATTTGGCTTCTGGTTTTTCTTCTATGTCTACTCCCATTTTTTCTTCTAGTTTTGCTTCCGGTTTTGCTTCCAAGTTTGCTTCCAATTTTGCTTCCGATTTTTCTTCCACTTTTGCTTCTGATTTTGCTTGCAGTTTTGCTTCCAATTTTGCTTCCGTTTTTGCTTTCATTTTTGCTTCCGATTTTTCTTCCATGTTTTCTTCTAGTTTTGCTTCTAAGTTTGCTTCTAGTTTTTCTTCTAATTTTTCTTCCAGGTTTGCTTCCAGTTTTGCTTCTAGTTTTGCTTCCAATTTTGCTTCCAGTTTTGCTTCCAAGTTTGCTTCTAGTTTTGCTTCTAGTTTTGCTTCCAGGTTTGCTTCCAAGTTTGCTTCCAGGTTTGCTTCCGGTTTTTCTTCCAAGATTGCTTCTAGTTTGGTTCTAGTTTGGCTTCCATTGTTGCTTCCTTTTTTGTTTCTAAAAATGCTTCTTTTTTTGCTTCCATCTATTAATTTAATATGTTTTATTTCAATTTAATTAGTTAAATATATCATGCCTCCTAAATAACTCATATGATTATAGAGTAATTAATTTAATTATTTAACTCATAAGATTAAATAACAAGAAAATTATTATTTTTGGGTCGGTAACATGAAATTTTTGTATTGCTTGTAAAGCTAAAAAAGTACATCTATTGTTCAGTGTCATTACCCACCAAAAGAGCTTAACACTTCTCTGATTTGTTCAATTATGTTATGGAGGTGCCAAGCATTAATTTTACCTTTCATCACCACCTGAACTATTATTGTAACATGATCATCATCATAATTAAAAAAAGTGAGTCAAATATCTATAATTTAATTGAATTTGACATCCATCCTGAGCAGTAAATTAAAATCATCATACGTAATAAATATCCATCCAAAAATAATCGACCACTTTTAATATATATAAATTGACAAGTCAATACTGATAAGATCATCATCATATATAACTAAAACAAGTGAAAATCAAATATGCCATTACATCAAAAACATGTTGAAATGATACATGTCCAATAGTCGACATAAGCGAAACTGATACATGTCTAAATGATATAGTGAAAATTATACATGTCAATATGATATAACTCAATAATATATTACTATAGGCTGTGAAAATGATACATATGATAGTAACCATGAAAAGAGTCATCATAACGATATATCAACAATGATCCATGATGCAGTCTATATGATCATGAGTGTCACTAGTTACTACCACCAACTATCTCATCATCATCATTCACATCATGATCATTATCATGGTCATGGTCATGGTCATCATCATCATTGTCATCGACCTCGGTTTCTTCCATATCTGCATCATCATCATCCTCTGCCATGTGATCTATACTGGCAGAACCAATATTTTGTGGATCTATATCATGTTGACGATCATCCTGATCTTCTGGAAGACCCGTGTTCTACAAAAAGAACATTTAGAATGAAAATTTATTATTTATTTCATGAAATAATTTATTTTTTTGTTATATATCTAATATTACAACATATGAGATGAAACCGTAATCATATTACATCATATCAAACTGCACATACCATAATAAAATTTCAAAAAAATTACAGCTAATACTGGTGAGTTGGGAGAAACTTTAGCTTTCAAAAACAAATCCAATTAGGTTGGCAGACTTGTGGATCAAGCCAACATTTGGTGGAAGAGGAAGAAAGATGACAAAAACTCTAGAGGCCCACCATAATGGATTTCAATATTCAACCATGAGAGCAGGAGAGAGAGCTAATATCATGTATTAAAACATTAAGCATGCATTCTTCTATCCAATGAAGAAGGAGATGATTACTTTGCTTTATTTTCATTTGCATAACCATATCATGACATGGGAACCAAGAAGACCAAGGATGTCCAGTTTTATGTGGAGGTAATGGATGTGGTCCAAAATTTTGGAGGGGAAACAAGGTCAATGTATGATCTTGATGAAATTAAGGAAGAACATCAAGATAGAGGCATGAAAAATAAAATCAATACAGAGTTTCAAGGATTTGTCAAGTGAATAAGAGAGCTATGGGACTAGCCTCATCTAAAAGATTTTGAAATAGATTTTGATATACCATTTAGAGAGGTTGGTTTTCATGGAGTTCCTTTAAAAGCCTCTTCTTTTATTGTTCCTATGGTAAACTATTTGGTAGATTTGGTGGAATTACCTTTCATAGTAATCGCTATTAGTGAGATTGAGATTGTTAACCTTGAGAGAGTAGGAATTGGGAAAAATGCATTTGATATGGCTATTGTTTTCAAAGAATTCAAGTGGGATGTACTCTGCATGTACGCCATTCCTCAATCTTCACTTGATGGCATCAAGGAATGGTTGAACTCCATGGATACAAAGTATTATGAAAGAAAAATGAACTTGAACTAGCGGCCAATTTTGATCTTTACTACTAATGATCTAGATAAATTTATTGAAGATGTTAGCTAGGAATTTTTGAATATGGAAGCTAGTGATTCTGATTTTGATAATTCAGAAGAATCAAATCAAGGATACGAACCCTCTGATGTAGAAGAGGAATCAAAATCAGATTTCATGTAGCCACCATCAAGAGTGTTACAAGCGAATTAACAAGATGGAGGGGATTCTTATATAAGGATAATTTTCAATGTTGCAGGTATCGACTTTAATACCAACTACAATGGAAACATTGAAATTCCCTAATAGTATTTATGTTAAGGAAATTTCCTTTAGATGCAAGGATTCAAAGTACATCAACCATGTGGTACAAATGATTAAATCCTAGACATGATCTGTAGCAATGAAAGAGTCTGAAAAGGCAAAGGGAGCTACATTGGTGACTCAAGAGAAACTTCAGCTTTCAAAAATAAAGCTAGTTAGGCTGGCAGACATGTGGATCAGACCAACATTTGGTGGAAGAGGAAGAAAGATGACTAGAACTCTAGAGGCCCACCATATTGGATTTCGATATTCAACCATGAGAGTAGAAGAGAGAGCTAATATCATTTATCAAAACATTAAGCATGCATTCTTCCAGTTAGTGGAGAAGGAGATGATTACTTCGCTTCATTTTCATTTGCATAACCATATCATGGAATGGGAACCAAGAAGACCAAGGATGTCCAATTTTATTTGGAGGTAATGGATGTGGTCCAAACTTTGGGAGGGTCAAGAAGGTCAATGTATGATCCTGGTGAAATTGAGGAAGAACAACAAGAGAGGGACAAGAAAAATAAAATCAATATAGAGTTTCACGGATTTGTCAAGCGAGTAAGAGAGCTATGGGAGTAGCCTCATCTAAAAGATTTTGAAATAGAGTTTTATATACCATTTAGAGCGCTTGGTTTTCATGAAGTTCCCTTCAAAGCCTTTTCTTTTATTGTTCCTATGGTAAACTATTTGTTAGAGTTGGTGGAATTACCTTTCTTCGTAATCTCTATTAGTGAGATTGAGATTGTTAACCTTGAGAGAGTAGGACTTGGGAAAAATGCATTTGATATGGCTATTATTTTCAAAGACTTCAAGTGGGATGTACTCCATATGTACGCCATTCCTCAATCTTCACTTGATGGCATCAAGGAATGGTTGAACTCCATGGATATAAATTATTATGAAAGCATAATGAACTTGAACTCGCGGCCAATTTTGAAGACTATTACTGATGATCTAAATAAATTTATTGAAGATATTGGCTGCGAATTGTTGAATATGGAAGCTAGTGATTATGATTCTGATAATTTAGAAGAGTCAGATCAAGGATACGAACCCTTTGATGTAGAAGAGGAATCATAATCAAATTTCATGTAGCCACCACCAAGAGTGATACAAGTCAATTAACAAGATGGAGGGAATTCTTATATAAGGATAATTTTCAATGTTGTAGGTACCGGCTTTAATGCCAACTACAATGGCAACATTGAAACTCCCTAGCAGTATTTATTTTAAGGAAATTTCCTTTAGATGCAAGGATTCAAAGCACATCAACCATGTGGTAAAAATGAATAAATCCCAGACATGATTTGTAGCAATGAAAGAGTCTGAAAAGGCAAAGAGAGCTACATTGGTGACTCGGGAGAAACTTCAGCTTTCAAAAACAAAGCCAATATTTGGTGGAAGAGGAAGAAAGATGACTAGAACTCTAGAGGCCCACCATACTGGATTTCATTATTCAACCATGAGAGTAGAAGAGAGAGTTGATATCATGTATCCAAACATTAAGCATGCATTCTTCTAGCGAGTGGAGAAGGAGATGATTACTTTGCTTCATTTTCATTTGCATAACCATATCATGGTGTGGGAACCAAGAAGACCAAGGACGTCTAGTTTTATGTGGAGGTAGTGGATGTGGTCCAAACTTTAGGAGGGGCAGGAAGGTCAATGTGTGATCTTGATGAAATTGAGGAAGAATAGCAAGAGAGGGACAAGAAATATAAAATCAATACAAAGTTTCAAGGATTTCTCAAAAGAATAAGAGATCTATGGGAGCAGCCTCATGTAAAATATTTTGAACTAGAGTTTGATATACCATTTAGAGAGCTTGGTTTTGATGTAGTTCCTTTCAAAGCCTCTACTTTTATTGTTCCTAGGGTAAAATATTTGGTAGAGTTGGTGTAATTACCTTTCTTAGTAGTCACTATTAGTGAGATTGTGATTGTTAACCTTTAGAGAGTAGGACTTGGGAAGAAGGCATTTGATATGGCTATTGTTTTCAAAGACTTCAAGCGGGATGTACTCTGCATGTACACCATTCCATAATCTTCACTTGATGGCATCAAGGAATGGTTGAAATCCATGGATATAAAGTATTATGAAAGAAGAATGAACTTGAACTAGCAACCAATTTTGAAGACCATTACTGATGATCCAGATAAATTTATTGAAGATGTTGGCTATGAATTTTTGAATATGGAAGCTAGTGATTCTGATTTTGATAATTTAGAAGAGTCAAATCAAGGATACAAACCATCTAATGTAGAAGATGAATCATAATTAGATTTTATGTAGCCACCATCAAGAGTGTTACAAGCCAATTAACAAGATGGAGGGGATTCTTATATAAGGATAATTTTCAATGTTGCAGGTATTGACTTTAATACCAACTACAATGGAATAATTGAAATTCCCTAGCAGTATTTATGTTAAGGAAATTTCCTTTAGATGCAAGGATTCAAAGTACATCAACCATGTGGTACAAATGATTAAATCCTAGACATGATCTGTAGCAATGAAAGAGTCTGAAAAGGCAAAGGGAGCTACATTGGTGACCCAAGAGAAACTTCAACTTTCAAAAACAAACCCAATTAGGCTAGTAAACATATGGATCAGTCCAACATTTGGTGGAAGAGGAAGAAAGATGGTTGGAACTCTAGATTCCCACCATATTGGATTTCGGTATTCAACCATGAGAGCAAAAGAGAGCAGATATCGTGTATCAAAACATTAAGCATGCATTCTTCCAGCCAATAGAGAAGGAGATGATTAATTTGCTTCATTTTCATTTGTATAACCATATCATGGCATGGGAACCAAGAAGACCAACAATGTCCAATTTTATGTGGAGGTAATGGATGTGGTCCAAACTTTAGGAGGGGAAAGAAGGTCAATGTATGATCCTAAAAAAATTGAGGAAGAACAACAAGAGAGCGACAAGAAAAATAAAATCAATACAGAGTTTTAAGGATTTGTCAAGCGAGTAAGAGAGCTATGGGAGAAACCTCATCTAAAATATTTTGAACTAGAGTTTGATATACCATTTAGAGAGCTTGGTTTTCATGGAGTTCCTTTCAAAGCCTCTTCTTTTATTGTTCCTTTGGTAAACTATTTGGTAGAGTTGGTGGAATTACCTTTCTTAGTAATCGCTATTAGTGAGATTGAGATTGTTAACCTCGAGAAAGTAGGACTTGGCAAAAAGGAATTTGATATTGCTATTGTTTTCAAATACTTCAAGTGGGATGTAATCCACATGTATGCCATTCCTCAATCTTCGCTTGATGGCATCAAGGAATGGTTGAACTCCATGGATATAAAGTATTATGAAAGTAGAATGAAATTGAACTGGCAACAAATTTTGAAGACTATTATTGATGATTGAGATAAATTTATTGAAGATGTTGGTTGGGAATTTTTGAATATGGAAGCTAGTGATTCTAATTCTAATAATTCAAAAGAGTCAGATCAAGGATATGAATCCTCTGATGTAGAAGAGGAATTAGAATCAGATGAGGAAGGTTTAGAAGATGAATCTCTTATGGAGCTAGAGGAGGAAGGTAAAACATGGGATGAATTAGAAGCCAAAGCTAGAAATGTAGATAAGGAAAAAGGAGACGAGTCTAATAGTGAAGAGGAAAGGTGGCAACGAAAGGTAAAAGCTATAGGGAAGTTTTGGGCACCTGATATTAGAGATTCAAGAGGAATTCTTACCAAGAGGCATAAAGTTAGATGAATTGAGT
This sequence comes from Sequoiadendron giganteum, assembly GCA_007115665.2. Taxonomy (NCBI): domain Eukaryota; kingdom Viridiplantae; phylum Streptophyta; class Pinopsida; order Cupressales; family Cupressaceae; genus Sequoiadendron; species Sequoiadendron giganteum. The sequence continues at coordinate 183,727,076 of CM021105.1, read as the reverse complement.
TCATCTACATCCTTCTAATATTTATTCATGCACATAAACCATCATCTTGTAATCATAAGCTTTGAGCTCTATTTACTCATCCTATGCATCAATAAATAACTAAACACAAGAGATGAAAATTGGCTTATTAACACAACAATATCCAAATAAGTTATTGAAACTCAACTATTGATACCTCATTCTCCACCCAAATTACAAAATTGTTCTGCTTTTTGTTTTGTAACATATTATTTCCAAATTGCTTTGGATGGCAGCCATATTTCTCCTTTTGTCAAAACATGGCACATGGACTAGTTAAACTAATTAATATGCAATCATTTAATTTTTCCAAGGAAATAAAAAAAATATCATTTAACATTTTAAATATACTTACAAATGTACAAATCAAGGCCTATAAACCTTTTTGACCATTGCGATGCGTGGCACAAAGTTTCTCAAGCCTAGCCTTGGAGGCCTTGTCTTGAAACATATACTAATTCAATTTAACTATGCACAAATAAAATTTAAATATTGTTTAATAAATTTGATATAATCTTATGAGAAGATTCAAATACCTGTGTACTCTCCTCACCGGACTTCCTCCGTGCATCAAACTTCTCATATGCTTTCACAAGCTCTTTGCATACTTTCACACTTACATCAATTGGCCCTTTTTTATGCCTTAGATTAGGAGGGATTTTTCTTATCTTCTTTGTTTCGTTGCACTGAAATATCTTACAGTTTTGAAACATTCATAGCTTTATCTTCATTATAGACCAACTTGTGCCAAATTCATTCTCCATGTCATGGATAACTTCTTTTTTCAGGTGCATGGGTATCTTTGAGAATGGAAAATGTAGATGGTCTTTGAACCGTTGAAGGTATGATTCCTTAAACCTATTCACAAATGTTTTCCCAACATCTATCATTCAGACTTCCCCTGAAACCACCTCATATTCTATCTTCATATTGTAGCTACCAATGCAAGATTAAAAACATGGTGCGGTGGAAGAAGTTTGTGTCCCAGGAGTGGAAGTCTCTACTCCTTGTTCCACATTCTTAGAGTTTACTGTCACTATTTCCTCCTAGATATTTTTCTCGATCCTAGACTAGTTGGGGAATCAATTGATTCCCTTTGACACAATTGATTTGTTTGCAATGTTTGAGGGGCATTACTAGATTGTTTTTCTATGTATCTGGTAAGTGTTGTCTAGTCCACATTAACCAATTTGTTCACTGCCTCTACCCCAAATATGGAAGCCAATTCATCTTTATCTTTGTCAATCTCATGTCCCTATATATATATATTTTTAAATTATATTTCTTCTTTTAAATTTAGAAATTAAAAACTAAAAAGTAAAATTCAAAGAAAGAATGGAAACATTTACAAATCTATAAATTAACAATGAATTATGTCATTGTGGCCAGAGTTTGTTGACAATGCTCGCTTCCCTCCATTGCTTGACAATTTGAGGTGACCTAGGGAAAATTATTTTTGTCTAGTCTATGGAGGTAAACGAAGTACACACTACCAGGTATGAAAGTTTTCATCTGGTTTGTGGTATGAAAGTTTTGTTTTGTGGGAAATATGATTGTTGGGTTTGCTTAGTGTTGATAACCTAGGGAAAATATGTTTGTTCGGTTTGCCTAGTGTTGATAACCTTATCATGAAAACTCTTTCATAATGCAATCTTGCACGAACTTGTCATGGCATCGCTGACTATGGCATGGTTGGGAAAAACCAAGTGGTTTCTGCATTTATTTTTAGCAATTGCTTAGCAATGACCAATCCAATTCCTAGATTTTCCAAGCAGTTCACTATTTCCTTGATACCCAGGTTAGGGAAAGAATACGAAGGCATCCTCACTTCATGGTATAATATTTTGAGCCAAAGCTCAAATGGGTTGGGTAAATTTTTTTGTTGGTTTCTCAAAGGTTTTACAATTTATAATGATGGGACAATTTAGAGGTTGCATGGACTGGTTAGGCCACAAACCAATAAACAATCATGAATTCAACAAAGAAAAAAATATTATAACCTTACCTATGGTGTCACAAACTAAATCAAATTTCTCATCAGTTATTGGTAGTGCCCTACTCTCTTCCTTTGCATGACGTTTTTCCCTTATTTGTCATTTGATTTCTTCCTTCACATAGGAAATTTTTAAATTTTAAATTTTGATTCATTAGTCGACGCTTTAGTCAGTGTTAGTTAACGCCAACTTTAGTGTCGAATCTTGGTCGTTAATGTAATTTGTTTGGGACATATAAGGTGATGTCAAGTGCACCTAGTTTAGCACCTATCATTGTTGTGTATCATAGGATCCATAGTGTTGAACATAATTCCAACTCTTGCCTTGTTTTTGTGACCACCATTGTCTTATGGCTCCTGCATCACCTCGGTGTGGTAGAGATATTTTCTATGCGATCCCGCAAGGTGCTTCATCCTTCTTAGTAGTAGTGTGGTGAAAGCTTATGTGGTGGCATGTGAGTCTTCCTTCTATTCCTAGCGGTGTTGCAGTGACTCTCGAAGTCTCGCAAGTCTTCTACCATTGGTGTGCGGTAGTGCGGTGACCACCATTGTCCCATAGCTCCTTCACCAACTTGGTGTAGTAGAGTGGTTTTTACCGCGGTCCTACAAGTTGTTTTTTCCTTCTCGGCAGTAGTGCAATGAAAGATTATGTGGTAAAAAATTTATTCATAGAGGAGGCCATGGAGAGAGGACGTGGACAACATAGAAATAATAAATCATTGAGAGGAAAGTGGGTGGAAATAGATGAGACAATGGAATCTGTAGATACAATAGAGGTAAAAGAGAAAGCAACCTCAACCAAAGGAGGAAGGTGTTTATGAATTCACAAATGCTACAACATAGAGGAGATAAAGTCATTATTTGGTCCATGAGGCCTCTCAGGTCAAACTTATCAGTTGAAAATGCACAAGAATGGTCATGAAATGTGATTCTATGATCAGGGGAAAACTTTGAAAATTAGGATAGCCAAAACATGATATCAATAGGTCAAATATATGACTAAAGTGAGGTTTTGTGTTGGATAGCATATTCATTGAAATGATATAATTGGTGTACTAAACATTATTTATTGTGTTGTGTATTATAGGGGCGAGATGAGGCCATGGCAACAGATCATGTCATATCAAATGAGGACACAATGGATGAAGTGAGACATTAGGTACTCAAATTTTAACTTAACTTAGGAAAAAAATGATCTGATGGAATTTTGTGATATGTCCATCTTTTTTCACAGTATTATTGAAATTTATAATGTATTATCCAATCTTGACATAAATTAATGCATGTTGTTGATTATTTTAGATGGAGATTGGAGCAAATGTAGAGCCTAAGCTCTCAACTAGCAAAAAAATAGGATATGTAAATGGACATGGACCTAAAATTGTTAAATCATGTAAACAATAGTGGGTGGAAGAGGATATGAAAATGGATACTACAAACACAACAAATGATTGCATTGAAGAAGAGGTAGGTCAGGACTATAGTACATAGGATAAATACTTTGAGAAAATTGTTGTTTGTCAATGTTTTGTATGTCATGGAATGAAATAATTCAAATGAGCAATTGTACAAAAACATTACATATATGATGAACTTCCATTCAGTAGTATGTCTCCTACAATCGATTCAAATCCAATAGAAATTGTGGTGAGGAATTTTCCAATTTGATATAAATAACATGTATACTCCATTTAAACATTGTTTTATATTATTTAAATAACTATTTTCTTCTTAATGGATACTTGCAGGATAACGTTCTTGGTTTAAAGTTTCCTAGATCACTGAGTTCCAGCCTAGAGGGCAATGATCATTTATCAAATGATACATCTAACAAAAATATGTGACAATATGCTAGCTTGAAAGATGAGGAATTGATGAAAACAAGTAACAGAACAAGAATCAGTGTGAAGATGCATAGTTTTCTTAAAGACAAGGGGAAGGTGGAATACATACCCTATGAGAATGAATGTGATGGAGATTATGAATTTCCCTTGAGTTTGAGATCAATTTACAAAGAGACATTTGATCGTCGACTATATTGCGCTTGGCCTAGTGATCAACAACTACCTAGAGCGTACGAGGTGTTTCAATTTTGGAGATACAACTACATGATACAACCCTCCAATATTCGTGGAGAAAATCTAGGCCTCTTTATTGTCCAAAATGTACATGTGGGATCCAAACATAGAAACAATTCAGAACAAACCACTAGGAGATTAATGCCATATTATGGTCCATCATATACAGTGGTGAATGGAGAAGGCTAGCAGAATATAAGCCTAGCATGTGAGCATATGGTCTAAATTCAAATATGTATACACATCATCTCCAATTGGAAAGTGGAAAAAAAATGAATAGAGTTCATCTTATGTATATAGATGGGCATGCATACACACACTAAAATATTGCAAGATTTATAAATAGTAGTAAGGGAAGGGACCCTACTATAAGACCGAATTATCAATTTGTTGAGGTTATAAATGATAAAGATGGAGATATGGAAAGAGAGGTTGATAGATTGATAATGGTTGAGGCTATTACAAACCTTACCATTGGGGATGATATATTGATTGATTATTCCTTCTTAAAACACACTCCTGTGTGAAAGACGAGGGAAGAAAAAGGTCTCCCTAAGGATGTTCTTAAGGGCAAAAAACCAAAGAAGAATAAGTGAGTGTGGGCTGATGTTTTATAAACTATCTTGTAAAAATTATGTTTTATAGAAATTATTGTATAAAAAAGGTAGTCTTTAAAATAATATTCCATTATTCAATTGATGTGTATATGTTCATACAATTTATATAATGTCTAATATATGTATGTCATTCATGTGCAGGTATTTTTCTATGAAGATATTTTGGACCTTAAATGGATATTTGTCATACATTATGATTCAAGATTAAGGCATGTATTTGATGATGCATTAGTGGATACTGAGCAAAACAACGATGGCCAACAAAATGAAAGAGAGGGATTAGAGAAAATCAAGGAAATTGACATCCATGATAATGTTGAAGATGGTTATGTTCAGTCACAAGAAGACAACAATCTAGAGTTAGATGATGTTATAGAAGACAACAATATGTATGGTATAGAAAATGATGATCCAAATACATCTGGTAACAATATAGATGGTCTACAGTCAAATTTCAATGATGATGAAGATGATGCAAGTCAAGATGAGGATGATGATAATATTAAATACTTGAAATAACATATGAACATTGACAATGTTACACTGGATGACATTATAGCAAACAATAATTTTATTGACCAAGACTTCTAAATTTTTAGAATTATTTGCAATCCATGTTTAAAAAAGGATGATTCTTATGGCCTAAACTTTGAAATGCTTTAGTAATATTATGTTGTACTTGGACAATTGAAAACCTGTTTTATTCTCCTAGCAAGATTTTTTTATTTTCCATTATAATTCTAGACCAAACAACATTTGTGGGGATGGCCTTTTACACCAATCTTAATTTGTATAAAGTTCATGACCATGTTATCAAGTAGTAAATTCCTTTCATAGACAGGAAATGTAAAGGCTTCATTTAAGAAAAGATAGGTAGTCTCTTTCTAAGGGTAATCCACATGCAAAAAGTAAAAATCACATAAAAAAACAATTGTAAGTAGAAAATCATATTCAATCAGGTATGTCTTATTTCACTTGCACACTTATCTAAAAGACATAGGGTATTCACCATATATTTCCCTTGACAAAGAAAACATGTGCTTTCATTTATTTTTACTGTATATCTCAGAAGTGAAATTGTTGTTACATAATGATGCACTGAGAAAATAATATATACAAAAAAATGCAAAGAAAATGTTTGAAATTTAACATGCAACCTACTGTGTTGTGCTAAAAGGAATCAAGATTAACTGGGACAAGAAATAAAAATAAAATTTTGATGATTGTACTTAAAAGTGAATAGGATATGAAAAGTGTGGACAATGATGGTGCTAAAATTGAAAACCTCAATTATGATGATATTACTATTTTATGCCATTCGAGATAAAGAACACATAAAATTTTATATACATAGCAAATGAATATTTGAAACTAGTAAACTGAAAAATGTAAAAACTGTAAGATTTTTCCTTAAACAATAATTCACATACTCACTTACAAAAAAGGGTGAAGATTTTTTATTCAAACTCTATTTTATTTAATAGACATAACAGTAAAATAATATCTACAAGTACAAGAATATATACACTGTTTCATAGAAAATAAGGAATGTTTTATATAATATACAAGTACAAGAATATATTATCTTCATCATATCCTTAATTACCTATTGCAACATCCTTAAATTGTTCAATCTTTGGTATGAATTGTTGGCAAAAAAAAATTAGGACTACTTGGATGCTTCTTCCATTCATTTTGTATCAACAGATGTTCGTGAAGACACAAAAATTAATAAAATATTAATGCATGTAACTCATATTTACTTAAATAAGAAACTTTGTTAACTTTATTATTTTTAAATAGTTTCCATTTTTATGTTGAACATGTAACAAGGAAAAATAAGCTCAATTTTTCAAAAAAAATAGTAGCTCTACCAACATCCACAATAAATGTGTTACTTTATCAACATATTCATTCACATAAGAATAATATTGAGGCTCAATAGCTGATATTCATTCAAATATAATAATAAATAAGTATGTCAAACATAAGAAAAATACAGAATGATAACACAGTCATGGAGTATCTTTGATAATAAGATGTTTTCCATTATATTGCTTTAATTGATATGTATTAATAGCAAAAGTCTTCAAAATGGAAATGCTATATGATGATGATAATAATTTAAAACTAGGCTTTGGTTTCGTATTTATATAGGAAGCAACAAGCTACAGGCCTTTTACAAAAAGAAACAACCTTTCATAACTACTTTTACTAACAACTATTTAATTAGCATAATTAAGGAAATAACAAGACTTAAGACATTTTGACATATGGTTTCATCATTCAACATAGAAGATTCGTGATCATTGATCTGGCAAAGTCTTCCTCTCCATGATGAACGCCCAAATATTCTCGCCTCAGTGTCCTATTCTTCTGAAACCAACAACTATTTAATTAGCATAATTAAGGAAATAACAAGACTTAAGAAATTTTGACATATGGTTCCATTATTCAACATAGAAGACCCATGATCATTGATCTGAAAAATTCTTCCTCTCCATGATGAACGTCCAATTTCTCTCACCTCAATGTCCTATTCTTCTAAAACCAAATACTTTTCCTCCCACTGATACACCATAAAATCTTATGGCCACTTATATTCTTGGATCTTTTTCATGTTTGTAAGATGAGTTTTCCATCAACTATCGAATAATGCATTCGTATCATTGAAAAACTTTAGGTATCCCGCATCAAGAACAATCAACCCATCCATTATCTAATTTAGCTTGGGAAGACTGGTATCATCATCCTCCTGTATATGAGTTACACACTTATGAATAGCCTAACTAAATTATTTCTTCCACTAATCCAATTCCTTCAATTGATCACCATCTCTCATGATTTCAAGTATATACCACTATTTCCAGGTATGGAATAAATCCATTCGTGTTAATATCTTTTTATCAAACCCTTGTATATACTGAAATTCATCAGTAATCATCTTCATAGTTTGTTCAATTGGATTTAATGTTGTGGGTGCATTAGGACTTCTTTGTAGAACTTTGCATAACTTAGCCAAATTGTGGTGAATAGACTGCCACCTTTTGAACAAAGGATCTAATACAAGAATATGTCTTTATTTGATCCATTTCTCGCTGAAGTGTTTTATAACTATCATGCACATTCTCCAGTTTATCCATAACTAATTTTATCCTATCCTCAACAGTCTTTTCCATAACTTCACAAATTCATCTTTTCACTTCACCTTGGGTTTGATTGTTGGCCTTCTTTACATCATCCACTTCCTTCTCTAGAGTTTTTACCTATTCTGCAGAAATGTTCTTCACAATATCCATTGGAGCAATAGGAGGCCTATATAACACCATCTCCTTGCTTTGTGAGGATCCTGCTCCTCTTAATTTTTCTTTCAATTTGACATTCTCCATGAACAGTTTATTAACTTCATCATTTACAAACCTTTGTTCCTTTTCATACTCCAATCTATCTTATAATCCCTTAATAGTTGCTCGAGTGAACATGGTTGAATGCATGGTCATTGTGGTTGCCTCCAAAGGGGTGGTATCTTGTATTGTCCTTACCATCACTGCCCTTTTCATGCCTTGAATTACATCCAATAATTTTGGCTTTTGTGTATTTTTCTATTTGATCCATATGGCCACGGTTTCAATCTTTGGGTTATACCCAGTTCCACTCACACCTTCATCAGAGTCAAACTTTGCAACTAGAATTGGATCTTCTTGAGCCCACACTTGATCAAGTAGAAATTTTTTCTTTAATTCCAAGCCAGGGAAAATGAGTATATTGCTCTTCAAGACCATTTCTCTAGCCTTCTAGGGGCTAATGTCAATGTTGTCAACTCTTAATTCCATCCTCTCTTGAAATTCTTTTATCTTCCTCTTCATCCATAAATCCTTAAACTCGGGAGTCTTAATGAATTCATCATCTTCTATGAATCTCCTGGCTGCAATTTCCCTTTCATCTTCATGTACCTCTGTACTTGTTTTTTCTACATCACCCATCCTTTCCTCATGTTTATGGGCATTGGTTTGAAGGATGGGCTGATTAACTTCAATATCACCTATCAATGACTACAGTATTGTAACCACTTCCTCGGTATCACCCACCTCTTCATTATCCTCATAAGGTACTAGTTGTTCAATGCTTCCCATCTTCTATCTTTTGGGAGGTAACTGCTCCATGAGAGGCTCAGAGGTTTCACCTAGGGTGTGCTCTGTAGTTGCACCACTATCATGTTATTCGAGATATGCTTCCTTCTTTATGTAAAAGTCTTCAAATCTACCAATTATCAATTATATCCTTTTGATGGGGTCCTTTTCCTGAACAACGTATCCTAGGACGGCTGACTTAAATGTCACACACTAAGCTTTGACTGCTTAGGTGGTGCATGTGGGCCCGCTTAACCTGTTTTTTTCCAACTTCAAATTCCATTCCTCTAAACCGTCGCTGTTTGAGCTGTTACCGTCAGCGGTCGCCAGTTCCCATGCATAGGAAAACTCAAATTCAAACTCAAACTCACTATTGCCGCACTGCTCCGAAAGTTTGGTTGATGCCATAAAGTATTTCAATCACACGTAAAAGTATTTGGTTGTGCCTTAGCGCAGCATTTCGCCTCTTTATTTCGAAGAAACCCGCAATGAGCATTGAGATTGAGAAAATGGCGTAGCCGATGCCCAATCTTTGGAATACTGTGATTCTGTGGTCCTGTTTTGTCATTCAGCGAGCGGTTGGAACGATGAGCCTGTCATACAGTGGGAGCCACGCAATGAGTACTAGTTGAGAGAAGACAGAAAAGGAGACTGCCGGAACCTGGAAGCCACCGGATCCTAGCTTTCTGTTCATGGAGAGGGCCTGCAGTACTGAAAATACATGGAGCTAAAAGATTGTAATTTGGCTCGCGATGCCACAGGAGCGATTATGGATTTTAGCTCCTCGATTTGAAGCATGGAAGAGAGTCTCTATCAGCTACCCACTGATCTGTCGCTTAGGATGTATTTCTATGTTATTATGGCCGCTTTGTCCAGTGGCGTTCAAAAGCAAATATTTGTAATTTTTTGTTGCAGACGCTTCCATTATCACCAGATAAAGAAAATATAAACATTAAAGAGTATCTAATCAAAACAGTAAAGAGTATATAAAATATTTAGAATAGAGATTCAAGTTGAGGGAATTTTTTTTCTTTCATGGCATTACTATTTGAAAATAAAAAATAGAAAGTTTGTTGTAAAGCCTATTATTCACAATTTTTTATTATTAAAAATATAATCAATCAAAGTTTGTATATTTTCGAGAAGTAACAAAATATAAAATAGTTACTAAATAAATAGATTAATAGTTACTAAGATAAAAGCAATAAATAATTTATAGAATAATAATTAAGATTTGAAGATATTTTATTTCTTTAAAAAGTAATAAATAATTTATAGAATAATAATTAAGATTTGTTAAAAAAATTAATGGTTATTGTATATATTTATCTTATTTCTTATTTAGTTTTATATTTATTTTGAGGAAATGTTAAAGTGACAAATGATTTGATCATAATTAAACTTGGGTTTCTTTCTTTATATTTTATCCATCTATATGCATATATTTCTTTTTATATTCAATATAATTTTGTTCATTTACATAAATTTTCTTGTACATTTTCTATTTATGTTTACTTATCACATTCACCTAAGCACCTACCATCAAATTTAGTTGTTAACCACCAATATTTGACGGTTAATCCACTTAGGGATAAGTCTACGATTGTAGGAATGACCCATAGTCATGAACTTGTCCCCTTTCATTTTCAATTTCAAGTCAAATTTGGGCAACTTATCTTGTTGATTGTCTCATCTTAAGTTGACTAGACAATTTGACTATATATGCTAGTATTTAAAGACATTCAATACATTCATTCTTATCATCCAAAAATCAAGCACACATATAATTTATCTACCATCCTAGACCATTAGAGCAATCAATAGTGATAATTTTGGCCTAATAAAAGGAGTAACAAATTTGCATACTGAGGGATTTTCTTGTTATTTTTACCATTGTTTGAATTTCCAGGGTTGATTCAAAAGAAATTGACTCTATGATGAATTAATAGCCCCAAAGGTATTTCTAATACCACCAATTTTCTAGATATTTAGAAAGACTAAAGTAAACTATCATCCATTAGGAAAACCTATAAAGTAGAATACTATATGTAGGGACAAGTTCAAAATCAAATTAAAGATCTGCAACTATGTATTTTCCCTAAATAGATATAAATCGGTCCTTTGATAAAGTCGATATCCAACACAAATTTTAAGGAATTTCATTGATAAAGAGACATTTTTTATGGATTAGACATCAACTAATTTTAGAGTCTTCTTCATTTGACACTCACTCTTTGGTAATTAAGCTAAGAACCACTCAAATATATTTGATTTCTTAATTTAGTAATTATTATTTTTCAATTTATTGAACTTTTATCACACTTAGTTATCATAGGCTTATTGTGCTTATTTTATTGCAATTTATTTATTTTCCTTTGTATTTTGGTGCGCTCATCCAATTCTAAACAATTAAACCTCTTTTTAGGGTTTTACATTATATTAAGGTTTTCATGTATATTTTTTAGAGATTACATTCTATTTTTAGATATGTGCTTCCTTTCCTTGTGCTTCATTGACATATTTATCTCTATTAGGGTCTATATGTTTTATTTTAATATGTTGCTAACCCGCCATACCCACCCTTGGCTATTCCATTCAAGTTTTACTTTCAAGTTTGAAAAACAATTGATATTTCTTATTTTTCAATCTAAAAGTGTAGATTTGAACTTCATTTTTCTAAATTTTGTTTATACTTATAAGAAGATCATATTTAAACCTTAATATGACTACCCACTCTAATGTAAAGAGTATCTCTAATGGTGGTCATATTGGAATCAACTCAGATAAATGATATAATTATTATCATGATGTACATGTGGATTAACAAGATGTTTAACTTACAAATCAAGTTTGGATAGAAGCATTGCAACTTAATCTCATCATTAATTGAATACTATTTTCCATAAGACATTAGTTGAATGTCATTTTGGCATGTATATTTGGTAATATCTTAAATCCTTAATGTATCTTTCTAATGGTGTACATCTAATTCATTTTTCTCTTCTATTGCCACTCCTACTATATCCATATCTACAATTGCCATCTACCCTAGTGTTACCCCTACCATTTCCATTTTTCCCAACACATTCCCTTATGTCTTACCCAAAAGTGTCTGTAAAAGACTCTAATGTAGAATGAAATCTTTGGAATGAAAGCATCAAAATGACTCTAATTCTCTTTATTTGATTCTGAGAGAAACTAACAATCTTGAGCTACTGATCCAACTAAGCAACCCAAAAAATGATAGAATATGGTGAACTCTTTTGCACCTGTTCCAACAATTGAAGGTTCTAAATACCATTGATGCAAATAGGTTGCCCTTTAACCCTGGAAATTTTAGATTAAGTCTTATGGATTTTTTTAAATACGCAAGTTTATTTTGTATGATAGCTTTTCCTATCTTTTTCTAAATCGCATTATATGCATCCCCAAGGAGTTCTAGCAATGAGAGACCTAAGGATATTTTCATGCTCAAGGTATGATTTTTGAGTTGAAGATGTATACTTGGATTCATAGTAAGGCAAAAGTTTTTGCTACCTCAAAAAACTTTTAGGAGGTATTCTTATTAAAGTTAAATAAGAATCTACTGCTAAAATTTTAGCCAAATACGATCATCTAGTTTCCTCATGCCCTATCAATAAAATTTGATTCGAAAGGGATAGTATCGGGTAGAGTGGGAAAAATATCACTTGATTAGATTAAGATGAGTCAATTGTCATGGAAGTCATCTTTTGATAAAAAATAGCGAAGATTGACTTTTCTGTTAAAAACAATGAATTTAATTCAAAATTCATTACACCTATTCTATGAGTTGGACCTCACTGAATAAATTCAGCTATATATCGAAAGTAAACAAGTCTCGTTTGTTTTCTTTGTTCAAAATATTCATGAAAGAAACCAATATGGGAATTAACTTCGATTCAAATTGAAATATTTGTTCTTATACTAATAAGAATCTATTTTCTCTCAAAAGGAAATCATCCAAGTCACATTCATACAAAATTGTTTTTACTATTTTTATAATTGAGTAAAATTTACAATAATTTATATCTCTATAATGCCACATTTTTTAAGGTAAACACCATTTAATATTTTTTACATACCAAATTTCCAATTGTAGCGATAATTCGACATCATTAGGATCTGAGTCCATCTCAATATAGTGGAGAAATGTAAACCAAGAACCATACGAATTTAAATTAGTAACATTTCTAATCATTCTAAAAGATCTAATCATTCTTCCTACTCTCTCAAAGTAGTGGGAGTCATACTGCAAATCTCTTATGAGCTCCACATTCCTATAAAAAAGAATCAACCGTACTAAGGGAATTATGTAGGAAATAGAAAAGAAAAGTCTAATGAAGATACAAAGAAAAATATCATACTCCCAAACCTATAATATATATTTCCATGTATCAAAGGATATTGATGTATCCTTTCCCTCAACTACTGTTTCATTTATATTGATTTCAATAAAGTGGGAACATCCCAATGCCAACAGGATAACAAAATATTCGATTTCAAGATAAGTTTCTCTCAAAATTCCCACTTTGGACATGTCCAAAATCGATGAGAAAGTGCTAACAAAATAGTCAAATTTTGATTCCAAAATTTCCTAATATTGTGTGAGAGTGATACCAATTGATCACTACTATTTTTAGCTAATATTGGTATTTCTGAAAAAGTAGCCAAAAATATATTTTTAGCATATTTCCACCCTATGGAAGTCAAAAACCATAACGATGACCTATATGTTAGAAAAAAATGCCATTTCTCAAAAATAATATTTATTTGAATGGTCTTAAAAGAAACTAAAAACTTGAATTCTGAAACTAAAAACTTGAGTTATGAAAATAAAAACTTGAGTTCTTCTTTATTCAAAAGGTCACCTATGGCTTTATCTTCCATTGTGTTTTTTAAACTTTCTGTTGAACTAGAATTATTTTTTTCTCCCAATTTATTGATTTGCAAAGATATTTCAGATAGTAGATCATCTTGATAAGATTGAGTTTTAATTAGATCTGTGTTTGAACTAACACTATTTTTAGAATACTTGTTAGAGGTCTTTTCTTTTGAATTTGAATTACTTAAAAAAGGATAGCAAGAGTTTTTGTCAAAATTAACAATCTGTGGGCTTATGAAAGGAGTTTTATAAATATCTTCAATCAAAAAAATTTATGTATTACTATGAATCAATGAATTCAATTTATGAAGTAAATTAGACGATTGATGAGAATCATTGATCAAAGCTTGGTCATGTAAAATATTTATCCAATAATATATTGACTTGTGACTCTATGAGTGAGATGATTTCTTTCTTTGAGTACACAGATCTTATTTCAACAATATACAAAGAAAGCAGATTGTTATGAATTATAACTAAATTTAATAATTGTCCATATGTTACATTCTTATTTTTAATATGAATCCTTTCTATGTAAGAAGCTAATGTTTTTTTGTAATTTAAATGAGGATGGTGTAAATAATCTAAAAATCAAATGTATTTGCTATACAAAAAGAAGCTCTCAATGAATTTTGATTAGATAGTTTTAAGGGATTTAACCAATTGTCTCAATCATTGAATATTGTTGAAAGACCTGCATTATTAGATAATTACATGTAACTTTTTCCATAATCGAATACATCAATAATTGATTCAATTATTGGTTTCTCATTCAAACTTAATGGTGATATTGTTTTTTTATCAATCAAGGATTCAAGATTAGGAATTGATTTAGATTCTCTTTCATTTCAAGCAAACAAATAATCTCATCCTAGATAGTCTTATAAATTTTATTCTCAAAATTTTTATTGGGATTTCCAAACCAACCCCAATGCTGATTAGTCCATAATTCAATTAGATTGAACACTCTTTTTTTGAAATTGTTTTGTTTGCAAATGGACGAAAGATATTCTAATCTTTTTTAAAAGTATTCGATTTGAATGGACTATACAAAAGTGTTATTATTTTTCTTGTCAAAAGTTCAAAGAATAGAGCGATTCAACCTTTGTTTTTGACATATTCTCCATCTTGATGAATGCTGGATAATTGCATCTTGTATTACATTATTCAATTTTATCCATTATTTTTCAAATTGGATCTTTTAAATTGTGACTCAATGTTTTGATTAAATAGATTCTATCTAATATTATTAAATAGATTTTCTCTAATATTATTAAATAGATTCTATCTAATAGAATTCATAATTCCAAATTGAGTTCCAAATAGTATTTATTGACTATATTTTGGGATTCTAAATAGTGTAATTCCAAATAATATTTATTGACTATTTTTTGGAATTTCCAATAGTAGTTTTCCAAATTTAATTTCAAAAAGTGTTCATTGGCCAGTGTTTGGAAATAGTATTCATGAAGTAGTTTTGTCAATTGAAAATAATATCTATTGAATGTTTCAATTAATTTAATATAGAATCTTGTAAAGACTTTTTTTCCATTCCAAATAATACTTCTAGAATGATTTTGGAAAAGCATACTTATCCAATGCAGTTTCAGATTCTAAATCCACATTCAAGATAATTTTATCATATATAATTTCATCAGAGTAACCTTGTCCAAGCTTAGTTATTGATAGAGTAAATTGATCCATTATTTTAAGAAGAAAGTTTTTCAATAAAAAATTATCGTTTAATGTTAATTGTTCTTTATTTTGATCACAGGATGAAGATCTTGAAGATAAATTCTGATTCATAAATTGAATACAATTTAATTGATATATATCTTTTCTAATGTTCCATCCGAGATCAGATAAAATATCATAGTTTATAGAAGGATTCTTAAGAAATGTTTTCACCTTCCATAGATCAACTATTCTATTTTTTTCTAATGCCTTGAAATATTGAAAAGCATCTTGTCGCCTTTTCAACAATTTGAATTTTCCACTAGGTTTCTTAGTATAATTAATACTTATACATGATTCATCTATTGAAAAATCATCAAACAATCCTTTCAAAAATTATGACTCTAAGAAGGAATAAGATTCTCTTGTTCGATTTGATTCTTTTTGTTCAATTTCTTCTTGTTCCATTAGAAATTCCTTTTGGTTTTCTAATATTTCTTTGCATTTATCAATTGTTCAAGTTTATATCTTGTAGTTATTATTTATAGTCTTTGATTTCTTTAACCCTTTCTTTCCTCTCTACAATTACATATTCTTCTAATTTTGAAGAGAAATCCAATTCTTTTGTTTGAACTATTTAATTCTTTTCTAGTTGCTAAATATTTCTTTCTAGTCCCTTAATATCAATCATTGATTTTTTAATAAGTATCGATTTCCAACAATCATCAAGGTTTTCAAGTTCCCAATATTCGTTTTGAATCGAATTAAAAGATGAATCAATCTCTCATTCAATTTTATTCAATTCCTTCTCCGAAGGACTTTCTCAACTTATTATTCCTTGGTTCTCTAAGATTCTATTATTTTTATGATTCATATTTGTGATAGACCTTGATTTAAAATCCAAACATGTTCTTTTGGATTGAGGAAATGTTGTTGGTATCTCCTTTTTTAGATTTTGGTAAAGACATAAATAGATGCAGAATAAGCAACAATTTTTTGTTTCTAGCTCCAAAATTTTGTACAAATTGAAATATCTTCATCAAATTATATGATGATTTGTCTCTTTCAATTAAAGGTCGAGTACTTAAAAAATAAAAAAGTAATGGCAATGCTATTATCATTACAACTTTTCTTGCTTGACCTTTTAAAATAAATATATATGTATATCCCATATAAGTAATGTACTAAGAATTCGAAAGTCAAAAGGCTTAACAACACTTTCTCGACTAGAAAATATTTAACTTCGAAATCTCACCAAATTCTATTTCCTTCTAACATTACCCAGTGAGAGTAATGAAAGGTGGATTGTAACTTTTGGGTAAGACATAAGGGAATGTGTTGGGAACAATGGAAATGGTAGGGGTAACACTAGGGTAGATGGAAATTGTAGATATGGACATAGTAGGATTGGTAATATAAGAGATGAATGAATTAGATACACCATTAAAAAGATACATTACGGATTTAAGATAATACCAAATATACATGCAAAAAAGGCATTCAACTTATGTCTTATGGAAAATACTATTCAATTGATGATGAAATTAAGTTGGAATGCTTCTATCCAAACTTGATTTGTAAGTTAAACATCTTGTTAATCCACATGTACATCATGATAATAATTATATTATTTATCTGAGTTGATTCCAATATGACCAGCATTAGAGACACTCTTTACATTAAAGTGGGTAGTCATATTAGGGTTTAAATATGATCTTCTTATAAGTATAAACATAAGTTAGAAAAATGAAGTTCAAATCTACACTTTTAGATTAAAAAGAAATATCAATTATTTTTCAAATTTGAAAGTAAAACTTGAATGGAATAGCCAAGGGTGGGTATGGCGGGTGAACAACATATTAAAATAAAACACATAGACCCTAATAGAGAGAAATATGTCAATGAAGCATAAGGAAATGAAGAACATATCTAAAAATAGAATGTAATCTCTAAAAAAATATACATGAAAACCTTAATATAATGTAAAACCCTAAAAGGAGGTTTAGTTGTTTAGAATTGGATGGGTTCACCAAAATACAAATGAAAATAAAGAAATGTGCAATAAAATAAGCACAATAAGCCTATGATAACTAAGTGATAAAAAAATAATAAATTGAAAAATAATAGTTACTTAATTAAGAAATCAAATATAATTGAGTGGTTCTTAGCTTAATGACCAAAGAGTGAGTGTCAAATGAAGAAGAATCTAAAATTAGTTGATGTCTAATCTATAACCAATGCCTCTCTATCAATGAAATTCCTTAAAATTTGTGTTGGATATCTACTTTATCAATAAACCAATTTATGTCTATTTAGGAAAAATATTTAGTTGTAGATCTGTCATTTGATTTTGAACTTGTCCCTACACATAGTATTCTACTTTATAACTTTTCCTAATGGATGATAGTTTACTTTAGTCTTTCTAAATATCTAGAAAATTGGTGGTATTAGAAATACCTTTAGGGCTATTAATTCATCATAGAGAGTCAATTTCTTTTGAATCAACCCTAGAAATTCAAACAATGGTAAAAATAACAAGAAAATCCCTCAGTATGCATATTTGTTACTCCTTTTATTAGGCCAAAACTATCACTATTGATTTCTCTAATGGTCTAGGATGGTAGATAAATTATGTGTGCTTGATTTTGGATGATAAGAATGAATGTATTGAATGTCTTTAAATACTAACATATATAGACAGTCAACAAGATAAGTTACCCAAATTTGACTTGAAATTGAAAATGAAAGGGGACAAGTTCATGACTATGGGTCATTCCTACAATCATAGACTCCCAAAGTGGATTAACAATCAAATATAGGTGGTTAACAACTAAATGATGGTAGGTGATTAGGTGAATGTGATAAGTAGACATAAAAAAAAAATGTACAAAAAAATTTATGTAAATGAACAAAATTATATTGAATATAAAAGAAATATATGCATATAGATGGATAAAATATAAAAAACCAAACCCAAGTTTACATATGATCAAATCATTTGTCACTTTATCATTTCCTCAAAATAAATATTAAAGTAAATAAAAAATAACATAAATATATACAATAAACATTAAATATTTTTTAACAAATCTCAATTATTATTCTATAAATTATTTATTACTTTTTAAGAAATGAAATATCTTAGTAACTATTAATCTATTTATTTGCTAAATATTTTATACTTTGTTCTCAAGAATATAAAAAACTTTGATTGATTGATTATATTTTTAATAATAAAAATTGTGAAACTTTACAACAAACTTTCTATTTTTGATTTTCAAATAATAATGCCATGAAAGAAAAAATTTCCCAAAATTTGAATTTATTCTAATATTTTATATGCTCTTTAATGTTTATATTTGCTTTTTCTGGTTATAATGGAAGCGTCTGCAACAAAAAATTACAAATATTTGCTTTTGAACTCCAAGTTTCTAGACAAAGTGGCCATAATAATAGAGAAAGACATCCCTAGCGACAGATCAGTGAGTAGCCGATGGAGACTCTCTTCCACACCTCAAATCGAGGAGCTAAAATCCACTATCACAAATCTGCCCATATTCTCCTGCGGAATCGCGAGCCAAATTACAATCTTTCAGCTCCATGCATTTTCAGTACTGCAAGCCCTCTCCATGAACAGAAAGCTAGGATCCGATGGCTTCCAGGTTCTGGTAGCCTCCTTTTATGTTTTCTCTCAGCTAATCCTCATTGCATGGCTCCCGCTGTATGATAGGCTCATCATTCCAACCACCCGTTGGATGACAAAATTGGGCAATGGAATCACAGTATTCCGAAGAATGGGCATTGGCTATGCCATTTCCTTAGTCTCATTGCTCGTTGCAAGTTTCATCGAAATAAAGAGGCGAAACACTGTGCTAAGGCACGACCAAATACTTTTATGTGTGATTGAAAATACTTTACGGCGTTCGCCAATCATTCAGAGCAGTGCGCAAGAGTGAGTTTGAGTTTGAATTTGAGTTTTCCTATGCGCGGGAACTGGTGACCGCTGACAGTAACCACTCAAACAGCAACGGTTTAGAGGAACATAATTTGAAGTTGGGAATGAAACAGATTAAGCGGGCCCACATGCACCACCTAAGCAATCAAATCTTAGTGTGTGACATTTAAGGTTAGCCTCCTAGGACCTCTTCTTTGTCCTTTCTTCAAGCTTCTTCATATATTCTCATTTTTTCCTTCTACTAAATACATCATTATAAGTAATGTAATTCCTTATGACATCTTCTTGAAAATCCACTTGGTGTGGCACTGCCATTTTGGTAAGAAGATTGTGCCTTATGTTGTTCATATGATTTTTAGGGTCAAAGGATCTTTCTTTTCCAAATTTCAATTCATATCTTTTCTTCAAATAATATTGTAACTCCTCTAGTGTGTCTAAGCCTATAGTCCAATCTTCACACTTAGTTTGGTTTGGCAGGAAAGTGACTTTCTTCTACTTGTGCATTACATCTTTCTCCATCCACATCATTTGCCACATAAATTCAAGAAATGTTAATATGAGGGGCACAAATTTTGGCAGTATGTGTGGAGCAACAGGGCATCCATAAACTCTTATTATTGTAACTTCCAAGAGGAAGAACCAATCTCCAAAATTGTGTGTATGACCCTACTCTGGTCTTAAAACCAAAGGTCTCACTAGTTGAAACATTTTGGTTGACAATCTTGGTATTGCATACCCAAGAACTCAAAGGATTATGTGTACAAAGTCTTCATAGAATACAACAAAGCTTGAATTCTTGCACAGACTGTCCCAAATATAACACCATTTCTAGATAGGTGTGGGATTCCCTTACTCATCTACTGTAGCCAAGTCCATTCTTTTATTCCAATGTGTAATGCCCTAAATTTAACACTTGAAATATAGTTAAGGAAAAAAACACAAATTCCAAATTTCGTTCACTTACGTATGGAAAACTCTCAAACTTTGCTACCAAAGCAAGCACTACAAGAAGGCATGCAACTTTTGACCAATCATAAATAAAAGGTTTAGACCATCATGGTCAATTCGATAGGAGACATGGAATCCACATCTCTGAGGTAGATTAAGATAGTTCAACCAACCCAAAATGAATGTGAAATATTATATAAATCACATGTCAACAATAACACACACACACACACACACACACACACAAACACACACACATATATATATATATATAGTACAATCACAAGAATAAGAGAACAAATCCTAGAGGCCAGACCTAGTACTCGGGGGCTCATCTCAGATGGCCTTGCCTACGTATATAATTCGTAGAGGCATCGTAGTTCGACATTTAAACTTCAACCATCTCCCACATGGTTGGATAAAAAAGGAGTAAAATGACAAGGTTTAAAAAGATGGCTTGACATCCACATCAAACACAAACCACTAACATCTTGCGATGCCCAAAATTTATGCCACAACATAAATACAAATAACAATTTTTATTTTATTTTAAAGAGAAAGATGACACAAGCACTCCTTGATAATTTTACCATGTATTACTAAGATCACACTTACCTCTTTGTGCAAGCCTAAGGTC
This sequence comes from Sequoiadendron giganteum, assembly GCA_007115665.2. Classification (NCBI taxonomy): domain Eukaryota; kingdom Viridiplantae; phylum Streptophyta; class Pinopsida; order Cupressales; family Cupressaceae; genus Sequoiadendron; species Sequoiadendron giganteum. Next base: position 183,706,123 of record CM021105.1, on the reverse strand, counting down.
GAGTGTTGATAACGACATTATTTCTAACCCAAATAGCATCATTAAATAAACCTATGGCGACGATTAACATTAATATTGTCCCCGATATTTCTACTGCTAAACATATATTTATATTAATAATTATCACAGGAACTAAGATTCTAATATCCAATTCAAAACTTATAATGGTTTGTTCATTAGCCATATCATCACTTGACATTGTACTAGTACTACTCTTAATATTTCCACCATCACCATTATCACGTTCATGATTGACACCTTCAAGATTAACAATAAGGTAATTATTGATGTTAACGTTCTACTAAACCCAAAGAGTGAGAAAACATTATTATTTCATTCACTTTTTTTTTCATATCAACTATTTGAATTTGTTTACCCATTTCTATATATATCTATTCTTTAAGCACAATTATTCTATTTATCACAAGGAGTAATTTTAAAATAATAATAATCATCATCTCTTATAATTAGATAAATTAATTCATATGTTTATATATTTACTTTTAAAAGAAACCTAAGGTAAGAAAGAGAATATCTTTTTCTCTTTTATTTAAAAAGAATAGAATAAATTCCTAATTAAATACTTAACTTTACTTCTTTTATTTTATTTTATTTTTTCATACTCCTATTTTAAATTTAACATGACCCTTGATCTAGAAAGTGGGGGATATTCTTTTTCTCTTGAATAAGGAGATTGTTTCCCTTAAACACAATTAGTTATATATTGATTCATCTTCTTGTTCCATAATACTATCTTCCCTCATACAAATAAAATAAAAGAAGAAGAAACGAATAATGAGAAGTCTTCCTCTCTTTAAAAGAATCTCTAATAAAACTAATCCTTACCTCTCTGTTTAGTTTTGGGTTTAATTTATTAGAAGCCCCTTTAAGAATATGGGGATATTCCCCTTCTCCTTCATTGAGGGAAAAATAATAGAACCAAAAATTTCCACGAAGACTTTTAAATGCAAGGATGAATATTCATGAGGGGACGGGTGGATAAATGAAAAGACCACGTGAATATCATTCACCAATCCTTTTTAAAACAAAATACATAAGCGCTAATAGGGAAATTCATGGGTAATGGTAATAAAACAGTGTCAGAGGAAAAGTTGACTACGAACGATTTGACTCAGTTTTGAACTCCATTTTGAACAAGGACAATCTGGGCAGTTGAATAAAACAGAGGTAGAGATAAAAGGCAGGGAAAAACTGAATAATAAACCCTAATCGCTATACAACTCCCAGCGATCAAATGCACGATGGTGGCCAAGGGAAGAGCAGGTCAAAGGATAACAGCAAAGATAATGAGTCCAGTATTTAAACAACTCCATTATTCTTCCTTACAGGTCTAAACGATGGTGACATGAACCAGACTGATCTCAGTGGAAATCATGCTCTAGAATGTGAGCTACAGGAGAAGGCTGTGCTCAGTATGGCCACTGGTCATAGTCACTTCCCCTCACAGTTGGGCATTAGATGAATACATCGATGTTTTATTTTATTTATTTATTTATTTATAATGTAGTAGTGTGCTGGATTAATTGAGAAATAAAACACAACAAAAGTTATCCGACTATGTATAGATTTCTAGAAGCCAATTTTGTGAAAGATAGAACCAACTGGAAATGCGATTATGCAATTCTACAAATGTGCCCAAGGCATTGTAGGCATAATTAGAAATGGTGAAGACAGACGACTTGTAAGGTCATGCATTGCTAACTTTGAAATAAAGCATAAGACAAATAGAAGACAGGAAATCTTGTCATCCAGGCAACAGAGTGTATGTTGTAGCTACTAAAACGTGTGAGCAGTTTATCTAGATTTAGAATATGACAATATAGAGAGAAAGAGATATTGTGCTTATTTTTTATTTTTTATTTTTCTTTAAATCTGTCTTTTATTTCATAACTTCATTGTAGTTTCATTTGAAGTCGCAAAATAATGAATGAATAAGGATACCTTGACTAGCATGTTCGATGAGCTTCCACTATTCTATTGAAAATGTTATCTCCCAGCATTATACCTGGTCTGGCTTCCCTTATGTTTTACTTCTGCCTTGACCTCCCCCCGTGTGCACTGAATAATGTCTCCCCATAATGAAGAGGATAATAGTCTTTAATTCTGCCGCCTCTTCCCATGGCAGGTGTAACGCTATCCCCTTCTCGGTACACCATCCTTCTTTTTGATGGTGTGGCAGAAAGTTATCCTCATCATTACCCCAGATCTGCACAAATTGTGTTCTTCGATAAACTTACCTTTCTAGCCGTCTGAATACCCATTCCCTCAAGAAATAAAACCCCTCACACAATCCATATTCCAGTGAATTAACTCCCTTCGCATGCTCTCACCTAAACCCCTCCTAACATCTGACTAATTTTTGGTAAATATAAACACCTCTTCCATGAAATACATTAATGGAGAAACCTACACAGCTACCCTTATTTAATGCATTTAGTGAACCGTCACCTTACAGCCATGCCTATGTGCAGAGTTATTGTTGCTAGGTGTTAGGTTTGCAACCCATCCTGTTGTCCACTCAATGTCTTGTCAAAGCTTCAATAATTCTTAAGGTTTAAACGCAGACCCTCTCACAAGCACTCAAGTAAGTTTATCTTTCAGTCATGACTTTGTACTCATTGAATATTTCAGGAACACCTCATTTGCACTTGAGTGAAAGTATGCCTATTCAATAAACACTGGTTTCTTGCTAAATGGATTCCAACTTATGTGATCTAAAAATAATATTTAAGGTTCTCAAAGAGCATAAACATACATTATTATTTTTTACATATATTATTTACAAAGCTCAATGAGCACTGATTTGAATATGTTATTTTAGAACATAATAATCTCCCTCTGAAGAAATGATTGATAAGGCTCAACATGTTCCATGCTATGAGATATTGAACAATCTATTTTTATCAATGCTTATAGTAAACATAAACCATACTATTGACATCCAACTAGGCTAAAAAAAAATAGAGACCATACAATACGATATTCACATAAACATAGATCTATATGATCTATCCAAAAATAAAATAAAATAAAATTCTTAAACAATAAAAACCCAAAATCTAAGTGTATAGCACATTATTAACAAGGTTTATAACAAGATCAATCTAAAAGTCTCAAGAATAAAACTTCACATTTTTCATACAAATTTCAGACTAGAAAAGTTTAATATAACATTATTTACATAATTAAATTTAAAGCTTTGTAGTTCTATCTGACACCCTAAAGTTGGGCCTTACATAATGACTCTAAAACTCTTCATCTTTCTTTATTTACTAGATATCTTAATCTTACTATGTTAAGAAGTATTATAAGAATATAATTTGTGGCTTACCTGTGATCACTTCATACTAAAACCTCTTAGGCTCCACTAGTGACTATAGTCATAATACATGATATGAGGAACCTCCAATGAATACTATGAGAGACATTCAAAACTAACATGAGCCAAATTCTTAGAAGGATAAGCTACTACAAGTGGGCCTTAGTGACAAATTGTAGCTTGATAGATCATAGCACTTATCAATGTAGATTTAGTCATAGTATTCACATGAGAATTTATCTAATCTACACGTAGAATAAAATGTCTACAAGTACAGTGGCACTCAAACACAACTGGATCCTGCATCATCCCATTTCATGCACTCTTAATCCACATAGCTGAGTATCATAGGTTCATATTAAAAGGGGTTGTAACCCTAATATAAAGGGAGAGGCCTTACACAATGGTCCCTATTTTGGTACAATATCAAATGACACAATAGGGAATATTGTTTGAATGTAATCGGTGATCTATCCTCTATAACTTGGGAAAATTCATCATCTAACAACTTCTCAAGGTATGAAGAAAATTCATATTCAATATTAGTTTCAGGGTTTTGAATTCTCATGGCCATCATCATTAGGCCTATTGGCATTTTATCTTGAGCATCTATCCCCAACACTTGGCAAACATCTAAATATGTATTCACAAAGTAATACTGAAAATCTATCACATTAAATGGTTCAATAGTGGTAGTAGAGATGGTGAATGTGTTGTTACCAATGCCTCTTTTCATATATAGGGGTACCTCATCACTTCTATAAGTCTTTTTTAACCTAGCATAATCCTCCTCACTTTTCTGCAGGGTTATCTTGGTCAGAGCCTACTTGTTTAAGCCAAAACACTTAATGATGGGTTTTCTGGTTACTTCTACCAATACTATGTCATTTGGAAACCTTACTATTTTGGTAGTTGAGTGATAGTGTTTGACTAGCAGTTTGATAAATTCTACATCAACAAACACATTTGGGACAATCAACCTTGCGATATCCAACATCCAAGCGTTTGACACTAGAATCTTCTCATTTCTCTTACTGTAAAAATACCAAAATAGGCCCCATCTAGATTTGGAAATGAGGGCATCCCTAAAAATTTGTGCGGTGTCCACAAGAAACTTCTTATTACCCTCTTTAGTAGACCCTAGAAGTATATCTAATATGGATTGATGGAGTGGTCTCTTCTTTAATTTAGGTTCTTCATCTTTAATTTTAGGTCGACTTTCTTTTACTTCTGATTGTTTTGTTTTAGGATGGAGTGCTTTCTTCTTTACTTTAGGTTCTTCATATTTAATTTTAGGCTGACATTCCTTTACTTCTGATCATTTTCTTTTAGGAGGCATGTTTCAATTTTCTCTACTATGTCTTCAGATGACAAAACATTGAAAGATCTTTTATATTAATAGAGCTCTTTCAGAGAGTTTTCATGCACTTACTCAAGTATTTCACACTTTCATGAATTCTTCTTCTCATATCCTTAGCTCCTTCCACATTAGTGCACTTCAATTGAATGTGATATTGGGAAAAATCACTTATCTTTGGATGGTGTGGTATTTAGTCATACTAGTTTTGGCAACTCTTAATAATTTAATGACATTTTATTTTGGCAGCTGATGTAATTTTCTGTATTTATTATTGTAAAGTGTAATGATGCCATGATTACCATACTACCACCATCTCTTATGATACCCATTGTGGTATGGTAGTGTTTTTCCCTCCCCTTCCACTATTTACCGCACTATTGCCTTGCTCAAGGCTTCTTGCCATGAGGTTATGGTGTATACCGCTCTACCACATATGTTGCTCACCTTCCCGATATTATAGTGGTGTATTCTTTTGATCATTACTTGAAGAGTTTCGATGAGATAATCTTATTTTTCTTACCGATATCTCAATGTCTCATCAACATTAGATCTTATGTTCCTCTGATGTTGGTTTCTGGTGTCGATGAGACAAGTTAATATCTCTTGTCGATATGCCACTATCTCATCAATATTTTCCTTCGACGATATTTCTTTATATATCGATGCAACTCTGCCATGTTGGGGAGACTTGTGATTATCATTGTAGTATAGTGGTGTTTTGCCCTTCCCTTCTACTATTTACCGCACTACTGCCTTGCTCAAGGCTTCTTGCTACAGGGTTGTGGTGTATACTTCTCTACCGCATATGTTGCTCACCTTCCTGGCAATATAGCGGTGTATGCTTTTGAACATTACTTGAAGAGTTTTGATGAGACAATCTTATCTATCTTATTGATATCTCAATGTCTCATCGACATTACTTCGTTATATCCAAGAGTTGTGTTTCATTGAGCACTTGTAGATATACCTTGTCGATGTGACATAAGTGATTATCTCCTCGATATGCTTGTATCTTGTTGAAATTTCATTATTTTACATCATGGATGAGACATATAAATAAGTCTCTTTGACATGGGGGTGTCTAATCCAACATGAAACCTGAAGCTAAACCTGAAGCTAAACTCAAAGCTAAAGTTAGAGCTAAACACAATGCTAAACTCAGAGCTAAAGGTAGCGCTCAAGGCAACGCTACACTTGAAGCTAGCATTAGTGCTAAATACGACGTTACTTTAGGTGCTAATTAGCACTGACTTTTACTGATCGATGCAATAAATGTGAAAAATTGTGCCATCTTGATAAATAACATCAACATTTTCAAAAAAATATCAAAAAATACATTAAAACAGTGGGTGGAAGCAAAAAATGGAGCAAATCATAAGGATTTGTTGTAGTGCAAAGAATACCATATCCATAATGGGACAACCATTAAAATAACATAAGGAGCACGAACACAAGGTACATGGAGAGACAACATAGTCTAAGCAAGGGGTTAGTCTTCATAGTTTATCATATGTAATAAGGGAGGAGAGCCATCATATGCATAGTAGAAGCACAACCAAATGGTTTCCATTAAAATAGTATAACAAAAAGGTCATGATATATTTAATGAACAACTACTTGTTACTCATGACAATGGGTTTTGATATGAAGCATGCTAGTCCTTTTTGACAATCTGTGTATAAACCTAGAGATGTGGTCACCCAGTCAAAAGGGGTTTAAAATGCATAGGACAATATTCATGTTGAAAAGGAGATTCTTTTAACACTGCACATACATCCCATACCTATCCAAGAATCATCAAGATGAAATGCTTCATGAAAAATGTTATTTATAGTACTTCAGTAAGAAGGAAGTTTGCATGAGAAAAAAAACTAAGAGTGATAGACATTGAAGGTACATGATAGTGAAGAAATGATCTGATGGTAGTTTATTAAAGTCATGGCCAAGTTAGAGCTACAAAAGTTATATCTAGAGGCTCACATTTTTCATAAAGGCAATACTCTGTTTTGGAAAGAAGTTAGCATCAACTCCAAGGGGATTGAGGCTTAATCATTTTTTTATCATTAAGGGCCAATTATTAACATTTATGAGGAAGAAAAATGAGATCATCGGCATTATGCATACAAGAATGAAAAGATGTTGATCTACAAGAAGACAACTTCATTGCAAATTATAATACGGTAAGGAAAAAAGAAATAGAAGAGGTAAACAAAACCCTTGATGCCTGAAATAAAAGGAGGAGCCATGATTTGCAAAAGTAAAAAACCCCAAATATGCTAATAGATGAAACCTAGTTACAAAGGAATGATTACGTTCACAGAAAAATGCATTGAGAAGATGACCACAATAGAAAAAAAGGCCCATTTTTATCATTAAGGGTTGGGCATAAGAAAATGTATAGGAGAAAATCAAAGCATTTCATCATTGTTTGTGCAAAAGCAAGTAGAGATATTCATTTCATTTGAGTTAGGGAAAAGATATAAATATATTATGAAAATCAGAGCCTTACCACTCAACCTCAAAACGAATCCAGTATGGAGATCCCATAGTCGAGTTCCAGAAAGCTCAAGCATCAAACCCTAGCATGGTGGTGCCCAAACCAGCAGAGTAAAAATTACTAAGTGTCAAATGAAAGGGAAATGAAAGGAGGCTATGGGTGTTTTGTTCTAGGGTTTCTTTTTGCCCTAATTTTTTGCCGATCCTTTCATAAGTGTTTTCTCACATTATTTTAAACTTTTTATGCCTTGTTAATACCCTTGTGGTGTTATGTGGCCCTTTTGCATATTTTGCAAGCCTAGGTCTTATGTGCCTTAGTTGTTTTTTCTAATTTTTGAAGAAAATCAAATACCCAAGTGCGGATATTTTATACTTTACAAAATATAGTCAAAACCATATATACCTTGCATTTTTTGCAAAGTCATGAATCAAAGTCAAGTAATAAGTCATGATTTAATTCTTCCTCCCTCTTTCTATTTTGCAAAATTGAAGCTGCAGACAAATGTAAGGCACTGCTAAAGTAATGTTTTATAAATTGCTTTAATAGATGTCAAGTAAATGTAGAAAATAAAAGAAAGTACAAAACACCTATTAAGGAATTTTCAATTCACTTGCCTATTTCTGTTGGAGTCCCCATTTTGCAAAATAGAAGGAAGCAGTCAATTGAAGTTTCTATTTTGGCTTTCTAGTCAAATCTGAGCAATTTTGGAGTCCTTTTGGGTAGATCCACTTGGGAGGGAAATTTTCCACCTATTTTCACTCATTTTGGATTAGTTCTATGCCCTGTTTTCATGGTTTTTTCCTTCTACTCGTGAGAGGCACTTTGGTTACTATTTTGGATTGCAGTTAACTGCAAATTTTGCTCCTTGAATCTTAGAAAGTTTTTGGCTATTATTGAGAGGAAAACGTAGTTTTTCTGAGTTATTTCTTCTTCCTCCCTTGAACTTTGTAGAGAGGTTGTAAACCTTTTGTAATTCATATTTTCATGATATGATATAAAATATTCTTTCAGATCAATAAAAGCAACAGTGCATTCCTTTTTTCATGATTTTTTGTCTCATTTTGCAGTGGATGATTTGATGTTTGATTGCGATTCTAAGTGTTGAATCCTTTTTCATGTCTCATTATTGCAAATATGTGTGGAGAAGTTTCATGTAATGCAGGTTGTATGTTGTGTTTAATTTCAAACCTTCATACAAATCACTTTTGTATTGGATGTTTCACATGAAATTGTGAGAGTAAATGTTTTGAGAGTTGATTGTGAGTTGAGTTAGTGAATAGATCCATAAATTTTTGGTGCATCATCTCTTTAGTCTTAGGATTTTATTTCAAGTATCCTTCTATCCCTTTTCTTAGAAAAGTTGGTAGTTTTAGATGATCTACTAGGGAAACCAACCCTCTCTAGAGATTAATTTTTGTTATAAGCCATCCATAGCTTGAGAATGTTTCCATGTTACACAAGATAGTTGAGTCTAACTCACTAGGGTGCAATCCTCATTGATTAAAAAACTATTATCATTTCCCTCTTGTTATAGACGAGTTATCATTCGAATTCTCCTTAACAATGTCATGACCCCTATATCTATTGTTCGTATTTTTTTAATGTTAAATTAAATTAATTGATGATGAAATAAAAGTACAAAGAAATAAAAAGAATTCATTATAATTTAAGATTTTATCTTTCAAATAAATGATAATGTGATGTAATTTAAAATAATTATTTTATAATTGCTATTAAAAGTTACCTCTTTGTTAACTATATTGAATAAATATTTAAATCATAAATAAAAGATATTCCAGTATTTACTCAAAATAGATATTCAATTTCTTTTTTTTCCATTAAAATGGTATAATATTAATAACTAAGGTTAAGCACTTTGTTTGCAATTAAAAATAAGATTTCGTTATTTACTAAGAATAAATATTGTGATGATAACGGAAACACAACCGTTCAGTAATTTTCTTGTTTTTGGAATGGCTTCCATTAGATGTTTTAACTTTCAGCAGAATAGAAATAAGGAAATAAGAGGAGTACAGGGAAAGAAAGAAGGGAAGATTATTTAGAAAACAAATTGCAAGGAAAGCAACAGGATAAGAAGTAAAAGAAGGGCATTTTCAGCGGGAGGCAAACTATCCAGGTATTTAAAATCTCTATTATTGCTTTTTTTTTAAATTCTATAATTTGAGAAAATAATTTCTATGTTGTTCAAGAATTTAATTTTTTTGAAAACCATTGTGCAAAAACATCTGCACATGAAGTGTGTGATGTGTAAAATTCATTAGTGAAACCTATACAATTTTTCTAAATTCTTTATATATTTGTATTTAGATTTTGCAACTCCTCTGTATTAAATCTTTTATGTCCAAATTCAGAATTCTTTTCTGTGTAGGAAATTTTGACTCAGTTAATGTAGAAATTGTGTGCATCTAAATATATAAATATATATGATATATCTCTGTATATTTATCTACAACATAATTTTTACATATTTAAATGAATGTGTTAGTAGATGTATCTGTTTGTATATAGTATTACACCCACAACATGTTATTCTATTTTTTCCTTCTTTTAAAATGATAACCATGCTGAAACTATATTTTATCTTGGATTGATAATTTCTAGATATGTACACAGATAAATATATATAAGTTTATCTAAAACTAGATATAAATATCTATTTAATTTTATTGGAGAATAAATAAACTATCAAACCAAAAAAGAGTAGATTTGAATCTGGCAGGGAAATACCAAAAGTCTCGTGTTAGGCTGATAATTTTTTTGTGTAAGCAATGATTTCGTTCTAAACTAGGAATAAGCTACTTTTAATTATAGATAAATATTTATATATATATGGATATATTATTAAATGTTTGTATACTAAAATAATATAAGTGTAAAAATTTAATTATTGAAAAAGCATATAATGTTGATAGAGAGGATTTTTTATTAAATATTTGTATACTAAAATAATATAAGTGCAAAAATATAATTGCTGAAAATGCATATAATGCTGATAGAGAGGATTTTTTTATTAAATGTTTGTATACTAAAATAATATAAGAGAAAAATATAATTGCTGAAAATGCATATAATGTTGATAGAGAGGTTTCTTTATTAAATGTTTGTAGACTAAAATAATATAAGTGCAAAATATAATTGTTGAAAATGCATATAATGCTGATAGAGAGAATTCTTTATTTCAAATTTATTTAATCATGTTATCTAGAATGATTTATTTTTGAATTACACTATTGAGAACTTATGAATAAAAAAATAACTAACTATATAAAGAGATACACGAGTGTACAATTACCAACATTAATTCCATTTGACAATTGCTTATTTTCTTGTAATGAATATTTTGTAATTGAAAATTGTTTGTTTTACTATGATTGCAAATATTTCATTGTTAATTTAGTAATTGAAGTTACTCTCAATTTTCTTGTAATAAATACTTTTCTGAATTATTCCTACAAGTACATTTTTACTGAATGATAATTTTATTCCCTTTAAATGTGACTGCTTTTTCTACCGAAAGTATTTTACCTTCATAATGTAAGTAAGGCTATGAATAAGATTGTGGTAAAACTATGAATAATGTGATGTTCTATTGGTGAAAAGGTAAACTTTGGAAAGTTACAAATTCATGTTAAGACATACGCATTTTACAGTACATTCCTTGAATGATAATTAAGGAATCATATTTATTTATTGTAAATGCTCATTTAATGGTGCTATCTATTATGTGTGTTGAAGTTACTTTCATTAGAGTCTTGGTAAATCCATAATGTATCATCATCTATAGAGTATCTTGGAAAATGTGTACTATCATGAGCTAGTTATATGGAGAGGAATTATAAATTATGAGTATCATTTAGCTCAAGATCTTTTAACTCTTTAAGAGTTGATTTATTATAGAGAAATTGGGAAATACATGAGATTGTGTAAACCGTATGTAACACAGTTGGGTTATTATTTGACATGCTTATATCCTAAGGATGCCAGTTCCAGATAAATGTTATGTAAAGGAACAAAGTAAAACTTTGTAGCTAATGATTTTACTTGTCAGACATGTATTGAAGTTATAAATGGTCTATGGGACTATATGATCATTGCCAAAGAGGCATCTTAAGATGATTGGGAATTTGTAGCCAGTAAGGCACTACTAGAAGCATTTTATTAAGCCAGTAAGGCACTTTTACGAGTGGTTTTTCATCCCCACGAGGGTTTTCCACTCATGAAATATTTTTCTTATGGTTTCTTTGTGGATGCATTTATGATCTTGCTTTTACCTTAAATTTTTCTTTACAATGTTTGAATTTACACGTATTGATGAGATGATCATTCATGTGTAAGCCAGTATGGCTAAATCTAATAATGGCATAACCTTGTTTTAATAATCTCTTATTCTTTGATGTATGTGGTCCCATATGAATATTCTATTAAATTAATTTGGAAATTAAGGTTTATAAATAGTAAGTGAGTTTTTATGAACGTTACAAACAACCATCCTTAATCAATGGCTATCGATTTGCATAGTCATTAAGTGGTTGTCATTGAAAATTAGTCTTGTGGTTGTCATCAAAGAAGTTACTATTAATTGATGATTCTACTTTATCATTCTTATTTCTTGAATTATTTTGGTTACCCATGTATCATTTGTATTGAAGTCCAAAGAACACTTTGCTATTTTGGTATCAATTATTGCCCACATTTTAATGTGAATCTAACATAAACATCACCATTTTTTTGGTTTAAACAAGGGTTTGCAACTTAATGTGCTTTCAAAAAACCACCATTGCATGACATACTTACTAAGATCTAACATTATTTGACAATATTATATTGATTGATGAACAAAACACAATTTAATTAGTTACTAGTACTAGTTGATCGACTCCCCTAGTTGAGTTTTATTTGATAATCAATTTTTCAATTATATTCTTTCAATACTTGGAAGATGCAACAATATTATTGTAATGCCTAAAAATTTACCTTCAAAACATAGCCAAGGATACAACACAAATTTAAAATTCTTCTCACATACACTTGACTAACTCACAAAAGTTTATTTCTAATACACACTTTATGAAAGAAAAACAACTGACCTCTACATTATAATTTTTAGTTAAGTAAACAAGTTTTATGGTAATTATGGTAGGAACTCAAAGAGAGACATGAAGTCACAATGCCTAGATAGATTACTTAGTCTTACTAACACATTTAAAATCTAAAGACACATTTTGGTCACATGCTATAAAAATAAAATATAACAATAATAACACTAAGGTATTAATTATAGTACATGACTTAAGGGATAGACCTTTGCCTTGCGCGCATATTTCTTGGTTGCCTTCCCTACATAACATGTAAAGGAATTTTAGTTAGAAAACTTAGAATTTAACCAACACTTTATTGGTTAGTTGTAATGTATAACGTCTAGGCTTGATTCTCAAGATAATTTGTTGACAACACTTTGATCATGCCCTAAAGCTCCTAACTCACACTAAATAAGGGAAAATCTTAAACCTAGATTTCCCATTTAGAAAAATACCAAAATGAATAAATAAATGAAGCTTCAAAATTATTATATGGTTGGGGAAGTAAGAACAATAAATCCCTTCAAAGAATTTAGAGTTAATAATGATAAGATTGCATATTCTACTATATTTTCTTGGAAAGGTCTTTCAATAACGATTTGATATCTTTTGTCCTATTTAATAGATATATTTAACAAGTCTATAATAACATAAGGTATATTTGTTAGGTATTACAGTTGAAAATGCTCATGTAGATATGTACAAATGATAGAATATTAGACAAGACATGTGAATTGATTAATGGAATACCAAAATAAATTATGGTCATATGGATTGCAATGATCACATGATATGTATAGTATGGATTTATTAATGGGGATTTAGAAACTTTGGAGAAAATGTAATTGGTAGGCATAAAGCCAAGTTATACAAAATACGTTAGCATTTTTCATGCATGTGCCAAGTGGGTGCTTTGAAAAAAAATATATAGACTTGTATTAGTGCATAAAGAAAACTAGATGAATTTATCAGTCAATATAATTGAATACTTCTACTAGTAGAGGAAACTTGTAACATAGATAGTTATTTACTCTCATTATTACAAATAGTTGTGTCATATGATGGCGAAATGAAACTTTATTGTAGAAAACCGACAATTGGAAACATCATGAAATAAGTTAGATTGTTTATACTATTTTTAGTGTAACATATTTATTAACCTATACATAAAAAAATTCCTATAATCTTCATGGAAATGCAAGGTTAGTGGATAGATGAATTTTCTTAAACAATATAAATATAATTCTCCCTAGAAGTTACATGGGTATAATGTATCAAAATATTTGGGAACCTCTTGATTAATAACTATTTTGAAACTTATATGTGCCACATTTAATGAAAGTATAATTGTGAGCTAACTTAATCAATATCTAATACAAAATATTGAATGAAATGTAAAATACTATAGAGTTTATTTAAATTATACTAATAAATAATTTTTTTATTAAAGTACCATGTAATTAATGATCAAAATAACTATTCATTAAGAGGTAATAAGTTAAATCATTCTTCACTAATGTAGGATGATGTGCAAAATTTAAAGCATAGAAGGACATAATGTTCAGTTGAGAATTTTCTTTTAAGAGTCATAGTATCATGGAAAGCAATGGTTGGAGGATTTTGGAAGAACATGTATATTAAATATTTAAGCTACTATAATACAATTTAACTATTGTATAAATCAATTTTATTGATGGTTGTTACCTTTTTATATATATTCCCTTGACATGCGGTTATTTCTATGATAGTTACATAAATAATTCATTTGATTATTATCATGTTGTTGATGTAAATGAAATGATTGCAAAAGTATTTCACAATCGATAATTAGCAAAGGTCATACTACATACCATTAATTGGCCTATTACACATCAAAATTTAAGTGATTAAAATTCTAATCCCCAAATTTACACATTAATAGTCAGGACTATAGACAATATGGTCGTTTGTGCATATATTCACATCTATTGATTGTAATGAAAAGGGGCAGAATTTAAATGTCATTAACTATCATGATACTAAACCAAAATTTAAAACTTAATATGATCTAGAAAGGGGAAACAATAAAGGACATAACCTATAAATATTTTTTCATAAACCTCAACCAATGAAGAACAATTTTATCTACAAGCTGACTCACTCAATTCCTATAAACATGTTGATCACATCAAAATAGGACAACATTAAAATACACATACCTTTCACATTGTTCCAAAAATTTCAAAATGCTAATATATTCTAGAAAAGGGGGAGAGTGAAAAATAAAACCCCCAAAAATATTTATAAGGTTCCTAAGAATGTACAATCAATAGTGAGGTATTAACAGTTCTACAAACATTGACACTAACAACCAAACCCACAACAATATTTCAACTTGTGGCTACGAAAAGGCTGAATCCAATCTCTCTTCTCCATATTAAATACTAAAAATAAATATAAGAAATCAACAAATATTTTCCTTCACAAAAATCTCTATCATCCTAAATGACTACTAAAATTTTCTTTAATTGCAGAACTAAATTATTCCTTACCATAAACATGCATTAAGAAGTAACAAATCTTATCAACTATTTTGTCAATAGTTCATGACCTCAATATAGCATTGAGGATCTTGGTTTAAGGGTACAAATATGTTCATTTAAGGGAATTCCCTAATGTTACATTCATTAATGAAACTTGAAGTTATTGTACTAATTTATAATGGATACACAATTGAGTAGAATACAAAACTAGTTTAGAAACCTCATAGATTTCAAATTTAATTTTTTATCTAAGAATGAAATTCCCAGCTTATATAGTTATGCTTAGACAAAACCCCCAAATTTGGTAAAATTTACAAGATAATGAATGTAATTTGGGATTAAATATTTATAGAACTAGTTTTCTAGTCTTGTACATCAAGTTCTAGGTGTGCAAATCAAACCGAATTTTGTATCTAGACAATCAACATGATTCAATAGTAATGTGTAAGGCCTGCTATTTTGATACACCTGATGGCACCTTAAAATTTTGCAAATTTGAAATGCCTGTGTGGAAAAATTTGCTTTTGCACACTCAGAAGTGCACCTGCAAAATATATCTAAGTGACCTACTTTGGAGGGTCACAGTTTGAAGCTAGTTGATTTTCATGTCAAACAGATTATTTCTCTCCATTCTCTCCACATTCATGTACTCCCTAGTCTGATTTCAAAGCCTCATGATCAGATTTTCTATTTTTACTAGGACAAAAGCAAATGCAGTTTACTCTATTTTCACGTATGCATTTTCAGAACTTTTCAAGGTGGTCAAGTTTGACCCTCAATATCTTTTGATGAATGATGATTCAAGGGAACCCCTCTTGCACACACACAGTGTGTCCAAATGACTTAGTGTGCCTGGTGGTAGTTCCCCAGGAGATGATTTGTTATTTTTTCAAAATGACAACTTGGTGAGTTTCAATAGGTTTTAAACAATAACAGTTGCAGAAAAGTCAGAGTAGTCCACTTTGTCAATTAATATCTTGTGCCTCCTAATCTATTTTTCTGATCTATTTGTTGCAATCTATTCTTGGGTCAAGTATCTACTTTCTTGCTTAGTGTTAGGGTCTCAGGATAAGTTTTGATGGGTTATTTAATCATTTTCTAATTGCAACCTGGTCAAAAATGGTGTTCCAGAAAGTGTCAAATTTTGAAAATCTAAGAATAACCCATTTCTTGGCTTGGATTGAAACATCTCCAAATCCATTCTTGTCAAAATCAAAGATCATCTAATGCATTATTTTAATGCATATCAATCATGGCAAAGGTGTTTTGAGGGTCAGTTTACAAAGGAGGTACCTGAAATATTTTGATAATGCAGGTTTTGATGAAATGGGTTTTTTCCAAATAAATTATCGAGTCCATGTGCAAATTTTCATGGCTTCAAGTGTCTTGGTTTTCCTGCAATAAATTTTCCCTATTTGAGTCGCAACCATAATTGAAAAATCAACATATTTCTAATATTGCAAAACTTAATGTTTGAAATATTTTACATATTTTAAATATTATTAAAGTAAGTTGGCACGTTAATTGAGGAACTTTTAGGGAAAATCAAATATTTTCCAAGTATTATAAAGTTAAACTTTATAAACTTCATTTCCCAAGCACGATAGTGTTTGCTCGCCAACCCTGGAAGCTTTTGCTCTGTCAACAATAAACTCATGAGAAAGTGGGGATTGGTGGGAAAACAAGAGGCATTAAAATATTCACAGAGAGGAGGGAAATTTTAATATTGTAAAGTTTGTTTTAAAACTTTGGTAGAAGGCTCTCCGCGATAGCCCGTGAATGTTTTTATTGCCATAGAAAATGCAAGTGGGGAAACGAGAGAAGCTTGCTGCAACTCATGGGAAGCCTATGGGTGGAGATATGGTGTGTAACATCAGATTATTCAGAATTGCAAAGTGTTTCATCATTGCAATTAGGAGAATTTTATTTGTGGATGGAGCTATAGGTAATGCAATCATGTTGTTTGCATTTGAGGTAATTTTTTAGAGTTTTTGGAGGCTCTATATGAATGTTTCTTCATTCAAAAACTTTCCCAATATATTTCTCATGTCCAACAGGAAATTTGGACAAATTTATATGCATTTTCTAGCTGCCTGGAGCCATCAAAACATCCTTGCATAAAAAAAAACAACCCAACAATGAATGATTTGGGAAAAAATGAATAGAAAGCTTCATAAGCATGGCTTCGATGGAGATGAATACAAAGTTTCATGTTGCCTAATGTAAATAATTGCTTGATGTCCATGTTCATGGAGAATGCATTCTGAAATGAGTTTTCCCGACCATCTTGTGTCTTTGAATGTTGATGGTAGCAGTTTGAAGCGGGGAGGCATGGATTGGCCATGGTGGGCCCAAGAAGAAAATTTAAAGTTTTAAAATGTTTGCCAAATGTTATTTTAATCTTGAGCATAGAGGAAATATTTTATTAAAATATTACATGTTGCAGTTGGAGAATTTTAGTATTTATAACAAAAAATCAATTTTGGTCAAACATATGATCTAGTAAGATTCATTCTAGATAAGTTAAATATGCCTACAACTTTTCGAACTAAAATTGTTGGCTAAATACATATGTAGCACCACTTTGAGGCCAATTTACTAAAAAAATGAAATAGTTTAAAAAATTAATGTTTCAACAACTCCTACTCATATAAATAACATAATTTTAAAAATATAAAAATACCTTTTTGTAGATCCATAAGTGTAGTTTTCAAATATACATTTATTTTGATAGTTCAATTATTATTTTTATTTTTTACTAAAAGTAGGTTATGAGCACAAAAATATTAGGTTAATTACCATGCCAAGAAAAATACTAAAACTTATTAAAAAAAATAAAAATATATGATGCCCTAGATAAAAGAATCTAGATTAAGATAGTATAATTTATATTTTATTTTAGATAAATATTCAATATAAAGTTGACGTCGATTGGAAACAATCGTGTTTTAATACATGCACATTTAAATATTTATTTAAAAATATATATTTATTAAAATTGCAAAACAAAATATGTGTGCCCTAAAGTTTCAAATTATAAATATACACAAAAAAAGTGAAGGAAAAAAGGAAAATTTACCATATAAAGCTTGATGTCGAGTGGAACATCATTTTTCAACATTTTATCAGTAACTAAATTATAGTGTTAATTTATTAAAAACTATATTCAAATATTTTTTTAATTTTGTCAAAAAAATACAAACATAAAATATACTGAAAAAAAAACATTTTATTAGTTTATATCGTTTCAAAATTCAAACCATATATGCCACTTTCTAGTGATTCAAGTTTAAATATTAGATCAATGTTGGCCATTTCCTTTATAAAAGTGTGACACAACTTTGTACTTTTATCCAGGGCAAATATTTTATTGAAATATTTCCATTGACTGGGTAAAACGAAGGTAAGAAAATTTATGTTGGGCATTAAAAGTTTAATGATGTGCAAAATAAAAGTGAAAGAGGCACAATAATTAATTTTGTAAAGTGTATTTTATTCACTATGTAAAATATTTTTGCTAGAGAAGAGTTTTTTACAAAGAGCACAATTTTCATGTAGTAGGTGAAAAATGAACAAAGAGGTAAAATATTTTTGCAAGACAAAGGTATTTTTCAACAAGAGAATAAAGAGGAATGATGATTTTTTGGTTGGAGAATATTTTTTTGTTGAAGAGTAGCAGGTGTATGAAGCATGAATCAAAATACAGATTAGGGATTCTCTTCAGGTAGTGGGCAGTTATCCATCAATGATCATGAGTTTGCCAAGCGTCTTCTTCTGATGAGCATTTAGGATTTTCTTTCTTCTTAAGTGGAATTTTTTTGATTCATTGTAAGGAGTTAGCTATTCTAGAATTGTTCATAGCGAACATTGTAATATAGAACATTTCAGAGTTAAGTCTTAGGTTTTGAGTTTGTCAATATGTATGTAATTTCGATAGCAATATTGGCATAATAATACTAAATGGTGGAGATTCTAAACCATTTTCTCTCATATGTACTGGTTTGATAAACTATGAATAACATAATCAAGAGTTATTTTATTTGTCTCCATTGAATTCTAGTGGATGTTTAGTTTTATTCTTGCTTATTGATTCAAGTAATTGAAGTAAATGCTTGAGTGAGGCTATTGGTTTATGTTAAACTGAGTGCTAGGATTTTGATAAGAAGTTATGGTTGAGATGTTATGTTGAAATACTATAATGCATTATCTTCAAAGCTTAGATGATGTTGTGTATTAAATTGTTATCAGGTTGCATAGGTATTGAATTTGACTCCATTCCAATGGATGAAGCATTGATCTAAGTGTGTTATTCTTATTTCATTTTGTTGATTGATTCAATAGCAAATCACAAATTTAAATAAAATTACCTATCAATCTCAGCTTGTTTGTGTGTTGAGCTCATTTTATTACATCTCTCATGTTTGAGATAGACACTTCCATAAAGGTCAGCCAAACCTTTAGGGTATTGTTCCTTTCAAACAATTGGAGGAGAAACATCTTTTTACAGTGTAGTTGATATTTAGGCACATAGGTATCTATAAATATGTTGTTGGGATTACCCTCCCTGGCTTAACAGAGCTAGAAGTGTAGAAGATTTCAGTTTCTTCGACTAAATATTGTTCGATGGACAAATCAAATCTTTGAGTTTGAATATGAGAGATTGGCTACTCTTTAGGACTCATTGCATCTGTTGATTTGGGAACCAACAACACCCTTTTGGAGATATTTTGGTTTGAGCACTTTCAATACTATATATGTATTAGACTATTTTGATCAATCATAAACATTGGATATTATGCTTGTTCTTGTTTTTGATGTTTATTGTGGTTATACGTATTTTATTCTTTGCTTACTTGCTATACTCATGTTGATCCATTTATCATGATAGAAATGGGTAGCTCTTTGTTAGATAGAATTGATACGATTTTGAATCTAATCTAGGTGAAGGTGAGATTTTTTATAACAACACCATAAGTACAAGCAATAATTGATAAGATACATTAATTGGTAGAGAAAGGATAATTGTGGTTATTGAATCTATTTATTTTAGGATTTGATTGTGATTATCTTATGTAGATGAAATTATTGATTTAATTATTGATTATCTTGTATTGAATATTTTGACATGTGGAATTGAGTGTGCAAGTACATGCCCATGTCCAATGGGATTGGAGGTAAAGAAGGGTACCCTATTGTGATAGCCAAGTAAAACTGACTATGGTCCATTTAGAAGGAGCATAGTCTTATTATGTTGTATTTTATTTTTTAATTAAAAGATTTAATTTTTAATTTTTAATATTTTGATTTATTTTTTAAAAGATAATTGAGCTTTTTATGGGAGTTTCAAGACGTTTTGATTTAATTTTTTTTTTTGAAATTTAAATTCTTTTAGTGGGTTGAAATAGTTGAAAAGGTCTTTAAATTGGGTCAATTGACCATTATTTAACCCCTGGCATGTTTACCTATGGGTTAGGGGTCAAATCAAGCCCATATCATTGACATTTGAAAAGTTGGGATCCTTCTTAATTACACATTAAGAAGAGTGATGGATTTGGGAAAAGGTTGGAGTGTTTGCTTCAAAAATCTCATTTATGAGATACGAGAGCTATTGTTGAGTGTGGAAAAGTCTTTTGATCTTCACTTCCAAAGGAGTTTTCACACATGTGTGAGAACTTGCGGGGAGTTTGTCCATAAGATTGAATAATAAAGTGACATGTTCCACTCTCTACTTCAAAGGAATTCAAAGCTTGAATCCTATTTAAATCCTTTGGAAAGCCAAAGGAAGGGTTCTTTTCTTTGGCTTGGTTTTGCTTCTTTTTGGAGTTGGTTGGGAAAAAGAGGGATTGGAGTTGATTTTCAAGTTTTTCTCCATTTGGGTTTAGATTTAAGATAGGATTCATTTTACTTATGAGTATAATTGCTTCTCTTTTGTATGGAAGTTTAAAAGGTTGTTATGTTAAATTATTTGTATGTTTTATGTGTTCTTGATTTTATGTGTGAATTGGGTTGGGGTTGTATAAGGAGAGTCTCATGCAATTTGGGAAGCGCATCCTTTGTAGGAGATATAAATGAGTAGGAACCTTCATGGGGAAAACATGTTCCTTCTTTGATAAGGAGAGATAAAAATGGTATGAGTACCCAAGTTAATATGGTTGTATGGGTGTATGGAGTTTGATGATATGGAAGATCTTTTTGGAAATATGTCTAATATTGTCATTGATGTCACCATGTTGGTCTGGTACCCTATACTGGTGTGAAAAACTAATTTATCCCATCTAATACTTGCTCCAGTAATTCTAGTATTTTTTTGGTTCACATATCCTCTCTAGTAATCGATGTAATCTAAGGTTTTGTGAAAAAGCTTATAATGGTTGGAAGCGTGTATGTATGCATTTTCAGATGTTCATATGTTTTGGGTGATGCCCTCACATTGGTTTTTATGGTCAAATTTTGGTATTAGGTTGATCTTGGCTAACCTAATATTTAGTCTAATGGTTTGTGAATTATATGTGAGATCTGGCATTGGTCCTAGCCGACATGATGATGCTTGACACAATTGAATTACTTTTGCAGTTGACCTATCTAATGCATACTATTATATATATAAGATGTTTAGAAGATTCAAAGATATGAAATGAAGTATGAGGCATGAGACATAAGTGATAGAGAAATGAAATGAGAAGCGTGTGATGTGAAGTGAAGTGTTGTGAAGAGTGTGCGAAGCGAAGGAGAGAAGAAGTATAAGTGTGTGAATTGGAGATTAGTCTGCGAATGAATACCTTGAGTATATAAGGAATTGAATTTTCACTTGTGGTGTATCTTTATCAATTCAACCTTAGCGATTAGCCAACTTTTGTTTATACATTTCTGAAGGTAGTGTTCCTCCATTTTTGGACAAGTCTTTTGTAAGTAGTGAGCTTTTGTATTTGGTAGTGAGCCAGTCCTTTTGATACAACTATATAATGTGAGCTAATCCTTGTCATGATTTTCCCTCATTGGGTTTTCCACATAAAATCCAGTGTTACCTATGTTATGGAATGTCATGCTTGTTATTGCTCTTATCTGCTCTATGTTGAAATAATTTAATGGTGATTGTTTCAGTAAGTTTTAGTGGATAATAATTCACCCCCCCTCTCAATATCTGGTTTATTCAACAGATGTGATGTATATGAAGTATTAGAGAATTGAGTTATCGAGAAGGAATAAAATGCTAATAATATGTTGGTTATGATTCATGTGCAATAATTTCCTCATGTGGTAGTGTAGTCCATCTCTATCCCCATTTTGGGATTCTTATAGAATAGTTTTTATAAATGTGTAATATGGGATGGGAGTATATTGTTGTGTGCGTTGTTTTAAAAATTATTATTTATGTAATTATTATGTGTACTTGTATACTTGGTTACCTCCTATCTCAGGGGTGGTTTGTGACCAAACCTACGGTTGGGACGAGAGAACACCCTATTGGACAAAAAAAAAATGTAGCTTGTGTAGTTTTGTAGGCTTGAGGAGTTACAAATATGCTGCACCCATGTTGCTAAGGAAATTTTTTATATTTGTTGTAAATTCATAGGGAACCAGTCCTAATGTATGCTTGTTTTTTTAAATCATGAAATGGAATATTATGTGATCATGTTGCTACAAATTAGGAAGAGGGAAAAAGCTACAATTGTATATTGTAGAAAGAAATAGGTATTTCATCATTTAATATAATCTATGCTTAAACTACTCAGTAAAGCTATGGACTAATGAAAATGAATGCATAGGAGTGGGATATATAATTCAATTTGAGGTCAATATTTCAGTATTTGTAATTAGAGAAGAGATCTATCTTATCTAGCTAGGCAAAACAAGGAGGTTAAATATTTTTGTTACTATATTTTCTATTAGTTATTGCTTATTGATAGGAAAATAAATGATATATGTATAATTAATTGTCGTGTAACAAAAATAATTATCATCCTCTCTCGTTTAGAAAGAAAGGAGTGAAGGATAAAATAAAATAAGAAATGTGTCATTGATGAAAAGGAATGTGTTATGCTTGTTTGTAAATTTTCTATTCATATTATTATAAATTTGTGTTATGTGTTGGGCACCTCCTTCCCATCTACTTATGTGATTATATTCTATTTAAAATCATAAAAGAAATATTTGGCTTTTAAAATACATTACATATCTACTATTATATGAAATTATAGTGTTTGATCTTGAAATAAGAATTTGATATTTGAGGTTAACAAGGAAATAAGATTAAAACATTACAAGGTGAATAGTTATATTTTTGTAATGTGGATGCATATAACTAGTTGAGAATGCTTTTAGTAGGTTCAACATTGTATTTATTAAAGGCATAAACTCTAGATGTCGAACTTGTAAATTTAGCATTCAATGTTAAACTTAGGGAGGAAAAATCCTTTTCAAGATCTATTGTTTTAACAAAGGAGGCTTGTAGATTCAAGCTTAGTTAATTCTCCTTCAACTCTTTTTTCACCATCAAGCTTTCTTGCCTTGAGCCTCGTACTTTTATCCAAATTTAATGAACATCCTCCTCTAGCATTAGTCATATCTGAAACAAGATTTACACTTACTACCTATACCTTACTTTTGTTAGAATCATAACTACAAACCTTGCTTGGAGATTTCTATAATCATGCCTAGAGAAGGTATTTATCATTCAACTGAAATAGTTTTAATGTGGGCATTGAACCTTATTGATTCACAACAAGGCTATGAATCAGTTAAGACAATCAAAATTCACCACATGTTAAAAATATAGTTACCTTCACTAGTCAACCAAATTCAATGCAAGCTCCTTGAGAAATAAAAAATTTCTACCAACATTCATGTTTTTGAATGTTAGGGATTGCTACTTCCCCTTACCTTATGCTTGAAGATCTTGTTCAGAATTACAGAGAATATTCTGATCACCCAAGTTTAAATCTTTTTATAACCTATTGAGGTTTGGCCATCAGCCTTACCCCTTACCATCTATCATTATTTCTCACTTGTAAACCAATGGACTAACTCACAAAACACCCAAGTGCAAAACTCCAACTTTTCTTTAAGATTATCAAAGATCAGGGTTTCTCTTTACCTATTTCTTGCTTCTAGTTAAGGCATTCAACAAAGGGTATTGCTAATGCTCGAAGTCCAAAGTTATCAAACTTAACCATTTTAACCTTCTTCCTTTTCAATGTTAAGGGAATTTGGAAAAGTGTATCTTTGAAGCCTAAAGTCTGAAGTTATCAGACTTAACCATTTTGGCCTTCTTCCTTTCCATTAAGTGAATTTATCAAAGGATATTATCAAATCCTGAATTCCGAAGTTATGAGACTTAACTAGTTTGGTTTTCTTTATTTTTGCTAAGAGCATTTGGTAAAAGGTATTGTTGATTCTCAAAGTCCAAAGTTATCAAAATTAACCATTTTGGAATCTTCCTTTTCATTAAGGGTATTCGATGAAGGGTATTGTTGATGCTTGAAGTATGAAGTTATTAGACTTAATTGATTTTATCTTCCTTCAGTTGGGAAATCAATATGACATATTACTAAGGCCCAAAGTCCAAAGTTCCTGAACTTAATTGATTTTATCTTTCTTTTGTTGGGCAATCGATCGATATGAAGTATTATCAAGTCCTAAAGTCTGAAGTTATCACACAACTAATTTTCTCTTCTTCTTTAAGGGCTTCTAGAAAAAGGTATTGTTAGAGCCTAAAGTCAGAAGACTATTAGACTTAAAAATTTTGGGTTTCCTTCTTTTCGTTAAGGGATTTGAAAAAGGTATTGTCGAAGCTTGAAGTATGAAGTTATCAGACTTGGTTGTTTTGGGTTTCCTTCTATTTGATAAGGAATTCCATAAAGGGTATGGTTGAACCTCGAAGTTCAACATTTTTGGACTTAACCTATTGGTTCTTCTTCTTTTAGTTAGGGCATTCAGCAAAGAGTATTGCTAGAGCTTGAAGTCCAATTTTTTCAAACTAAAAAATGTTGATCTTCGTCTTTCAATGAGGAATTTAGTATGAGGCATTACTGATGCCTGAAGTCCGACGTATCAAACTTAAAAAAATTTAACTCCTTTTGGTCAAGGCATTTGACAAAGGGTACTATCGATGCCCAAAATCCCATAATTTTGGACTTCACCATTTCATTCTTCTTCCTTCTAATTAAGGCAATTGGAAATGAGTATTACTAATGCCTGAAGTTTGATGTTATCAAACTTAAGCATTTTTTCTTCTTCCTTTCATTAAGGAACTTGGAAAGAGATATTGTCAATACCTGATGTCCAATGTTTTTAGACATCTATTTTGTTCTTCTCTTTTTTGTTGATGCATTCAAGAAAAGGTATTGTTGAAGCCTGAAGTCCGACGTGTTCATACCCTTCCCTTTTGGTCTCATTCTTTCTAAGGTGGCATTCAATATGAGGAAATTCCAAGGCCCTAAGTCCTCTCGCAGTCCCATAGGTAAAGGAGACAAACCCACCTTGAATCTCATGAGATAGCGGGGAACCTAGTATGTTGAAGCCCAAAGTTAAGGAAAATTTAAAATTCCTTAGTTTATATCAGGTGAAGAAAACATAAGGTTATTAGACCATTTATTTTTTAATGTCTGATGCCTAATTGGACCTCACCTTTTCAATCTTCTTTTATTGAAATCATTAACTGTAGTACATCATTATATAAATAAAATTGTCATCACCCAAAAATCATTTGCTTATATTATTTTTATAAACAGGATTCACATTTGGAACAATTATTTGATTGCTCATAGATGCAATCCTCATTAAATTATTCCATTTTTATTATGTAGTGTATTAAGCTTATTTAATCAAATTTTTATATGCATGTTTGAGTTTGTCAATTTATCAAGGATCGACTATATACTTAATAATTTTTTTGATCTCCATATTTAGATTAGTAGGTGGTAACTGACTATGAAACTATCTAGGAAAAAAGGATGCTAAAAGGGGTTGTGTACACACTCACATTGTTTTTAAAGTAAGCTCGAAGCCCAAACATCTGAAACCCTTCAAGGTTGCACTAAAACTTCAATTACATCAAACTATGAAGTCCTAATGATATCTATAACATTCATAATGCTAAAAGAATAACATTGTTTCTTGTTTCAAAAAAAATTATGGGGTTTTTTTCCCTTTGTGCAAAATTTGGGCATGACATTTTAGTATTAGAGCCTAGGTTCCAACACTAAGAACTCTGGGAATAGTTTTTCACCATTACTTATATTTCTTTATGGTTTCATGTAGAGGATGGCATTGAGGTTGTAGAGTAACCAAGGTCATAGTCATGGATGCAACTATAGATAGGGTGTGGAGTCAGATTGATCAAATGCACCAATGACACCCCCACACATGTCTGAGTCATCACAACACAAACTAATGTAGAACCTTAGCTTTAAAATCCTCCATGTATTAGAGGATTTTATTAGGGTTATTCATTCTTAATTGCTAGCAATAGAGGAGGGCCCTAGACTGGAGTAGACTCATCACTCTACCAAGTTACATGGGTGAGAGCATATAGAGAACAACATGAGTTGCATTTCATTCCTAATGAGTAAAATGAGGAGGGGGAGAGGGGACCATTCCACTTAGATCGTCCACCATAGGCACCCCATCTTGAGGTAGCAGTCAAGGATAAAGCATACCCGAATCCAACAGATCATGTTTGAGAGTTTCTATGACTTAAGCCACTTAATTTCAAGGGAGCCACATATGGAGTATAGGTCGAGTAATGGCTTCTAAGTCTTGATAGGTGCTTTGTATTGCCTATGTATGCAATAAATGTAAAAGCACGTTGTGTGATACTTTTTATTAGAGGAACAACCTCTACTTGGTGGTGCTAGGAGGAGCTATAGCACCACTTATCTATTGATACTCTCTCATGGGAGACATTCTTATAGAATTTTTGAGCATGCTATTTATGTAAGCATTTCAAACAGTTTTGTATTGACGAGTTCCACGACCTCTAGCAAAGAGGGTTGTCAATAGCACAATATAAGAGTCAATTTCTAGAGCTACTATAATATGTGGACTACCTCCAAGATGAGAAACTTATCATCAAATATTTTATTAGGGGATTGTGTATAAGTTGATAAACCAACCTCACAAGCTCTAGTGAACACCTGCAAGCAATAACATGTCACAAAGAATGAAAGATATCCAAAACAACAAAGATGCTTTGCAAGCCTCAAGCTGAAAAATGCATTAAGAGAATGGATAATTAGAATGAGATCAATCCTTAAGAAAGGATTCGAAACCATAAATGAAACCCTAGTGTGCACACTTAATAATTAATAAATAGTTATTAATGTGCCTAATTTTAGCTTAAGTAAACCTAAAGTGATAAGTGACAATTAATTAACCAATATGATTAAATTAATAAAATGAAATAACTTATTACTCTAACACCCCCCCTTAAGATTAACTTAGGGAGTAGCTAAACACTAGGAAAAGATGCATGAAAGAAAAGATGGGTCTAGACAACAAGGCCTGATCAGGTACCCATGTACAAATGCAATGAAAACTAAACCAAACAGTGTAAAGGAGAAAATCCAATGGGAACAAAACTCTTCCCCAAAATAGAATACAAAAAAAAACTAGCTGATGAAATATGGAGGACTCCATAAGACCCCCCAAGGACACCACCCATCACAAAGATAATTGAAAGAAGCCCCTAGAAGAGAGGAAGAAAGAGACCACATAGCCCCCCCATAATGAAGTAGCTCCAAAAATACTAAAGAAACCACATCCCCTGAAAGAAGTGAGAGGGAAGAGGCCGAATGAATGCAATCTCTGAAGGTGAACCAGGTGTAGCCCAAAATGTCTCCACAGAAGCAAGAGTGACTACAACCAATGAAGAATTCAAAGCAGGTGAAGACTAAGGAGAAATATCCAAAGAAGAATGATCAACTAGGTCTTGTTGCACTGAAGTAGAAGAAACCACATTTGTAGCCATAAAAGTATTAACAATTGCAATAGTAGGTGGAGAAGATGGAATGGATGGCTCAAGAACTAGATCTGAAGTGATAAATCCAATGTTCAAGAAGCCAAATGTCTCCTCTGAATGATGATTCACAGTAGAAGTGTGATGAACAATCGTAGGATAAAAAGCACCATCAGTAGCAAAATCTGAAAAGGAATACAACCGAGATGAGTGATCCACCACCCTAATAGCAATAAATTCTCTATTCTCCAAGTCTCTGATGATAACCGAATCAAGGGTGAACTCCACATACCTCCCATTACCTCCATGTGTGATTTGATAGATGGAAAGAAGGTTTCTCATCAATTAAAGAACACACAAGACATCCTGAAAGGTGTTGTCCCCAAAACTAATACACCCCTTCCCTGTAACACTCATGTATTTATTATTTCCCATCAAAATAGGAGACATAGTGCAAGGGTCAAAGGAAGTGGTCATAGACTGTGAAGATACCATATGATGAGATGCTCCTGAATCTAGAAGCCATCTCCCTAATCCAAGATCTGAAGAAGCACAAAAAGCATTTCCCTTCATATCTGATGAAATATGTAAACCAGCTATTCCCTTTTCATGTTGCTCTAAAGAAGAAAAATAAGGGGAACGAGATGATGCAGACATCCTAGAAGGAAAATCAATTTGATGTTTCTGAAGTAGATACTTTAGCTCATCAATGTCCTTCTTGTAGCAACTATATTATGCATGTCCTTCTCTCTTGCAATATGCACATGTAACCTTCTCCTTCTTAGATGATTTCCCATTTGAAGAAGAGGATGAATATAAGGGCTCCTTTTGCTACTCATGAGATTTGGAATCCTTTTGTTTCTATTTCTTGACTTTGCCTATATAAGCCTTCTAATCATCGGGCTCCTGTGATGCAATAAGTGCCTGCAATAAAGAGGGCTTCAACTTGCTCCTACTGGCCAACTTGGCCTACTCTTGAGTAAGAGAAGATGTAAAATCATCAAAAGAAGGCATGGTAAATCTAGTACCAAGTGTATCCCTAGTGGTATAAAAGGAAGATACAAAAACTGAATAATCTGGTCCAAGCTTAGAAAGAATGGACAATATCAACTGAGAGTCTTCCTTTTGAACACCACATTGTGAAAGCTACAATTTGAGAGACTTAAGCTTTGTGAAGAACTCTTGGATGCTATCAAGATCCCTAGGATTTAAGCCAATAATCTCATTCTCCAACTGAAACCCTCTCATAGTATCCTACCTCCCAAACAAAGACTCCAAAGTAGTCCAGATTTGATTGGGTGAAGTGCAAGACTCCAGATGGAAGAGTAGATCTAAAGAAATAGACAAGAATAATGTCCTAAAAGCCTCATCACACCTATTAAACCATTTTATCTTTTCAGCAGCACCTGTAGGCTCAACCTCTGTATCCATGGTCACCCTCTATAACCCTTTGTGCTTCAAATGAATCTCCATTTGTTTTTTCCAACCAAAGTAGTTAAATGAAGTAAGGGGTGCAATATTATGTGAATCCATAATGAATACAACAGTATATACTCTTAATGATTTTTTTTTTCTCTTTGATCTAAAAAAAATGCCTGAATTACATGTTTCCCAGGAAAATAACTAGGAAAGAAAAATATGAGATCAAATAAGAACATCACATACCTAGTTAATATTCTAGAAAATAATATTTGAGATCTATGTAGAGCACTCAACAAGATTTTTGACACCTATTCGTTTGCGCAAAACAGAGTCCAGATGCAAAAGTTATGCCTCCCGGAGTGAAAACAACAACTTTTGACTTTGACAAGCAAAAAAAGCATTAAAATAGAAAAATGAGAAAAAAAACACTAACATCACTAGATAGTGCTCAGAACTAGCTTTCCAATGATATCTCATTTTTGTAAAACGAAGATCGTATGGCTGATTTAGTGAAACTGCTCAAAAAAGGCCAATAAGCCTTGCATGCAACACCTGGGGCTAAGAAACATTTGGCCCTTGGTCATATGGCGACTAGGGGGCTGACAATTGGGGGTTGGGGATGAAGCCCTTGGTCACCAATGTGACCACACTAGGTGTTTGAGGTGGTAGAGGGGTTGGATGCCTAGCCCCTGGTCCTCCAGAGGACTGCGACTTGGGAGCTGGGAGTTTGTGAGGGCTGAGTTCAGTGATGGTGGTGGTTAACGGGTGGTGTCGCCCGGGACAGCCACTCTTGGTGGCCGCTAGGTGGTGCAGTAGTGTTCACCCTTTTCTTCTGGCAGTGCCAGTGGTATTTTAACAAAACACACATTTTTTTAGTTTGTTTGATTTTTTTTAAATTTTCGTTCCTCGGGAAGCATGCTGGGGAGGTCGTATGGCCTCTCTAGCAATTATTTTTTTGCCTTTTTATTCAAACTTCTTAGAAATTGATGAAACAAAAAGCATTTCTAGGGTTTTTGGGTGCTTTGAACACAATGGTGACATCTGTTTTGCCCAAAAATGCACAAAAAAATTAGCTACCCCTAGATCTTTCAAAAATATGCTTGGCTGAAACCCTTGCACTTAAAAATCATTGTAAGACAATATCCTTCAAAAAATGAATAGGAAGCTACAAATTTGAAGCTCTGATACCATGTAGAAGTTGATAAACAACCTCACAAGCCCTAGTGAACACCTATAACCAATAACCTATCACAAAGAAAGAAAGATGTACAAAATAAAAAAAGATGCTCTGCAAGCCTCAAGCTGAAAACTACATTAAGAGAATGGATAATCACAATGAGATCAATCCTTTAGAAAGGTGATTGAAACCCTAGTGTGCACACTTAATAATTAATAAATAATTATTAATGTGCCTAAGTTTAGCTTAAGTAAGTTACCTAAAGTGATAAGTGACTTAATTAGTTAACCAATATGATTAAATTAATTTAGTGAAATAACTTATTACTCTAATAGATTGAATGTAGGAATATTGGGACCCATACTTATGGTTAATCTAGAAAACCTTTAGATTGCTATGGAGAATGCCTTCATAGTGAAGGAGATTCAACCGAAATCCTAGGAGGCACAAGAGCAGTTTCAAAAGTGCAACCAAAATATTAAGTCATAAGGTTTTTGATGACCTACCCTTCCTTCAAAGGGAGGATTTAGACCTTCTATAGTACTATCTAGGCCACCACAACAACAACAACAACATATGCATAGGCCTAAGAAAAAATAGGGATTTCAGGGCGGCCACTCTAGGCCATGGCAATCACAGGGTCCTCGTAGAGATAAGCATCCTTAAATGTAGGGTGCTACTCCAATGCGTTCTCAATAGTATAGATGATGAGGAAAAAGAGGTTCTAGTATGAATGGAGGATAGTAGTTCACCAGGACATAATAACCTCAAATTTTATACTAGGTTTCCTTATTATGTATTTGGAGTAGTGGGACACAGCCAGGGATCACCCTCATGGTCCTGTAGATAGAGGACAACACACAACAAGCTCTTAGAAAAAAGTGGGAGATGTGATAAATTCCCACCAAGTATTCATAGTGGTCGATAAACATCAATCTGAGCATTAGGCCATGGTCATTGAGACCCTAGGCATGATAGGTGATACTCATGTTACTATTTTATTTTATTTTGGGGCATCTAATTATTTTATAGCCCCTTTTGTAGTCGAGCATAGAAGGCTAGTGGCATCTAGGAAGGATGATAGGTAGGAGGTAGAGCTAGCCTAAGGGGCTAAGGTGTCAGTAGATTTTGTAGTTCATAATTTTCCCCTTCGATTTGGATTTTTGACTACCTTGGTTGACCTTTGTATCACACCATTAGGCTCCTATGGAGTGGTTTTTTCTTAATCACATTAGGCTAAGGTAGAATGTCATCAAAAGTAAATTGAGTGTGTGGATGACCATGGTTCTATAGTGGTAATTATAGGGGTTCATGTGTAATACCCCTCTGTTTTGCTTCTTGTTCAAGTTGTTTTATGCTATGCTTGGTTGCAGTTACTTTGATACTGGATACATTTTGTTATGATGTTTTGATCGCTACTATTGAGCGACAACTATTATTGTGGGATGTAGTTATCTGATTATTGTTTCACATGCATTATGGATTAATGATGTTGTAGAGTTAACATGAGATGTTATTATGAGATTACTGGATTATGATGGAAGTGTCAGTTTCGATGAGTGTATTAGTGAAGAAGACAGTTTCGCATCACTCGCTCGCGAGTGCCCTACGAATCCATAATTTCTTCTTCATGGTGTGTATTATATGTTGGATATATTGTATGATGTTGTTTACTTGTTTTCAAGATTGCAGGTACATGACATCAACTCCACCTGGTTTCACAGGTTCAAGCGTGTCGATCCAACGGTTAAGTTGAACGAGAGATAGTAGCTAGGTAACATGTGTCAAGTTTACACCCTAGCCTTAGTGTGCCATTAGTTGTGTGTGTCGAGTCATTGTCTGTCTTGCTTTAATATTATTTAATTCTAAAGGATTCTTGATTTGAAAATAGATATTTAGAATAATTGCATTTAAATCATGTTGATGGTTATTTAATTTAAATAATGCAATGTGGATAAAAGTTTATATTTAAATTAATTAATTATATTTAGATTATTTAATTAATTAAATTTGATCCAAGGGGGTTGAATTTAGTTATTAAATAATTAAATTAATTAATTAAATGTGATGCAAGAGAATGAAAGGAAATAAAAGAATTAAAATTAATTTTGGAATTTAATTTCAATTTGTGGGAATTAAATTAGAAATTGTAATTAAATGTTTACTTGGGAAATGATTTTCAACTTTGGAAATTAATTTATTATTTGAAATTGCATTTTAAATTGAAAGTGGGTTTTCAAAAATTGGAATTGGAATTGAAATTGAAATTAATATCTAATTTGCATGCAATGTGAATTAGGGTTGTAAAAATTGAAATTGAAATTGAAATTGAAATTAATATCTAATTTGCATATAATGTGAATTAGGGTTGTATTAGGTATTTCTGATTTATAAAGAATATATGTTTTAATTTTAGGGGAGGAGAAAGTTTTTAGAAAAATTCATTTTTACAGCAGAGAAGAAATATTGGAAAAATTTGCACAAATAAGGGTTTGAAGAAAAGTTTTGATTGTAGAATTGATTAGAGGAAAGATTGGTTGCATTTGTTGGGTTTTGGATTGGATTCATTGGATGATTGAAGAAAATTTAAGAAATCTTTGGAGGAGGCTTACATCAGAAATTAATCTTTTCCTGTGGCCTCTTGAACTAGGTTTTCCTCTTTGTGTTTTATTGTTCTTAGTTACTTTTAAATAGTAGTGATTAAAGATTTGTTTGTTAAATCTGTTTTAGAAAATAAATTTATTATTAGAAGAAAAGAATCAAATAAATTTATAGCTTTTGCTTTGTGAAAATTCTTGAGTAAAAATTGTGAAAACCTTAGTTGAATTTAAATTATTTGAGGAAATCGATTATTTTGTTATTGGAATCAAACATAGAGATTGAACGAAGCATTTAGAATGTTTTTTTTTAGAAAATGAAACCCTCTGTTTATTATTAAAAATCGGATTTAAAAATCCGCAGGGTAGTTATATTTTTCATGGTAAAATGGTCTGGTTGCGTCGCGTATAACTCCACTTACACAAACTGGGTTGTCAGGAAATTTAAAGGGTTTCTGCACCTTGGAATTTTCTTATCCCTGTCAAAACATCACAAATACCCAGATTGTAGTTTTTGAGTTATGCTTGAAACACGAGACTGCTATTAAGCTATTTTCCCATGGCTGCTCTAATAATAAAATAATAATAAATTGATATTTATAAATATTAATATTTTATGTATTGTTATTATAATATTTAAATATTATTTAATAATATTTTATATTATAATTTATAATATTAAAGTATTATATTTATTTATATTATTTTAAATAAAATTTGTATATTAGATTAGTGGAATTAAAATTATAAACGTATGGGGAAATTATTGTTTATTTTAAAATGGCATGTTAAAGTTTAATTGAAGGAGTTAAATATTTGATTTAAAGAATGCATAATTTAAAATTTAATTGTGAAATTTAAATTCATGTGTAAAAGGTCCAATTATTAATTTGATTTAATTGGAAAAATATATATATGATATTGGGTTATAGTCCAAATATTGATCTTATTTTAACACAATAAGTTATGGAAGAGACCAAATGTTAATTTGATTAATTTTATAATGATTTAATTTGCAAGGGCAATTGGTTATTTAATTTAAAGCGAAATGTTTTGAGTTATAGTTGAAAATACTTATTTTGTTAAGAGCAATTAGAGAATAAAATATTAGTGTAATTTCTCCCCTATCTGAAAAGATAAATTCTTAATTTAGTTTTCTCGATATAATGAATTACGTAATGAAATAAGAAATGGATTTAGAGTATCCAAATCTAGTTTCTTCTATTGCCTTGAATGATTATGTCTTTCGTGTTTATGCTTTGAGAATGGGTTGAATACCTGTTAGTTTATAAGTCTTCCAGATGGTCTGTTGTTTGTGAGGGTTGTCGTTGTGATGTCAACCTGTTGTGAATTCTCTTGGTAGTACATGGGATCGTGTTGTTTTAAAAGTAAATTCAAGAATTTATTATTATGAAGAGACAATTAATTATTTTAATATAATCATTTTCTATTTGAACAATTTATTTGTTGAGAATGTATATTTTATGGTTTGAATAAATGGATGTATGTAATAAGAGTTTGGGAAGGGAAAATTTTAGATGAGATTAACATAGGGTGTTGTTGGAAAACTAGAAGAAATATAAGGTCTGGGTTAGGAAATTGAAAAGAATTATTGTAGAAGATTTATGTTAATTTTAAAGGAAAACAATGGATTCGACTTAAATTATTTGAACTAGTCTATCCTTTATTATAAATGCACTTATTTAGTTTTTTTTTCAATTAATTTTGAAAGGGCAATAGTTATTATGTTTTATTTCCATAGAGCAAATTAATCGTTGTGATTGGAATATTAAAAAATCTATATAATTGAGTTCATTAATATATATGTTTGGTGTATATATAATATGGAGCATATAAAAATATGTTAAGGGTAAATTCATTATCGTATTTCATTTTAATAAGATGTATGCAATATATTATTGAATAGAGATTTAAAATGGATTAATTAGTGTATATGGGTAAATGGGTAGAGAAACGATATTTTATTATATTAAAGTGATTGCATGTTCTAAATAGGAAATTGAATGAAATGTAAGATTTGGTTAGGAAATGGAAAGAGTTTACTTGCATGGATTTGTGTCGATTTAAAAGTAAATTAAGAAGTTGTTTTATTGATGAGGCAATCAATTATGTTATTTATTAAATTCTATTTAGATTAATTGAATCATTGTGATTGGATTATGAAAGAGATATGGATTTAGTATCTCCAAAAGTAGTATCTTCCTCATGATTATCTTAAAGGATTTAATTCTCTGTATTCAGTAAAGGGAAGTAAGTTTAATTGTTTTAGATTTCCAATAATGAAAGGGGAAATAGGGGTTATGATTATTTTAGATGATCTAGTTATCGTGTCTTTGACTTTTTCAACACTACCTATTGAATGAGTATGGATTTAGGAAATCCAAATATTAGATTTGATTAATGACTTTAATGCTTTTGTTGTTATGTCATCAAGTTGCATTGTTGGTTTTGGGATTTAGTGTTAGTCCTAAATTATAAGTCTTCTAGGAGAACTTAGAGGATGAGGGTTGTTGAACCTTTATGTCATCAAGTTGTTTTCTTTTGGGTAGTGCGTGGCACCTTTTCAGTTTTACCCATTTTCCACAAACGGGGATATTTTGTACCTCCTGTGAAAGGAGTGAACTATGTGTTGTTGCCTCCAAGATGTTTGGAGTGAGTTCTTTTATTTGTTTCATCCTTGTGTTGGAGTGGTTATGATGCCTAGTTGGTATGCACTTGTGTTTCCATTGGTGGATTCTTTGGGTGTGTGTTGTCGAATAGAAGAGTGGCTTTTGTTAGGGGCCGGAGCCCAAAGTGGTAAACCGGGTAACCTTCAGAAGTGGGTTAATCAAGTGATAACTAAATTAATGTACTTATATGATTAGGATGCATTCACATTAATCAAGATAACTAATCCTCACTCATACACACAAGGGCTCGTTTAGACTTGGGATGAGTGAGAAGGCTTGGAATGGCATAGTCATTTATCTTGCCGTTACGAGAGGTATTTGATGCCACAAGAGTGAGTATGAGTGAGTATGAGTGCTGGGATTCGGTTGAGGCCACCAGGATTATCGGAGCCTATGAAGGATGCCCAGAGGAGATCTCATGACTACTATGCGATGACACTCTATCTAGGACAATTATTGTTAATTTTTTTATGTGTATGGTTCTCTGAACATACTTGATTTATTTTATGACTGGAAGCAATGTGACCTATGTTAGTGATGTGAATGTTGTACTTGATTTGTACTTGTTTGGTGATTGAGTTGAACTTGTTAGTTCATTTGTTTGGTTATATCGGTATGAGTCAGTATGAGTCTGTCTTTGGTTAGTGGTTGTAGATCTTTGTCCATGTTACTTTGTTACTATCTCCTAGCATGGGGGGTGGGCCTTCGAGTACCACTTGGTTGGGTGGAACATGCACCAAAACCATTGGGTCCCCATCTATCTACAGTACTTGGTGGCGAGACATCCAGATGGACAGCTCGTGGTTCTTGTTGTAATTCCTTGTATTGTAATATTTTAACTTGTATAAGTTATTTTATCCCTCTTATGTTAATGAGGTGGAATTTTGTAATTGTAACCTTGAGTACTATTGCCTCATTCTAGGAATGAGTGATGTAACTATTGGATTAAGTTAATATTTATGAGATTGTATCTTGGTTGATTATCTTATTATGTTATGTGGTATTCTTATGATGTATGATGTTTATTTCATAAAGTTATAATGCTACGGTTATATGTAATATGTATATGTGGGTTTAAGTAATCCTAACCTTGTAGCCTTAGAGGTTGTTGTTAATTAGTAAGTGAATGTGTATGTTAAATGCACTTTATAAAAAAAAAAATTAGTTCGCTTAAGACGTTAATTGCAACTTCCTTTAAGGTTACTTGGTGGGGCATTACATCATGGGCTAATTCCCTTTGCACGATATTCACTATGTGATAAAAGTGGTGTTTGTGAAAGGGGTGTTAGTTGTTTACTACTATCCTCATGGATATGCATGAGGATATGGAAGAGATATCTTTGGATGACCACCATATTCTTATAGAGTTTTTGAATGTTTTTCCTTCTAAATTTCTTGGTATGCCACCTCATCATGAGATTAATTTGTTGGTAAAACAAGAGGAGACAATTGAGAGGGGGATGGGTGAATCAATTGTAATGGAATTTACAAATTAATCAAACTTATTAACCTTTAATTCTAGATCTGATGATTAATAGTGAAAGAAAGAATTAAACAGCACATCAAAAACACACAACACCAATATTTTTGCATGGAAACCCTATTAGGGGAAAAACCATGGTGGATGTTAGTCCATCATTATACCTTGTTAAAATTATAATGAAAAATGAAATAGGGAATGCACTTGCATTCAGATACACTGTCTAGATTTCACTACTCAAAGGAAGGCTCATTGCCTTACATAAGATAATTAGATTAAAACCATATGAGTGGGATGAACTAAGAAATTGGCTTCTACAAAAGCCTAATGATAGTTTCGATTAGGCACAAAAAAACTTCTTCACACTTCACTCAATCATCTTCACACTATACTCTACTCTTGAATGATCTAATCTTTGCACATACACTGAACATAGACACTTGAGCATTATTCAAAATGAGGCGAGAAATCACTCTTATACATCCACTACATAGATTTACATCAACAACTTTGTTGGCCACAAATAAAGAATAAATTACAATTGTTAGCCTTAATACATGAATAAATCTTAATGTGCACCAACACAAGTTGGTCACAACATAGTGAGGACCTAAAACAATATCCCCAAATATGCCAAACAATAAAATATTAATCCATAAGGATTCACAACACACTACCACCATCATGTCGGCCAATAACATGAAACCTTGAACACATAATGAAAAATATTCTATCACGAACATGTCGATCGATGTGAAAGTACCAAATTGATATAGCATGATCTAGAAACATCACTGAACATCTCACTTTACCATAATTTCAATCTCATCTTCCAGAAACCCTTGCTACAATAGTTGAATAACTGTAGGAACACTGAACTTCATAACTTCCTCAATTCTTGATGCGTACCATTGAAACTTACAGATAACATACTAGATAGGCTAAAAAAATTCCCTTTAATGTGTGACTCCTGAAAATCAACGTTCAAAACTTTTCATCACTCTGACCTTCTTAGCTTCACTAGTTGCCAGCAATATATTTATTACAATTTTCTCAATATCCTCGACATATACAACCTTAAGCATCACCAATTCTAATAGTATTGACATCAATGATAGCCACATATTAGCAACACAACCACACCATCCAACAATATCCCCCTTTGGCATTGATGGTAACATATGATGTGAAAAATAATACCATCAACCCAACTAGCTCTTCTTCCAACAATCTCCCCTTTACTCATTGCACTACTCCCCCTTTGTTCTACAAAGGTTTTTCACATTACATCTCTCCCCCTTTGAAATTAATGATAAAGGTACACAAGCTCTGAACCACATATTTAGCACATCTGACTACTCCCCTCGAGTAGTAGCCACAACAACATCAATTCAGAATAAGATATGGCTATGAATTAACGAACTAATGCAAAGAACTACATCACTTAGTTCTGATCAGGAGGGGAAATCACCCCTAACTTTCCTTTGAGTTACTCAAAAGTGTCCTTAGGCAATGTCTTAGTAAAGATATCTACAATTTTCTCCTTGGCAGGTACATACTCCAATTTGACTTCTTTGTCACTTACTTTATCTCTCAAGAAGTGATACTTGATGGATATATGCTTTGTCTTTGAATGCAACACTAGATTCTTAGAAATTTTTATGGTGCTTAAATTGTCACAAAATATAGCAATGGGTTTTTCATACTCAATTTGGACATCTCTCAGCATCTGCTTCATCCACATTACTTGAGTATATTTGTTTGCAACAAAAATGTATTGTAGCTCAACAATAGACAAGGAAACTGAATTCTGCTTTTTGCTTAGCCAAGATACCAGCTTCTTTCCTAAGAAGAATGCACCACCACTAGTACTTTTTCTATCATCCACATCTCCTGCCCACTCTGCATCAGTAAAAACACTTAAAATAAGATCATCATCCTTAGGATACCATAGACCAAAGTGAACTATCCCTTTCAGGTATCTGAAGATTA
Organism: Sequoiadendron giganteum; assembly: GCA_007115665.2. NCBI lineage: Eukaryota > Viridiplantae > Streptophyta > Pinopsida > Cupressales > Cupressaceae > Sequoiadendron > Sequoiadendron giganteum. The sequence goes on along the minus strand of CM021105.1, from coordinate 183,666,992 downwards.
TTTTCATAGAAGTAACATGAAACTCTTTTGGATCAGCTTGAAATCTAGCAACCATGAACACAACATTCATTATGTCTGGCCTAGTCTGATTCAAGTAGAGTAATCCACCAATAATTGACCTATATCTTATTTGACTTTCTTTAGGAGATTCATCCTTTTGTGTGAGTTTGCATCCATTCACCATAGGTGTACCAAATGGCTTTGAATCTTCCATCCCAAACTTCTTCAGTAACTCTTTTACATATTTGGATCGAGATATAAAGATTCCATCTTCTAACTAAGTGATTTGTAATCCTATTTTTTTTTCAGTTCTCCAATTATTGACATTTCAAATTCACTTTTCATTTCATCAGCAAACTTCATACAAAAATCATCATCACCTTAAAAAATAATGTCATCAACAAAGACTTCAATGATTAACTCTTTATTTTGATCCAACTTGAAATACAAATTGTTGTTAGCAATACCCTTACTGAATCCAAGCTTCAACAAGTATTTATCCAATCTAGCATACTAGGCTCTAGGATCTTGCTTAAGCCCATATAGAGCTTTCTTCAATCGGCATACCATGTCCTTTTCATCAGTCAATTGAAATCCATCTCGTTGTTCAACATAAACATCTTCTTCTAGCTCACCATTTAGAAATGTTGACTTTACATCCATTTGATAGACTTTGTAATTTTTGAAAGCAGCATAAGTAAGAAATAATCTTATAGCTTCTATTATAGCAATAGGGGAAAAAATTTCTTCAAAAACAATACCTTCCATCTGTGAGTACCCTTTGCAAACCAATCTTGCTTTGTTTCTGACCACTTCACCTTCTTCATTTAGCTTATTCCGAAACACCCATTTGGTTCCAATCACATTTTTGTTTCGAGGTCTAGGAACAAGATCCCATGTCTCATTTTTCTCTATCTGTACTAGTTCTTCTTTCATGGATTCCATCCAATATTCATCTTTTCATGCTTCATTGATATTGCTAGGCTTAGTTTTGGAAATCATGCAATATTCTTCTAAAATCCTCCTTCTAGTTTGCAAACCTTTATTCTTATCACCTATGATCTGACTATTAGAATGATTTCTCCTCACATACCTTGGAATTTTAGCGCTTTCTCTGACTTCTGGTTCCTATGCTCTTTCTTCTGCACTTTCACTAGTTTCTGCTTCTTGATTCCCTTGGTTCAACAAAACAATCTGTAGTTGATTCTGTGTTTGAACATTCTATCCATTTTTAGAGTTATCATGATGATCATCTAAATCATATCCACTACATCTAGATGGTCTATCAATATCTTCATCAACTTTGACATTTGCACTTTCAACCTTTTATTAAAACACTGGTAAGCTTTTCTATTAGTAGAGTAACCTAGAAATACTCCTTCATCACTTCTAGCATCAAACTTGGCTATATCATCATATCTCTTCATGTAGCATTTTCTTCCATGTTTTTTGAAATACTTGACAATAGGCTTATAACCAAACAATAGCTCAAAAGGGGTCTTACCAAAATTACTATTGACATTTACCCGATTAATGGTGTACACAACAGTGCTTACAACTTCTCTCTAGTAGAAATGAGGAACATTTGTGTAAGGCCCCACCTTGCATGCAATTCGCAAAGGTCTAATCTATTGGTAAGATTATTATAGATGATAAATAGTGTGATTATTTGATAATATTCTTGCTATTCATTTTGATATTTTATTTATGCTACATTGATTGTAAGACCCTGTTTCATAACCCCCGTTTAAATCAAAAAAGTAGTTAGATGATAATTATGATGAAATGAATGATAAAAATATTTTTAGGATTCATGGGCATTAACCTTGATTTAATTATGGTAGATGCACATGTGAATTTTTGGATATAACTTGAAAGAGTTGGGGTTATTTGGCATATTAAATTTTGGTAAATGGTTCATCGTTAATGTTATAGGAGTTTAATATGAATTACTAAGGTGGTAAACAAAATGATGGAGTGACTATTTCATTGACTATAATCTTGTATTGGAGTAAGTGTGTATTTCCTTTGATTATAATGAAAAAATTTGAGTCATTAGGTTCATTTGATGTATTAATGAGTAAATAGTTCATGAGTGAAAATTATGTGAATTGGATTAACTAATAATATGAAGAGATATATGATCTAATAATGTTGGCATTGGTAATGTGTAGGAATCGAATATGCAGATAAGAGGATGGATAAATATTGGAATCAAATAAAATACATCTTTGGGAAGTTCTAAGTGTAGCCCTATTTGACTTAGAAGGGTTTGAGGTTTTATTATTGATTGAGTGATTATGTTTGAGTAGAATCCAATTGTAGGACATGTGATGTGAGTTTGGTTGGGGTTGGAACCCTTGGTTAGGATCAAAATTCGTATGGATTCTTGTGTAGTTTTTAAAAAGGGATTGTTGAGTCAATTTCCTTGGTTTTTGAACAAGACTAGACCCCTAGGACCTATATCTTTGGGTTTGGAACCTTTTTGACATGTGAACTTGTCCTTGGAGAGTGAAAAGACCCCTCAAAAGTCCACATTCATGAATGTGACGAATTCAAAAAGTGTTGGGGCTTGGGAAGAGTGGCTTGTCACTCTCAACCTCCTACTCCCCAAAAGTTCTTGGAATTGGCACAAGACTCACACATGTGTGAGAACTTGTGGGAAAGAGTGAAGGTTTGGAGGATTCCTATATACCTCAAAAAGATGGAAGATTTGGTGATTTCCCACTTCTCCTCTTGGAGAACATCAGTGGAGATTGTAGCAAGAATGAGAGAAAAAGAGTTCACCTCCTTGGAAAGATAGGGATCAAGATGGCTTGGCTTGGCTTGGCTTGGAGAAGAAGGTTGGATGAAAGAGTTCAACCCCTTCATAAAAAATAAAGAGATAATTTTTCCCTTCCATTTTTTCCCCTTTGTTTATTTTATGTAAGAAAGTGGATGTTGCATGGATCATGGTTGAAACCAAGAATAGAGAACTTAGATACATGAAAATTTGGCACTATGTTATTCTTATACGTTTGTAAAGACTTGAAAGATACTCCATTCATCATCTTGGAGCCATGACAATTCCTTGCTCGGGGGTATGGCTAGAGCCCACGAGGCTCCATGACAGAGCAAGTCCTTGTGTATTGGTTTGTCAATTATTTAATTGGGTATTTTGTTGTAAAGAAGAATGCAAAATATTTTGTTTTTAGACTTGTATTGAAAAGGAAGGTTGAGATAAAGAGGGCCTTCTGACTGGGCACTTAAGGTATTAGTGTGTAAATTCGATTATGTCTTTATTGTATTGTTATCAAGCTCGCTTTGAGAAAATTATTTCATTATAATATTAAAAATTGGCTAAAAGTGATGTAAATTCATATGCTTAGGATGAAGGAAGCATTTCATGTGAAAAGATAAATGTGTTGTCTAAAATGCATACTATGTGAAAGAAGTTTTCATCCAAGTTACAAAAATATAGGTAAATTGGAGAAAGAATTAGTTGTGCTTGGAAGGCTACAAATAAGATATTATTCACCCACTTGGTATTAGACAATCTAAGATTTTTATAATGGATTTAGATTCCTCAAATACTTGATTTATTATTAGGTAACCCATAGGTGAGTGGGACAATAATAAGGTATGTACCTTCATGATGTTTTCGTTTTGTTATATGTATGAAGTCACTGCCTTATAAATCGTTTCCTGTAGAAAATAGAGTTATTGTTTTATGCTTGAAAAGAAATAAGTTACAAACATAGATAACATCTCAGTTCTGCGTACATGTTATTGCTGCAACCTGAATATTTTACATGTAAATAAAGAAACAAAATAAGTAGAGCAGTTGTCATACAAGAGTAGATAATTTCATACATCTATAGCCCCCTTTTCTTTTTTGTGAACTGAAATAACCTTTTCAAAATGTATATGCGGACAGATAACAAGTAAATGTATGTTATAAAATCTATGGAATATAGTCTTTTGCATCGTTTCTTGCATTGAACAAACACACGGCAGTAGAGATAGCTGAGGGCATAGAAACAAGGCTTAGGCAAAAGCCCCTACGTCACTTGCATACACAATAGTGGATTCAAAATTAACATACAGAAAAACATGAGAATAATTTAGCCCCAAAATAATAGAACATTAAACAAGAATTAAAATGAGTAGTAAATATATATATATATATTTATAGAAATAGGTAAACCAAATGAAATCTAATGCAACAGAGGAAAATAGTTTATTCATCTATCTCACTCCAGAAGGAGGCTCTCTGAGAAGGATATAGCCTACCATAGGGGACTGTGAGCTCTCCTCTCTTCTAAGGCTTAATTTGGAATTGGTCGTGACCATTTTGAGGCTATGGAACAGCTGACCTGCTAAACCTATGTCTCATAAGGTGAAACAAATAAATAAATAACAATAGAACTATCTATCCTAAAATAGAATTCCCCTTTCATTCTTTGTTTCACGAGTAAGGTTGCTATGAATCCTCTGTTAGGGAGTGACACCCCCTCTTGGATGTAGGAAACCTACACCTAATAGTTCTTAGCCTGTGGCGATGACTTAGGGATGTTCAGCAGAGACATTAAGGAGGGAGTCGAAAATCTAACAGGCATGCCTTTCAGTTTTTAACTACACCAAAAATGAGCTACTGGAACATTTCATGTGGCTGACTTAACAAGAATGATAAGTCATTCAAATAGCTAGTAAGCTTGCACATCACACAAGCCATCCATTAAAGCCCACCTATAGATGAGTGGCATCATCCCTATGATCACTTTGTTTCAATAAAATAATATCCTTGCTATTACCGATCGATCATTAATGGATGGGTGATTACCAATTAAGTGTCCAACGAAGTGACAATGCAGTTGGACCTCTAGATCAGACTTTTGGTCCACATTGATCCTATTGGAAATGATGTTCGTTGTCCCACGTTTTAATTACCTGTGCAGCAAGCCTTCAACCTAGCATGGTAATCTCTTTCTTGCTGTCAGAAAAAAAGTATGGCTTGAAATCTACACAAGTTAAAAATAAATAAATGAGTTTTTGGGTGCATTTTCAGTCAGCATGGCAGGCAGCCAATTTCCTTTGACCTTACCTCTGGCCAACAAGCTATGTGCGCATCAGTTACTCTTGATTGGATTGAATACCTCGGCCTTTGTGACACAGTCTGAGGCACTAATACAAAGGTTTGGGGATCGATAGTATTTATTGATTCGATATGTTAATCGCCTTTCTACTGGGTGCCACTCAAAATTCAAATTGCAGTTGCACTAAGTTAAAATATCTATGCGTAAGTAAAACAAAAGGAAGTAAATATAGTTCCTCTAATGATAGGGCTTTGATAGGATGGTTGCTTACTGGAAAATGTGAGCAAAATCGAAACAGATAGAAATATTCACCTACCCATATTCGATGCGCAGTACCCTTGAAAATTTGTGTATGGTTTGGTTTTAAAAAAAAATGACATATATTCATAGTAATGTGGTCCCACGTGAGAGAAAGAAAATCGTGATAAGGAAAAACATGGCCATTTGCAACATTTCATAAAGATATGCCATATGGTAAAGTTGTTAATTTGAAATAATATTAGCAAATAAAAAGACAAAATAAAACATCCTTAAATAAAGGAATGCATCACTTTTTAAATAAATAAATTAAAGAACTTTCAAGTAAGTCAAAAAAAAGAAAGGTAAAAGTAAAGAAGGGTTACATGGATTAAAGGCATTAGGGGAGAGAGTAAGAATAATAATTTAAAATTTAAAGGATTTAAAAAAAAAAAAAAAAATAGTATTAATAGCACTCTTTTTTTAAAACGAGGAAAGTCTTTTTAAAATCATTTATTATTATTCTTTCAATTTCTTTTTTTTAGTAATTAGATTTAAGCGAATGTAAAAATAAATACATATTCATATAATTATACACATAGGAAAAATAAAATAAATAAAAGAGAAATTGGCAATTAAATTAATAGATATTGAGTGATATTTCATTTTGGAGAATATTATTATAATAATTTTAAAAAGAGTATATTATATTTATGTAAGGAATTAATACAAACGTTGATGTTAATATTAATATTATTATTAACGAATAAGACAAATATTTTTTTAAAAAAAGAAGAGAAAATGTATGTATATAAACAATGAAAATTAGGTACTAACAACAAGGGTATCCATGTTATCAATTGGGATTATTAATCATCACTGTTATTAAGAACGAAAGTTAACTCAGATGCGTCAATATTGAGGATAGCCATTGGTGCTATGGCAAACCATTTTTTTAAAAACGTGACCCCTTTTGGATGGTGCTAATGTGGAAATTCCAACACCTTTGTAACAATAATCTTATTAATGGAAAAAGAAGAGTAGGTTATATCATATTAATTTTCTAGACAACCCTAGCTTTTGACATACATTCTTGTCAATATAAAGGAAGAGTGGTAGCACTAACATGAGACTTTATATTGGTGTTATGAATTGCTAGAAAAATATAAAAATAAGAAATGATTCCACCATTTTAACTCGTCATAGTAATAAATTTGAATGTTAGTATTAATAATAATACTTTAATGCTAATTAAGGTTGGGGACTCATAGTATCGTTGTTGATTGTTGTCTCAATATAGAAGTGTTGTCACTACCATTAGAATCCAAATGATCCATGACGAATAAATAATTAGTGATGTTGATAAAATCACTACGTGATAAAATTGTTTTAACATTTATGATAAGTAGCCACATATGTCCATTATTATTGTCACTATGAAGAGTGGTGATATGGTTATTCCTAGTTTATACGAAGGTTCCTAATAAAAATCATGCACAAAATGTAACAATGTTGAGTAGTGATATGTCTTTATTCTCATTGTGTTAGTTACCAAACAAATTGAAGTTGGTGGTTTGATGGGTCATTTTTAAGCATTAGCTCACCGAAAAAAAATGGTTGGGTTTTTTTTTTTCGAGTGAAAATTTTAGGCATGACAATTTTCTTCCAACATCATAGTTCTAGCAATGTCTAGAATGGTTCTGTTCTTTCTTTCAACAACTCCATTCTGTTGAGGGGTCTGGGGAGAATATAGTTGTCTTTGGATTTCATGCTCTTCACAAAAAGTATTGAATTCCTTGGAAGTGAATTCTCCACCTCTGTCTGACCTTAAGCATTTGATATTTTAACATGTTTCATTCTCTGCCATAGCTTTGAAGATTTTGAAGTTTTCGAGTGCTTCATGTTTTTCTCTTAAAAAAGCAACCCATATCATTCTAGAGTAATCATCAATAAGCAACATGAAATATTTCTCAACTTGAAGACTTTTGATTCTGGAGGGACCACATAGATCAGTATGTATCAATTCTAGTACTCCATTAGAGTTAAACTATTTTCTCTGAAAAGAGTTTCTAGTCAGTTTTCCCATCTGACATTCCTTGCACATAGTGTTAGTAGGCTTTACTATCTTAGGAAGATCTCTGACTGCTTGAGAAGAACTTATAGTGACAATGTTATCAAAGTTCGCATGACACAATCTCCTATGCCATTACCAACTTACATCAACTTGAGCAATTAAATAACTTTCACTAACAGCACTCAAGTGAAAAATATTACCTCTTGTCTTTGTTCCTGAAGCAATCACATTTCTAGAACTTCCCCTTATCCTGCACTTACCATCCTTGAACTGAAGATTGTAGCCTTTGTCTACCATCTGTCCAACACTCAACAAGTTATGCTTTAAGCCTTCTAAATAAAGAACATCATCAGTATTATGTTTACCACCAAAATAAATAGTACCTCTACCATGAATCACACCAGAAGAGTTGTCTCCAAACCTTACAACACCACCATCATAGTTCTCCAAGCTTACAAACTTGATTTTGTCACCAATCATATGATGTCAACATCCGTTGTCAATTACCCACTCATCTTTTTCTTCAATTTTTTCCGCAAGAGATTTCTCAACATTCACATTACTATTAGATTAAGTGGACACCTGACCATTTTCTTTGATAGCAATAAATTCCCATTCATCTTCATTTCCAGTTTCTTTATCAAATTCTTCATCAGTAACACCTTTAGCATAATAGCATTTCTTTTGAAATCTAGCCTTATCATGTTTGTATTTAGAAGTTCTTTCAGGACACATTGATGCAAAATGACCTATTTTACAATAGGAAAAACACTTGATAGGTAACTTTCCTTTGTACTTACCATAACCTTTGGCTTCTCTTTTCAAAATCAATGCTTTCAGTTCTTCTAATTCTCTTTCTTCATCTTCAATCTATTTCATCTCATCTTCATAATTGAATGACTTGTTTGAACTCTCTCCTGAATCATATCTCTGCTTACTTTTCCTAGATATAGTAGCTTTAAATGTAGAATTTGTCTTAGGAGTAGATTCACCAAATTAACTTAACTCAAAGGCTGCAATTTTTCCAATCAGCATGTCTCTTGTCACATTTGTTACCATTTTGAGTTCATCAATAGCATGAGCTTTTGATTTGTAGGAGGGAGGCACAGATCTAAGTATCTTAGCCACAATCTCTTCTTCATCCAAGAATCCACTGGCACATCTAATGCTCATCACTAGTTCATTTACCTTTTGAGAGAAAGAGTGGATGTTCTCATCTTCACTCATCTTCATGTCCTCCCATTTTCCTTTTAGACTTCGTAGCTTAGCACTTTTCACTAGTGGATCTCCTTCATATAATATGTCCAACTTTTCTAGATCTCATGTGTAGTCTTTAGACTTATCACATTTGACATCTCATAATCTGTCAAAGCACTCAACAATGCTTTAATAGCCCTAGTTTTTGTTTCAGTTCTTTGATCTCATTATTAGTAGAGGGACCATTCTGAGGAATAGTATATGCATTCTTTTAAATCTTCTAGAAAGGCTCACCAATGCACTTCAAATGATATTCCATTTTGAGTTTCCACAAAGACTAGTTTGTTCCATCGACTCTAGGACTATCCTTCTTATAAGATGCCATCTCAGATTACCTGAAGCTATTAAGCTTTACCTTCAGAGGAACCTGCTTTGATACCAATTATTGGCGAAACAAGAGGATACAATTGAGAGGGGGGGTGAATTAGTTGTCACATAATTTATGACTTAATCAAACTTATTAACCTTTAATTCCAGATCTGATGATTAACATTGAAAGAAAGAATTAAGCAACACATCAAAAACACACAACACCAAGATTTTTGTGTGGAAACCCTGTTAGGGGAAAAACCACGGTGGATGTTAGTCCACAATTATACCTTGTTAAAAGTATAATAAAAAATGAAATAGGGAATGCACTTGCATTTAGGCACATTGCCTTGAGTTCACTACTCAAAGGAAGGCTCACTACCTTACATAAGACAATCGGATTAAAACCATTTGAGTGGGATGAACTAAGAAATTGGCTTCTACAAAAGCTTGATGACAGTTTCGATTAGGCATAGAAAAAATTCTTCACACTTCGGTCAATCCTCTTCACACTCTGCTCTACTCTTGAATGATCTTATCTTTATTCGCACATTCACCGAACATACATGCTTGAACATACTTCAAAATGAGGTAAGAAATCACTCTTATATATCCACTACACAGATTTACATCAACTTTGTCGGCCTCAATACATGAATAAATCTTAATGTGCACCAACACAAGTCAGTCACAACATAGTGAGGACCCAAAAAGATATCCTCGAACATGCCAAACAATAAAATATTAATCCATAAGGATCTGGAACACGCTACCACCATCATGTCGGCCAAGAACATGAAAACCTTGAACACATAATAAAAAATATTCAATCACGAACACGTCGATCGATGTAGACATACCAAACTAATATAGCACAATATAGAAACATTGTTGAACATCTCGGGAACATACACAACATCTCACTTTACCATAATATCAATCTCATCTTCCAGAAACGCCTGCTACAGTAGTTGAATAATTGTAGGAACATAAAACTTAATAACTTCCTCAATTCTTGATGTGTACCACTAAAACTTATAGACAACATACTAGATAGGCTAAAAAACAAACCCTTTAATGCATGACTCCTGAAAATCAACGTACATAACTTTTCATTACTCTAACCTTCTGAGCTTCACTGGCTGCCTACAATATATTTATTACAATTTTCTCAATATCCTCGACATATACATCCTTAAGCATCACCAATGCTAATAGTGTTGACATCAATGACAACCACAACATCCAACATAATTTTTGTATAGATTTGGTGCCAAGGGTGGAGCTAATTTTGAGGGCACCTTATAGGATGAATACACGTGAGTTTAGTGAGATCAAGTTGTAGCTAGAAAAGTTTCTAGATAAAGGTCATATCCATCCAAGTGTCTCAACTTGGGGTGTTCTTGTCATAATCATTATGAAGAAGGATAGAACCCTTCATCTATGTATAGGTTATAGATAGCAAAACAAGGTCAACATCAAGAATCATTACCCACTCCCAAGGATCAATCATTTGTTTGATTAGATGCAGGGAGCTAGAGTGTTCTCTAAGATTGACATTAATTCTAAATACCATCAAATACAAATTGTAGAAGCGAATATTCATAAGACCACATTCATGACTAGGTATGGCCACTATGAGTTTAATTTTGTACCATTTAGGTTGAGGAATGCTCCTGCAGTATTCATGAGTCTCTTGAATAGAGTATTTCGTACCTTCTTGGATTAGTTCATGATTATTTTTATGGATGACATCTTGATTTATTCACATAATGATGAGGATCATGATGGTAACTTGTTGTAGGTTTTATAGTGTTTGAGGGAGCACCAATTATATGGAAACTAGTTGAAATGTACCTTCTTTCATCTAGAGGTCAATTATCTTGGTCATATTATATCTAGTGATGGAATCTCTATAGATCCATCAAAGATTAGAGCTATTATTAGAAAATTACATTGGTTGAAAGTGATGATTAATTTATATTGTATTAAAGTTATGCTCATATGTTTATTTAAAATTATTAATGGAAATTAAATTTAAATTATTTAATTAATTAAATTTAATCTCAAGGGATTAGATTTAGTTATTAAATAATTGAAAGTAAATTAATTAAAGTTAAATTATTTAATTAATTAAATTTAATCTCAAGGGATTGGATTTAGTTATTAAATAATTTAAAATAATTAAGTAAGTATATTGGATTGTTTTAAATTAAATTAAATCAAAAGGGATTTATTGGAAATTGAAATTTTATTTCAAAGTCAAAATTAGGGTTTTCCAAAATGGGAAATGAAATTAATATCTAAATTTAAGTTTTGCATTGAATGTGATTAGGGTTGCATTAGGTTATTTTTGGTGTTTTGAGGAAATGAGGTTTTTAAAAGATTAGGGCAGAAAAGTTTTGGGGATTCTTTCTTTTCTTTTTTTCACAGGCATGAAATTTTTGGAAAAGTTTACACATGGAAGGGTTTGAAGCATTTCCTTTGTAGAATTGAATTGAAAGGAAAGAAATTCTGTTGAAGAAGGTGGAGCTATTGGATTAGGGCTAGCTGGAATTCATTGCACTGTTGAAGAGGAGTTGTGAGGACCTTAAGGGAGGCTCTACATCAAGAATTCTTGTTATTTCCTGTGGCTTCAAATACTAGGTTTTCCTTTTATTCTATGATTGATTGTTATTAGTTTATCTATTTTTCTAAATGATAGAAATTGCAAATTTGAGATTTATTTAAAACCCTAGGTTGAACTTCAACATTTAGGATTCAGATCTGTATTTTCAAAAACACAAACCCTCTTTAGAAAATTCTGTTGAAAAGCTCAAGAACAGTTTATTTCCTTTCTTTTGTTTATATTATTTGAAAAATGAAGGAATGATTTCTTTTTAGAACCAGATTTCAATCTCTTAAATATAAGAAGATATTCAATTATTGTCAAATTTTATTACTGGTTTGTTTTAAATTTTTCTTTCAATTTTACCAGTAAAAATTGTTCTGGAAAAAAAAAAATATATAAATGTAAATATACATTACATGTATCATATTTTCAAATATGATACACATAATATATATTTACAAATATATGAATTTGTTAAATTAAAGTTCTTGCTTTACGAATTTTTAAAAAAGACGCCATATGACAAACTTTTGGATTCGTACTGTGCGTACGAGATTGCATGTGTTTCAATTTTTTTTTGTTTTAAAAGAAAAAATTAAATATAAAATTGTGGGGAGGTTCGGACCCCCCACTGTTCCTTTTGGTACGCGGTACGCAGTACCCACTGGGTAGTGCGCCCACCGCTTGGGACGACGCACTGTCCCATGGGGACTATGGCCTCCCATAGTACACTGTCGGCCACTGTACTGTATGTAGAGTCGGCGTACGTGATAGGGTGGGTGGTACCATCTGTCGGACGGTGTACCGTCCAGTTCCCTTTTTTGTTTTATATTTTTTTTTTATGTTGTTTTTATTTATTTATTTATATATTTTTTTTAATTTTTTTTATATGTTATTTTGTCATTTGATTTTTAAATTTATTTTGATTTTCGATTTTTGGGTAATCTGTATGTGCAGTTTAAATTCATTTCTTTTTTGGGTTTCAGTAATTTTATTTATATAGTATTTTTTTTTGTGGATTAAAATAAATAGTAGATATATATATATATATATATATATATATATATATATATATATATATATTAATATTATATGAATATAATATTAAATATATATGTATTTATATATTTATTAATTGGGAATTGTATGTATAACTATTAATGTTATTTTGGTGTAACTAAATTAACAGTTTGATAATTCTTTTTAGAAATATAGAATTTTACCAGTATTGTCTATTTAATCTTATGTTTTAAAAATAGTTTATGTATGAATAAATTAGATGTATTTAATGATATATCCTTTTGATATCGTGTTTAAATATATTATTGTATGCAAAATAAGTAGACAGTAATTTAACTTGGAATAACTATGGTGCATGATTAGATAAAATTGTGAAAAGTAATTATGTCAATGAAGATATTATTATGTGTAATGAAAGCTTTGAAAGATTGTCTTCTAATTTTCATGAGAAGTATTAGATAGGAATATGGATTTAAGATATCCAAATTTAGTAATTTTCATTGCCAATGCATTATTATTTGGATTTCCCTTGTTATTGATTGTTTGGGGAACGAGTGTTTGAGGTTTTAATTGTAAAGTCTTCCAATGGATGTGGGTCATTCCCTTGTCAAGTTATTGTTTGTTTTTCCCTTGGGTAGTGTTACAAGTGTTTTATTTTCCTCCTAGTGTTGGGGTGGATCTATATGTTGTTGCCTCCTAGGATAGGAGAGAGTACATTGGCTTAGGTCAGTAACACTTGAGTAACCCTTGGAGTTTTAGATTGTGTAGTGTGTTATCTATTAGAAGAGTGGCTTTTGTTAGGGGTCAGAGCCCAAAGAGGTAAACTGGGTAACCTTCAGAAGTGATTTTAACAACTGAAAACTAAAGTAATGTACTTAGATGACTAGGATGTAGTTCATGTTAACCAAGATAAATTAACCTCACTCATAGACACAAGGGTTTGTTTAGACTTGGGGTGAGTGAGAAGGCCTGGAATGGAAAGATCAACTATCTTGTCCTTATGAGAGGTAGTTGATTCCGCTTGAGTGAGTATGAGTGTTGGGATTTGGTTGAGGCCACCAAGATTACCGGAGCCTATGAAGAATACCCAGAGGAGATCTCATGACAAACCTTGCGATGACACTCTATCTAGGATAACAATGTGTTATGTTGTGTGTATGGTTTCTTTAGCACACTTGATTATAATATTGTTGGAAGCAACGTAACCATGATAAGCGTTAGACTTATATTGTGCATATGTGTGGTTGAGTTAGTTTGTGTTAGTATGAGTCTGCCTTTGGTTTGAGGTAGTAGATTTCTCATCCATGTTACTTTGTTACTATCTCCTAGCATGGGGGGTGGGCCTTCAGGTACCACTAGGTTGGGTGGAACATGCTCCACAACCATTGGGTCCCCATTGTCCTTCAATTCGTGGAAGCGATACATCCAGTTGGACAGCTCGTGGATCTTGTTATTCTTTCTAGCTCAATTGTTATACTATTGTAATGAATTTGGAGTTACCCCTCTTGTGTTATGAGGTGGAATTTGTAATTATCACTCTAATGTATTTTGACTCATTCTGGGAATGTGGATTGTAATTTGGAAATGGTTTATGCAATAGATTTATGTAATGGATTCTTTATTCATATCTTGTATCTTCTTATGTTAGTTGAATGTTATTACTTGAGTTATTTTATTGCATTGTAATTTAGATGATGTATGTTAATGGGGATTTAAGTAATCTCAGTTATGTAACCCTAGGGGATGTTGTCAATAATAGTTGAAAATGTGGGTTTAATTCACTTTAATAAAAAAAAAATTAGTACACTTTTTTAGTGAATTGAAACTTCCTCTAGGGTTGCGCGGTGGGGCACTACATATATAATGATGGCCTAGGAGTCGTACTGTAACACCCCACCACAGAACCCCAAAGGACAACACACTATGACATAATAACAAAACATTTTAAAAAAAATGAAATAACATGAGTTACCAAACCTATCTAAACATAACACCTAAACATAATTCTATCCTACAAGGTTTTGTGACTATATTATGAACATAACTATGAAACAAGAACTAAACATGCAACCTGATTTAACTACATCAAGAGTTCACTACAAAACCAAAGCATTAATTGAATGAACATATATTTCCATAGATACAACACTATTAAAGATCATATCATATGAAGAAATGAGTACATACACAATTTTCCTTTACATAAGGGTACACTATTACATTGTTATAACTTCACATCAAAGTTTCACTTATAACAACAACAAGAATACATCAAATTACATTACATGGTAGAATGAGATACAAGTAACTAAAAATCATAACAAGTTATCTCCCAAAATGGTGGAAGGTCCGAAATTCGCTACATGAGGTAAATCCTCCTTGAAAATGAACAACAATTAGGAAACCCAATGGATAAAAAGAACATTCCACCCAACCATGTGGAACCCCAAGGTCCACCCCCCATGCTAAGAGATAATGATAAGGTCCCATCACCATAGAAATCAGGAAGATAGTAGCACAACACAAAGGGCTAACATGACTACTACATACAAGTATAACATATAACTCACAATAGAGTCACTGCTTCTAGAGGCATGCAAACAACAAGGGAAACATATGACTACAGAATGCTAGGTTGGTATAGGGAAGACTTTCATCACATGGCTTGATATTGGTTACCTTAGAAAATCTTCCTAGGCTACCCCCATACTCATTTATCCTAGTAGCATCTACTAAACAATGGCCCCCATAAAAAATCATGTGGGATCAACATACCTTTCAAGAGGACAAGGCAGATGATTTTTCCATTCCAAGCCTTCCCACTCATCTCAAGCCTAAAAAATCACTTGATCCATGAGTGAGGCTTCAATTATCTTGATTATGAGAACACTACCCAACCCTCTAATTCATTTTAGATTATCACTAGATTAAAAGAAATTCTCAATGAGTTACCCTAGACACCACTTTGAGTCTTGGCCCCCATTGAAGGCTACTCCCCCTACTAACAACTAGAGACCCAACACATCAAACAAGTTAAATCCATCTTGCACACTGAAACAAAGCCACATGAATCACATATCCAGAGCATGGCATTAACCATGTCTCTCACAAATCACAACCATAATATCAAGTAAACAGTGCAAGGCTAAAGACCCTCAATAACACATATCAAGTAGATAATCAATCAACTCAAAAGAACAAGTATATAATTCAGCCAATAAAATACTTCCCCAAGCCTCTAGAAGACCATTGTTAAGCACATAGCGCAAAAGAACTCCCATTTTTTTTGATAAATAACCAAAATTTACCTTGATTACATAATAGTGTGAAAAGAAATGTAAAGGTGAAAACACAAAAAAAAACACAACAATTAGAACCCAAGGGAAAGTACTTACACTGTAAAACGATTAAAAGGCCAAGCATCAATCAAATACAACCATGACAAAATAACCATATAAAACAATCTACATAGAGAAAGGAAATGTTGTTCTTGTAGTTTACTAACTTATTAAATTATTCCTACTAGTCTTAATTATTTTCCATATTCTTAAGATTCCATTCACTAAAATATTACATGCATTCATAATTTCTTACTCATCCAAGTAATATAGAATAATTATAAGAGAATCAATGTTTCAAAGATAACCTACTTCATAATATATATCAATTGCATAACTAAATATATCTATTCCTACTTACATGCAAGACCAAAAATATCACTTAAACTCATATATAATTAAGTTTATGTTTTCTCTCTCACTCCTTAATCGAGCTTGCTTCTAAGCCATACGTTAGCTTCAACTATGTCAACTAGTTGGAGCAAGCCTATATTTCACAAAACATATATAGAGAAACCACAAGCAGCTTCAGAGTCAAAGTTTCAGTCTTCTTTTTACAAACACAGAATATCAAATTATATAAGAGTGAACACATATAAGGATATATGGTTATATACATATGTATATATATATGTGTGTGTGTGTTTATAAAAGTCAAATACTTTTATACTATATGAATCAAACATCAAATACTATGCATATTTATCAATTTGCTAAAACAAAATACAAGAGAAATTCTTCACATACCAAATATCCATCGATCTAATTGAATCTCTTAACACTTATTATATCCTTTGACTTCCATAAGAAAATTGAATATAAATCTAACTCTAGGTAGAAGCAAATCCATCGAATAACATATGCATATATTACACTTAATTTGCAAGCCTATGTTAAACCATTGAAAGGAATTTAAAATATACAAAATGGATTATGAGTATCCCAAACAATATACATGTCCATCAATTTACACACTACTGAATTTGACTCCAATTTCCAATGGTCGTTCGTCGGACTTTCGACTCTGTTTTGTCGACTGATCGATGAATCATAGAAATCAGCGTTGTTGCTCAATTTTCATCTATATTTTGACGGACTGTAAAAATTTGAACTCACGATGCAAGCTTGTCAGAACCGCGACAACCACTTCATTGATTGAGCGATGAGCAGTGGCCGGAGCACGGGTGGTGTACCTCCGCTGAAGTGTCGAAGCAACGACATACATTCGTCGGAACCACAATGACAATTTTTTCGATCTAATGACACACAACACGCGGAGCACGGGTGACATACCTTTTCCAAAATTTTAGATTAGTAATAGAAGTTCATTGCCAGTACGACGAAAGTTTTGACGTATTGCAAATATCGGTGAGAGATCAAGACTGTTACAATGATCAAAATTGCCTGAGAAGATATATCAGGAGGATTGGACTTTGGTTTGAGTGATGAAGTTTCATCGGTGTGATACACACCTTGTCTCATCGACGAAGCATGAGGGAAGCATATCGACAAGACATATACCATTGGAGTAAGTTTTGAATGTCTACCTGACCTATTATCTGACGTTGGTAAGAATACATCGGCAAGAGTCTTGGCAACATACTTCAGATTGAAATAGTGACAGAAGTTCGTTGAACTTGTGACCAAATGGGAAAGTCAATACAATGAAATTTCATTAGATACATTGCAAATTCATTGGACGCTTTTTGCGGTTCGTTGCAAATGCAACGAAACAATGCAATTTAAAAAAGAAAACTATTCATTGTAATGTAGGCATATCGGTGAAAGATCAAGACTATTACAGTGATCAAAATTGCCTAAGAGGATATATTGGGAGGACTGGATTGTGGTCTCAGTGATGATGGTTCATCGGTGAGATACACATTTTGTCTCATCGACGAAGCACGAGGGAAGCATATCGGCAAGACATATACCATCGGAGTAAGTTCTGAATGTCTACCCGACCCACTATGTGATGCTGATATGATTACATCGGTAGGAGTCTTGGCGACATAGTACATATCGAAATAACGACAGAAGTTCATCGAATGTGCGATGAAATAGGCAAGTCATTACGATGAAAGTTCGTCGAAAATTCCATGGAACAATATAATTTAAAAAAAAAAAAAGCTATTTGTTCAAATGTAGGCATATCGATGAAAGATCAAGACTGTTACAACGATCATAATTGCTTGAGAAGACATATTGGGAGGACTAGCCTGTGGTCTCGGCGATGAATTTTCATCGGTGAGATACTCATCTTGTGTCATCGATGAAGCACGATGGAAGCATATCAGCAAAATATATAACATCGGAGTAAGTTCTGAATGTCTACCCAACCCATTATGTGATATCGATAAGATTACATCGGCAAGAATCTTTGTGACATAGTTGAGATCAAAAGAATAATCATCAGGGAGACTCACCACGTCGGGGAAACTGCAGAATATCCTAGCGATATATGATCTCTTATTGATGAAGATGCAAATGGATCAAAATACTTATCGGGGTGACTCTAGGCGATATTTAAAAGTAGTAGGAGGCTCCAAAGTGCATCCATGGGGATAATGAAAGGACATAAGGACAGGTCAATCAAAGAGAGAAGGTTGATGTGCCAAGACCATGAGCATTTAATAGGGGTAGTAAAAGACAAGATGGATTGTCATCAATGCTCAGATATAAAGGACAGATTGGAAGACTTCATTATGAAAATTTAGATCACAATATGATTAACCCTATTTAGACAAATGTAATGACATTAGTGTCAAGAGTTAAGAGGCCATTCAACTTTGCATTTCAATAAATTATTGTATGCATTGAGTAAGTGTTTACAAGGTAGAAAAAGGACAGTCATATGACTGTTTAAAATATCAAACATGTCAGTTGTTGTGTTTAATTAGGCTTACAGAGGCAGGGATTTATCATTTTTTGCATACATTTGCAGTCCAAGCTCTAGGCCTGCATTATTTGGTTACTATGTATGAGAAATGAGCAATGAATAATTGTAGAATATGGAGGCTATGGATGATATTATGATGGGCACATTTGATGTTGATAAAAAATTGGAGAAAAATATAAAACCTATGATAAGTCATGAGATCAAGGGGACTATCATGGACAACAAGCACAACCTACAAACTAGATTCTAATTTTGCTAAAAAAGAAAAAATCAAACTAGTGAATATTAAACTACACACTAGAATCTAAATTTGTGGAAAATGAGCAATTTGGTGAGAAAGAGTACCTACAGTGCATCTTGGATACTTAGCTAGTGTACTAAAAAATAGGATTGCAAACCCAAAATAATTTTCACTTTGGAAATTCAATAGAAAAATACAGAATGTTATCCTAGATACTTAGCTCTCAGATAGTCAATAAAATAATATGAGCATGATTGTGAATGGATTTACTTGGTCCCACTCTTGATCTCCATGTTTGAGAGCCTTCTCTTTAAGACCCCATGAATCCACTTTGATCCATTGCTGCCAAAAGAGATATTAATGTGTAAACAAGGAGCCACATTTAGACAACCTGGTTGTTGATTTCTTCTAAGAAATTTAGAGACTACAAAAAGAAGATACTTGATGGGGATCATGTGGGATTCCTAGAGAAAGCACTGCAATATGGCCTCGAGCAACAATGGAAAACTTTGGATTAGCTTCACAGTAAATCCTAACATTATGACATTGAAAGTTGCTCAGGTACTGGGTCCTCTCCCCTAGATTAAATTAAGGAAAATATTATTGTAAACACAATATGTATAGAAGAATATGAATGTAAAGGAAAATAGATATTAGCAAAACATAAATGTAAATAAAAGTAGTGTGAGTAGAAAATGAATCTAAATTGGTCTTGAGAAAATAAAATCATACCCAATTAGCATTAAGCTATTCTAAACTTGTACTCATTTCCATTGTCAATCTTGAAGGTTACTTTGATGCCTTCTGTAGAAACTCTCTGGCCACGAGGCAAGAGAAGGCAGGAAAACCAAGTGTATATTGATGACTTCCTGACAATCAAAAAGAAAGAAGCAACCAGACAACCCTATTAGAACAACATAATCTTATGAATTGATTTTATTTGTTTTACTGGCTAATGGATAGTGGACCTAGTTCTCTTGAATTGAGATACTACTAAGATGTGTTGACTGGTGATTTTGGACTACCGATATTCTGCTTCAATCTCTATAAGTTACTTTTGTCTTAAATATATTCAAGATAACTCTGGAAAAAAATTCCCTGATCTCTTAGAAATTATGCAGATTATTTTGTTAATACTTATCCATTTTGATATTTTATTTCAAAAATTCATAGAAAGATCTATGTAATGCCATATTTGAAACTTACATATTTTAATTTTACTTGTTTTGTAATTATAGTATATGATTCCAACAATTGTGAAACACATTGGCAATATGCTGGATGAATGAAGTAAACTATGCAATTGGCAATTGTAAAGCCAAATTCCTTAACCTTGCTAGCATCCTTCTTGCCTAATTTAAAACATGTGCTTTGGAATAGGGCATGAAAATCCATCTAAGTATAATGAAAAGGAGATTTTTTTAGATATTATATTACAGTAAGTTGAATGAATGTAAGTAGAGATATTTTAGCATACCTGTAGATGGTACAAAATTTCATGGTTAAGTGGAAGCCTCCCATCAACAACAAGATCCAAATATCCGTGTATCTATCTCTATCGAGCCTCTAAACCCTTCAGAGCTATCAAATTTTCCACTAACCTGTTATGCACAAAAGTCAAATTTTAGAGACCACTAAAATAAATAAATGAATAGAGCTTTGAAACCAAATCCACCCACAACAAAATGTTCATAGCGAAAAGTTAGCACTTTCTTTCATCTTTGCATATTTATTTGATGCTTCAAATGATGCATTTCTTATATTGAAAAGTGCATTACTTACCTTATTGAGCTTCTCTTTGTTTTGAGAATAGTTTAATATTCTCTACTTAATAGGGTCAACCACATGAAGGTGGAAGCTCATTTGGCCCCTCCCCCCACCCCCCCCCTCACATCACTCTCAATTCCCCATACCCGATCATATAACATTAATCATTCATTCATCCATTAATAACATATAACATTCATTCATTCATCCTACATTAATAACATATAACATTCATTCATTAACATATTCACATTCATTCATTAATAACATATAAAATTCATTCACTCATCCATTAATAACATACAACATTCATTCATTAACATATAACATTTATTCATTAACATATTCGCATTCATTCATTAACATATAACATTCATTTTTTCAGTTTTTACATATTATCAAAAATATGGTTGTCATAATATGATTACAATCACTTCTTTTTTTGTTTATTTTTTGCAGCTAAAAAAAGCTGAAGTGGAGTATCATTTCCAAAATCATCTATCCCCCCTTCAGTTGTTCCGAGCTCTGCTTGTGATCTTAACGTATGCCTAGTCATTTACTCACAACGTGGATGCTGTTGCAAGGGGGGGTATGCTACAATAGCAAATAAATGTTAAATTGATATGTTTTATTATTATTGTTACATGTATTTCATTAATTAAAAGAACATCAAAGTGGTGCTCTTTACCTGATTGGGCCACATCATGTTCCTAATATTGTCTTATAGCCTCATGCTCAACATCTTGAACACCCTCTAAATCCTGATCTGGAGTTGAAACATGAAAGATTACATTAATTAATACACCAATTGCAATTAAATTTGTTTAAAAGAACATTAGAGTGATCTTCTTTACCTAATGGAGCCACATCATGTTCCTGATCTTGTCTAGCCTAATCATGGTCAACATGTTGATCACGCTCTACATGCTCTAAAGTTGAAACATGAAAGGTTACATTGATTAATACACCAAATACAATTAAAGATGTTTAATTGTATTAATCCATACTGTGTTTTGTATAGCACATGAATACATCCAGTAACGGGATGCACACCATGGCCTTCATCTACAGGTTATGCTCCACCCTCACCAGGCTGCATTCCAATGTCATGTGCAATATTATCATTGCTTATCTGTGTAAAAAAAATAGGCACATTATTATGGTGGAAATTAATATTGAATAGATTGCACAAGTATTCAATTTGAAATAAACTTTATTGAGTTTATTTACCTGCGTGTTGGATGCAGTGGAAGATTGTGTTTGCCCAGTCGAGACTCTTAGGTGTTCAGTCAGCGCTCCATAGCCTTGGTGGAAGGCAATCTTCAGGTCCTCTTCTGTGGGCACTCTGTTGAAATAACAACCTTGCATTTTTGCATGCGATCATGAATTTTTCTTCTATGGTGTGATAGAACCAAAATTATTTGAAATTTATTATTTGGATGCAAAATTTAATTTATTGATACTTAAAAATCGTGCGGCTAATTTCATATAACCACCAGAGCCAAGTTTGTGCTGCCCGTGTTTTTCTAGCCTTGCCTTTGTTGCCTTCGATGTGTCAGGAAGCCTATGAAAAATTTGAAATACGTTAGATTATGTAAAAAGAAAGAGTAATCAATATATAATTAAATTGTTGATAGTATCACATACCTTCCTTGGCCTGGTGGTGTATTTCCTTTTTTCTTTTCAGCCTTCTCCTTTCCATCCGACACGAAGTCCTTCCACTCCCTCTCTAGAATAATGGGGGGACACTCGTACTTTTTGTTCTTCCCTAAATGTGACCTATATTGGTCCCTCATATACTTTAGATAGGTACCAGCTTTCTTAAGGACCTTGGTTTAGTTGAATGTATTATCACCGAACAACACAACTAAATGGTTAATGAGCTCATCTTTTAAATCTTGATTTTGGGCATTCCACCGTGTACGTATGGTGGACCCGAAGAGCTCCAATGTAAGATCACTTATATGTTTATAAAAAACATCATTTCCTGCAAAATGATCATGGGATCATTAGTCTATAAACAGTGATCAATAAGTAAATTTCAATTGGATTATATATAATAATAATTAAAACATTTTAAATTACTTGGGACCTTCTCTATCTTTATGGGAAGGAAATCCTCGGTCACCACAAATGTGACCATCAATGTTCCCGTACTAGTAATATGGGAAGATCCAGGAAATGCTGCTAAAACATCACTAGTACTAGTGGCCTCTGTATCCAGAGGTACTGACATATGTAGTGGCATGTGTTCGCTACTAGAGGGTGCACTACCGAATGCCTGCATGGTATGTGTTGCCGACATTTTAGTCGACAATATAGGCACAAAGGATGGGGTCAGATGATGTGTTGTATGCGCAGGAAGATCAAGATTGACACTTGTACGGACCCCTACTTCTCAGGCAACACTTACAGTACCTTGATCATGACCAACAACATGATAAGGACACAAATAATCCTATAAAAACAACACATATTTTAGTTCATGACATAAAAGAGTACAAAATATAAAACCATAAATGAACTTATGTTATAATTAAAGATCTCATGATAGCTTACTTGCAAGTTTTGTGCTCTCCTAGACAATATTTTAACCCTTTCTCTTATCTCATCTATTTGAGGCACTATGAATACCAACTTAAGGATTTCTTCATTGCATTTTTTTTGGGCCTTCCTCATCATATCCACAGGGTTTGTGGAAAATGTGATGTCATTATCACATAATAGTGATTTCACCTCCATATGGATGCTCCTGTATTGCTGGTGCCTTTCCGCGATCAGCCGACTACAACAAGAATATTTAAAACATTATCAAAATTAACCCAATAAAATCATGAAAAAAACATAATTATAATATTTTTTCTTGTATCTAATTTGTACAATTACAATGAGGTAAACCCATCGGATAGAAGCGCCTAAAGATGGATCATGATCTGCACTCTGGGTTAGAGCCTTCCTTGTATGATCAATGTCCCACTATGACAAAAATTAAATATAAAAAACATTACTGATGAAACCAATAGACTTACGAAAAAATAAAAATAAAAAAATGGTATATTGGAGTCATTAATTGGAGGTTGGGTAAAATGGTATATAGTACATACCACCTCCATAGTAATTGTTTTTGTATCTAAGTGATTCAAATTGTAATCGATTAGCAATTCTTCCCTTGCAATTATTGATTTTATCGTACATACGAATACACAGTTTCCCTCTCGAACCTCAAATATACAATTGGGTTTCTTATTTGTTGACCCAGGTCATGTACTATTTATAAAACCTGCAATATTCCCTGATGCTTTTGGCCTCCCATCAATGTACCTAGCCACTCCTTTATTTTGATCCTTATCTTTTAGTTGTATATAATTTGCTGATAGTGCATACCTACGCATACTTCATGTATATCGAACCAGCTGCATCCAATCTTTGTAATCGTAACAGGGTCCAACATACTCCATCAACTCAGTAACTTTGTCGTAATAGACCTTTATTCCATCCATCTAAAATAGGCCCAAACCATGTAATGGTGATGGTGCTATGCAATATATCCTCTTGTTGACACAAAGATCATTGTTTACTAGATGAAGTTCCTTGGGTACCCATTGTTTCCATAGATGTTTGTACATCAAGGGCACCTTGATGTCACCTATGCTCTCATCATCATAAGAAAATGACCCCCCTTCAGCAAGAAAAAATTCCATGCGTTTAAAAAATTTTCTTCTAATATTTTGACCTCTAGTTGATCTCCCTCTTTTAGACCTACTACATGTCTCACTTTCCTCTTCTCTTCCTAAATTTCCCTCACTCGAGGAAGACTAATTTGACAAATACCTATTTGGTGGTACCAACACTCATAATGATGTTGGATGAAGCTCTTTCATGGTGATGTGATCCGAAGGTGACATTATGATTAATCTATCATTTCATCGCTAGAATTTGACAGGTTATAAAGTAATCATGTCTGGATAGATTGCAAGTTATTGTTACTACCGTCCAAATTTGTCCATCACAAATTAGATCTACTTAATGTTTTAACTCCAAAACTTTGTAAAAAGTGTTAAATGTGACTATGGTCCACTAGCTACACAACCAAGGCATCAAATGTATTCTCTAATTGTAATCAAAGGGCTTTTGCTTTCTTCATTCAAGTAAATAAACTTGAAGGGAAACACCACCAAGTGGTTTATTGGACACCTACATGACTAAAAATAGCAGCAAATTTACATTTAATTTCCATATGTGTAAGTGGTTAACGGGGAGGGAGTGTGTACTAGGCCTAGTAAAGTCATCATAAGTTTATGCTTTTGCAATAAAAAGTGTTTAAGTCATCTTAAATCTTCCTGTGTCTAATTGCTAGGGGACTTTTGGTAAATTTTAAGGTAGGATGAGTGGTCGCATCAATGTTCTAATTATCTATGACAAGGTTTCAACATATTCAAATAGTGAAAGTTAGTGCTCATAGTCATTTGAAACAACAACATTTTGATTATGTATGATGGTAGGATTTGATAACTTAAAATAATTGGCTACCCAACAAACTTAAAGTTAAAAGAAAAAATTTTAGTTTAAGGGGTTAGCACTTTCTTTCATCTTTGCATATTGGTTTGATGCTTGTAACGATGAATTTTTTATCCCACTTCTATCATATTGTATTCCCATCCCATTGCAATTGTTGGAGGAGTTGATACCAAAATTTCATATCAGATACCACGTTCTTGAAGCAATTTTTTGTGTTTTTACAAATTTTATGAAGTTCTTTTGTGTTGTATGGATCCATACAAGCTTGAAATGCTATGATATCATTGGTGTAGATAAATATATGTGTTCCCTTTCATTTTCATTTGTTTTGAAGTTCTCAATCACTATTTTGTGGGAGAAAACAATCAAATACAGGGACTGCCCTGTTGTGCCTATGTAAGCGTTTTAGGGCTAAATAGAAAGGACATCCACCAATCCACCCACTGTCCTGGAATTGTAACTCGGTGGATTGGTGTGCATCATGGTGGATTTGATGGATTTTCAAATCTTGTTCTTTGAATTCAATTTATGTTTTTCCCTTGTGTTGGCTTGTTACATTGTTTGGGAGGAACCTAAGGTTGGGTTTTACCTTGGATTTCATAAAAATCCTAATGTTCCATGTAAAACCTTGGGTGAGATATATTCGGCCATTAAATTTTTCGAGTGGGTATTAAAATGACTTATGTCTCATTGTTTCATCTACGTCGGGCCCCTTTTTATAAATTGAGTTAAATATTTTGCCTAACTTTATCACTTCCTAAGTTTAGGTTGGCTCATGCCCTATGTTACTGATATTAGCCCAAACCTAAGGGGAGAGTTAATAATCAAAAGATCTTATGAAACTTCAACTACAGAAGCTACAAAATTGACTATAAATGTGGCCAAATTGGCCCAAAAGACATTTCAAAGAGAAGAAGCTGAGAAGAAAATTTTGATGGAGAAGTACAAAAGTTCATTGCATTTAGGGGTCTATTAAAGCAAGAAACTTGGCATTGAATTGATGCCCTAGGGCTGACAGGGGCAATTTTCTTGTGAATTTGTGGTTGTTAAGTCAGGGTTTATCAATTTGATGGATATCTTGGTAGAGTCATGGTGACACTATTTGATGGTCCAATCTCTACTTCAAAACAAAAATATCTCTAACAATTCTAAGAGCTATAATGGGATGGCATTAAAGGAACCTTCTTATGAAGGATCTTCTAATTAAGGACCTTTGAATTAAGGTCTTCATTTGAAGGTCCTTCATGCCAAGGTTCCTTTTATAAAGCATTTTGGACATGAAATATTTAAAATAAAAAAATGCCTTCATTTGAAAGTCTTGACATGGCATCATTTTTGAATGAAGGTTCTTCATTCAAAGGTCATGACGACATCACCTTCAAATGAAGGTTCTTCATTCAACTGGTATTTTATAATTTTGAATGTGTGATAATAATTTAGGGTTAAAAATAAATCCATTTGAGCCTTTTATAAATGAAAGGACATTTGATGCAATCATATTCCTTGTCAAACTTTTAACTTAATAGTAAGGGCATCATGAGTAGTTTGTTGGGCCCATTCAAAAATATTCTATGCAAGGATTGAATTTTCTAGAATGTATCTACTATCAAGAAAGCCAATTTGTTTACCTCTATGACTATATCTCAAACAATAAGTTTTATTGTGATGGCAATGATATTGACAAGGATTTTGTAATCTAGGTGTTGAGAAGCATAATTGGCCACCATCTTAGGAAAGATTCTTCATTCTCACTTTTAAGTGTTAAAATTTAACAATACGTAGATTGATGAAAGAGCCTAAAGATCCTTTCTCCATGTTATCCAAGTACACATAGCAACGGTCTTCTCTTATACGGTTGGACATGATTTTAAGAACTTAGCTAGGAATTATTCATTTAACCTAAGGTTTTCTCATAATGCTATCATTGGAAAAGTATGATCAAATTCTTTTATTATGAATCTAATTGGTCTATGTGCCTCTAGTAATCACTATAAAAATGTGAAAGATGAGGCTATTTTAATTTTTTTATCTTTTCTTATACCATTTTATGAGAATGGGGGGCGAATGTATGAGAAGATATTTGGAAACTAGGTATGAAAATTGCAAGTTAAAGAGAATGGGGGTGCCAAACTTATAGTACTCATTGTCCCTTGTTCGTCAATTTTCCCTGAGTGCCCTCAACCTCATTCTCAGTGCTGGTATTGACCTTGTTTTAGCTCCAAACTCTTCGACGACGCTGGTATTGACCTTGTTTTCACTCCTCCAAACTCTTCCTCAGCACTGGTATTGACCTTTCACTTCTCCAATTTGACAAGATACAACCCGGTTTCATTAGGTTTAAGAGTATGTTAATTAAATTTAAAATTATGGGGCCATTTAGAGTAGTGAATATAAAGCAAGCAAATCCTATTATGGCATCATTTAGAGTAGTGAATAGAAAGCAAGCCAATCCTATTATAGTCATCAGGGAAATAATAAAACTCCTAGGATACTTTGTGAAACCATTTTCCTTGTTTAAGGGGAGGCCATAAAATATACCTTTGGATTTTTTCAATCTTCAAATATGAGGATTTGCAAGTTTCTTAGCAGCATGAGTAATGGAAATGTGTGTAACAAGAATTTTTGAACACACATGGAATCTCCTTGCCAAAGAAAGGGGATTCATAATTTAATATGATAATTTTTCTCAGCTCTAGAAATGATATATTTCGTTAAAGAGGAAGGAGAAACCTAAAAGGTAAAAGAGATGCTTAGGAACTCAACACTTCCTTATGATCAACCCCCTTCTATCCATAGGAATTGAACCAATTGGGATTGGCTAAGAAGGATTTCCTATAACATTGAGTTTTATGCCACTATATATTTGAATTTAAAGCTTTCTAGAAAATATCTAGGCATTGAATATCCTAAATAATGTCACATTTGTCCTCCAAGAGAGTGAGAAAGGAGTCATTAGAAAAATGATTGTTGAATAGTTGGGCTATATAGTTATGAAAAGTAGCACCTTTAATAAGGTTCCATGAAATACTATTAGCCAAAAGATATCCAAAGGCTTCCATAAAAAATACACATAAAGTAGGAGCTAAGGGGAAAACATGAAAAATTAATACAAGTATAACCATCATAACCTTTTCTTGGAAAAAGTAAAAAAAAATTGAGGAACAAATCCTAGATGACATAACTAGTCCAATTCAACACCAGAGGTAGCAAGAGATTAATGAAATTACCACAAGTTTTAAGTAGAAGTAAACTGCCATTTTCAAGGTTTAATGCTAGTATGAAATTGTGACTAGCCAAATGGAAAGAAAATTAGAAAATTGTAACCAACATTTAAGTGGAAATAACTAGAAAATTGTAACCACACTTTTTGCATGGTTGAACCAATTTAAAAATTCAGCAAAAGGTGATAGTAAGAAAATTAAAATGCACCTTTATGAAATATTAGTCTACGAGCCAAATTTGGATGGAAAAGTTAGTAAGAAGTAGTGTCGAAAGTGGAAAATTAATCATGAAATCATGGCTAATAGAGCATACAAAATATATTGGAAAAGTCAAGAGAACTTATATCTGCACACAAACACACTCAAAATAATAATTGTATCATATAGTTCATTTGGGAATATATTACAATATGACTTTTACAAAGCCTTTCAAATATACCTTCCCATTTGAACTGCTATCTTATAAGAATATAACTAATTATTTAATAAAAATAAATAAAAAAGTTCGGAAGGTGAATTTATTAATGTTAATCTTAATATTCCAACACCCTCCCTTAAGTTTTACATTCCTCACAACAAAACATGTTGATTGAAACAAACAAATATATATAGGCTAAGCTAACATCATTTGATTTTTCTTTAAGTTCTCCCTCAAGAACATCATTGGCTCGAGTTATACAAGTCCACACTATGTGATCCTTTTTCTTACAATAATAACATTCATTTTTTTTTTTTAATTATTATTACCTCATGAGTATAATACATTCTCATGTTGAGAATCAACTTTTAAATCTTTTCCATTGTTCTTTTTTCTTCTCCTAATAGGGCCAAAATCACATCTTCTTGTGTTTGAGAAGTTATTGGACTAAGCATAGAAGTAACATTATTGTATTTTCAGACTATTTAACAAAATATCCTTAGCATCTTCATCATCTAATAGAGCCTTGAATTCTACCAGTTGTTTAATGAGATATCTAAAATTTATTATGTGATTAGACATAGTGATTATATCTCTCATTTTGAATCTAAATAGTTGAAGTTTTAGGAAAAACTTCACATTAACTATTTTTGCTCCAAATATTTTATTGAAATTATCCCAAATTTCCTATGATGATTTATCTAAATCTATATAATAAAATTTAATGTTAGAAAGGGAAAGACCAATAATATATTTGACTTTATCATCCGTTTTATGTCATTCCAATAACTTATTTGCATTTGTAGGTGGTGTTTTATTCCTATGCATGATTCTCTATTATTCATTTATTTCATTTGTATTTTTGTTTTCCAAGTATGAAATTTAAAACATTTTTTTTTGTTTAAAAGAATCTTTATCTTAAAAATATTTGAAAAGTTTAATGTCAACCTTATCACTCTAATATGTACAACTTAAACATCCCTTTCAAACCTTGTAACTAGTTTTGAACCACTCTCCAATTCATTTTTCCTCATTACAAACATTGACACCATTTTACTGTTCTAAACAACTTATTGAATCCTCTTATGCATCAAACTTATTTAATTGTTTCAAAAAAGACAATAAAATAAATTTGAAAATATGACTTCTCAAACTTCACACTTCCTTCTCATTATTACCAAATGCCATTATTTAAAATGAAAAACACATTAATGTTATAAATGCATTATTTCTATAAGGAAACAAACCATATATCTCTTTTTAATGACCAACTTAAAGCAGATTACAAATAGAAACTTGGTCGTTGTATAGAACATTGAAAAACTGATAACAAAGAATAAAAAAACTACTACAAAGACTTAGGATAGGCTAGAGGCCCACAATAGAACATTCATCACAAACCAACTAGCCTTTATAGTGATTTTGCACTCATTGATTCCCTAAAGAAAACCTTATCTTGAGTATAATCCATCATAGTCACATATGATCACATCATTCTTGGCCATTTGATATCATGAAAAACCTCCAAATTATAGTTTTCAAATAACCCATATCATTGGCAAGACAAGTTCCATCTGGGTGAAATGAAAAGGTCATACAGAGCATATAGGTCTCACCAATGAAGTTCCATTAGCAAGAAACCTGTCTTGTCTCACCAATCAAAGCACAAGGAGCTGTATCGGCCAGACCAACGCCATCAGAGTAAGATCCCTGAGTTAGCCCGAGTGCATTTGTCTCATCCAGCTTGATGCAAATTTAAATTCTAACCATCAATCCTTTACTTTCATCAGATCTTCAAATGACTGCCTTTAAAAGGATGATGTAATCTCCATCTCAGCACTAAGGGCCCACCACATTATGCATCACCAAGGAAAGACATGTGGCACTCGCCTGTGATATCACAATCAATAAACACCTTGCATATTTGTATCACATGATGGTGGGAAACCGTTGATCTCCACCATCAACAATCGTGTTCATTCATAGTAGTCACCAGCACTGCACATAACCATCAAACAACTTTTCATCAAGATTATAACATCACCGTCAATTTTGAGCACGTGCATCTCATAGCCGCTTTAGTAACCTGTCATATAATGTATTAAAACTCGACATAAATATTAAAGCACTTTGAATATTCCTTCGGCACGGCCAGCTGAGACACGTGGCGCTCGCCCATGATATCACAATCAGTCAAAACTTAGTGGCGAGGTTATCACAAGATTGCGGGGAACGGCTAGGATCAACTGATGGATGATCGACATTCATTAAAAAATCATTCCCTACAAAAAATAAAACAATTATTAAAGGGACAATAATTAAAAGTTTAATAAGATAAAATATTAGTAAATTAAATTTATTTTAATAATTATTTGTAAGTATTTAAACTTAAAAAAATTTAAAACTTAAATCTAAATTAAAAATTAAAATATAATAAACTAAATGTAAAGTCAAAATATATCAAAATCTAAATATTATTAAAAATCATTATTTTTTGATAAATAATTAAATAAAAAGGTAAAAAATAAACTTACTATATTAACAAGAAAAGACAAACTTGGGGTCTAATCGTATGTGATAGGGCTCAACAGTAGAGGGCAAGATGCAAATAAATCAAACAAGTTTCAAGGCAAAGGCAAGATTGAGTGGATCTCAAAATACTTTGCATTAATCACGCTCGATACCTCTAGCAGAGTGCCCGCAAGTTTACATGCTCCAACTGCCAAGATCATAGAAAATTAATCATGAAGACTACTAACCACTGTAGTTAAAAAAGGCCAGCCTAGGTCATTTAAAACAATGTCTTTGTAGGAATAGTGTGTGTGTGTAGAAGCTCAGGATTTTTACTTGTTGATAGAAGTAGGTGATAAGGGGATGGAGAATCCTTTGGCCTTTGACACCAACAAGCAACTGCAAGCATTTTGAGGAGAAGTGACAAACCAAAGGCTGAATGGGCTACTAGCCTCGTTCCACCCACTAATACTCTAGGCAACCAAGAAGGTTGTAGGACCAGAGTTCCTGAAAGCATATCACAAGTTTTGGTCCAATGCAGAAATACCAGCATTGTTTCTAGTGATGCTCCTCCACATGGGTGTGCTGAAGGAAATCATAAAGAAACTGACCCATATGGTCTTCATTCACGCATGGCTGGGAGACATTGATTCAGCCTTGGATAATGTGGACTAAAATAATCTCATCCCAATGCCCTAGAACTACTACGTGTTGACCATATGAGGAAAGGAGGTCATGAAATTCCCTCTGGTCAGAACAATTGATCCATAAGGGTTTGAAAAATGATGGTATGAAAGGGACTGGAGCATCACCTTCTTGCTCAAAGAAGCCAAGATAACCACCAATCAACCTCGTGGCTAGGTAATGCAATATGTGCAAGATGAAGGGTTGGTAGAGGAGTTAGCATCAGGAGACGACGTCAACTGGGACTTAGGCTCTGGGGAAGAATGGATACCACTTGATTCCAGGGACCCAGAGGAGAAAGCGAAGGGGCTGACTCACCAGAATTGCAGAGCAGACTGCCCGGTGATTGCAAATTACATTGCATACAAGAAGCGGGTGGACTCGGAAGTCTCTGAGGATGAAGACTCTGAGGGAGGAATGGAAACCTAACTCAACCCACTATGCCATGGTCTTTTCTAAGCTCTTGCATAATATTAATGAATCTAGATAATTGTAAGGTGTAGATGTTTTAGTTAGTCTCGTCTTTGAATTGTAGTTCTTGTGCATTTTCCTAGGCTTTTTGTATTTAGTTAAATCTCTATAAAACTTGAATCGTAGTGCATGTATTTAGTTAAATATCTGAATCAAACTCCATATGAATAGAGTTTAATTTGTCAAAAAAAATTTCATTTGAATTGCATGTGAATTCACTAAGAGCATTTTAATCAAGTTGCACAACTCTATAAAACTTATCATGTTCTATCTTATATCTCAATGCCTTGTACACCCTCTCTCTATTGACTGTAAAATTGTAATTTGTTCCGTGTTGGTCCTTCCTTTGAACAATAATATTTGGTAAATCTTTTATTCGATGTGGTAAAATTTTAGCTATTTCTCTTACTTCTTGTGGAAAACTTATGGTATGTCCTTTATATTTGTACTGACCTCCAGTTGCATGTGTGACTTGAAGTATTGGATTTACATGCCCTATAAACATTTCCTCAATTTGTGTTAAGTTTGCAAGTTCTAATGGTTGTGGGACCAGGATTTATATTTTTTAATGTCAAAAATTGATGTTCATGTTTCTCTTGTCGACATCTATTGCAAATTGGTCCTTCAGGAACTCATACAACCTTCATTGTAGGGTAAATTTCTTGACAAATGTAACACATGCTTGGTGCTGCAAGTTTATGAAGACCATGTTGAAATATAATTTGTAAATCTTTCAAATCAATTTGCACATTTCTATTGTTATTGCATGTACCTAGATCTCTTACATTTTGTCTTCTTTGCAGTCATCTTCGTCTTCTCAATTGAGAGGTTAACTCCTATTGTGGACGATTATTTTCTTCATGATTTTCAGTTTCAACATTTATTGCGTCTTGAACTCTATTATTTGGTGTTTGTAACACACGATCTATTGTAATTGAATTCATTCCTTCAAATTTACCCTCTATATTCTCATTAGATTCATAATTCCTTTCAACTCATTCATGATTGCATACTTGTATTTGTTGTTTTTCTATCTCATTAAACTGGTCTAAATGCTCATTTATTTGTAATCTTCTTAATATGTATTGCTCATCTTCAGATTCTCGTACATGATGTATTTTTCTTTTAGTAAATTATTCATTTATTCACATCTTTGTCTCATGTAATTTTGAGCATATTCTCCTCGTTGTTCTTCATTTTGAAAATTTAATATTGGTCGAGGCATCCTAAATAATTATTTAAAAGTAAAATTAAAAATTAAAAAATAGTATAAATATGAGAAATTTTACTATACACTAATTTCATAAAAAAGGATATCACAAAATTAATACATATTTATTGATGAATCTTATTTATTAATAATTAATAATTAATAATTTAATCTTCTTAATAAAAAAATTATGTCTTCTAAAAACAATTGAAAAATAAAATATATGCAAACACTTTTGTAATAGATCAACTAGCATGCCTATATTTTAGAAATATATGTAAGAGTAAGTGCAAGAAGTTGGGTCCACGAAGAGGGGAAGTTTCGGCCAAAAAAAAAAATCTCGCAAAAAACGCGTACGCGTTATTAAAAAACGCGTATGCATTATGCATTGGGTACCCGAGCCTAAAAAAATGTGTATGCGTTATAAAACGCGTACGCGTTTTTGAGTGCATACAAATCATTTATGTTTTAAAAAATGCTTTTTAGAAACACGTACACATTTTAAAACGTGTACGCGTTTCTAAAAAATATTTTTTTTAAAAAATAATCAAACAAATAAAGAGCGCATATGCGTTTTTAAAAACGCATACGTGTTATTAAAAACTTGAATCTCCAACCCACTTGCAGCCTTGGTTTTAGGCTCGGGAAAGGCTTGGCAATCCGAGCCTTAGCCTTTGACCTGCAACTAAAAAACTAAGGCAGATTGAAGAAGAATGTCCATCTTTAACAACATGGTTGATGGACTTTTTTTCTGAATCGATCTATAAAAGTAAAACCCATTACAAAACATGATTTCTAGTTTCCAAATATATAACTTTTATTAATATTGGATTATATTTGATATTTTTAAATTAATTTCAAAGCAAACTAGTCCTTAAACATGAAATATCAGACTTTTTTTGTTTTTTAATAACTTTTTTTTGGTGAAGTTTCTTGTAAAAAAAATTATATGACATCAATCTTTAGACAATTCTTTACAGAATGAAAAAAAAAAGTTTCAAAAAATGTTTAGTTTAGGTCAAATTATGTTGTTCGTACACGTTGATTTTTAAAAACAACAATTAAGGCCAATAAAAATTTAATAAAAAAAAAATATTCAACAAAAAATTACAAAAAAAATTCCTCATCAATCTTCATGTTGTTAGCTCTCTTTCCTCAAAAGGAATTAGCAAAATACTTTTATTTGGGTCAAAAAGTGGTGTCCGTACACGTGCATGGTATGGTAAAAAAACAGGGACTTTTAAAAAGTGGTTTTTATAGATCCCTATCAAAATTTAATTTCTACAATTTGGGTATTTGAATAATTTACATATTTAGAAACTAGATTCAAAATTCAAACTTTCATAGTACTGATTTTTTTAGAAATTCATTGTGTAAGTGCCTCAAATTTTCAGTCCAAGTGTGACAAATTATGAAAAACAACAAAAACACTTCCACTTTTTGAGCTTTTTGTGGACCCAACTTCTTGCATCAGCCCGTAAAGTACACCGAGATATATCCTTCTCAAGGCACCTATTTTTAATCAATTGAACTTTAACTCAAATTGAAGCTTAACCCTAACCATAGAGCTATATGAACCCTAATCATAACCCTATTTAAAGTCGGTTCGAATTACTAGCTCATAGATAAGGACAAATTCCCTAGAAGAGTGTCTTTCAAGTTTGAAAAAGTGTAGTTGGAAAACCCAAACTTCGAAATGGTTTTCACTAACTCCTAGCTCACCCAAACAGTTGATCAGTGCACTAAGATGTGCATGCTCAACATAAAGTTAAAATTCATAAAACTTAGACTAAAAGAGTGGAATATCCAAATCTTTAAAAACCTTTTTAGAGAAGAATCTCCTTGAAAGTAGAATGGCTAAGATCCAAAAAGACCTCTCAAATGATTTTTTTTACATCTTAATAGAAGAAGAGAGGAATCTCATAGTTCAATTGGATGGTGTCTACAGTTTTGAATAAATCTATTGGAGACAAAAATCAAGGATTAAATGACTTAAATAAGGTGTAAAACCAAGTTTTTTCATTTAGCATGCAAAATGAGAGGGAAAAGAATAATAACATGAAGATTGAAGATGCTTATGGATAAAATTTTGATGATCCTGACACCATCAAGGCTTCCTTGGTTTCCTCTTGGGAAAACATGCTTGTGGAGGAAAATGAAGACAAAAACGAGAAGAAAAGCAGGATCTCTTCTTGGATCATATACCGACCTTGGATGATGATTCTAAATTATAATAAAGTAGCTAAAGATTTCATTAAGGAAGAATGTATCTAACGATGTGGTCATGCAAGAAGTTAAGACATCTATTTTTAGAATTGAAAGTCCAAGGCCCAAATGGTATTTGTACCTTCTCTTTCCAAAAGTTTTGGAATGTAATCCTAACTTTAATTGAATCATAATCCTAACCTTACCTCTGACCTTGACCCTAATCTTCACCCCAATAAATTTATTGTAGAACCCTAACCCTAACCCTAGAGTTGAACCCTAACAATAACACTAAGTTAAAACACTATAATTGAACCTTAACCCTAAGTAAACCCTAACCATAATGTAAACCTTAACCTTAGTTAAAACATACTCCTAATTGAACCCTAACCCTAATCTTAATAATAACCATAAGTTTTTTGGTAGATTTAATAGCAACCATAATTGATCCTTATACCTAACCCTAATTTAGCCCTAATCATAATCTTAATTGTATGCTAACCCTAATCTGAATTCAATTTTGGCCCCAATTGAAACACCAAACCTAACTTTAACCATAATTGTAACCTTAATTGTAACCCTACCCATAACCTTAATTTTAACCATATTTTTTAACCTTAATTCTAACCATAATTTTCTTATGACTCTAACATAACCCTAAACTTGATTGTAAACATAACTCTATCCATAACACTAACTGTGGTTATAACTATAATTGTAAGTCTACTTTTTACCCTATTTCTAATCCCAACTTTAACCTTCACCATAACTCTAACCCTAACCCTAACCATAATTTTAATATTTTTTAATTATATTACTAATAAGTAGGTTTAAAATTATAATATTAATAATTATTATTATAGAATTAAGGTTCTAATTAATTATTTCAATTATATTTCTAAAATTAATAATTATAATAGTAACTTTGATATATAATCATGAAATTAAAATATTTCAAAATAATTATTTAATAGGATTACAGTTATAGTATATTTTGATTAGATCTCTTTTTATCTAAATTTGGGTTCAGTTTTTTTCTTCCTTGATTTTTAATTACACTTTTTTCTTTATTACAACTTTTCTTATCTATGTGTATAATTCTCACTCTACTTCTTACCTTAATTCAAATCTCAATCTTAACATTCACCCAAACCTTAAACCTAATCTTAATTCTAATGATTTTTTAATTATAATAAAAGAATAATATCATAATATTATAAAATATTATAAAATAAAGGTTATAACCCTAAAATTAGTTATTTTAATTATATCCCTAAAATTATTAATTATAACCCTAACTTTAATAAATATTCAAGAAAATCAAAAATCAAAAAATAATTATTTAAGAAGATTATATTTCAATAATAGTTAAATTTGTGTTGTAATTATTTGTATTCATTGCCACATCTAATTATGTATGGTTCCACATGAGATTTTTATAAAATGGTCAATGTTTTGTTTAATAAAGTGCTTACAACATGTACTATGCATTGGTTATGGTTTGTGTCAATGTAAGTATTTAGTTTCTAGATATGGGATACTATTTTCTTTTATTTTATGACATTTTATGGATTTTGTTTCATCAATTTTTATCCAAGCCTCTTTATATCATCTTGTATTTTTCTCTTTACTTTTTATTTTTTTCCCTACACCTAATTATACTTGATTGTAACTCATTTTTTATAATTGTTATAATATTTTATAACATTCACATCTTAATCATGAATTCTTATTTTAATATTATTCTAATTTTTGTTATTATTTTTTTCTTACTATTTCTCCCTTAAATCACCTCCCACATTATTTTTATTTATTTATTTACTTATTTTCTTTTATTACTCTTTTGTTGTATTATGTTTTTAGACTTTATGTTTACTATTTTTTGTCTAATCTTTTTCTTAATACTCTCCTATGTATCTTGTTTTTTCATATCTTTTTTATTGTTTGTGCAATTGTGTGATGTGAAACATAGATTTTTAATCTAAACTTGGAAATATCATATCTTTAAACGTTAAAAGTAATTTTTTTAAATGAATTTATTTGGAAAATAACTTATAATTTATTAATAAGGTTTTAATAATTTATTAATAAGGTTTTTAATAATTTATAAAATTTTATTAAGAATTAATTTTAGATAAATTTAAAAAATAAGATCATTTCAAAATTTTGAATCTTATTCATATAACTAATATTAAATTTAATATTATAACATGTTAAATCTAATATTGAAAAAAAACATAATAGTAATTTTTATTTGAAAAATCTATATATTCAAAATATGGTTTATTTCATTGCTTTTTAAGTTGAAAAGTTCTATTAGATTATAATTTGTTATTTGCT
Source organism: Sequoiadendron giganteum (assembly GCA_007115665.2). Lineage (NCBI taxonomy): Eukaryota > Viridiplantae > Streptophyta > Pinopsida > Cupressales > Cupressaceae > Sequoiadendron > Sequoiadendron giganteum. The sequence goes on along the minus strand of CM021105.1, from coordinate 183,628,586 downwards.
TAACAACAATTTTTTTTTTACGAAAATTAAAAAATTCCAAAATATTTGTAGAGGATATAAGAAAGAAAAAAGTACATTGCTCATTCCTTATGATTTTGCAAAGTAAAATGGGAATTTGGAAATTTTTGATCTAATCTTTTTCTAATTATTATAATTTTCCTATTTTTAATGCATATGAGTGAGATGAGTGCTAAAATTTGATTCCTCAAACTTTATTATTTTCCAAAAACTTTACTTAAAAATTACCTTAGTCTAATTAAATCAAATCCCAGAATGCATATATATTATAAAATTATATATTTGATATTTATGTATATTTATTATTTGATAATATATTTATTTATGATTATACAATTTATATCATATGTAATTTTTTATATAATAATAAAAAATGTAATTATATTGTATATAATATAATTTTTTATTTATTTTTGATGAATTTTCCAGATATCTATATTAATAAAGATAAAATTATAAATTCACAAAAAAGGGGCAGGTGATAAGAAGGCACACCTCGAATGTCATATGGGACCAGCCTAGAAAAACCAAAATAAGAAATGGGCCCAGCCCAGAAAGTCCAAAAGATCACATGGGCCTAGCCCAGAGGTTCAATAACAGAAAGAAAATTAGGCAGCCAAGGCAGTGCCAGTAGATCCTAGGGGGTCCCGATTATCCAGATGTTTTTCCCATACATCAGCGAGGTTTGGGGTGACGTCAGGAGGAGCACCCCAACCATCATCAACTTTATCTTCATCTTTATCTTTATCTTTATCCTCGCGTCGAGGCGAGATTGCGAGAGCGAGCTACGAAAAACTTTTTCCAGTGGAAGGCCAACCAAAGCCAGAAGCAGGCGGAGTATTAGAGGGCCACGCAAAACCACCACCACTACTCCTTGGTGCACCACTAGAGTGCCAGCCCTGAAAAGGATGCGATGAAGGAGAACGAGCCCGCCTAGGAGGGCGAGAATCCCACCGAGCAGGAGGTTGGGAGTGAGCTCGCGTGGAATCACTCCACTTCCAGTGCTGAGAGGGTGATCAACTGCAGGAAGAGGAGGGCGAATCAGGGATCTGAGCTATAGGACAAGGGGCATTGCCCCAGTGGTCCAAGAGAACCTGTAGGTGAGCCACTTCTAGTGCAACCTTGTTGGCTTGCACTTGAATCTATAATATTACATTAGAACATATAACTGCTTTAGCATAAAGAGACACATTAACATCTAAATGAGAATGAGAAAATACACAAGCATTTATGTCTCTCCAGATATTGAAGAGGATTTCCACTCTAAAAGTGTGCCAAAGCTGGGTGAACTTAGTTGGGGTTCCAGGCGGGTCCCCCAACAAAACCATATGCCATGAAAAGGGTTCAAGCCTAAAAATTCGAAATAAATCATGAATCCAAGTCCAAAGCTGCTGAGCTCTGGGACAAAACCAAAAAAGGTGCTTGAAGCTTTCTAGCTGCCCACAAAAAGGGTAGCGAGGGTCAGAGACCCCCAGATGAACCAGTCGAGAACCCACAGGCAAGCCTTGGAAAAGAATACACCAAGAAAAGTGGGCCAGTTTCAGATTAACAATTGTAGAACAAGTGGCATCAAACCTCCTATGCCAAGTATGGGCCAAGGAGTTAAGAAGCCACCTCTGGTTCAAAGAACTGATCATAGGAAAATGGGGTGAAAGCCACCTGTAACCAAGCCACGACTTGTAGCTCCGTAGAGGAGTATCTTGAAACCATTTCTAGTCTTTCCACCAAGGTTTGTGCCCACGAATGCCAACTTTGTGAAGAATTCCGTCGGAATGGCACTCACCAGCCCGTCAAAAGTAGGATGATCTAGGTTTTGAAGATTGTATTGGGTTTTAAAAGCATCCCACTACAAAATATGTATGGTAGGCCGGTGGAAGATCTGATGCAGTGTATGAATGCCCTTCTTATGAAATTTGAGAGCTTTGAGCCAAGGCGACTTAGCTAGGGGTTGACGATTCTGAGCCAGAAGGAGAGAGACCACCAGAGGTTATGCTGGTTGATGGAGAGCCCATCACGAAAGCCAACCTCGGCCCAATGGAGCGAAGGCTTAATAGTTTCCCAAGAATGCCAAATACTTTTGGCCACAAAGGAGCCCATAATTTGAACCGGCTCCCTCATAACTAGAAGGGTTTGGAGACCAATTCATTTCCAGGTGGGTCTATGAATAGGAAAACCAGACTAAATATAATGCCTGAGGAGAATTTTCTAGGCTTCATCCCTAGTAAGTGCGCGAATAATCCACTTGACATAGAGAGTAGTCCCTTGTCGTTGAGTGGAGAGCAAGCCAAGCCCTCCCGACTCCTTGGGGAGATAGAAAAATTCCCAAGCGACCCGATGAAAGCCCTTATGGGTCTCAGAAGAGGCCTGTAGAAAATCATGGAGAAATTTCTCAAGCCTACTGTAGGCTACTTTAGAAGGAGCCCAACAAGATGAATAGTAGATGTGGGTGGCAGCAAAGATTTTAGAGCACACCTAGAATTTTCCAGCTAGAGAAAGAGGCTTGGTAACCCAATAGGCCAACTTCTGCTCAACCCTGGAGAGCATGACTTGCCAAAGCTCCTGAGGGGAAGCCTAAAAGGTGAAAGGGATGCCTAGAAATTGAAAGATTTCACCCTAACAAATCCATATCCAGTTATAAGTTTGAAGCCACACAGGAGTGGGGAGCATCGACTGTCTATAGCACAAGGTCTTGTGCCATTGAATAGTGGAGCCGGATGCAGGACAAAAAGTATCAAGGCATTCAAGGGCAGCAACGATCAATCCTTCTTCCTCTAAAAGAGTGAGAAAGGAATCATTCATGAAGTGCCCATTGACAAGCTGCTCTTGAGAGTCTGGGAGAGTGATTCCTTTAACACGTTGTTGGGAGATAACATTGGCTAGGAGATATCCAAAGCCCTCACTAGCCAGAACATACAAAGCAGGGGCAAGAGGACATTCCTAGCGAATAGAATGAAAAAGACCAAATGCAGAAGACTGGCGTCCATTAATGGAGATGCAAGCCGAGGCATCAGAAAAAAGCATATGAATAGACTTCAAAAAATTGGCCCCAAAGCCCAAGGCCTATAACATCGCAAGAATGAAAAGCCACTCAATACGGTCATAGGCTTTGGAAAAATCAATTTTAATGAACACTGCTTTCTGGTTCGACCACCAGGCCCACTCCATGCCTTCCCAAACAACAATAATGTTATCAAGAATGAACCTGGATTTAATGAAACCAGTCTGTTCGGGACACACAATCTGAGGCAATAGGTGGCAAATTTTCAGAGCCAAGGCTTTGGCAATGATTTTGTAAGAAACATTAAGAAGTGTGATGGGCCGCCAGTTGCAAATATCCTCTGGATCCCCAGGCTTAGGTATGAATTTAATATTGCCTTTATTTATTAAATTACCTAGAGAATTGGTTTGAAAGGCTTCAAGATAAACATGATGCAAATCACTCCCAATATAGTCCCAAAGCATTTTATAAAATTCACAAGGAAAGCCATCAATCCCAGGAGCCTTATCATTGACCATGGAGGAAATGGCTTCCTTGAGATTATCAATTGTTAACAATTGATCACAAAAATTAATCTGGGCTGAAGAAAGCCTATGTGACACAACAACAAGGCAACTATGAAGGGATTGCTGGCATGCAGGCCTGGGGTCCTGAGCCATGAAAACTTGCTCATAGTGACGCACAAAAGCCTGGAGAATGTTAGGTAGCTCAAAAAGCACTTGGTTACCATCTTTGATGGCTTTAATGCCTGGGGAAGAATGCCTAGCACGAAGAGCCAAAATAAAATCTTTGGAGACACAATCACCAATTTTGAGCCAGTGGAGCTGAGCCTTGATTTGAGCACCCTTGGCAGAATAATTATCTGCCACTTGCTGGTGGCGTCTTAAGTCTACCACCCAGACTTGATGTGACGGGGAAAAAAGACAAGCCGCTAAGGCCTCCATAGCAGCACACAAGTCGACAGTGGTGGCCTCGTAAGAACGCCGATGAAAGATAGCAAGCTAGTGCCCATAAATGTGCAAGAAATGTGCAGTATGAATGATGGCATCATTCTACCAAACAGTCCAGCCCGTACGGCCAGGAGGATGACACTCTAAATTCCACACCCGGAGAATGTGGGCTAGGGTGGGCTTGTGATAGAGCAAAGATGTGTTCAAGAAGAATTGAGTCTTACACGTGCGAGGTTGAAAAGACACCCACTCAATGCAAAAATGAATTGGGAAGTGATCCGAAAAGTCACATCCACTAACGGCTTCATAGGCAATGTAGAGCTCCTAAAGGAAAAAAAGGACTGAGCTGAGATCATAGCACAATCAAGGCGTTTAAAGACTTTGTCAGAACTAGCCCTGTAATTACACCAAGTGTGTCAGAGGGAGTGAGAATGGCGGTAACCCATATTGGGATCAAAAAACCCTAATTTATTGTGCATGTAAAACCACGCCTCCCTTTCACCCGCAGCCCAACAAAAAGGCATAGTGTCATTCTTATCATACACCATTTCAACCATTTTGAAATCCCCATAGAGCAACTAGGTGGCAACTAGCAAAGACTCAGTAATCCAATGCCAAAGCAAGCAATGCTCCATGAGATCATTAGAGGCATAAATATTAATAATCCCGAAGGAATGATTCTCAATATTGAGAAGAACCCAAACAACCCACTGGGAGGGGTCAACCCCATGGTCCACCACATAAGAAAGCAGTCATGGGGCCAAAAGAGTAGCAACTCTACCACGACCAACCTCATGTAGAGTGCAAAACATAGAACTAGCTGGCTAAATAGAACGTCAAGCCGAAGCAAGCAAAAAACCTGAAATTTTAAATTCATGGAGACAAAGCACTTCATTCCCTGGGTAATTCTTCAAAGTATTCTTAACAGAATACTTCCTTGAGGGGTCAGTGAGACCTCAAACATTCCATGAGAGAAAATTCATGGAAAATCTTCCATGCTTGCAGAATCCTGGTCCTGTTCACCTAGGGAAGAGAAGTTGTTCTTCAAAAACTCTTGCGGAAAAGAACCTATTTCAATAGAAGGAGAAAATCTCCATTTTTTTGGCACATATTCGCCTTCTTCCGGTGGAGGAGACGGGCTACGAGAATGCCATCGGGTCCCCACAATGGAGGACAAAGCCGGTTGAGCACATAAAATAGTAGCATGCTGGGGCACGGCCTTCGGCCTGGGCTGTAAAACAACAGAAGCAAATCTTGAGGGAGTAGCGGTCCCCTTCTTTGAAGGGTTTGAAACCTGCTGGGTCGGTTTCGGGGCCTTGGGAGCTGACCCAGCACTAGATGACTTATTCTTTCAGTTTGTAACCGTAGTCCATTTTGTGTCTGCCTTAGCCGAAGGTTCTGTCGGACGAGGATTTTCAGCACCCCGTGGCTAAGAGGTTGTACGGGGAACTGTCCAAAGGCAGTCCTTGATCTTGTGATCAGCTGATTGGCACCGGTAGCACGTGTTGGGCAGGTTAAAATATGTGATTTTCTGGGTGTGGTGAATATCCACAATTTGAATGTCTACAGACTCTTTCAAATCCTTGGATAAATCAACTTCCACACAAACCCTCTTTTGAGGACCGGCTTGAAAGAACTTATCAGGTTCGATGCAAACAACCCTCCCCAGAGAGGAAGCAATATGGTTCAAGAAGGGCCCAAAAGGAAAAGGCAACCCGAGAAACTCAATCTAGACGGGAACACAAATTTTGGTGTCCTCTGAGACAACAAAATCAAGTGTCCAAGCCTGGAAAACCAACAAGGAAGAGCGAACATATTAGGGTCCATGACCCAAAATAACTTGGACATGACTAACTTCCGCAAAGCGAAACAAAAAAAAACCCTTGGTCAGGTTTTGGACCATATCAAGGTGGACCCCATGAGGGAACCAGGCCTTGTTAAACCAATCTTTTAGCACACTTTCGAGGGGATTCCTCCCAAAAAAAAACCCACAAGGGTGTGTTGTTCAAGCCATTAGCATGCAGAATCAAAATTAGGTAAAGGTAAAACTACATCAGCAGGGGCGTCATGCTTACCTCATGAAAGACTTTCAAAACAAATTTCCAAGGGCATTTCTTCGGTGGGGGAGTCATTAAACTACGCCGACGAACCGCTAACACTAGCAAAAATTGTTGGGTTAGAACCGGTTGAAGGCATAATAAACCCCTAAAACCGTAGTGAATGTGGTTGTACTCAATGAAGCAAACAATTTCCTACACAAGAAGCACAGTATGACCTAGGAGGGGCCACAAATGACCTCAGAAAGCACAAAACCCTAGCATAGCTCATGCACCTCTATCAACCGCCTTCCATATAATATAATTTAGAAAAGCAACTTATTAAGAAATACTTAAAAGGATTCTACGGATGAGATTAAATCAACCATAATCCATTCCTTGTAGTGAACTCTTGATCGTTGATTTCATAATTGGATTTGGAATTCTAAAATAGGACATGCCTTCAACGTAAATATAATTAAAATATATAAAATAATCTAATAACAAATTCAAATAAATAATGTATTTTCAATATATTATATTATTAATTTAACAAAATATTATAATATTCTAACATATATAACATCTAATATATAATATAATATATTAAATAATAAAATTATAATTTTATATTTTCATTTTAAATTATGTAATATATTATCTTTTAAAATAATTTAATATATTTATAATATATTATATTATTGAATATTTTTATAATATATTATATTAAATTAACATCTAATCCATAAACACTTTCAGCATAAACAAAAACCCCAACCTTAGGTTTTTCCAAACAATATGAAAGACCAGAGACATAAGGCAAGATAAAATGGAATTCAAAGAGCAAAAACTTGAAGTTCCATCAATAGTCACATATGATCACAACATTCTTGACCATTTGATATCATGAAAACCTCCAAAATCTAGTATTCAAATAACCCATATCATCGGAAAGACAAGTTCCATCGGGGTGAAATGAAAAGGTCATATCGAGCATATAGGTCTCATCGATGAAGTTCCATTGGCAAGAAACCTGTCTTGTCTCACCGATCAAAGCACAAGGAGTTGTATTGGCCAAACCAACGCCATAGAGTAAGATCCTAGAGTTAGCCTGAGTGCATTTGTCTCGCCAATGAAATATCATTGCCGAAACACTCATCTTGTGTTTCCGACAAAAGAAAGAAACATACTATCACCATGACAAATGCTATCAGAATGAGTTCAAAATGTTCTCCTGACCCACTATGTCATGCCGATAAGATTACATCAGAAGGAGTCTTGGTGACATAATTGAGATCGAAGGAATAATCATCAGGGAGACTTATAACATCGGCAAAATTAATGAATGTCTTAAAGATATACCATGTCTTGCCGATGAAGACACAAATAGATCAAAATATTCATTGGGGTCAATCTTGGCGACATTTATATGAATCAGATGGATAGATTATGTGATATTGGTGTAATGTCTCCCTGATAAAAAAGAATGTTTAATGAACGTTAGTCAAGCCTGAATAAAAGGATCGCCCAAAGTTTCAATTGTCTTGGTGATAGAACATTTGATGTGAAAGTGGGTAAATTCGAATATCAGCTATGCTTGTCTTCAAAGCTAGGACATTAATCGCATTATTACTACCAAATGTGTCGATGATTTCCTGAATTGAGAAAATAAATTGAAGGCAAATTTTGCAAAGTTAGCAGTAGAGGAACAAACGAAGGGCCAAAGGAACTTGCGGTCAAAGAACTCTAAATAAACTTGTAAGTTTCCTACAATTAAATTTATGGTTTTGTGATTCATAAAAATGGAAAGCACTAGCTCAGGAAAAGCAAAAAGTAGGAAACAGAGTGAGTGTAAGAAACCTAGAGGAAAAAAGCAAAAAATTGAAGCAGAGAAGGAATCAGGGGTAGCTGAGAGGAAGTTAAACCAGGACTTAATTGATCAATTTCCCGGCTCAGGACCTAAGGCCAAGTGATCTGCACAACTTAGGGTAGAATTGGAAAAGATAGAGGATAAATGCAAGATATACGAGACATATGGACCCCAATTAGGGGATATGACCTGTTTATTTTTCATTACCAACGAAGGAATTGATACGAACCAGTGTGCAATCCTTGGAAGTTAAACCTTGGGAAACTAGTCTGCCACAATGTATTTGTAAATGTAGAATTGGTGAAAATGCTAGCTGCCAATTATAATCCAAAATGTAAAGCTATTTGTGATCCATTAGGTAAACCGTTTATACATTTATCTAAAGCTTCCATCTGTGAGGTTCTTAACCTAGAGGGAGTGTGTGGTGAAAAAATTGTACCTTAAGAGCTGGAAAAGGAATTCTGGAGGATGGATACTTTGTACAAGGGTTGGAGGTTGCCACTACACAGGTCTAAGAAAGATGGTGTTTCAGTTCCACTAAATAATAGTGATGGTCCCTCATTCCATGTTGATTTGTTTGAACCCTACATGAGGTACACATATTTTTCAGTGTGTCAAGTGCTGGGAATGGAGGCCCCTGAGCACATGTCAATTGTACCCATCGTAATTGCAGCAGACATCCAATGTCACAATTCAAGGTTTTTTTATTATGCTTCACACATCTTTAAAGTACTTGATTTAGGACTGATGGCATTAAAAAGTGGAGCTCCTATCTTGCACTTGGATGCTTATTCAATCCTAATGCATATGATACTTTATTATGGACAAGAATTGCAGATGTAGCCTAAAAAACTAAGGGTTGTACAATTTGATAAGGAAGGAAGCTTATTACTAGTACAACTATGGACTGCCACCTGGGATTGCATATTTGCTAGTTCTTGTTATCTACATTTTGAAGAGCTTTTTGTGAAACCATTGTACTTATTTTACAATCATCATTGTGAATACTCATTGTCCGATAAAATAAAAAGGTTTTCAAGGCCTAAGGATTTCAATGGACCTGTCAACCACAATTGGGGAGACTGTTACTGTCTAGAAGATGCGACCATGATAAGAGTATATGGATTTGAAGATGGACCCTTCATTCTGCCCAAGACGGTGCCTGATAGGATTGCATATTTGGAGATTGCTTGGCAATTGGACTTTTTAGATGTTATAAATTTGAGTTCTTTCAGAAAGCAGACATTTATGCCTAGTACATTATGCTTCGGTGATTTCACTGTATTAGCAAGGGATGTATATGACATGGTTCTCAATAAATTGCTTCAATACAACATGAAGAAGGGTCCACTACGAAAAGGATTTGATCCAGAAGGGTATATTTATTTTACAAAAAATAAAATGAACTTGGGAGGATACAATCACATACCCTTTTTGTATGATGACTTGATCAGGAATTTGGAAGCAGAGGAAGCCGAAAAAGTTCTTGATGCGTATAATGGGGGATTGAAAGATACAAAACTATTATCTTCTGATGAAGAGGCATCTGGTGATGGTAGGCCTAGCAATACAATTGATAAAATTTCTAGATTGAGAACTCGTTACTACAAGTATGTTTCTAGGGAACCAGATGTTGAAGGGAGTGCAGCTACTGACACAAGGAAAATAGCATATAAATCATTTGTGGTTGATGATGAATTCATTAAAACCTCAGAATTTAAAACCTTTTTGTGCAAATTAAAAGGAAAATCAATAAGGGAATTAGTGGAGAATATTACAACAAGTAATGAGGAACAACTGCTGAATAACTTAAAATCAAGTGTGGAAGAAGAAATGAAGAAGATGATCCCTGACAAAGGAAGGAAATTATTAGAAGATGCATGTGTCATGATCTTTCCTGGGTTGGATTTAAACTCTGCTTTGGTTTTTAATAGTTTTTTGAGGAATAGTAACACCACACATAAACTCACTCTTGAGGGGGTAGCAAATATCTATGTAGGATCTAAGTACAACCCAGATGAGGGATCACTTATGATATGGGCCCTGTATCCTCCACACAAGAAATTTGTTGTAATTGATACTGAAAAGGATTTTGGACATGTAATGACATTAAAAGTTGGTGAGGTTGATCCAATAGCTACAATAGAAATTGGCATTAATGTGGCCAAATTAAATAAAGACCAAATCCAAAAGCTAATCAAGGAAAAAGAAATGTATAAGATTAATAACGAGAGACTAATCAAACAAATTGATCACTTGAAGGACATGATGGGAATCACACTGGGATCCACAAAGCAATTGACTCGTGGTGAAAACTCCCAAGAAAGAGACCAATGGGAAGAATCAAAAGCGTACTCACGAGGTAAATGTGATGCACTCACTGCAATAATAAGGAAGAGGCAGACCAACTTAATGACTTGGTTGAGTAAGCTTTGGGGAACACATTCAAACAATTTTACTGCACTACAAGAACACAAGAGGATAGATGGTAGGATTTGAGAGAAGTTCTAGGAAATAAACCAAAGGGATGCTCTTGATAACATAACTATTGATACTAGAAACCATTTTATGAAAAAACATAAAGACTTCCATGATGAATTGCAAGGTGATGAGCAGGGGGTGATCAATGTCACAAAAATGGGAGTACCAATGATGTTAGAAGATGGAGGGGAACTAAAGGGAAAAGACAGATGGATGAAGGAATCCTAGACTATGATGCAAAAAATTTTGGAGACAACCACAAGAAATGATTTAACAATGGACGGGGCATGTGAACAAAATGAGAAGATGTTTGAAATAGAGATAGCCATAAGGAATGCGCTGGAGGATGCTAATACACACAAGCAGCTAGCTTACTGAGATTATTTGTAAAACATCTATTTATGGCTTAATAGAGCATAATTTCTAGTTTTTTATTGCTGTTAAGGAAAATAAATTTCTCAAAGGACGCACCCTTTCACAATTTTGATATATTTATATCTGTTTCATAATGTAAAACAAATATAGGTGGATAGGAGAAAGATACAATAGATAGTTTGCAATGAAACTTTCCTTTAAAAGACTTAGATGCATGTATGAATTTTGATGAAGTTAATGAAGAGGTCTTAAATTGTGGCTTAATCTTGGTATCAGCTGTTTGTGGAATTATACAGTTATCTGTTTGTCTCCATTTTGATGCTTTTCTATTGTTTAAATTGATATATCAAGCATATATATATATTCAGTTTACTGATACACATTTGTTGTATTTGTGTGATGTGATTATTTGGTTCTTTCAAGTAACGATTAAACCCTTCTAGTCAATCACAGTAACTAAAGAATATTAAATGGATCAATAAGAAGAATCACATAACTAGGATTTTCATTCTATCTCAAGTAGAGTTTTTCAGTCATTTACTTGCACATTTATACAAGTTATAAACTACATCTGCGTGCCAAATAGTTTCAATTATTTCCATCATAGATTACACTTTTATAAATCTTCATTAGAATCCATACACCCAACAAGGCACAGGTCTAATGCTTTCATCTTTTAGTTTATCCATTTTATTTTTTACATTTGTTAACTGAACATATTCTAATATAATTCAAATATAATTAAAATTAAAAATAACATAAATTAATTATGTAACCACATAAGTCAAATATAATTCTATCAAGAAATTAATATCAAACAGATAATACAATCACATAACTCATACATTTCAATGTCATTGATCTTCTTCTTCATCCAAATCTTTGTCTGTATCATCCGATCCAGATTCAACATTATATGGATTGGTCATATCATCATCGTCGTCATTGATATCAGTTTCGATAATGTCATCATCCACACAGATATCATCTTCATGAACATTAAATCCTACATCATCATGATCTAGTTCCTCCTCTTCGACATCTTTGTTAGGCACATCATCAACTAACTGTTGATCCTGATCATCATCTACATCATCTTTTATTTCTTCAGTATCTTCTTCTTCCACCACAGTATACTTTACTGGCCTTCCTCTTGGATCATGTCTAACAACATATGACCAACCCACTTTACGTAGAACCTCTGAGTAAAATACGTACTCACATTGGCTTGGAAGAAAGGGCTCATTTCTAGATCGCTCAAAATACCTTGTATTAACCATTGTAAATCCATTATCATGTTCAATAACAGTTCTCTCAGGATCATTTTCATTCAATCGTAGCCTATACCATAGGACGACGAGCAAAACTAATTTGAAGGCCTTAAAGTCACACTCAAGTATATCATCCAAAATCCCATAGTATTGATTTTCTGAGACTTATGGATGTATGTCACTTCTAGATGAAACATTAGTCACCTGGAAGAATGTAGTTATCCCAGAATCACAAGTTTCCTTCGTGTCATCCAAAATTTTTATTCTAAATTTACGACCATTGCACCACATAGCCTTGTGGTGTTTCACCTGCAATATGTCATTAATGTAAGACTTATTGCAATATCGTCAGTTGATAAACATCTTTATTCTTTGCCGAATGTATGCAAAGAAAAAAATCTCAACATATATATACATCAATATAATTGAAAACAATTAAATAATATGGGTGATTAATATATTTATATGTGCCTGTTTATCTCTTAAACCATATACTAAATCAATTTCCCTTGGTGTAACACTGGAATCTCCATTAGGATGAGCTTCTTTAACCAATGAAGCCACACCTTCCCATGTTAATGCATGACTATATTGTTGACATCGTTCAATCCATACCATTATCCAATCAAGATTGTTTGCGATGCACAAATGTAGTGCATCCCACTCTCGACCAACTGTATAAAAAAAAAAAATGAAATTCACAAATGACGTATAATTAGTTAATTACCACGGTATACGACCTTAATTTATAATTGATGAATATTGAAGATTAATAATTAAATAAATATAATATACATAAAAACCAAATGTAAAATGTATTCTAATTAATCTCCATGACCATCTTATAATTACCTGTCACTTTCCTCAATCTACCTTTCCCCACCAGGTACTCCCCTTCGAATTTGTTAATGGAGTTGGGATCCCAAATGCGATCTACATGGATCTTTGTTGCAAACTTAGGAAGATATTCAGTAATGTACACCATGGTCTGGTATACCATATATCCCTCCACCATAGAACCCTCAGGATATGCTCTTTGTCTAACCAAAGGCTTAAAAAATTTCAAGTGCCTCTCAACCATCCACATTGACCTTGTGTGTACAAGTCCACACAATTCAATCTCCTCAAATTGGTGTATGAGGTAGTGTTCTTGTACATTGAAAAATGTCGAAGGTAGACACTTTTGCATTTCACACATTAGACGAGGAATTTTTCTCTTCCAATAATTTATATCTTCTTTATGGATTGCTTTAGATGAAAACCATCTACAAGTGATTCAAGGCACAAATATATTAACGAGATTTAACAAAAATATCCAACAAATTGAACGAATATCGCTACTTACCTCATGTATTTTCCAATATCATATATAACATTTTTGACATTGTTGTCAAAGTTTTCTGGGAGAGATAGAGGTAGAACATATTGCAACAATTATAAAATGATCTTTTCATTAATATTTTTCCAAAAGTAGTAAACATAATACAGTGAAAATTACGTGCACTATAGAAATATATATATAATATACTAGAATGATTACCTTAATGAAGGTATGCCAATCATGCATTTTCATCCCTGGCCTAAATTCACCTTTCTTTGTTATGATATTGTTTATGTTTGCAGCAAATCCTATGGGAAATCAAATTTTTCATATGACTTCTTTTATAGCATTGCTTTGTTGCTCCATTAATAACCAAGGAAGGGCACTTATATATATTTGGTCTCCATCGCTATTTAATTGAATGACATTTTTCATTGCATGACTGGCTTCCTGAATGTCACTACAAATTTTGACAATTTTTTCTTTGTCATACCTTGCATCCAATATTTTCCATAACGTTTCTGTCATATTCTTTCCGATATGCATTGTATCAAACAAATGCACAATTTGTAGCTGCTCATAGTAGGGCAACCTACTAAATTATTAGGGATAAATTTTTAGTCCCTGTGGAAGCCAACCATTAATGCCTCGATGACCTTCATGAAGCATATAAGTTAAAACAATTAACAACAAAAATCATTATCAATTACAACATGAGTAAACACAACAGAATATAAAAATATAAATTCAAAACATATCATATATGATAGATAAACAATTTGATTTTATGTATAACTTTGACGATTAATTCTATTATATTCCAACTTCCATAGGTGAGGTGTCATTCTTTGTGGTTTTTATGTAGTCTCTTCTTTCCCATTGAAAATATGTTTTTCAGTAGTTCGATACTTATGATTTATGTGGAGGAAGTTCCTATACTCATCAAACACCTACTTTCCTAAACTTTTTGAACGACGAGATTTCATCTTTGGACCACAAATTGGACTTGCTCATTTTCCCTTTGTTTGAAGACCTGCAAATCATATATAATTGGATTAAATATGTCAATTTTTATAATTATATATAATGAATAGATTATTTAAAAAATATGGATGATATCTACTTCATAAAATTAAATATCGTTAAAGTCATGCAGTCGAACGTTATAACATACCAGAAAAATGTGTTAGCCTTCGGGCATCATGAATTGTCCATACAAGCATTGCATGGAATTCAAATTGTCTTTGTCCTATTGGTCTAGATACGTCATACATAGTCATGCCATTCCATAACTTTAGTAACTCGTCGATAAGAGGCTCAATATATACATTCATATCTTTAACTTGGTACTTACCTAGTTGAATGAACATAAGCATTACATAATTATTATAACCATTTTACTGCAGTATATATAAATTAATGTACATGTCTATTAAATGAAAAAACATATAAGTCATTATGCAACAAATAAGACAAATGAGATGCTACTACGTTAAAGAAAATTGATGTAAACAAATACCTGGAACAATCATTGCCAACATTATGTGCTCCCTCTTTATTGACATCCATGGAGGAATGTTATTGTTGATAACAAAAATAGGCCACACTGAGTAAATAGATCTCAACTCTCCAAATGGATTGACACCATCCACTGCCATTGAAAGCCTAAGATTATGAGGTTCTTCTTTAAAGTGTGGCCATTTTTCCTCCATGTCCCTAAATCCAGAACCATCCACAGGCATTCGAAGAATTTCATCTCCACTTATATTTCGTGCATGGTAATCCATAAATTAAGCTAAGCTTTCACACCTAAATAATTTTTGCATACGTGGAATAATGGGAATATAACGAAGAACCTTGCGAGGCACCTTTTTTGTTAGTTGATATGTTCGATATCTACTGATATGAAATTTTGGGAATTTTGTTGCAAATTCATGTTGTTTATGATATATAATATGATCATTGGGACATGCATCTATTGCTTGATACTCCATTCCAATATCTTTCATAATGCCAGATAAATCTCAGTATGAGCGAGGTAAAATATTTGATGGTGGTAAGAAAAATTCACAAATCAATCTACAACAAAAAACAATTTTTTAATATAACGAATATTAATGGTACATACTTTGTCCTTTATTTACTAGCAATGAACTAACAACAATTAAAATAGATGAAAAAAATGACATATATGACATACCTTAACATCCGTGAGATTGCTATGTTGGATAAACCATTCATAACCTTCAAGTTCACCAGGAACAATACAACAAAGAGAAGAGTTGTTTCAAAGCCTTCATAAAGGGGCTCGTATGCCTTTTCAAGTATAGGTAAATCATGAACATCATCAAAGTCATCTCGATCAACATGATTAGCTGTGCCACTACATGTGTCATGGATCAATGCATTTGTACCATCATCTTCAACTGTGTTTTCTGGCACATGATCATCTTCTTCCATAGGATCATTAACTTCATCTTCGATATTCACAGCTCCATGTTCCTCCGCTTGCAAAACCACATTCTCTGGGTCATGATAATCCATATCATGTGCCCTAGGGCACCCCACCTTTATAATAATGACAGACAAAAATAAACCATGATCATGATCAAGTGATTTTTAATATATCTATCAAATGTTAAAACAATATAAACATTTACAAATTCAATCAATATAAACACATATAATGAACAACTTACCAATGGACGAAAACCATGCCCCCCTTCAACATGACCATGCTTCCTACAATGTTTCTCAGCTATTGTGATTAAAGGTCTTCTCGTCTTTAAGCCCTTACAATTATTGCAAGGACAATAACATTTCTCATCACGCTTTATTTTCAATCTAGCCCACAATCTATCAAGTGACTCTTCATTTTGTTTAGGACTAATATTATCTGACATGATTTTTCTTTACCAAGCTTGAATATTTAGATCTTCAAAAAATATCAAACTCACACTCCAATAATTTTTAATCATAGATAGGAAACAAAATCTAATAATTATGATATTTTACACCCAAAAAAATTCGGCATGCAACCACCCCTACAAAAGAGAAGATAGTCTGAAGTTAATGACCCCAAAAAATACTTTAAAATGCTAATTCTAGAAATTATTAAATTCTAATTTTACTATGATTCCCAACTGTTAGACTCCTAAAATCATAATATTGAACTTGCACAACAAAATTTGGAAATGAAATTCTCAAAATGCACAAGTCTAAAAATGAAATCTGATGAGATGTTGCTTTAAAATATTATTTTCAAACCTGGAAGTACAAATATGACTTGACAAATGAATTCTAGAAATAAAATAGTATGGAATAATAAAGAGTTTCATTTGAAGTGGACCACCCTATTATATGGCTTGATAAAGTTAAAAGATCTATGAATTTTATCTACAATATAGCCTGCATAGTCATCAGTCTTATTCACATCCCTGATTTGGATATCAATAGGCAACACTATTAGATGGCCTCCTTGAAATTTCAATCCATTAAGGTAATAGTGAAAGCATCTTCCTTAATGATTACATCCATCTGACAAAAAATATTGTATGGCTGAATAAGGATGATATCATTTTAGTGTCTAAATCTACCACATAGAGATTAAATATGCTTACTCTCAAATAAAGTTGAATTATATAAAAAATAGTCAGATGCCTCCCTTAACATAAAGGACAATCTAAAGTACTAAGGAATTTTATATCCTTTATAAAAGATTTCTTTTAACCAGTTAAAAACTTGAGAGGGTAATACACAGGTTGCAAGGAAAGTTAAAAATTTATCATAAGTAGCTCAATCCAAAAGCAAAAAATTAAGCATGCAAAAGCATGAGTAGGTTGAAAAACTTCACTAAAAGCACAAGTTATTTTTTATAACATCAAGTACCTGGATATTACTTGATAAGGTAAGGAGTGCTCTTTTCCACTCAGTTTCATATGGTGGCATATCTACACACAAATCACCAAATTGTCAAATAACTAAATAAATTGTACTACTTAATAAAGCTGTTACAACATGCCATTCATGTCAAAACCAATTCTTCTTACCACAAAAATTTTGGTTTCCAATTTGACAGGTTCATCTTTTGATTCCTGTACCAACTTCTGAAGGAATATGGCAGCTTATACTTCTACATGAGGAGACAATTTCATCTTCTAAACTGTTCCAAAGTACAAAACAAATAGAAATCATATAATCTACATGATAGTTATAGCTTGCTAGATGTTTGGTAGCATCTAAAAGTTTAAATGAATTGAGAAAAATACAGAGGCCTTGACCTTCATTTTTTAATTTTTTAGTTTGTTGCTCTAAATATCTCACAATATTTACAAATTGGTTGCTTTCTTCCTTTCTTGTTCAAATAAAAAATAGATAAATTTGTATAGAGTCAAGATGAATTCAAGAACTTTAGGTAACAAATATACCATAACTGCTTTTATAAGACACTGGCAGCTAAGGTCTAAAATCTATTTTTGAAACTTGGCAAAGGGAAAAATACATCTTTATGAAGTAGTCTTCAAAAATATCATAGCTAAATGGCTCTAACTATCCACTATCAAATATTCCCAATTCTTTGTTCAACCCTCTAGGCCTGAATCTTGACAACTATTTGACTTTGTAGCTATCCCTATGCCTTTTGATGGAGCTTCAAATTTTGCTCTTTGAATCCCATTTTTTGTTCGCCCTTGTCCTGGTTTGCTACACTGTTTAGGAGGATGTTAAGGTTAGGTTTTACTTTGGCTTTCCTGAAAAATCCTAATGTCCTATTGTAAAACCTTGGGTAAAATCTATTTGGCTGTTACCTTTTCGGAGTGGGTGTTAAAATGACTTATGCCTCATTACATCATTTAGGTCGGGCCCCTTTTTATAACCAAGTTAAATGTTTTGCCTAGATTTTATTATTTCCTAAGTTTTAGTCAGCCTGTGCCCCATGTTTCAAAACAACCTTATGCCATCATTTGTTGTTGGCCTAGGCGGTGTCCCCTTCCTTCATATTAATAAATGTTTTATTTTGCAGGGAATATTTAATTGACTCTTGATCAACCATCAGTTGATTTTAGCCATTCCCCACGATCTCGTGATGCCCCCACCACAGAGTTTCAACTGATCACGATATCACGGGCGGGCACCACATGTCTTAGCTGGTGGTGTTGAATGAATAATAAAAATGCTTCAGTATATGCGTCAAGGTTTTAATACATTATATGGTAGGTTACTAAAGTGGGTGAAGGATGCATGTGATCAGAATCGATGGATGTGTTATAATCGAGGTGAAAAAGTTGCTCGAGAGTTATGTCCAATGCTGAGAAATGATATGGATGAACATTATTGCCAATGGTGGAGATCAATATTTTCCTACCATTGCATGATTAGAAGATGCAGGATATTTATGGATTGTGATATCACAGGCAAGCGCCACATGTACTTCCTTCAACGCTACATTTTATGGTGGGCTCTCAGTGCTGAGATGGAAATTACATCAGCCTTTTGAAGGTAGTCATTCGATGATCTGACGAAAGTAAAAGATCGACAGTTGGAATTTAAATTTGCATCAAATGCGATTGGAGCCATTAGTGTGACATGTATGAGAGCTTTAATCATGGGTGAGACATTTAATGGCCCAATTCGAGCAACATAAAGCATGTTTCTTTCATCTTATTTCATCACACAACATTAAAGAATCCTCGCTAGTCAGTTATAGAGCCAGGGACGAATTTTTGAGCAATCACAATGAGAATTTGGTCTTCTGCTAAGCATATCCCGTGAGTTGTTCTTTGAACTATTTTATTGCTTTGGCTGTGGTTTTGTGAAGAATTGTGATAAGCTGGTCAAAGGGTTTGTTGATTATTAAAGTAGGGTTACTAGTCTGATTGAATTGTGCGAGATTGCAAAGTTTTACAGTAATTTTGTTGTTTAAGTAGCTGTAGTTTATTCAAGGTTCAAATTTTAAAGAAACCCTATTTTATTTGAGATGGCACCACTTAAGCAACACTCCAGCCATGTGGATTATCTACAGAGGAATTTTTATGATGATTTCCTTGAACAATTACCATTGTCTACAAATGATAAAAGGAGGGGTGTGGTTTTGATGAATGGAAGAACCCTAGGTGAGGGAGTAGTATGTAAAAACTATAACATTGCAGATGCTAGGGTTCCTATGATAGGTTTAGACATGTTCAAGCTCTGGTATGGACAATGCAATTTACCTCACTTTTTCTCTAATGCCTGGAGATATGACATGGGGAGGTTGGTAGTGCCAAATGTATTCCCTGATGTGGACTTGCTTAGGGTTGTGGCAGCACGGTATGACCCTTTCACTAGGGTGATTAGGGGTAATGATGGAGGAGTCATGTTGAGTATAAGCAAAGAAGAAATCCAATAGGTGTTTGATTTAAGTGAACCAAGTCCATTCTTGGTTCAAATGATCTCGAGGAAATGAAGCAAGAATACACAAGATCAAATCCATTTTTTAGGTTGAAGCTACTACCTCCTCATCTGGCAAAGGCAGGCAGTTCTACACTTTACATTAGTCCCAACGACAAGGATCCTTTCAGGCTAAGGTACTTTTCCAACCATTTTTTGGCTACTTTCTACTTACTCTGCTAGATTCTGGGTTTTAGCCCAAACACTGTTATGCCGATTGTATATATGTTCACGGGGGCCTAGATACACCACCCAAATTTCTCTATAATATATGATTTTGCATCTTTTCTAGTAGAAAAGATGCATGATGGATTGCTGAAATTGCAAGTTGGAGATACTAGCAATCCTCTCATACAATAGGGGAAGCATCAGTTATGTGCAATTTGATAATTGCTTTGCTTCTAGGCTTAGGGCTTGGCTAATTGTTAATGTGCCCAGGGTTCCTGAGGATCTTCATGAATTTCTCAGGCCAAAGGGGAGGAAGCCAGATTTAAAGGTTTGTCACAACTAGGGTGACATCATTTTGTACCCTGTTAGCATTGTCTTAAGAGTATATGATTTCCAGCGAGCCCCACATATTCTCCCTTTCAATGTGCCATCTAGAATGGGGTTTGCTAAAGTCATGTGGTAAATAGGTTGTATCCATGAGCACAACCTAACAGGGAAGGGAAAAGGGACTCTGTTCTCTGATTACACCATTGTATTATATTTTGTTTTTCCCATGGGTGGATGGGTTCATTTTGGGAGGTACTTTGATGACTTTCACTTGAGGAGTGGTCCTAGGTGACAACATGATCCAGAGGGTTTCTTTGCCTTATTCAGGAAACAGATTAAGGGTGGAAATTTTTCCCAAGAATTTAATTGTCCTGAAGACTTAATTAGAAATTAATTTGACTTGAATAAACAGGAGCTGAATAAGGAGAAGTGGATTGCCTATGACAAATTGTTGGCTGTAGTACATAAAATGGATCCCAAGTATGATCCATTGATGGAGTTTACTCCATTCCAAAATAATGTTGATTTATTGATGGATAATTACAGAGAAATCATGAACACTCTAATGACCAAGAAGGTCAATTTGGATTTGGATTTTGGTATTCAGAGACTAGAGGTGAGGCCTGAAGAAACAAGGCCAACTTATCAGCCTACTGTGAGCTGGCCTCTTTACAAGAGGAAAAGGAATGACAGTAGAAGTGAGGAGGAGGAGCATAAGAAGGGGAAGTAGGTGATGAAATCCTTAGCTCACTCAGGACCGAAGATCAGAGCACCTGGAGGTGTAAAAATAATTGATTTGGATTCTCCACCTCAGACATATCATGTAATATCACCATTAGAGCCAAGCCCAAAGAGGCAAAGACTTGAAGAAACACATGATGCTTTGATGGAGGAAATAATTGTTACTGATCAAGATATGCAGGTTGGTATTCCATCCCCTCCTAGATCAACTAAATTGGTATTATCTGATATGGATGTAAAATGCCAGTGTGTACAAGATGGCAGAATGGAAGCATTCAAGGCATTCTTGGATGATGATGCATTTGTGAAGACTCATGTATTCTTGCAACTAGTATGGAGGATTAAGTTGGAGGAATACTAGCCCAAATGCAAGGAGAGAATAGAATCAAGGCCTGATCTGTCTGATCAAGAAAATGATGATGAGGTGAAGGCTGAACCCATGAATGAGTTCAAAAGCATCACTCTTGAGGAAGGAAGAAAGCTAGTAACCCAGGCTGGTGTTCTGATTCTGGTTGAATGGGACATAGCAGATGCTATAGAATTCAATGCTCTCCTGAAGTCCAAACATCCAATGTAGAAAACCGAGGAAGAGGTCAAGGCAACACTCCAAGATTCTGCCTTCAGTGAAGAGTATGAGACCTTGGCTATATGGGCATTGGCACCTTAGGGCAGAAAGCCAAACGTTACTGATATTAGCTCAAACTTGAGGGGAGGGTTGATTAAAAAAAGAGCTTATGAATCCTCAACCACATAAGCTAAAAAATTGACTATGAATGTGGCCAAATTGGCCCAAAAGACAACTGAAAGAGAAGAAGCTGAGAAGAAATGTCTGATGGAGAAGTACAATATCATTATTGGGGATTATAGTAGAATGCAGCAAAGAAATGTTGAGCTGTAGACTAAAGTAGACAGGTTGAAGTACATGCATGTGGGGGAGTCTTCTAGTGCTCCAGGAACCCTAGCCTTACCTTTAACATCAAGGTTAGTACCCCCAGCTTCTCCAATTGTTTCCACTCCGGGATCTCCCATCCAAACTCCTGCTCCCAGTCCTTCATTAGATCCAATTGAAGAGAAGGTTGAGTACTCTGTAGATCCAACCAAAAATAAAATGCTTAATAGGATTACAGAGCTACAGGAAGCTCTAAAAGCAAGTGAGGAGGGAGCAGTTGTTAAGCAAAATGAGGTTGTAGATACAGTTTTGAGGCACCTGAATGAGAGAGTTGATGGTAGATTGCCATCTATCTATTCTTTATTTTTGGATTCAATTAAAAATATAACTAGGGATTAGGAATTATTTTTACCTTTAATTGAGAGATGGATCCCTAGGGCCTATGATTTAGATGTTATGTATAAAACCTCTAGATTTGATGCTTCTAATAGGCCTCGACAATTAAGGCCTAATCAAGACTTTGTGAAGTCACTGAAAGGTTTCCAGGCCTTACCTGATGATTTGAGTAGGAGGATTAAAGAGTTGGTAAAGAGTTTTGATGGCTAGAGTAACACATCTTTACCAAATATTGTAGATGCCCAAGGAAATCTTAGATCACTGCAGTAATGGCAGGACAAGGTAGATGAAATCATCAATTCACAAATCAAATTGATTTGTGATGACTCAGATTATGACATGCTGGTGAGTAGTCATGGATAAAATCATTAACACTGGCACATTTTTGGAATCTTTTGAAAGGGAGGTGAATCAAGTAGTAGTAAAGTATACACCTTACAGTGCCAAGGTAAATGAGGTGGTAAATTTTAATTGGCCAATGAATGAGGAATATCAAGGATGGGTAGACAAGTACTTAACTAAAAAAGAATAGGACAAAGTCCACAACCGATAGTTAACAACTCAGTGGTTATGGTTATAACAAATTTTGGCTATGTCTTGGTGGCAGTTTTGGTGCAAGTTTTTGAAGTTTGGAAAATGCAATAGTTATTCTCCAGTGGACAGGATGAACAAGAAGATTCTCTAGAGACTCAGCTGTTGTAACCAATTTTTGAAATGTCATAAGGCGGTCCAAGTGACTAGTGACATGTGTATTTCTGGTATGATGCTTGTTGCTCCTTCATTTTCCCTATAAGAAGGATTTCAGGACTAGAAATATGGGTTAGCAAGTTAGATATCTTTAGGTCGAGTCTAAGTGAAGTTGCAGAGTGAATTTGTAAAGAGATTGATATTATAGCGAAGATACTATTCCTAGGTTTGGTGTCATTCTATTGTAGGTTTTAGTTTCATGGGTACTTAATTTTCAAGACAGTACTAGCATCTGAATGAAAATTACTCATTTCAAGCTCATGTCTCTCCATTGTATGAATATATTATTATCTTGAATAAAATGATCAAGGGTTATTCTATTCATCTCATTGTTATGGTGTGTATAATTCCCATTTTGGCTTTAGTTCAAGGAATTAATTAAAATGCTTGAGTGAGGTTATAACTTATAGGTGAATATGTTCATATAGGGATTTGATAAGTAGTATTGGGTTAGAATATAGATTGATGGTATTGTAAGGCAGTATTATCTGAGATTTTATATGCTATGTGTCTAGAAGATAAACTTGGTTACAGTAAAAAACAACCAACACCTTTGATATTATCTAGTTATGGATCCCAAATCTATTGAAAATTGATCATTAGGGTTAAAATTGAAACCTTGCAAATATAATCTTTGTCCAAATCCATCTAGAATTTTCCATCAGTTATAAACAATTCCCTTATAAAGAATTTGTGAAGTTAGGTCTAAAATCTGGAAATGAAATCTAATGAGATGTTGCTTTAAAATATGATTTTCAAACCTGGAAGTACAAATCTAACTTCACAAATGAATTCTGCAAAAAGACAATGACTACCCTCAACTTGGTGATATCTTCTCGAGTTTTTTCTGATTTTTGACCCAAGAAAATCGTCGAGCAAAACACTGTCACAATAAATAGTCGAGCTCATTTTTATTTATGTCTACCACAATTTAACTTTGCAAGTCATTGAAATCTCAGTGAAAGATCTTCATCGAAACATAGATGAAAAATAAGGTTCGTCGAAGTTCCAACAAACATCGGGGCTAAAATTTCAAAAAAATGAAAATTTGCACAAGTGCCCAATGATACATTTGATTATATAGCTTTTGTCAGAATTTGTCATCATATTTTGCAATCAAATGAGTTAGTGACACTTACTTATGCTAATGAAAAAAAGTCCATCAATTACTGATTATATAGCATATAAATCGAATTACTGATTATGCAGTGTATATAAAGCAAATACAAAGCATTAAACATAGTCATCGATCACTAAAGGAAATGCAGATAAATCAAAATCAAATGAAATTAACCTAAGTATATTGAGGATCACATATAAATATTAGGGAGAGGAAAACACAAGGGAACACTAAGCATAGGCTAGGGTACGATTCAAATAGCAAGGAGATTGATGAAAGCTACAAGAATTTTAAAAAATCCCTAGATGCAATTCGATTGAATGCCATAAAATGGTACATGATTTTGTGTAGGAAATATATCACCCACAACCGCAAGAGAGGTAATCTAAGCTGGAGGAATTGGGGTGGCAAATGAAAGCCTCAAGGTATTCTAAATTCAACTCCAAGATTGTTGCAAGAGAAATTGTTCTGAGAGCTGTGAACCATTTCCATCATTTAAGAGGTACGATACTCTTGTGGAGAATATTGGTGGTGCTAGATAAATCAAGATGAAAAGAAATAGGCTTGTAATATAAAAATTTCAAGTAAAGACAATTGGTAGGAGTAAAGCTAAGTTTGCATCCTAATATGGAGTAAAAAATTGATTCCCGAAGAGCAATGCATTGATTAAAGTCAATGGCTTTCTTAGCTAGCACCTGGAGAAAAAGGCCAAACATAGTAAATTCCATTGAATTACATACATATTCAAATTACCAAGATACTCAATATAAGTTGAACCGATTATAAAACAAAATGACCACCAACACACTTTATAATTAGTGAATTTCCAATAGATAGAGCATCTTTCAAAACAAATATCAAGGTATATATAAAATATTCATTATCAAATCTCGGGTGAAATACATATAATCAAAATCAAATGGAAAAATAAAACAAAAATTGAATGATCAAAAAGATAAAGTCATCAAGTGCAATTAAATCATATACTCAGTAGAAGAAGAGAGGAAACAATTCAAATTACATTATTTGGAAAAACTATCAAGAGCTAAATGAAACCGACCTAGATACCAACACTATTGATACAAAACCGGTGTTGAGAGAGACTTGTACGTCCACAACAATCCGTTTCATCAAAAACCCGATCCAATTTTTCTAATTCAATATAATATTTCAAAACAATTCATAAGATGCAACCATTCTACTAAAGAATTTCTTCTTAGATAGAGTTTTCCTCCATTCCCCAACCAAAAATCTGAGATGAAAACTAAAAATCTCTTGTAAAAGATAATAATTATTCACCAAGGAAAGATTTTGTTTATTCAAAAACAAAAAGAAAACAAAAGACTCGCAAAATAACATGTTTCCAACCAAAACCCAGGTCAAAGTAACACATGTGCTTCGACAAGTCTTTTTCCCACTTTAAAATAAAATAAAATTTCTTAATCATTTATCTTCATTCAAAATCAATATTAATTTTAATATTTTATTTCTTTTTAAATTTTTCACAGTTTTTAATATTTTAATTAAAAGTCAACATTAAACAATAATTATCTTTATATTTAATTATAAAAACACTTTATAACTTAATGATTTAATTTAATAATTTAATTAACCAAGATAACTCGAAACTATTTATGAACATCATTTTATTTAATAATTAATCTAATTTATTATATAAAAAATAACATTACAAAACCAATTTATTTCAAACAACTCAAATAAATGAATCAAACATCATGAAAGGCAAATCATAGAGGGGCACAACATCCTCCCCCCCTAATCTTCGACTTACTCTTGCAAGTCATAAGGTAGAATAAAACATCCATAAATATAAGCAACATAAAATTATCAAGCAAACCACATATCAACAAGGACAAAAAATGAGAATCAACCGACAATGAACACAAACACGACTGATGGGTGACCAACTAGGTAATCATCCTCATCAAGGATAATGGAAAGGGTAGGGGACCTTTCATTATGTCTAAAGTCAATAGCTATCCATTTCATTTAAGGCATGCTCATACCTAACAATTCGAGTGGATTCGATGCCTCGTACCTATAATCTTGCATCAAACAAAATGGTCGAACAACATATATATATAATCAAATATACAAACACACTATGTAAGGAATTTATAGCATAGCAGGGTACTCGAGAATGAGTAATGTGACATTGTCCCTTTCACCAAGACACATCAAAAAAATCACCCCGTAATCAAATCAACTCGTAAACCATCCGCTACAAGATAGAATAATTACACACTAAATGTAACAATGCATCTAATGCCATGTAATACACCAACTTAATTCACTACATTAGAATGCCACACTTTCACAAAACACAACTTATTTATGTACTCAAAGCACACATTTTCCATTAAATATCCATCATTTTTAGACAAGTCATACCTCTATATTCATTATACAATGCTAAATCTCATAACATATTCAACAAAAAGGCTATGATTCTCCACGCTTTTAGAAGCATGAAAACACAATTTATCATTTAAGAGGTTACATCCAAAGTGATCAAACATACACTCCACACCATCTCAAGCATTCAACAAAAAAGCTACAAGAGAAAACATATCACATAGCATCATGTAACAACTTCTCACATTGAAAGGCATGCACAGATATGAATTCACACACAAATTCACATCACTAGGAATCACATCACAAGACTGCACAAAGTTCAATAATGCATCCTCGATAGAAAGAATATCGGGGCATTGCACACTACACCGAGGGTCGTATCCTTTCCTCTGGTTTTCTGCACCAGTGGAAAAACTCCACTAAAGGACAAGTCTTGGGTTTCTAAACGAGAATGACAAAAGGGAGAAAATAGAAGCTCAAGAGTCTAAGCACTAGGAAAACATAATGGGCTCATAAGTATCTAGAGTACCCAGTGTATGAACCTAGGCTCTAATACTAGGTGTAATGCCCTGCCATAGAACCCAAGAGGACAACACACTATGAAATAATAGCAGAACAATTTTTAAAAAAAGTGAAATAACATGAGTTACCAAACCTATCTAAACATAGCACCTAAACATAACTATGTCCTCCAAGCTTTTGTGAGTGCATTATGAACATAACTATTAAAGAAGAACTAAACATGCAACCTAATTAACTACATAGAGTTCACTACAAAACCAAAGCATTAAATTAATGAATATATATTTCCATAGGTACAACACTACTAAAGATCATATAATATGAACAAATGAGTACATATACAATTTTCCTTTACATAAGGGTACATTGTTATAATGTTACAAGTTTACATCAAAGCTTCCCTTATGGGTATGTGCAGGATCATCATGGAAAAAACAAGCGCTTAAGTGGCAATAAAAAGACAAAAAATCAGAGTTAGACAACTTGACGTAAAAAAATTGAATAAGTTATCTATATTATTTCAAAAAAATGTAAAAAATAGAATCTATAGAAAATTGAATTTAGTTTCTAAAATACTAGACCTTTATTTTTATTTTTTAAATCTATTTGGTGAAAATTTGAAATTTCAATGCAGTAGTATTTAAATTTCAGGGTAAAAATAAGAAGTAGGTATCTGTCTGACCACCCTAACCAAAATAAAATGATAATATTTTAGATATAAGTAGAGGACTCATGTCTCGATGTGATGCATATTTTTTTATAATTCTTTTCCATGTAAATAATTAATTATGAATTTTTTATTACAATTTTAAAAAAATACGAAATCTCATCTGTCTAACCACCTTAACTTAGTCAAAAATTTATGAATTTTTTTTTTTTTTTTAATCCTATAGTATGTGAAGCATAGAATGTGACACATGTTTCAGATTCAAAAAATGTGATACCATTTGAAAGTTATAGATGTTTTTCAATCAGCCTATCAATCAAGACTTTATTCGTAATTCTAATAGAAAATGAATAATAATTATTTACTAAATTAAAAGTAAAGCATAATTTATATTAGCGGAAAGCTGAGAATCTCTTCTAAAAAACCTTTTCATTTCATCTATTTTGGGTAAAAAAATAGTCATCGGCCACATGGGCGATCATATGGCTTACATATCGCCACTTTTTGGCCCATCATGATCCTGCACACACCCTTATAACAATGTGAAGAATTCATCAAATTAGATTACATGGTACAATGAGATACAAGTAACTACATAACATAACCAACTATCTCCCAAAATGGTGCAAGGTCTGGAGTCTGCTGCATGAGGTATATCCTCCTCGAACACGAACAACAACTAGAAACCTAATGGATAAAAAGAACATTCGACCTAACAATGTGGAACTATAAGGTTCACCCACCATGAAATAAATCAAGAGGGAAATAGAACAACACAAAGGGATAACATGACTACCACATACAAGTACAACATACAACTGACAACAAAGTCACCATTTCCAAAGGCACACAAAAAACAAGGGGAATATATGACTAGGGAATGATAGGTTGCTATAAGGAGGAGTGTCATCATATGGCTTACTATGGGTTACCTTGGTGAATCTTCCTAAACTACTGACCCCCATCCTGAGTTACCCTGATAGCCTGTACTGAACACTGGCCCCCATACAAACTCATGTGGGATCAACATACCTTTCAAGAGGATAAGGCAGTTGATCTGGCCATTCAAGGCCTTCCCACTCATCTCAAGCCTAAATGAGCATTTGAGCCATGAGTGAGGTTTCACTTATATTGATTAATGAGAAAACTAC
This sequence comes from Sequoiadendron giganteum, assembly GCA_007115665.2. Taxonomy (NCBI): domain Eukaryota; kingdom Viridiplantae; phylum Streptophyta; class Pinopsida; order Cupressales; family Cupressaceae; genus Sequoiadendron; species Sequoiadendron giganteum. The sequence continues at coordinate 183,599,733 of CM021105.1, read as the reverse complement.
CCAACCCTCTAATTAATTTAAGATTATCACTAGATTCAAAGAAACTCTCAATGAGTTACCTTGGACACCACTTTTGGTGTTGTCCGCCATTGAAACACACTCCCCCTACTAACAACTAGAGACCCAACACATCAAATAGGGTAAAGCCATCTTTTACATTAAAATGAAGCCACACGAATCACATATCTAGAGCATGGCATGAACCATCTCCCTCACAAATCACAACCATAATATCAAGTAAATAGTGCAAGGCTAAAGACCCTCAATAACACATCTCAAGTAGATAATCAATCAACTTAAGAGAACAAGTATTGAATTCAACCAATAAAATACTTCCCCAAGTCTCTAGAAGACCATCGTTAACCACATAATATAAAAGAACTCCCTTTTTTTATATAAATAACCAAAATTCACCTTGATTACATAATAGTATGAAAAGAAATGCAAAGGTGAAAAAACAAAAAAAACACAACAATTAGAACCCAAGGGAAAGTACTTATAGTGTAAAATGATTAAAAGGCCAAGCATCAATCAAATACAACCATGATAAAATAACCATATAAAACAATCTACATGGAGAAAGGAAATGTTATTCTCGTAGTTTACTCACTTATTAAATTATTCCTAGTAGTTTTAATTATTTTTCATATTCTTAAGATTCCATTCACTAAAATATTACATGCATTCATAATTTCTTACTCATCCAAGTAATATAGAATAATTATAAAAGAATCAATGTTTCAAAGATAACCTACTTCATAATATATGTCAATTGATAACTAAATATATCTATTCCTACTTACATGTAAGACCAAAAATATCACTCAAACTCATATATAATTAAGTTTATGTTTTCTCTCTCACTTATTAATCAAGTTTGTTTCTAAGCCCTACGTTAGCTTCAACTATGTCAACTATCTTGAGCAAGCCTATATTTCACAAAACACATATAGAGAAACCACAAGTGACTTCAGAGTCAAAGTTTCAGTGTGCTATTTACAAACACAAATATTGGGTTATATAAAAGTGAACGAATATAACGATATATGGCTATATACATATGGATATATATATGTTTATAAAATTCAAATACAATTATACTATATGAGTCAAACATCAAATAATATGCATATTTATCAATTTCCTAAAACAAAATACAAGAGACAAATTCGTCACATACTAAATATCCATCGATCTAATCGAATCTCTTAACACTTATTATATCCTTTGACTTCCATAAGTGAATTGAATATAAATCAAAATCTAAGTAGAAGCAACTCCATCGAATACCAAATGCATATATTACACATAATTTGCAAGCCTAAGTTAATCCGTTGAAAGGAATTTAAAATATATAGAATGGATTATGAGTATCCCAAACAATATACATGTCCATTGATTTACACTTATCGATGCTAGTGAAAGAAAGTCCATCAATTACAGATTATATAGCATATAAATCAAATTATTGATTATTCAACATATATAAAGTGAATACAGAGCATTAAACATAGTCATCAGTCACCAAAGGCAAGGCAGATAAATCAAAATCGAATGAAATCAACCTAAATATATTGAGGATCGCATATAAATATCAGGGAGAGGAAAACATAAGGGAATACTAAGCATAGGCTGGGGTATGATTCAAATAGCAAGGAGATTGATGAAAGCTAGAGAAATTTTAAAAAATCCCTAGATGCAGTTGGATTGAACACCATAAAATGATACATGCTTTTGTGTAGGAAATAGATCACACCCATAGTCATGGGAGAGGTAAGCTAAGTTGGAGGAATTAGTGTGGTGAATGAAAGCTAAAAGGTATTCTGAATTCAACTCCAAGATTGTTTCAAGAGAAATTGTTCTGAGAGTTGTGAACGATTTCCATAATTTAAGAAGTATGATACTCTTGTGGAGAATATTGGTGGTGCTAAATAAATCAATCTGAAAAAAAATAAACTTGCACTATAATAATTTCAAGTAGAGACAATTGGCAGGAGTAACACAAAGTTCATAGCCTAATAAGGAGTAAAACATTGATTCACTAAGAGCAATGCATTGATTAAAGTCAATTGATTTCTCAGTTGGTGCCTTGAGAAAATGACCAAACATAGGAAATTCCATCGAATTACATACATATTTGAATTACCAACACACTAAATATAAGTCAAACCAATTATAAAACAAAATGACCACCACCACACTTTATAATCAATGAATTTCTAGCAGGTAGAGCATTTGTCAAAACAAATATCAAGGTATGTATTGAATATTCATTATCAAATATTAGGCAAAATACATATAACCAAAATCGAATGAAATAAAAATTGAATGAACAGAAAGATAAAGCCATCAAATTCAATTAAATCATATACTCAGTAGAAGAAGAGAGGAAACAATTCAAATTGCATTATTTGGAAAAGCTAACAAGGGCTAAATGAAGCTGACCTAGATACCAATGCTATCGATACATAACCGGTTTCGAGAGTGACTTGTATGTCCGAAACAATCCATTTCTTCAAAACCTTGATCCAATTTTTCCAATTCAATATTAATTTTCAGAACAATTCAGAAGATGCAACAATTCTATAGAAGAATTTTTTCTCAGACAGAGTTTTCCTCCATTCCCCAACCAAAAATCAGAGATGAAAACTAAAATTATCCTCCAAAAGATAATAATTATTTACCAACGAAAGCTTTTATTTTTTTGAAAACAAAAAGAAAACAAAAGACTCGTAAAATAACATGTTTCCAAACAAAACTCAGTTCAAAGTCATGCATGTGCTTCAACAAGTCTTTTTCCCACATTAAAAAAATAAATCTATTTCTTTATCATTTATCTTCCTTCGAAATTAATATTAATTTTAATATTTTATTTCCTTTTAAAATTTTCTCACTTTTTAATTTATTAACTAAAACTCAACATTAAACAATAATTATCTTTATATTTAATTATAAATTTTTTTTATAACTTAATGATTTAATTTAATAATTTAATTAACCAAGATAACTCAAAACTATTTATGAACATCATTTTATTTAATAATTAATCTAAATCATCATCAAAACAAACAACATTACAAAACTAGTTTAATTCAAAAAAATCAAACAAAATTAATCAAATATCATGAAAGGCAAATCATAGAGGGGCATGACATCCTCCCTCCTAAGCTTAAACTTATTCTTGGAAGTTGTAAAGTAGAATAAATCATTTTTAATTATTAACAACATCAAATTATCAAGCAAACCAAATATCAACAAGGAAAAAAGTTGAAAATCAACTTACCATGAACACAAACATGACTGACAAGTGACCAACTAGGTAATCATCCTCATTGAGGATGATGGTAAAGGTAGGGGACCTTTGATTATCTCTGATCTCAACAACTATCCATTGTGTTTAAGACACACTCATACTTGACAATTCAAGTGGATTCGATGCCTGGTACCTACAATCCTACATAAAAAAAAATGGTCGAACAACATATATATATAATCAAATAGTCAAACACACCATGAAAGGAATTCATAGCATACTAGGTACTTGCAAATGAGTAATGTGACATTTTCCCTTTCACTGAGGCACATCCAAAAACATCGCCCCGTAATCAAATCAACTTGTAAACTATCTGCTACAAGATAGAATAATTACATGCTAAAAATAACAATGCATCTAATGTCATGTAATACACCAAGCTAATTCACTACATCAGAATGCCACAATTTCACATAAATAACTTATTTATGCACTCAAAGCACACATTTTCCATTACATATCCATCATTTTTAGAAAATTCATACCTCTACATTCACTATACAACGCTAAATCTCATAACATATTCAGAAAAAAAGGCTATGATTCTCGACCCTTTTAGAAGCATGGAAACATAATTTATCATTTAAGAGGTTACATCCAAAGTGATCAAACATACACTCCACACCATCTCAAGCATTCAACAACAAAAAACTACAAGAGAACAAATATCACATAGCATCATGTAACAATAGCTCATGTCGAAAGGAAAACACAAATATGATTTCACACACAAATTCACATCATCGGGAACCACATCACAAGACTACACAAAATTCCATAATGCATCCTCAATAGAAAGAATATTAGTGCATTGCACATTACATCGAGGCTCCTATCCTTTCCACTAGTTTTTTGCACCATTGGAAAAACTCCACTAAAGGACAAGTTTTGGGTTGCTAAACAAGGATGACAAAAGGGAGAAAACAAACGCTCAAGAGTCTAAGCACTAGGAAAAAATAATGGGCTCATGTGTATCTAAAGTACCTAGTGTATGAACCTATGCTCTGATACCGAGTGTAACACCCCACCATAGAACCCTAGAGGACAACACACTATGAAATAATAGAACTATTTTTTTCAAAAGTGAAATAACATGAGTTACCAAACCTATCTAAACATAGCACCTAAACATAACTATGTTCTCCAACCTTCTATGACTGCATTGTGAACATAACTATTAAAAAATAACTAAACATGCAACTTGATCTAACTACATTGAGAGTTCACTACAAAACCAACAAATTAACTTAATGAATATATATTTCCAAAGATACAACACTATTAAAGATCATATAATACGAACAAATGAGTACATATACAATTTTCCTTTACATAAGGGTACAATATTACATTGTTACAGCTTCACATCAATGCTTCCCTTATAACAATAGAAAGAATACATCAAATTAGATTGCATGGTACAATGAGATTCAAGTAACTACATAACATAAGTAGTTGTCTCCCAATATGGTGCAAAGTCTGGAATATGCTACATGAGGTGCATCCTCCTTGAACATGAACAATAGCTAGGAAACCTAATGGATAAAAAACACATTCCACCCAACCATGTGGAACTCTAAAGTCCACCCCCCGTGCTAGGAAATAACGATAAGGTCCCACCACCAAAGCAATTGAGAGGACAGTAGCACAACACAAAGGGATAACATGACTACCACATACAAGTATAACATACAACTGACAATAGAGTCACTATTTTGAGAGGCACACAAACAACAAGGGGAACATATGACTAGGGAATCCTAGGTTGCTATAGGGAGGAGTTTCATCACATGACTTGCTATGGGTTACCCTAGCAAATCTTCGTAGGCTACCGACCCCCATCCTAAGTTACTATGGCAGCGTCTACTGAAACATCAACCCCTATACAAACTCATGTGGGATCAACATACCTTTCAAGAGAACAAGGAATTTGATCTTTCCATTCCAGGCCTTCCCACTCATCTCCAGCCTAAACAAGCACCTAAGCCATGAGTGAGGCTTAAAATATCTTGATTAATGAGAAAAATACCCAACCCTCTAATTCATTTTAGATTATCACTAGATTCAAAGAAATTTTCAATGAGTTACCCTAGACACCACTTTGGAGACTGACCCCCTTTGAAAGCCACTCCCCCTACTAACAACTAGAGACCCAACACATCAAACAAGGTAAAGCCATCTTGTACACTGAAATGAATCCACACAAATCACATATCCAGAGCATGGCATGGACCATCTTGATCACAAATCACAACCATAATATCAAGGAAATAGTGCAAGGCTAAAGACCCTCAATACATATCTCAACTAGATTATCAATCAACTCAAAAGAATAAATATAGAATTCAACCAATAAAATACTTCCCCAAGCCTCTGGAAGACCACCGTTAACCACGTAGCACAAAATAATTCCCATTTTTTTTTATAAATAACCAAAATTCACCTTGATTACATAATAGTATGAAAATCAATACAAAGGTAAAAACACGAAAAAAACACAACAATTAGAACCCAAGGGAATGTACTTAAAATGCAAAACATGATGTTCCTAGTTTTTGGTCTAGTTTTGGGTAGAATCTATAGTTTATTTGCTAGATTTTAGATGGACTTTGATATTAAAATTTGATATATTTATAGTGTTTCCCTCAAACTATAAACATTGGGTTTAATTCTATTTTTTCAGTTTTAGTGACATTAGCCTATTATGTGGACTATTTATATCAATTTTGCATGTGGTTAATGAATGTTTTTTTAGGTGGTTATAGATGTGCAATTATTATGCGTACTAACATTTCCATGCAGACATACTTGAGGATACTAAATTGAGAAATGTAGCCGCCAACTAGTCATGCAGAGGAATAATTCAAGGGTCAACTAAAGGATGATGACATGAGATTCCCCATGTCAGCTGCATGTAACCACCTTGTATTGGTCTTTCATGATTTTGAGCAGATGTAAGCATTATTGTAGCGTTGAGTCTGCATTTGTAACCACCCTTATATTATTTTCTCTATTTTCTCTAAATGACATCCTCTTAGTTAGTGGGAGTTGACAGTCTTGTTTAGTTGATAGTATAAATAAGGTTCATATCCTCCTTCTTCAGGGGAGTTGCTAAGTTATTGATGTTGTATGGTCTGATAATATAGCATATCCAGACAAGCTACTCTTTTGTACTAGCATTTCCCAATGAATAAGATGAAATTTTGATTTGAACATTTGAATTTATATTAGTTTTAGAGGATACTCATCCAAAGGGGCTCACTTGGTGAGTAATCCATTCTTTAGTTTAGCTAGATTAGTTATTAGTTTATGCATAGTACTTAGTTAAGAATCTGGCACTAACTTTTCCTTTAGCCACTAGAATTCCATTCTATGGCTGTTCTTGCAACCAAAGCAGACATAGTAGTTTCATGTTTGTTGCTCAAATCTTAATTCCTATCATGCATGTTCAGGTTAGTTTAATTGTTGAGTGATCTTCAACATTTACTTTGTTACTTTCCATGTAATTTACTTTTCAGTATTGAATCTTTCTTAGTTGTAGAATGAAGATGACTACTTTGAGTTCCTACTGCACATACTATGATGACCCATTTCAAGTTCACATCCCTAGGTTTACAATTTAAATGTACCTTCATTATGGTTAAAATGGATATTTAGGTTAGATTTCCAATATCTGAATCATGGCTGTAAAGGCTTATTTATTAAATCATTATAGGAGGCTGACATTTTTGGCATCGTTGTTGGGGATGGTGTCAAACTAGGGAGTTATTTGGAGTGATTGATAGTTTTTCCTATTGTAGTATTTCTATAATTTGTTCTTAGTATTTAGAAGTTATGATCCACTATTCTTTCACCAATTCTTTATGTGAGTTGGTTGATTTTGAGTTGATACCGCCTGCATAGAAGAAGAAGAGATGCTTATGGGAGATTCCTTCCTAATAATCCATAACTATTTCAGCTAGAAGAGCTTCTAAATCTGCCCAAAAATGAAGAAGAAGAGCCACACCCCTTTGCTGATACATCTCCTGACTTAACTAGTTTTGAAGTTTCCCTTAAAGATCAAAATCTAGTTGAAGAACCCTCTACTTTGGAACTTCAACAAGCGAGAATGGGTGATGTAAATGGAAACAGGTCTAACAGGAAGAACCAACCAACTTTTCCTTTCCCCATTGCTCATCAAAATAAAGTAGACAACCTCAAAAATATCCCTACTTCAGTCCTTACTAAGTTCTATGGACTTGCCATAGAAGATCTTGATACATTCTTGTTTGAGTTTGATATACTCTGCAGAAGTTATGACTATACCACTAATGCCCACAAGCTTAAGCTATTTCCTACCACTTTGAAAGAAGTTGCATTGAGATGGTTAATGAGCCTTGGCATAGATACTATGGAGACTTGGGAGGACATGAAGTCAAAGCTCCTTGAGAAATACAAAGAGTATTGTAGGAGCAGTGATATGAGAGGAGATGAGATTTTTAGAATGAAACAAAGGGAAGATGAGAGCCTGGAGGATTTCATTTCAAGGTTTCTATTTTGTCTGTAGAAATCTCCACACCATAAACTCAATCAAGACTCAAAGAAGTTGCTTTTCTTGAGGGGAATTAATGAAATCTACACCGATGCCTTGGACCTGATGGCAGGAGGAGATATCACTCAAGTTCCTTGGGAGGATATCAAGAAGATATGGTAGAACTATTCTAGGGTAGCTTCAAAGAAAGGGAGAGATTACCAATCCTCTATGGTTAAGTCATCCACCAATGGAGTTTCAAGGATGGAGATTACTCATTTGCTAGAAGATTTCGAGTGAGATATCATAAACAATCTAGCTACTCAGATGGATATACTTTAGGCCAAGAAGAAGCATGAGGAGGTAGAGGCAATGTTGGTAGAATATTGCCCTAATTACAAACAAAAGAAGATGGACTCCATATGCAAGATGGTAGCTAACATTGACAGCAAGTAGATTCCACCTGAGTTCAAACAAATTCAAACCAAGGAAGATCAAGTCTACTTTTTTGCACAGAGAAGGCCATGGGCTCGAAGACAAGGTATTCCACTAGATCCACTATCCTTTGTTAGGCCATATTTTAATTCTTATTCATCTAGTAACCAGTGACAACCCCCATGTCCATCCAACTATGAAGGATATCCACCACAGTCTTGGGGTAACCCTCCAAATTCTTGGCCCAATTATCAAAAAATTTCACCTTAGTGGTAGCAACCTCAGGGGAATTGGTAGTAGTTTTAAGGACCTTGGCAACCGCCTCTAGGACCTTGGCAACCACCTCTAGGAAACTAGCAACAAACATCTCAATGGAGAGGTGGATAAAAATGGACAAACTAGGTAGTCAGTTGCATGCAACCACCTTCTCAACCCCAACAACCTACCATAATGCCTCCCCTTTCTAATCCCATCTCAAATGCACCTAAAACCACTCAGTTACCAGCTCAACCCATACCTAAACCAAATAAATAACCACAACAGCAACCTGTATACTCTGCTAATCCAAATCAATTTTTTGCATATGTTGTGAGTTTAAGAGACATACATTTGCATTTAGGAGCTACTTTGCTAGCCCCTTCCACACCCATCATCATTGAGCTTCCTATGGAAGAAGAAGAACCTTTGGATGCTCCCATTCAGTGTAGTGGACCTAAAAATCTTGAACTAGTTCCAGCCAAGCAGAGGACGCAAGAACCACCATTCCCCCAGAGATTAGAAGTTTCCAAACAAAAGGAAGACAAGGAGGACACCACTTTTGACATTCTAGATTAGTTGAAGCATATATGTGTCTAGATACCCCTATTCCAGGCCATAAAATATTTTCCTATATATGGCAAAGCAATCAAAGAAGCATACCTCAAGAAGCTAGGAAAAAAAAGAAAGAACCAACTACAATTCATGTAGTGGGACAATTGGCTAACATCATGCTTGGAAAAGTAGCTATCCCCAAGTACAATGATCTAGGTAGTCCTATGGTTGAATTAATTATAAATGGGATACACATAGAGAATGTTTTGATTGACTTGGGTGGAACAATAAATGTGATGACTAAAGACATCCTACAACAACTAAAAAATTTAAGTATGAGATCCACTCCTACTATCTTGTAGCTTGTTGATAGTTCCACTATTAAGCCTGATGGCATAGTAGAGGACCTTGTGGTGATTCTAGACTCTTAAGAGTATCTAGTTGACTTCATGATTCTTTCTCCTAAAGCTACACTAGGCAGGTATCTTATTATCCTTGGAAGGACATGGTTAGCAACAACAGACACTTATATTGGATGTCAGTCAGGTGACATGACCATTTTTGATGGCAGGAACACCAAAAAGCTTGTTCTTTATCCTCCTGCTTAGCCATCCCATGATGAGGATAATCCTGTATGGCCACATGTAGGTGAAGAGGCCGAGGAAGTTAACTCTATTGCATAGCTTATGATGTTAGGTAGAAGTCCTCTCCTATAGCTTCAAGATGAATATTAAGTGTTATATAATATAATTCAAAACCATTGTGAGGTAGAGGAGGTATAAACCTCTCATGCATCTAGTTCTGCTGATCTTGTGAAGACACTTCTACCTACTCTGCCTGATCTTCATGCAACCACTATCTCTGCAAACAAACTTCTTGCAGTCACTCTTCCTGCAACCACTCTTCTAGTAGACAAACTTCAAGTAGCAACAAGTATCTTCCACATAATGCTTCCATATAAACTTAAGGTACCATTTATCAATGAAACAACTATGATAGAGTTAGCTACACAAGTACAAGTGTCTGAAGGAAAATATTTGAATATTAAAATCAAACTAGGAGAAGAACAATAGCTGACATTGGAAATTTTTTTGAAGGCCCACCAAAATTAATTTGCATGGGATTATCATGATATGAAAGGACTAGACCCTAAGCTTTGCACCAATAGGATATATATCAAGGATGATTGTCAACTGGTAAGGTAGCCACAAAGAAGAACCAACCCTGAATTGAGAAAAATTATCAAAATAGAGCTGCAAAATTTGCTAGATGCAGGATTTATCTATCCCATATCAGACAACCAGTGGGTGTCTCCATTGGTGATTGTTCCCAAGAAGGGAGGAAAATGGTGATTTTGTGTTGACTACAAGGAACTAAATTCTGCTACTAAGAAAGACCATTTTCCCTTGCCTTTTGTAGATCAAGTCTTGGACTCACTTGCAGGAAAGCAATACTTCTCTTTTCTATAAAAATTTAGTGGCTACAATCAAATCCAAATTGCACCTAAGGACCAGGAGAAGAGAGCTTCACATGTCCATGGGGGACATATGCCTATTCAATACTTCCCTTTGGTTCATGCAATGCACCTGCAAATTTTCATAGAGCAATCATCAACATAGTTTTAGACATCTTCGTTGACTGAATGAAAATCTATATGGATGACTTAAGCACCTATGGTACTAATTTTGATGAAGCATTGGAAAATCTCAAAAAAGTCCTATAGAGATTTGAAGACCAAAACCTATCTTTAAATAGTGAGAAGTGCTTCATGATGATGCAGGAAGGTGTAGCTCTTGGCCACTACATTTCTCACCAAAGAATTCAAGTAGATCCTGCAAAAAATGAGGTAATTAATAATCTGCCTACACCTACAAAAAAAAGGATGTTAGGAGTTTCTTGGGACATGTAGGATATTACAGGAATTTCATCAAAGACTTCAGCAAAATAGCAACACCATTGTATACTCTCCTAACCAAAGACGTTGAATTCCAATAGACAAAAGATTGTGCCAAACCATTTTCTAACTTGAAGGCGATTTGACTCATGCTCCTATACTTAAGGGACCTAATTGGGAAATTCCTTTTCACATCCATACAAATGCATCAAACTATGTTATAGGATCAATTTTAGGACAGAAAGAAGGAGCCATTGCAAATGCCATCTATTTTGTCAGCAAAATCTTACAAGGAGATGAATTCAATTATAGAGTAACATAAAAAGAAATGTTGGCAATGAACTATGCCCTGAAAAATTTAGGCACTAAATAATAGGCTACTAGATCTTTGTGCACACCAATCATGCAACCATTAGATATCTCATGAATAAACCCCTGATCTTAGGAAGGTTAGCTAGATGGTTGTTGTTAATACAGGAGTTTGACATAACCATTGTGGACAAACTAGGGAAAGCCAATGTTGTTGAAGATTTTCTTTCAAGACTAACCATATTAGAAGACACTCAAGCCATAGATGACTCTTTCCTGATGAGAATCTATTTTCCATTAGTGTGCACACACCCTGGTATGTTGACATAGCTAATTACCTCGTGATAGGGAGAGTTCCTCCTCACTTCTCTCCAAAAGAGAGAAGAGTGTTCATTGAAAAATATTTTCCTTTTTCATGGATTATTGGATGCTTGTTTTATACTAGACCAAATCATGTTATGAGAAGATGTGTGAGGGAAGATGAGACATATAAAATTTTGCATGCATGTCATGATGAACCCTGTGGAGGGAATTTTGTAGCCAAAAGGAAAACAATGAATATTTTGAACACAAGATACTATTGGCCTACACTCCACAAGGATGTAGGAAGATATACTAGGAAATGTGATAGGTACCAAAGAATGGGCTAACCAACCAAATCAGATAAGATGCCACTCTATCCCCAAGTAGTAGTCACTCCCTTTGACAAGTGGGGATTGGATTTTGTGGGACCCATTGATCCCCCATCAAATGGTAATTGTTTTATCTTGGTATACACTGATTATGTAACTAAGTGGGTAGAAGTCAAGGCCATGAAGCATGCAAGAGATAACAAGGTTGCATAATTTATTTATGAAGAATTTTCACACAATATCGAGTCCCAAGAGAAATAATAACTGATCAAGGAGCTTAGTTTACCTCAACACTTATTACAACACTAGTCAATGAATATAACATGAGGAACAAAAAGTCTACTCCTTATCACTATCAAGCCAATGGAGAAGTTGAGGTGACCAACAGAGAAATTGAAGCCATTCTAACCAAAAAAATGGCTATTCATAGAAAGGATTAGACAAATAGATTATCAAAAGTAGTTTGGGCCTATAGAACCACTTGGAAAACAAATATAGGCTTCACTCCATTTGAGATATTGTATGGGAAGACAGCTATGATGCCCATTGAATTCGAGCACAAGACTCTTAGAACTGTTATAGTCTTAGGGATTGATATTTTTGAGGCACAAAATTAATGAATCATGAAACTAAATGCTTTAGATGAGATGAGGAAGATAGCCTTGGACCACATTGAGGTTGTGCAGAATCAAAGAATAAAATGGCATGACAATTTTATCAAAGAGAAGAAATTTCAACCAGGTGATTGGGCATTGCTTTCTGACTGATGATATCAAGACAATGCAGGAAAATTATAGACAAGGTGGGTAGGACCATATGAATTTGTTGAATTCTTTCCCAATGGAGTTGTTCAAATCACCACCATTGACCCTATCAGATTCAAATTACTAGTCAACGGTCATCATCTCAGATTGTATCACAAGCCAACTTCCAAAAAAGAGTTCCTATAGCAATTCCTCCAACATGCAGCCCCTGAGCTTCTTGTAGTCAAAGGAAGTGGACATAGTGTCCGTCCTTCTGGCTAATAAGGACTTCTACTTTCGTAGAAGTCCATTTCTTCACCCATCTTCCCATCTAACCATTTGTCACCACCTTTTTCTCTCTTACATCACTTCACTCCACCTCACATCATTCCACTTCATCATCAATAATTGTTCAATTTATTTCCTAAAAAGGTGAACAATACTTTCTCTATGATCTTTGCAACATACCCTCCACACATTTAGGTATGTACACATTAATTGCTCTCTTAATTATCTTTTTAGTGCATTCATTTAATCATTGCACATTAGTATGGATGTTCACATAATTTTCATACCTCCCTATCAAATCACTAATCCCATCTCACATGTGTGGACACATGTCCAAATTTAGGTTGGGGGGGGAAAGGAAAGATGCAGGTACATTGCCCACATGTTAGTCCATGCTTGTCTATGTCATCAAATCTAGCTGAGCCAATTTAAAATTTGAAGTGAAGGATGACTCGCATATCTGATGTGACACTAAATTGCAGAAAGGAATTTTTTTTCAGACAAGAATTACAAGAAGGGAATTTTGCAGAGTGACAATTGACTACAAACAATGGGAGGAAAACTATTTCGAAATGAGCCCTCAGTTCATGATGCCTTATTACAGGATGCACAGTGCCTGGCTGAATTTAGAAACTGTGGTTGGTTGGACTACTTCCTAAAGCTGGACGATTTTGATGAAGGCATTGCACTAGAGTCCGCCCAGACATTTTTTGAAGGAAAATCCATAGTAAAAGGGCTCGAGGTTGTGGAAACTAAGGAAAGAATTGAAAAATTCATAGGGTTACCTACTGATGGTGAGAATTACCCTATTTTTAGAGATGCCAAGTTAGCTAGGGCCATATTAACAATACATGGTGACCCTCCAATCAATATAGACAAATAGGGTACCAAAAGAACCTCTTTGACCAAGACATGGAAGCAGACCGACATTCACATTATTAGGTACATCACTTGTGAAGGTTGATTGTCAAACCTACATTCAATACATTCCGAACTTTTGAGGTACATTTTGCTTGGGAGAACAAAGGGATGGTAGTGGCTTCCCTTGAATTTTCAGCCACCTATCCTCATGTGGCCTATTCCAAATTTCAGATTCTACCACTATGACATTGATGAAGAAAATAAAATATGGAGAAGACTTGATAGATTGGGAGGATTATATTGGGACCCTAACTCACGCTTAGTAGACACTGATATTGGACAAATATCAGTTGCAAATTTTAGAGCTTTGACCAAATAGAAAAGAAACTCTTCCCTTGCTAGAGGACCAACAAAATGTTAGATTGGGGGGAGTGATGAGCCTAGTTTTTGGTCCAATTTTGGGTAGAATCTATAGTTTATTTGCTAAAGTTGACATGGACTTTGATATTAAAATTTGATATCTTTATAGTGTTTCCCTCAAACCATAGACATTGGGTTTAATTCTATTTCTGCCAGTTTTAATGATATTAGCCTATTATGTGGACTGTCTATATTAATTTTTCACGTGGTTAATGAATGTTCTTTAAGGTGGTTATAGATGTGCAATTATTATGCTTACTAACATTTCCATGCAGACATACTTGAGGATACTAAATTGAGAAATGCAGCCGCCAACTGGTCATGCAGAGGAATCATTCAAGTGTCAACTTCTAGATGATGATAGGAGATTCCCCATGTTAGCCACATGTTACAACCACCTTGTATTGGTCTTTCATGATGTTGATCAGATGTAGGCATTACTGCAGTGTTGAGTCTACATTTAGGCATGCATGTCTAATTGAATTCCTTGCATGTGTAACTGCCCTTCTATTCTTTTCTTTGTTTTCCCTAAATGGCATCCTTTCAGTTAGTGGGAGTTGATTGCCTTGTTTAGTTGATAGTATAAATAAGTTTTAGATCCTCCTTCTTCAGGGGAGTTGTTGAGTTATTGATGTTGTACGATCTAATAATAAAGCATTTCCAAACAAGCTACTCTTTTGTACTTGCATTTCCTAATGAATAAGGTGGAATTTTTGAGTCGAGCATTTGAATTTATATTATTTTTAAAGGATACTCATCCAAGGGGGGCCACTTGGTGAGTAATCTATCCTTAATTTTAGCTAGATTAGTTATCAGTTTTTTTTAGGACTTAGTTAAGAATCTGACACTGACTGTTCTTACAACCACTAGAATTCCATTCTATGACTATTCCTACAGCCAAAGCGGATAGAGTATTTTCCTATTTTTTGCTCAAATCTTCATTCTTATCATGCATTCTCAGCTTAGTTTAATTGTTGAGTGATGTTCAACATGTACTTTGTTCCTTTCCATGCAATTTAATTTCAGTATTGAATCTTTCTTAGTTGTAGAATGAAGATGACTACTTTGTGTTCCTAGTGCACATACTGTGCTGACCCCTTTCAAGTTCACTTCCCTAGGTTGACAATTTAAATGCACCTTCATGATGGTTAAAATGGCTATTCAGGTTAGATGTCCAATCTCTGAATCACGGCTGTAAAGAATTAGTTATTAAATCATTTTAGGATGCTGACAAAATGATTAAAAGGCCAAGCATCAATCAAATACAACCATGACAAAATAATCATATAAAACAATCTACATAGAGAAAGAAAATGCTATTCTCGTAGTTTACTCACTTATTAAATTATTCCTAGTAGTCTTAATTATTTTTCATATTCTTAGGATTCCATTTGAACACTAAAATATTACATGCATTCATAATTTCTTACTCATCCAAGTAATATAGAATAATTATAAAAGAAGCAATGCTTAAAAGATAACCCACTTCATAATATATATCAATTTCATAACTAAATATATCTATTCCAACTTGCATGTAAGACAAAAAATATCACTCTAACTCATATATAATTAAGTTTATTTATTCTCGCACTTATTAATCAAGTTTTCTTCTAATCCCTACGTTAGCTTCAACTGTGTCAACTATCTTGAGCAAGCCTATATTTGACAAAATATATATAGAGAAACCACAAGCAACTTCAGAGTCAAAATTTCAGTCTTTGTTTACGAACATAGAATATTGGATTATATTAGAATGAACACATATAAGGATATATGATTATATATATATATATATATATATAAAAGTTGAATACTATTATACTATATGAATCAAACATCAAATACTATGCATAATTATCAATTTCCTAAAGAAAAATACAAGAGATAAATTCTTCACATAATAAATATCCATTGATCTAATCAAATCTCTCAACACTTATTATATCCTTCGAGTGCCACAAGAAAATTGAATATAAATCAAACTCCAGGAAGAAGCAACTCCATCGAATACCATATGCATATATTACACGTAATTCACAAGCCTAAGTTAAATCGTTAAAAGGAATTTAAAATATACAATATGCATTATGAGTATCCCAAACAATATACAAGTCCATCGATTTACACTTATCGATGCCAATGAAAAAAATTTCATCAATTACAGATTACGCAGTGTATATAAAGCAAATACAGAGCATTAAACATAGTCATCGGTCACTAAAGGCAAGGAAAATAAATCAAAATAAAATGAAATCAACCTAAGTATATTGAGGATCACATATAAATATCAGGGAGAGGAAAACACAAGGGAACGTTAAGCACAGGCTGGGGTGCGATTCAAATAGCAAGGAGATTGATGAAAGCTAGAGGAATTAAAAAAAATCCCCAAATGTAATTGGATTGAATGCCATAAAATGGTACATGCTTTTGTGTAGGAAATAGATCACACCCACAGCCGTGGGAGAGGTAAGCTAAGTTGGAGGAACTCGTGTGGTGAATGAAATACGCAAGGTATTCTCAATTCAACTCCAAGATTGTTGCAAGAGAAATTGTTCTGAGAGCTGTGAACCATTTCCATCATTTAGCATGTATTCTACTCTTGTGGAGAATATTAGTGGTGCTAAATAAATCAATCTGAAAAAGAAATAGGCCTACACTATAATAATTTCAAGTAAAGACAATGGGTAGGAGTAAAGATAAGTTCGCAGCCTAATAAGGAGTAAAAATTCGACTCACTAAGAGCAATGCATTGATTAAAGCCAATGGATTTCTCAGCTAGCGCCTAGAGAAAAAGGCCAAACATAGGAAATTCCATTGAATTACATACATATTCGAATTACCAAGACACTAAATATAGTTCAAACCAATTATAAAACAAAATGACCACCAACACACTTTATAATCAGCGAATTTCTAGCAGATAGAGCATTCGTGAAAACAAATATCAAGGCATGTATCGAATATTCATTATCAAATCTCAAGTGAAATTCATATAACCGAAACTGAATGCAAAACCAAAATAGAAATGGAATGAGCAGAAAGATAAAGCCATCAAATACAATTAAATCGTATACTCAGTAGAAGAAGAGAGGAAACAATTCAAACTGCATTATTCCAAAAAACTAACAAGAAATAAATGAAGTGGACTTGGATACCAACGCTACCGATATAGAACCAGTTCCGAGAGCCGCTTGTACATCTGCATCAATCCATTTTTTCAAAACCCCGATCCAATTTTTTCAATTCAATATAAATTTTTAAAACAATTCATAAAATGCAACCATTCTACTGAAGAATTTCTTCTCAGATAGATTTTTTTTCCGTTCCCCAATCAAAAATCAGATTTGAAAACTAAAAATTTCCCCCAAAATATAGTACTTATTCGCCATGGAAAGATTTTGTTTTTTTAAAACAAAAATCAAACAAAAGGCTCGTAAAACAACATGTTTCCAAACAAAACCCAGTTCAAAGTCACGCATGGACAAGTCTTTTTCCCATTTTTTTTAATTGTTTCTATTTCTTTATCATTTATCTTCCTTGAAAATTAATATTTTATTTCCTTTTAATATACTCTCACTTTTTAATTTATTAATTAAAACTCAACATTAAACAATAATTATCTTTATATTTAATTATAAAAACACTATAACTTAATGATTTGATATAATAATTTAATTAACCAAGATAACTCAAAACTATTTATCAACATCATTTTATTTAATAATTAATCTAATTCATCATCAAAACAAACAACATTACAAAACCAATTTAATTCAAACAACTGAAACAAAACTAATCAAACATCATGAAAGGAAAATCACGGAGGGGCACTACACGTACTTATGCAAGAGGGTAGAGTGATCACATATGAGTCACAAAATCTCAAGAGCCATGAGTTGAACTACCCCATGCATGACTTGGAGTTAGCAGCAATATTGCACACTCTAGTTTGATGGAGGAGCTTCCTATTGGGTCATCACTTTGAGTTACACTAAAATCACCAAATCCTTTAGTACATATTATCACAACCGAATCTAAATTATTTTCAAAGGTGTTGGATAGATTTCTTATGCGAGTATGACTCTGACACACATTACATCAAAGGGAAAGAGAACGTGGTGGAGGATGCACTGAGTAGGAGATGAGTTGAGTTGTCATCCATGACATTGAGCATTGACTTAAGAAGTTGGATCTTGCAACACCTACCAAAGGACGAGTGGTATATGTTGTTTCAACAGGAGATCTAATCATAGATGGCCCTTGAAGGCAAGTTTTCAAGAAATAATTTTGATTTTGATGGCTTACTATGTCATAGAGGGAATATCTATGTACTTAATGTCACCGACCTTCACACAATAATTCTATTAGAGGCACATAGGGAACCACATGGAGAACATCCAGGTTTGAAGAAGATGCACATTGATTTGAGACAATAATATCATTGTGTAGGGATGTGATGAGACATTGTAGATTGTGTGACTTGATGCCTTGAGGGCTAGCGAGTCAAGACTGAGAACTAGCATCCAGTAGGAATTATTTACATGCATGACATTCTTGAGTGGAAATGGGATACCATATCAATGGATTTTATTGTTGTTCTACCTTTTTCATCACATCACCATGATGCCATCATGGTGACTATTGACAAGTTGACCAAAGTATCCCATTTTTCACCTATGCCTACAACCAATATAGCTCCAACAGTAGTGAGGGTCTTTGTGGATGACATTGTTAGATTACACGAAATCCCTTGTAGGATTATATTCAATAGGGATTCACTCTTCAAATCAACATTTTGTACATCACTGCAACAAGTATTGGGAAATTGACTCAAATTTTTTTCAGGTTGCCATCTCAAGATAGATGGCTAGAAAGAGGGTGAATCAAGTGTTGGAGGATATCCTATGCATGTATGTGATGGATCACCAATATCACTAGGAGTATTTGTATTTGGTTGAGTTTTCCTACAGTAATGGTTATCATAACTCCTTAGGCATGCCACCTTTGCAAGCATTGTATGGAAGATCATGTAGTATTTCTTTGAGTTGGGATCGAATAGAGCATAGAGTGGCTATTGGTCTAGAGATGGTACATGATATGGAGTAGTAGGTGGTCTTAATTAGATGTCTATAGGAGGCATAGGATGGTTAGAAGAAGTATGCCAATAATAAGAGGATTGATCAAAGCTTCTCAGTTGGGGAATGAGTATTCCTGAGAGTACAACCTCATAAGAGTCCAATCCATTATGGAAAGGGCTCTAATCGTGCACCATAGTTTATAATTATTTTGAGATCTTGGATGATAAAAATCTCATAACTTATCATATAGCCTTGCCTCCTATCGTATTGTGCATCCATGATGTGTTTCATTTATCA
The DNA here is from genome assembly GCA_007115665.2 of Sequoiadendron giganteum. Lineage (NCBI taxonomy): Eukaryota > Viridiplantae > Streptophyta > Pinopsida > Cupressales > Cupressaceae > Sequoiadendron > Sequoiadendron giganteum. Next base: position 183,580,140 of record CM021105.1, on the reverse strand, counting down.
AATTTTCAACATTATATGCATGATGCTTCTCATGTGTTGGATTGGGATGCTTTATAGGTGGAATCAGAGGACCAATTAACTTTAGATCCCATCCACATCTTGGCATGATAGGCATTGGCCCTTCATGGTCAAGAGTTGGACTAGGTAAGGTTCAAGCGGGATCGCTATGATGAGATAGCAACCACTTGGGAGGATGCCTCACATTTGAGGGTCCTATATCCTCACCTGTTTGATGACTTCCAGGAGGAAGGTAATTCCAAGCGCAGGAGGATGTGAGGCATACTATTTTCATACACCCTTTTCATGATATTTTGATCTAAGAACTTTCAATACTATATGTGTATTAGACTATTTTGATCAATCATGAACATTAAACATCATGCTAGTTATTTTTTTTTGCTTATGGTTGTTATATGCATGTTATGCTTTCCTTACTTTCTATGCTCATGTTGATCTGATTATCATGATAGTAATGTATAGTTTTTTTGTGAGATAGAATTGATAAGATGTTAAATCTAAACTAGGTGATGATGATATTTTTTTATAACGCCATGACTAGACATGAATTGATAAGATACATTAATTACTAGAGAAAGGATAATTGTTGATATTGAATCTATTGATTTTAGGATTTGATTATTATTATCTTATGTATATGGAATTATTGATTTAATTATTGAATATATCTTGTATTAGATATTTTGGCATGTGGAATTGAGTGTGTAGATACATGCTTGGATGGTCAATATGATTGAAGGTAAGAAAGGGTACCCTACTATGATAGTCATGTAAAACTGACAATGGTCCATTTTTGAGGGACCATAGTCTTATTGTGTTTTATTTTATTTTGTAAATAAAATATTTAATGTTTAATCTTGTGATTTATATTTTAAAAGACAATTGGGCTTTTCGTGGGAGTTTTGGGAAATTTTGGTTTACAATTTAAATTCCTTTTTATGGATTTAAATGGTTGAAAAAGTATTTAAGATGTGTTAATTGACCCATATTTAACCCCTAGGATTATTACCTATGGTTTAGGGGTCAAATCAAGCCCATATCTTTGAAATTTGGCAAGTTATGACCCTTCTTAATTACCAATTAAGAAGAGTAAAAAAATTGGGAAAGGGTTGCAGTGTTTACTTCAAAAATATCATTTATGAGGTAGGAAAGCTCTTGTTGAATGTGGAACACTCTTTGGGTCTTCACTTCTTAAGGAGTTATAACACATGTGTGAGAACTTGTGGGGTGTTGTGTCCATAGGAGTGAATGAGAAAGTGACATATGCCACTCTTTTGTTCAAAGGAATTCAAACCTTGGCTCCTATTTAAATCCTTTGGAAATCCAAAGGAAAGGTTCTTTTCTTTGGCTTGGTTTTGTTTCTTTTTGAATTTGGCTAGGAAGAAGAGGGATTGGAGCTAATTTTCAACTTTTTCTCCATTTGGGTATGGATTTGAGGTAGGTTTCATTTTACTTATGAGTATAATTGCTTCTCTTTTATATGAAAGTTTAAAATATTGTTATTTTAAATGCTTTGTATTTTTTATGTGTTCTTTCTTTTACATGTGAATTGGATTGGGGTTGTATGAGGAGAGTCTCACCCAATTTGTGAAGAGAATCATTTTTAGGGGATAGGAATGAGTAGGAACCTCCATGGGGAAATAAGTTCCTACTTTGATAAGAAGAGGAAAAAAGGGTATGAGTACCCAAATTAATATGGTGGTATGGGTGTATGGGGTTGGATGGTATGTTGGATGTGATGTATACATGAAGTATTAGAGAATTGAGTTATTGAGAAGGAAGAAAATGCCAATGATATGTTGGTTATGATTCTTGTGTGATAAATTTCCATGTGGTAGTGTAGTCCACCTCTACCCACATTTTGGGATTTTTATAGAATCTTTTTGTAAGTGTGTAATCTAGGATGGGAGTATCTTTTGTGTGTGATATATGTATAAGTAATCACCATGTAATGAAAATAAGTATAATTATCTCTAGTTTAGAAAGAAAGAAGTGAAGAAGAAAAGAAAATAAGAAATGTGTCATTGATGAAAAGGAATATTTTATGCTTCCTGGTAAATTTTCTATTCATCTTAGTTTAAATTTTTGATATGGGTTGGGCACCTCCTTCCCATCTATTGAAGCATGTATATGTTGTGCAAAATCATAAAATCATTGTTTATCTTTTAAATTGTCTTATGTATCTTCTATTATATGATAGTATAGCATTCGATCTTGAAACAAGAATTTGATATTTGAGGGTAAAAAGGAAATAAGATTGTTGAGGTCCGGGAGAAATGTTGCTAGTCCATATTTCTCTTTTATGAAGTCTTTTGACTTGTGGTTCTAGAAATAAGATGTTCTAATTGCATTGAAGATATTTTTGGTTTTTGGAAGTTTCAATCTTAATTGTTTTATGTGTTTTATATAGGTTTGGCCAACCATGTGTTAATCACTATCTTTGAAGTGGATGAAGCATGTTGGATCTATTATGGTTCTCGGTGGAGTATGTATTTGCATCGCCCTCATTCTAATTCCACCCTAGGATGTTTTGGCATTGACCTAATTTAAATTTGAAGTTGGATAGCTGACTTTGTATCTTTTCAAGGTTGGAAACAGTATAAATATAGGATGAGCTAGCAATGAAAAATGTACACAAGAAAAGAAGGAAGATAAGTGAAAGAGAAAATGCGACTTTGATGCTATTCAAAAAGTGTGTGTGAGTTATGTGTGTGGTAGATTAGTGTAAAGCTTAATGTTGAGTTTTTGGATGCAATGATCAGAAGGCGAACTCTATCATTCATGCAAGTTGATCAGTGATTATGGTGGAATCCTTTGTTGCATTGGGATTGTTGTCTCTCTATAACAAGTCTTCTTTTTCTTCTTTGTATCTCTATGGCAGTGAGCCCTCTAGGTTGTAGCCCTATTGCACACTTAGTCCTTATTGTAGGTAGTGAACCTTATCTCGAGAAGTGAGCCTTTTGTAATTGGCTTTGATATTTTTTATAGTGTGAGTAAATCCTCACCGTAGTTTTTCCCTCATTGGGTTTTCCACGTAAATCTGGTGTTATTGTGTTTCTGCATTAGAATTGAGTTTCTGCATTGGCATTTGATGATTAATCATTTGAGTAGTTTATGTATTAGGTATGGTAAATGAATTGAAGGTTACAATATGTGACAACTGATTCACGCCCCCCTCAATTGTCCTATTCAACAATTATTTCTAGTCCTCTCTAGCCCTTGGATAGGACCACATTCATGTTTTGTGTTCTTGTAGTGGATATAAATGTAAGATCAAATCATTCACAAAGGATGTTATTGTGAAATGTAATTGAAGATCATGCAAAATAAGTGCAAAATTTTGTCGAAGATAGATCAGATGTGCTTTAATTCCTCAGTCAATAGAGTGTATTGTTGATGTGTTTTATAATTTATAAAATTTTCATGTATATTTCCTTGAGATAGTGAATCTCATCAGATCCGTATACCTTGTCTTCGAATTGTGTGCTTTAGTTTGGAAGTCCTTTGTATCTTTTCCTAATGTTGTATACCTTATTTTGTAAGTCTTTTGGCAGTGAGCCTTATTTTTTAAATAGTGAGCTTCATTTATTATGAGTTAACTCTCATCGTGGTTTTGCCAAATTTGGGTTTCCATGTAAATATAGTGTCATCCTATGCATGTGTGTTCTTTACCTTATATTTCATTTTTGATTATATAATTAAGGGTTGTTGAACTTGTTAAGAGATTAAATTGCTATATCTTCGAGTATTGTTGATTTGTTTAAGTGTTTTTGGTTTGGTTAAGAAGTTTGAATTGTGTTGAAGGTATTATGTTCTAGAGGGGTCTGTTTTCTTGAAGATACCGATTCACCCCATCTCTCAATATTTGATATGTTCAACAATTGGTATTAGAGCTAAGGTCCTCTAAAGAAGATTAACTTCTTAATGAAATATTTGGGATGGCACATGATGGATCTTTCAAAAGTCTTGGGTTTGATGGGATAAATTATAGCTTTCTGAAGTTGAGAATGGAAGGCCATATAAACTATCTAGGGTTTGGTATTTGGCAATCTGTGAATGATGGTTGTACTTGTTGGAAGAATGAAGAAGGTCATCATTAATGAGTTTTAATTGATGTAAAAACTACATGATGGATGTAAAAATAGTATGAAGGATGATTGTATAAGAGTTATTTTTCTAGAAGGTTTGATCCACACACCAAAATACTTAAGTACTTTTCCTAAGTGTCTACACTAATAGATTTAGCACACAGTGCCCTCCGATAATTTGGTATGTATCTGATCAACCATACATATTTGATTATGATTCTAATATGTTGTTCATGGACATCAATAGCATCTTAATTCTGAATTTCACTTGATTTGGATAAGTGGTTCAAAATTTGTAAGTAACAAAATATCAACATATATGGTTTACATAGTTTCTTTTGTATTGGTTATAACCTAACTAGTTCGCACTCCTCTACATATTTGAGTTATACCTTTTGGCTTTTGGAGAATGTTAACAACTACCAAAGAATTGTATTATCCATTTGGATGATATCTTGAGGTCCACGTATCTAATGGTGATGGTTAGTTTTAGTATTTTTTCTTTTAGGTCTTATGCTTGGCCGACCTAATGTATGTACAAAATTGCAAAGATTAAATATGTGAAAAGAATGGAAGAGGGTGCTTTTATAGATCCATGTCCACCTATATTGCATGTGTTTGGGCATGAAGTCATTTTTATTTGAATTTGGTGTCGACAAGGCACGTTTTATGTGATTTGGGGTTACATATAATTAGGCCGACCTAATTGATATTTGTGAAGGAATTTGGTGTATATAAAAGGTTGTTTTGATATTAAATATATTAAATATGAATGAATACATGATCTAAATGCAAGAAGTAATTCAAAATTTTTTTAGAGGTGAGCGAATAATTTGTGAATGAAGAGTAGAGTAGAGATTTGTAATTTGAGTTGGATAAAGTGCATTAAGTCATTTTCTTGAGCTTTAAGGGAACTAAATCTAGCATATGTTATATGCACTTTTTATTAGTTCAATCTTGGTTTTGAAGCCACTTCGTTCTATCTTTCTTTTCTTTGTGAATAGTGAGTTTACTTGGACAATGATTCCACCTAGCAGTGAGCCTTTCTGTAATATCTTATAACTTCTTATGACATATTATGAGTTAATCTTGATTTTGGTTTTTCCCATCTTGCAATTTCAACATAAAAATCCTACTATTCATGTGTTGTGTGTATTATGGGTTGTTCATGATTTCATTCTTTATAACTGTGAAGTATACTTTTTTAATCGGATAGTTAATAATTGGATGTTTTATAAGCATATTGATTCACCCCCCCTCTCAATATTTTGAGTGTTCAAATAAACTTCTCATTATACTCCTCCTATATATCCAACTAAAATTACGTTGTATGAGAACAATTCTAACACTAATGATGTTACCTTGTGTGGATTGGATGATTCAAAATTTTTGAAGGTGATGAATTGGAGCTCTGCTAAGGATTTTTCAAGAAAACTTAGTAGCATCTATGAAAGAGATACACAAGTAAAGAAGGCTAAGATAAAAAATTTAAGATAGTATTTGACACCTTAAGGATGACATAGGATGAAGAAATTGCAAGTTATATACTATGGGTGCATGAAGCAGTTACTTGAATCACAAGTCTTGGTGGTGTAGTAAATGAAGATGGGATTGTGAAGAAAGTTATGCAATCCCTCCCTAAATCCTATAGTAATAAGGTGTCTACTATTGAGGAATATAAGGACTTGCATAAGTATTTAGTAGATGAAATGTTTGATACTCTCATAGCCTCTAAAATGAGAATTTGATAAAGATGTTCTAAAGAAGGAAGCAACATTCAAAACTAATAAAAAGATAGAAGAAGAATAAACTAACCAAATTGATGACTTTGATGAGATTGAAGAATTTTTTAAGAATATTGAAGAAAGGAACTAGTAAATACAAAGGTAAGTTACCTTTCAAGTGTTTCAATTGTAGAAGGATTGGTCATTTTGCATCTATATGTCCTTATAATAATTAGATGATAGTAACAAAAGAGAGAAGGTTAAAAAGAGTTTTTATTCTAATTAAATCACTTGCTCCTCATAATGAGGATAATGATTCAAATTATCAAACCCTATTTATGGCTTTAAAAGACAAAATGAGTGATATAGAAGAATATAATAAATTTGGTATGTTGCAGGCTGATAAGGTTAATGAAATATCAATGGAAGCATGGACTAATTTTCATGCAAAGGAAGAATAAAATTATTTGGTAATTGAAAGTGGTTGTTCTCACCACATGAATAGTGATAAGAGAAGGTTCATAAATCTCAATAAGGTCAATGGTGGAGCTATTAAGTTTGGTGTTGACAAGTCAGCACAAATTTATGTAAAGGGTGGTATAATAGTTGATGGGAAGAAGAGGAATGCGGATTTTCTCTATGTCAAGGGCATGAAGAATAATATTCTTAGTGTTATTAAAATGTGCATCAAGGGATACGATCTTAATTTTCATGCTAGTGCAATCATAGTAGGAGGGTCCTAGAAAGAACATTCTGAATTATGCAACAATGACTCAACACAACAAAAACAACTCAACTATTTGATATGGAAACATGAAATATCATTGGATTCATAACCATACATGTAACAAATGCCTCATGAGAAAATATCCAAGGGTCAAAAGCTTTCCACAAGGGCTTCAACCATAGAAATGACCAATAGGCCTTATTACATGCCCCTAAAGGGTTTATGCAAAAAATATCTTGTTCAAAATCTTATCGTAAAACTACTGATCTGGAACTGACTCCTCTACAATGAATTACAATGCTTATAAATATGCTTCTTGAGCTTCAAGATAGGTATGCATCTTCCACAAGGGTTAATAACTTGATGAATGATCATATATGAATGTCAACGTCAAGATATGAAGAATCTAGCTCCATGGGCAATGAGTTAACTTCTGAATCTTCAAGATAGGTCCCAACAAACCCAAGATGCTTGTATGGTGTCCAATTAGGCTTCACATTATATGGAATAGGTTCACACTAAGAAACTAGACTAGGTCAGCCCAAATGGTTTGATTAGTAAACATAATGAAATTACGAGAGTGATAACTTTTGGTAGACCAATGCATATGATGTGAAATCTAGATATGTGATAGATGATGATGTGTACATGTTATATCCTACTCTACAAGTTTAGAAGCAATGATGTGGAATGAACTATTGAAACTGCTACTAGAAAAAATGTAAGAAAAGAACTATTTTTGGTTGATATAGGATTTCTTTACAAAAAAGGATGGTCTTGTATCAGACACTCAAGGTTGGAGGACAAGTGAGTCCATCACTTTCTAGGGCTAAGAGGAAAACCAAGATGGTCCACCTCAGCCTAAGAAATCCATGATGAATCCTCCACCAGTTTTCCTTTCCATTTCACAATATATTCTTTGTACAGCTTGTTCCTAGTTTTTTGTCTGATTTTGGTATACAAAATTTTCTCAATATCCTTTGGTTCCTTATGTCATAACTAATCCTTCAAATCTACTTCATCACTACTACTAATGGACTATCCTTCATGAAATTCATATATGTTTACGACATTGAAAATATGTGATATACCCAATGTATCCAGTAACTCCACTTCATATGCAATACAATAATGTTTGCATACAATAATTTTTATATACCCAAAATTATGTTCACTACCTCTATCTATCTATATGTCTGAGGGTGATATTGTTAAATAAAATACAAATATTTCTTCATCTTCATCCACAATATCCTTCAAAAGTATCCAATGAATTTAGTGTCTTGGTCTAAAAAGAAAATCTCAAGTAATCCATGCAATCTCATAATCTCTTTGAAAAATAGGTCAAAAACATGCACAACATCATTAGTCTTCTTACAAGGAATAAAATGTGTCATTTTAGAAAATCTCTCCACTACAACCATAATAGAATCATAACCTCTTTGTGTTCTTGGTAATCGCAATATAAAATTCATGCTAAAATCTTCCCAAGGTCTCTTTGGTACTATCAAAGGCTTATACAATCTAGTATTCTGACTACTCACTTTTACAACTTGACAAATTCTGCAACTTTGAACATACTTCTTGGAATCCTTATATATTTGTGGCCAAAAATAATGTCCACTTAACAAAGAAACTACCTTATCCACTCCAAATGTCTCGCTAATCCTCCGCTATGCCTTTCTTTGATCAAATTCTCCCTCATTGAACTCTTTGGTATACGCAATTGATTTCCCTTGAATAACATACCTTCTTGAGTAAAATAATCCAACAATTAGCTTTGGTCTATCACTACTAGTTCTTTACATGCTCTCCATGCTTCCTCAAAATTTGCATCACCCTCATACATATGCTTCAATTCCTCAAATCCCAATAATTGCATTCTCATCTCTATCAAAAAATTCCTCATCCTACTCAATGCATTTGCAACATTGTTTGACTTGCCACTCCTATGATTCTGATGGAACCCCTCAAAAAAATTTGTTTCCATCCTAAAAATTGTGAAAGTTTGGTTTGGTCCTTTGTGCCTGATTTAAGGTCATGTCCTCATCATTGTGATAGGGTTTTATTTTCATAAAAAATTCTAAGAATTGTCCTGTAAATTGAATAAACCCTTGGTCATTTTAAAACTACATTGACTTTTTGTTCCCGTTCCCGGTCACTTAAGTTGTCACTTGTTCCATTGAGATTGTTTTTTTATCGACCCCCGATCTTAGGTTTGTTAGTTGCATGGATCCTTTCGAATGTTAATTTTTCTTATGGTTCAAGGATTAATATTAATATTTTAAATCCTTAGCCTTTGATTATGGGTCAACACCTCATTCACCTAGTCATGTTCCCCTTTTTTATGAATAACTTTTGTGGCATGTGTAGAATCAAATTTTCATATGGGTCATCAGATCAAAGGGACCAATCTCAGTCGTTCCCCATATGCCCATGTTGGGTTATTACTTCTTATTTTATTCACACAAGTTGGTAGGCTTCTACCACGTGTCTTGTGCAAAGGTAGACTCGGTTCCCTTGGTAAAGGTGAATGATACATTTCAAAGAGGATCGATGGCTAATTGATGAAAGACATGGCTATATCTGTATCGTTCCTCACAAGCCCATCTGGTTTTATTTCATATTATTTTAAAGGCATAGGATAGTGGGTGATAGCCATGTGGTGTTGCTTAATGATGGGGCTTGAATCCTCATAGGGTAGTGGGTGTTGTTTGAAGATTGATCAATGGTATGCAATGCAACACATTTTCTCATTTGGGCCATTCCCCACACCCCCGTCCATCTGTAGTAGTGTAGTAAGAATGGACATTCATATGGGCTAGTGGGCGTTGTGACATTTGGCAGTTTGTGGGGCCTGATGGGTCTTTGAAGATACAATTTGTTGTATGGATGATGAAATCGACGGTTGATGGCAAGTAATGTGGCTCAATCCAGGCCACTCCCCTCCATCCCGTGTGGGTCCTCCCTATGTATTTTGATAGACAAGTGGGAAATTCCCATGTGGAATTTCTAAATGGCTTTGCTAGGTTCTAATGAAGTTGGAATGCTTCCAAATTTGGTTGAAAAGATACTATTTCTAAACTACTATTTTCAGCTTTGTTCTTTAAGGCATATGCTTGAGATTTTGATCGTCAATCATGATAAGCCATTGATACGTGTGAAAAAGGTAAAAAAAAAGCATGGTAGTGTACGATCTGATATTTTGAGACTAGATTAGGATCAATCCTTGTTGTTTTTGACAAGAATAAATACAAGTGAAATAATTCCTATGGGTGAGAGGGTAATTATGATAAGAAAGTTTTAATTTATGCAAAGTACACAGTAGATGTTTATCTACTTGGAGTTTCTCTAATTTAAAGGAGCATTGAAAGCACAATTAAAACTTAATTTTAAATGATTGCATAGTAATCTACCCATTGATTTATCTTTCAAATCATGATCAACGGTTATGATTAAAAGGATTAAGGCAGACTGTTGTTAGCCTGCACATGTAGCATTTCTTTGAAGAATTAATGGTTGGCACACTTGCATGGCTCATTATAAGAAGGATTGATCACCATATTTTTCATTCATAAGTTGCATTGAGTTTGAGCCTAAGAACAAAATTGGTAGATGTCTTCTAGGAGGATGAATATGTTTGAAGAGTCTGTTAGGCCAGTCCAGAGGTCTAGGAGACTAAGTTTGCTCAAATCTAAGAAGAATACTAATGAGGATGAAGTTGATATGCAGGGAGCTCCTGATACACCAAAGAATATAAGAGGACGTAGAAAATTTAAGAATTACGATGTTAGGATAAATTATTGCTTGAGGAACCAAACCGTTTCAGATGAATTGGTCAAGTTCAAAGGGAAGGAGTTGGTGGAGTATGAAAAGAAGACAAAGAAAAGGTGCAAGTATCATAAGAATTATCCAAGAAGACTCAATTCTTCTAGTGAGTTTTCTAATAACCCTTGAGACAATGAGGGTGACACTAAATCAAAGGGTGATTATTATGCCCTCTCTCTAGTACTATCTGATGATTCTAATGAGGTGGTGGTGACGGTTCCTCCAGTTCCACTATGAGCAAGGCATGGGATAACATCCTCTAAGGTTGATGACTCAGAGTGATGACTATGCCCCATTTTTATTTTTGATGACACCATAGCCCTTTTGTCAAGATTGTCCAATTTAGCTTTCATGTGATTTCTTGTTTCTAGTGCTGATGTGGAATTTTTTTGGATTGGTGTATAGGAGAGGTGTTAGACTTCCTATCACTGGGTAATATGCATTTTTTTGCTAGGTATGCTAGTGGAGAATCTTCCTTGACCGGCAAGAGTGAGGAACCAACGTGTCTACATGCAAAGCATGTGGGACATGGTCTTTTACTCTTCCATTTTACTCAATGATTGCATGTAATTGAATGGAGATGTTTCAAATTCTGGTGCAAATGATCTTGAAATGAATTGAAATGTAAATTTAATTAAGCTTGATGCTTATAGCTCCCTTATTCTATAAAATGGATTTTGGTCTCATTACACTGGTCAGACTTTTAAGTTTCAATAGGGTTTTTAGGGTAAATTCTAAGCTCAAGAAAGGCATTTCAAATAGAGTATGGATAAGTAGGCTAGTAGATTGTCTTGGGATGAAATCCTGTATGTATCAATCTTAAATCAATTTTATATAAATTACTGATATAGAAACAAATCTTTGTTCTGGAAACAAATACTCTCCTATGTATATTTATCACAAAGTTATGAATGAGAATACTAATGGTGTTGTCATTTATCTTCAAATGATTATGTTTGAATGTATGATTCTTTTCTCATCTTTAACTCAAAGAGTTAATTAAAGTGCTTGAAGAGGGTATAGACTTTTGTAAGAAATGGCTTAGGATTGGTATGAAGTGAGTGTTTCTTTTAGGCATTATGACTTTCCATAATTTGCAAAGAAATATGAAGGTAGTCCATCTATCTCTAGTGTTTAGTAGTTCATGTATTAAAAATTATTATATATTTAACTTTGTTGCTCCAATTGATGAGACACTGGTCAATTTATCAAAACAAAATGCATAAAGAAGAACATACCTGATCCTAAACTTTAAATAAGAACAATATTCATTTAAAATCCTTTTTAGAGAGTTGTGTGGGTTGTAGGTATCTCTGATTCATGGCAAGTAAGTAGTCGCTCACTTAAAGGATCTGCCAAATCTTTAGTGGGATAGATCTTATTTGTGTTACCTAGGAATCAATCTATGTATAAATATGTTACTACTTGTATACATTTCATGAAAACATATTTAGGATTACCCTCCCTAGTTTAATAGAGCCAAAAGTGAAGGAGTAAGGATCACAAAATCCTAGGCTCGTTGTGTTGGCCACTAACCTTACAGTTTCTTCATCATAAGAGCTGGCAACTTTTTAGAGAATTGTTATGTTTTGTTGGAAAAATCACCAATAGAAATGGTACTCCGCTAGGGACAAATTTTAATTCTCTAGTTGCAGACTGTGAATTATAGAGTCAAGAATTTGGTGAATCTGAACATTTTGTTCAGATATTAAAATTTTCAAACCTAAAAGTGATTTTTCTGTAGAAAATTTCAAGGAATTTATGTGTGACTCTACTATGGGAGAAGACCCATAAAGAAATTCATTTTTCAAAGAGCTTCATGTTGTTTGGTATTCAATCCTTTGTGAAGAGAGGTGGCGACTTTGTCTTAAGAACCTGATGAAGATGTGAATAAAGTTTCAAATATAAAAATATTTCTAGTCAGGAAGAAGAATCTATAGAAGCTACAACATATCCAGGTATTCTCCATATTTTGGTTTTAAAAAAGGCATAAATCTATATATGAAATCCATACTTGAAAGTATTGAATTTTTTTGATTCCCTATCAAGTGAAAAAAAGCACTAAGAAAGGGGAATAGTAGTAATTAGCTCACATACTTCTATATTACTAGGTTGTAGTATTTATTATGAAGAAAAGTATGCAATATTCTGGAAGAAACCCGTTTAGAAGGTCTCAAGCAAGTTGAGATAATTTTTTGCATTATAGGAGCTTAAGATCATATTGCAAGAGAAATTTGAAGTACCCTACGTAATTGCAAAGTTGATAGGAAAAGGTTTGTAAGGGTATAAGAAAATGTACCATCAACCTATGCATCCTAGTGTGTAGCCCTTGCCATATAATAAAAAAAGTTTTCACATTAAAAGATACATGGCCAAAAAAATTGTTGGCATTTATGGATACCCAAATTTTATTCCATCTGACATCAGAGATAAGTTACCAAAATTCAATGGTACAAAGTGTGAATCAAAAAGTAAGAATTTGTAGGAATTCAACAATTTAATGGATGATTTTGAGGTGGATCATGAGGATGTAATTATGAGTTTGTTTATCCAGTCACTAAAGGGAGATTCAAGAGATTGGTTCTCTGATTTACCAACATGTTTTGTTTATTCTTGGGATGAGTTCAAGGTGGTGTTCATGGAAAATTTTGGTGAAAGAATTAGTGCTAGTTCATTGCTAAATAATTTTATGAGTATTGAGAAGGAAGAGGGCGAGCTAGTTCTAGCATTTAACCAAAGATTTGCTAAAACATTGAAGGATATTCCCGAGTTCTTAAAGTTAAGTGATGCAGTGTGTTTGGTTGTTTATTTAGGATCTTTTGATAATAAGATGAGCTATCTACTGAGAGATAAGGATCCTAAAACCTTGCATCAGGCATATGGGATATCTATGAACATTGAAAATAATTTGAATTATGGAATACAAAGGAACTTTTAGTCTACAAGTGTTTTTTGTCCTGAGACACCAAATGTTGATGAAAGGTGTAAGTCAAAAATTGAAAATGAAATTAAGAATACTTACACCCCTATTGTTTCCGTTTGCACATCATTCCATAGTGATGACCACATAGAGCTCGAAACAAATTGCCAAGAGGCTACATTTATTTGTAGTCATACTGTCTCTATTCAAGCTTTATCTTGCATAAGGAAACAAAAAGGAGAATCATCATATGATCTATATGCAATATTTATGGATACTCTGGCTGCAATTCCTAAGTGTCACAAACTTGAAAAAATCATAATGTATTTATCTATTTTATGAATCTTATGAACCAGGTTTGAGTGCTCTATCAAAGGAGTTGAAGCCTATTAGGCTCAACCAAGTGTGTGAATACATTTCTTGATTTGAAAAGATTAAAGGTGATCATCAAAAGGCTATTATGTTTTTTGTTTGTAATGATAATGATTATGTTGTTCCATATGAGTCAAGTAGTGAGATATCATATGAAGAATAAGAGAGCAGAGAAAAGGTTGAAAATGTACACCTAAATGAAGCAAATGAAATGTGTGTTTTCAATTCTTTTGAAGATTCCAACACTTGTCTTATGGAAGACATAACATTGTGCAATCAGTTTGAAAATTTTGAACATAGTTACAATATTGATGAATCCTCCTATTGTAGTAATGATGATGACATTAAGTATAATCATTCCTCTATCGATTGTGATTATCCTCATGCACTAGAAATGGAATATTTTGCTGAAAATGAGAAATATGTTGATAATGATGGGAATGCATGTCTACTTGAGGAGGAAAAACTTTCTTCATGTGAAGATTTTTTAGAATGTGAGTCACAAATGTTAATCATTGATGATGTGAATGAAATTGAAAATCTATATGTATGCTCTTTTAGTGATTTCAATGATTATGAATAGAATAATGATATGAGAGGTTTAGATCTTCATGTTGAGGAGGCTGAGTCTTTTATGACAGTAATGAATGTAGTACAAAACCCTTTATTTGATGAGCCTCTAGCTCCATTAGTTGATAGAAATAATGATCCTTATTGGATTGGAGATAATCCACTTTTTACTGCAAAACCTAATGATGCATCTGACACAAAGTTAGAATATAGCCTTAAGAAAACAAAGAAACATGTAGATAAGCTCTCTCAGGATATTTCCTTTTATTATTTTATATTCGATATAGATGTCGCTAATAAGGATGAGTATCATGAAGCCAGCTATTTAAAGGAGTATGAGTAATTTCAATTTATAGTTCAACTGGAAGGTATTTTAATGGAAAATGACAATAAGGTGAAGAATAAGGAATGTAATTTTTAATATGAATATGTGTCATGTGATGATGAAATTTTTCAGATTGTGCATGATTATACAGAGAAGAATGATAAGTATTACACTGGAAATGGTATATTCATAATGGTTGTGAGAGGTGTCAGTGGCAGTATCTATGATTAGGCATATTTCAAAATAACCACATTTTTTTTCTTATAGAAGGAAGGGTGTATTTATTGCAATCGTATGATAGAGATACATGTGGATTAAGGGAAATTAGTTCATTCAATAGATTAGTTTTTGATAGGGGCAATAATTGGCCCTAAGTTTTAGTGGCCCGGTGCCACTAATTGTGAGATAAAACTTGGATTAAATTGTAGGGTGCATACTAAAATTTGTACCTCAAAAGGAAGGTTTCTAGTAGAGTGGAGACTTGATCTCCTTTTTCAAGTCTTTGGCCCGTGTATCATTATGTAAATATTTTGTTTGTTTTTGTCTATTTCTATTTTGTTTTTCCTTTTTCCTAATCTACTTTACCCATCGATTCTAGGATTTCACCATGCCTTTGAGAGGCATGTGTCCCCAATAGGATCCACTAATGGAACCCCTTAGAAAATTTCGGTTCCATCCTAAAAATTGTGAAAGTCTAGTCTAGTCCTTTGTGCCTGATTTAAGGTCATGTCCTCATCATTGTGATAGGGTTTTATTTTCATAAAAATTTCTAAGAATTGGCTTGTAAATCGAATAAACCCTTGGTCATTTTAAAATTGCATTGACCTATCATTCCCATTCATGGTCACTTAAGTTGTCACTTGTGCCATTGCGATCATTGTTTTATCGAACCCTAATCTTATGTTTGTCGGTTGCATGGATCCTTTCAAATGTTATTTTTTCTTATGGTCGAAGGCTTAATCTTAAAATTTTAAATCCTTAGCCTTTGATTATGGGTCAGCACCTCATTCACCTAGTCATGTTCACCTTTTTATGAATAAATTTTGTGGCATGTGTAGAATCAAAGTTTCATATGGGTCGTCAGATGGAAGGAATCAATCTCAGTCGTTCCCCATATGCCTGTGTTGGGTTATTGCTTCTTGTTTTATTCACACGGGTTGATGGGCTTCAACCATGTGTCTCATGTAAAGGTGGACCCAGTCCCCATGGTAAAGATGATGGCTCCATTTCAAAGAGGATCGATGTTTGATTGATGAAAGATGTGGCTATATCTGTATTCTTCCCCATGAGATCATTTGGTTTTATTTCATATTATTTGAAAGGCACAAGCTAGCAGGTGATAGCCACATGGTACTACTTAATGGTGGGTCTTCAATCCGCACAAGGTAGTGGGTGTTGTTCAAATATTGATCAACAATATGTAGCACAACGCATGTTATCATTTGTGCCATTCCCCACACCCCCATCCATCTAAAGTAGTAAGAAGGGATATTCATATAGGCTAGCGGGTGGTGTGACATTTGGAAATTTGTGGGGCTCGATGGGTCTTTGAAGACATAATATTTTTGTATGGATGATGAAATTGATGATTGATGGCAGGTGATGTAGCTGAATCCTAGCCACTCCCTGCCATCCCATGTGGGTCTCGCCTATGTCCCGTGTCTTTTGATGGGAAAGCCGGAAAGTGCCATGTGGAATTTCTAAATGGTTTTGCTAGGTTCTAATGAAGTTGGAATGCTTCCAAATTTGGCCGAAAAGATACTATTTCTAAACTCTACTATTTTCAGCTTTGTTCTTTAAGGTGCATGCTCGAGATTTTGATCATCAATCATGATAAGTCATTGATACATGTGAAAAAGATGAAAAAAAAGCATGGCAGTGTACGATCTGATATTTTGAGATGGGATCAAGATCAATCCCCGTTGTTTTTGACATGGAAAAATACAAGTGAAATAATTTCTACAAGTGAGAGGGTAATTATGGCAAGAAGGTTTTAATTTATGCAAAGTACAAAGTAGATTTTTATCTACTTGGAGTTTTATTTATTTAAAGGAGCATTAAAAGCACAATTAAAACTTAATTTTAAATGGTCACTTAGTAATTTTCCTATTGATTTATCTTTCAAATCATGATCAACGGTTATGATTAAAAGGATTAAGGTAGGCTATTTTCATCTTAGAAGCATAGGATTTCTGTGGTGAATTAATGGTTGGCACACTTGCATGACTCATTATAAGAAGGATTGATCACCATATTTTTCATTCATAAGTTACATTGAGTTTGAGTCTGAGAACGGAATTGGTAGATTTCTTCTGGGAGGATGAATAAGTCTGAAGAGTCTGTTAGGCTAGTCCAAAGATCTAGGAGACTAAGTTTTCTCGATTATGAGAAGAATACTAATGAGGATGAAGTTGATACGTAGGGAGCGAATAATACACCAAAGAATAGAAGAGGACATAGAAAATTTAAGAAGCATGGTGTCAAGAGCAATTACCACCTGAGGAACGAAACTATTTCAAATGAATTGGTCAAGTTCAGAGGGAAGGATTTGGTGGAGTATGAAAAGAAGACAAAGAAAAGGTGTAAGTATTGTAAGGCTTATCCAGGAAGACTCAATTCTTTAGTTGAGTTTTCTAATAACCCTTAAGATAATGAGGGTGACACTAACTCAGAGGGTGATTATTATCCCCTCTCTCTAGTACCATCTGATGATTTTGACGAGGTGGTGGTGATGGTTCCTCCAGTTCCACCACAAACAAGGCTTGGGCTAGCATCCTCTGAGGTTGATGACATAGAGTGATGACTATGCCCCATTTTTTTTTTTGATGACATCGTAGCCCTTTTGTCAGGATTGTCCTACTCAACTATCATGTAATTTCTTGCTTCTAGTGTTGATGTGGACCTATTTTGGGTTAGTGTATAGGAGAGGTGTCAAAATTCCTAGCGCTAGGTAATATGCATGTTTTTGTTGGGGCTGCTAGTGGAGAATCTTCCTTGATCAGCAAGAGCAAGGAGCTAGCATGTCTTCATGTAGGGCATGTGGGACATGGTCTTTTACTCTTCCATTTTACTCAATGATTGCATGTAACCGAATGGAGACATCTCAAATTCTAGTGCAAATGATCTTGAAATGAATTGAAATGTAAATGTAATTAATTATGATGCTTGTTGCTCCCCTATTCTATAAAAGGGATTTTTGGTCTCATTACAGTGGTTGGACTTTTAAGTTTCAATAGGGTTTTTAGGGTAAATGCTAAGCTCAAGAAAGGCATTTCAAATAGAGTAGGGATAAGTAGGCTAGTAGATTGTATTGGGATGAAATCATGTATGTATCAATCTTAAATCAGTTTTATCTAAACTACTCATATAGAAATGAATCTTTTTCTGGAAACAAATACTCTCCTATGTATATTTATCACAAAGCTATGAATGAGAATACTAATGGTTTTGTCATTTATCTTCAAATGATTATGCTTGAACGTATGATAATTTTCTCAACTTTAACTCAAAGAGTTAATTAAAGTGCTTGAAGAGGGTATAGAATTTTGTAAGAAATGGCTTAGGATTGGTAAGAAGTGAGTGTTTCTTTTAGGCATTATGATTTTTCATAATTTGCAAAGCAATATGAAGGTAGTCCATCTATCTCTAGTTTGTAGTAGTTCATGTATTACATATTCTTACATATTTGACTCTATTGCTCCAATTGATGAGACACTGGTTAGTTTGTCAGAAAATCTTGCATAAAGAATAACATACCTGAACCTGAACTTAAAATAAGAACAATATTCATTCAAAATCATTTTCACAGAGTTGTGTGGGTTGTAGGTATCTCTGATTCATGGAAATTAAGTAGTCACTCACTTAAAGGATCTACCAAATCTTCAATGGGATAGAGCTTATTTGCATTACCTAGGAATCAATCTATGTATAAATATGTTACTACTTGTATACATTTCATGAAAACATATTTGGGATTACCCACCCTGGTTTAACAGAGCCAAAAGTGAAGGAGTAAGGATCACAAAATCCTAGGCTCATTGTGTTGGCCACTAACCTTGTAGTTTCTTCATCATAAGAGTTGGAAACTTTTTAGAGAATGGTTAGGTTCTACTAGAGAAATAATTAACAAATTCAACATAAATTTATAACTCTGCAAGAATTCAACCCATCTCATATGTCTTTGATTCAACCTTTCTTTACTATTCAAATAATTCAAAGCTTGGTGATCTATATACAACACAAATTCCTTAGGAAAGAAACCATGTCTCCACTTCTTCATGGCTTAAATTATGGCATAGAATTATTGATCATAAACTAAGTATCTTCTTCTAGCATCATTCAAATTTTCACTGAAATTAGCTATAGGTCTATCTTCTTGAATCAACACTACTCCAATTTCATTTCCACTTGCATCAAAATCAACTTGAAATACCTTGTCAAAATCTAGTAATGCTAATACTGGCTTCTCTATCACCATTTTCTTTAATACCTCAAAAATCTTTTGTGCTATGGACATCCACTTGAAATCCTTCGTGTCTCCTCTCATTGTCTCTATCATGGGGTTACAAACACTACTAAAAGTCTTGCTAACATTCTAGTAGAAACTACCTAATCCATGAAATGATCTGACTTCTCGAATGTTTACCAATGTGGGCTAATCTAAAATTTCTTTCACTTTCTCCAAGTCCATCTTCAATCCTTCAACAAAAATAAAAAATCCAAGGTATACCAACTCTGTCTTCATTAAACTACACTTCTTGACATTAGTAATCAATTTCTCTTCTCTCAACCTATGCAATACTTGTCAGATGTGCAAAAAATGTTCTTATTTTGTCTTACTGAAAATCAAAATATCATCCAAGTAAACAATGAAAAACATACCCAAGAATTTCTTTAATACATCATTCACAAATCTCATGAAAGTTCTTGGTGCATTGGTCAATCCAAAAGGCATCAATAACCACTCATATAACCCTTCATTAGTCTTAAATGTGAAATTTGGATATGTGATAGGTGTCGATGTGTAGATGGTATATACTAATTTACAAGTTGAGAAACAATGATGCAAAATGAACTACTAAAATTGTTACTAGATGCAATGTAAGAAAATAAATATTTTTGGTTGATATAAGATCGCTTTACAACCAGGGATGCTCCTGCATCACATACTAATGGTTTTGAGATCATAAAAGAAAGGTCAAGAATATTAGTTTCTAAAGGAATAAGGAGAATGAAAATATCTATCTAAAGTAGGCTAATAAAAAAATCTGCTTGTTGGCTCAGTTTGGAGAGTGTTGGTTCAGACACAAACATATGATAAACATCAATTTTGACAATATGGTGAAGATCAATTCTTCTCATGTAGTAAGAGACATTCCTAAGATAACCAAGCCTACAAACACATTATGAAATGAGTGTCAAATGGGAAAGAAAACAAGGACAAGTTTCAAGATAAAGAAGTGCTCTACTATAATGCCACTAGAGTTGATTCACACTGACCTATGCAGACCTAGAAGAGAATGGATTCAGAAAGGTGAAAGGTATTTATTGTTTCTTATTGATGATTACACTAGAATGTATTGGGTTACATTTCTAAGAGATAAATCAGAAGATTTTATGAGTTTAAAATTTTCAAAGAAAAAATTGAAAATGAAATGGACATCAAGATCAAATGCTTAAGGTTAGATAAAGGAGGTGATTTTAATACAAATTAATTTGATTTTTTTTTTTAGGATCATGGAATTAGTAGACAACTTTCTACTTGTAGAACACCTCATCAAAATAAGGTAGTGGAAAGGAAGAATAGGAATGTCGAAGAGATGGATAGGACTATGTTGAAAGATGTTGATTTCCTTAATATGTATTAGAAGAAAGCAACTCACACTACTGTCTATTTGTTTAGTAGAGTATAGTTGAGTGTTGTGTAAGGGGAATATGGATCAATAGATTTAGTAACAGGGAAATGAATTCAAATCAATTCAAAACAAGATAAAAAGAGCCACTTACCCATGAAATTAATTGCAAATATTTAGAATCCAAACAAGAAATGTTAACATAAACAAATGAAACACATAATGAATTAAAAAACTATAATAATACCATCCCATGGTTGAGTGTATTCATGTTGAAGATGGATGTTGGAGTTTCTTTTTTTAACATTAAGCCTCCACTATTGCATAACCATGATAAAAACAATCATCTAGAATGCAAGTATATGTTTTCTCAATTTGGTTCAGTAGTCAACTTGACATGACCTTTCTACAAATTATCCAGATTAAATTATGAGAAGGATGAAGGTTGTTTCTAGATTTAATATTTTTAGATGAACAGTCAAGATTAAACAATGAAAGATTAGGATCAACAGTTGAGAACCACTGAGAGGAAATAGATTGATTATTTAACTCATTTTATTGATCCAAATAAGGGATTTAACTGGATAATCAATGAGATTATATTGAATGATTAGTGGTATTGAAGACATTAGTTTGAGTGTTTAGTGGGATTTTGAGAAATTAGTGGGATTGAGAAATAGACTGAGAAATCAATGGTCATGATTTATTCAATCAAGATATGTGAGTATGATTAATTAATTTAATAATTAACTAATGTTTGAGAGGAATGTGCAAGATGCATTTGAACTTAATAAATAATGTATTAATTTATTGACCATGTTGAGTGATATTTGAGGAAATTGAATAATTGATTTAATTATTCAAATTTAAAGAAAAGAAAGTAGCTTAGTTAAATAATTAATGATAAGTATTTAATTAACTTATATGAATAAGGTATGTTAGTGACATAATTAAATAAATTGCATTTATTTAATTAATCAGGAGGAATAAGGTTAAATTAGATGATGATATAGTGAATTAATGAAACAATTTGAGATTAATTAATTAATAGAAGAAAACATGGTTAAATGATGGAAATCATGTCAAATGCAATAATAATAATGAAAGTGATGTTGATAATGGAAAAGCATAGTTTAGGATGTGTGATATGTGTTAAGTCATTTTTACATTTCTACATTTTTCCCATCTTTAACATAATGTACCTAATGTGTTGTTTCAAAGAATTCAATGTTCAAATCAAGAAAGAAATTTTTTAATATGCCCCACTGTACCTCGACAATCGGTGGAAGGATGATAAGATGTTGGGCCACCCACTTGAAAGGTCAGCCTAAAAAATTACATTTTTAGGTCGGGTACTCAACTAGGTTTTGTAGTAGCTTAGATGCATAGAGGATGAAAATTTATGGCCTAGGGCTTGTGTTTAGGGTTTTCGATGCTCATAGGTGCTCAAAAAATTGACTTAGAAGGGGTTCTAGGTGAAAAATAGGGTTTGGGGGGTGGTTATAATGGAGATTATGGTGAAATTACCCCTCATTTGCACAGTTTTCTTTGTGAGATTCTTGCCTCTAAAGAGTTCTTAGAGATTTCTTACTGCAAACATTGATTCAATATGGCTCACATTCTAGGTGCCCCACATAGAGTATTGGTTGTCCATTAGTTGGGGAGGCTAGCTGGTGCAAGGATTGCAGTATGTCCTCTTTTCATTTTTATTTTCATCATTTTTCACTTTTATAATTAATGATTGAAGTAGGATTAGTACAATAG
Organism: Sequoiadendron giganteum; assembly: GCA_007115665.2. Classification (NCBI taxonomy): domain Eukaryota; kingdom Viridiplantae; phylum Streptophyta; class Pinopsida; order Cupressales; family Cupressaceae; genus Sequoiadendron; species Sequoiadendron giganteum. Next base: position 183,557,952 of record CM021105.1, on the reverse strand, counting down.
TGGTAATATAAGAAAAAGGCCACTATCATCATGATATGACTGTTATTGTACTAAGTTAGATTACCGCTTTCATGAAAAGTAACTACTATTGTAGAATATGACTGCTATTGTAAGACTACTATCATTGAAATGATCACGTGGTTGAATAGGGTAAAAAAAATAACTTCTTGTAGTGAAACCAGCTCGCTATCATAAAAGGGAGCCACTATCATAGTAAAACAAGGCTAGTATTGTAAAATAGTGGTGCTATTGTCCTCAAAATCTTGATATTGTTATAAATGAATTTTTTAGGTTGTTTGTTTGTAATGTTAAGTTAACTCATTGATTTTTTGAGAAAAAATTGATGTTGTGGCTTGACTGTTTGTAGGTGCTTCTCAAGCCACTTTATTCTAGAGAGTATTGTGCAACAACTTCTTGATTTTATTGCTAGATTATAGGAGTCAGAAAGGGACTTTCTTTATGAGATTGGACTTTGATTCATTTTCTACAAGCTTGAGATCAAATCAAATCGTGCCATGATGACTTCACTAGTCGAGAGATGAAGGTTGGAGACCTCTTCCTTTCATCTACCCATAAGAGAGTGTATGATCACTCTAGAGGACATAATCCTGATTCATGGTGAGTTGGCCATAAATGATGTTTACATGGGTACCCAAGCCATGCACAGGGTTCCAAGTGTAAAATGACTGCAAGTTATGGATTCAAAGATAGATTTGACTCCATTTGTTGACGAGATTGATCCTATGGCTATGGTTTTAGCAGGGTTGATCATTGGGCCTTTGATTCCTGATCATAGAGCGAGAGGATTTCCAATGGATTGGGATATTTTCATCGAGCAGATGATGGAGCATGGGACATTGCATGCTTGGGGTATGTGTGTGTTGACCCACTTATACATAGACATGCATGAGGTTGTGTATCAGGGTGGTAGCTCTATTTTTGTGGAGATAACCCTTCTTCATGTTTGGTCATGAGATCATATTGTCGTGACTCATCTAGATGGTATGAATCAACGATATGAAGGTGATCCCTTTGTATATCGATATCGTAATTTTTTGGACTACACCCTATCGGGCAAAATATCACATTGGCGGGTGGTTTATGATGATATTACTGAGTTTATTTGGATACCTTTCATAGCTTGTGAGGCTTGGGATGATGATGATCATCAACTATTATTTTCTAGGAACACTCGGTAGCTAATAGGCTGAGTCGACATTATTTTAGAGTGGTATCTACTGGATGGGGTCATGAGACAATTCGATGAGAGGAAGAATTGTACTGAGATGCCTATAATGCTCATTTTTTATGCATGGCCTGAGAGGTCAATGTGTGGGGGTTGAGCACTGATTTAGGAGCAGCTGTAGCAGAGTTTAGAGCATTGGCATCTATCATATGGCAATGGGAAGTTGGTCCTCTAGATGTAGGTACTACTAGAGACTATGTACTGTGGTGGGCTTGCCATTGTGCCTTAAGTTTTATAGCTCCTATTGGTGTTGGCCTAGTCATTGGTCATGTCAAGAGTGTTGTAGGTATAGCAGGCTAGAGGAGTAATAGGAAAAGGTTGTGGATTTCTATTGAACAATTATAGGGAGTGCACTATGGGTAGGGTGATAGTAGTAGGGACCACAAGAACCTCCCCCATAGGGGGACATGGTAGCATAGATTGATCAGATGATAGCTAATATAGATGTTAGGGCTGGCAAGGACATAAATATTGCTTGATGATAGGTTGTTGATGTGCAAGTTGTAATTTTGACTGCATAGAGGAATGTACTTAGAGCTAAGCAAGATGCCCTCCATCAAAACCTAGCAACTTAGAGGAAACATCAAATGATGGCAGAGATTGTGTTGGCTTCCTTGATCCGTTGGGCTCAGTATCAAGTTGAGCATGACCATTTTATTTCTCTAGTTATCTATTATCAGACCTTATATGCAAGTTTTGTATTGAGAGCACAAAGACATCCTCATTTTGGAGAGCCGAGAAATGCCATAGGTATAGAGTCAGGAGGATAGTCCCTTAGATAGCCACAACCATCTCCTATTCATAGCCATCAGCAACATAGATCCCTACCTCAAGATGGCTAATAGGGGTGATATTGATTTTCATGATCTTTATGTTTATGTTATTATATCATAGACTCTATTGTAGACATATATTTTTGTATATGCATTCATTGGCCCATGTAAGCCTCGTATATATTTTATATATTTTGATATCACACCTAATATTTGATGATGTACATGACATTCCCATTTTTTATGATATATAGGATATAATTTTTTGCTATGGCATAAATGTGTTATGATATGTTTCTGGATGCTTATGTTATAGTTGATTTATGATTATATGCTCATGATTTTGAACTTTTCTAATGTATTTATATGATATGGAAGAATGGATGATTTATGCATGTACACGATGGATTATGTTATGATTTATCATGTTTTATTAAATGACGAACATGATATGTACTGATGAGTTTTGTGGATGTATGATACATGTGCTACTATGACATTGTGATGAAGGATGTAGATGTTAGTCAGAAGATATGTTAGTATGATTTAGGGATAGATAGATAGAATTGTTACATGATTGATCTAATATTTTGTAGAATATATGGATTATGATTATGATGAGATTCTTTGATGAGATTATTGATGATATGATTCATGTTATTTGTTGATGATATGTGATTATATGCATTGATAAGTTTTCTTTTTCTTTCATGGAGGACTAAGTAGTCTTTTAGAAATCCTTATTGATGTCACAAATAGACATGATGCACCAAGGTATTATTGACTAAGGTGGATTTATATCTATTACATGGAATTTGACTCTAAAAACATAGAATTTTCTTGCTCATACCATAAATATGACAACCCTATTAGAGTGTATGGATAAGAAGTTTCCAAACATTTCAAGGTAATTACACCGAAATTTATGAAGTACCTAATATGCAACCACTACATGAATTATCCCAAAACATCTTTTATAAACATAACAAAGGAAGTATTCACCTTGGCAGTATTTGTAATACCCCTCTATTTTGCCTGTTGGTTGGACAGTGTGTCCTTGTGTTGTTATGTTGCTTTGATGTGTTTGTGGATATTCAAATACCTTATTATGTTGTACTTTCTGTTTGTACCTAGACTATGGTACCTAACTTCTATTTGATCACTATCTATAAAGCGATGTTAATATTATCTTTTGATGTGATGGTATTTTAATATGATGTTATTTTTATGCCATGTTTTGAATTAACATAAATGGATATTCGAATTAATGATGTTTATGCTTTGGATTATATTAATATGTTAGAATTGTCAGTTACTTACACTGTATTGGTGAAGGGGACGGTATCGCATCACTTGCTTGCGAGCACCCTGCAATTCTGAGATTTCCTCTTCACGATGTGTTTTAATTATGACATGTTTATGTATGTGGATATACTCTTTTTTCACAAGTTGATAGGTACATGACATCGACTCCACCTTCTCTCACAGGTTTGAGCATGTCCAATGCCCAATGGTATTCGATTGGGAGATAGTAGCTAGGTTTTTCATGCCAAGTCATCACCCTAGTCATAGTGTGTCATTTGGTGTTAGTTGGGTTAAGTTGCCTTAATTTTGTCATCTCGCTTTGATTTCAGTTTAAAGTTGCAAGCTAGAAAAATGTTAAAATATATGCTTTTATAATTAAATTTTTGTTTACCTCATTTGGTTTATGTGAAAATGTAATTTATTTTATTATAAATTTAATTGATTAATAAATAATTTAATCGTTGATTAAATCTATTTTATTAATTAATTAAATTAATGTTGTTGAAATAAGTTAAATTGTTCATTTTGAAATTATTGTTATATTGGTTGAAATTGAAAATTAAAAGAAAATGTTTTAAAAGTCAATTTAGAAAATTTGAATTCAAAATTGGAAAATGAGATATTTTCTATTTTTGTTTTCTGAAATTGATGATGGTGGTTGCATTGATATTTTGGAGTTATTTTTGGAATTTCTTTATTATGGTATTTTTCTTCTCAATTTTGGGGATCATGATATTTTGGAAAAGATTGAAATAGAAGGAGGACGAATTGTTGGATTTTGTGGGTTTTGGGATTTAAGCTATAAAAATTTGTGGAACTGGATTTGGAAGCAAGGTTGGAAGCTAAGCATCATCTGGAGCTCCTCAAATTCAAAATACCAGGTTCATTTCTTTAGTTTTAATTGTTTGTAAATACGTTTATAAATGTTTTAATGCATGATGGAAAATTCAAAAAATGACCTTTCTTGGAAACTTCATGTTGGAAATTTTATTAAATCACAAACCTTTGTTTTTCTCTATTTGGGGTTTTCTCAAGAAAATAAAAATAGTGTTCTTGGCTTTAACTAGTTGTTTTCAGCTTGGTTTTCTCAATTTGTTGCAATTTTCTGTTGTGAAAATAGATATATAAGTATATATATATTCTGAGATATATATATATATATATATATATATAAATATATTATATATCCATTTTTATTTATGAATTTTCCTTTTCCTTTGAAAATGGTTGCTGTTAAAAAATTTCTTTGTTAAAAGCCCATATGAAGGGGTGCGGATATCAAAATCCGTAGGAAATTGCAATAAAATTTAAATTAAATAAAAAATAATCTTTTGTGGGGGGCTGGGGGCTCACCCCCACTGCACCTCCCATGGGAGGCAAGTGGGGAGAGTCGCACCTAGCACGCCCCCCACGGAGCTCCCGTGGTCGTGCTCACACAACCGCCACTGAGGGTGTTGGTCGGCTGTGCTTGGCACAGTCGTGCCACCCACAGGGGTGGACGACTGTGCTTGGCACATTCATCGCTGCCCCTAGTTAAACCGCCGCCCTGGGTTCGGCCACCTCTGCCCCTCTATGCAAACGTCACCACTGTCAAAGAAACCCGTGACCAATGGAAAATCCAGTCGCCCATAGCGATTAGGGCACGCGCGTGGCCCGAGGAACATGTGTAATTTTTTTTTTTTTATTTATATAAATATATATATATATTAATATTTTAGTATTATATTTTTTTATAATATTAAAATATTAGCATATACATATATATATATTATATGATATTTATAAAATATATTAATATTTATTTAGTTGTGTTTTTATTTTGATATATGTATATATATATTTTTTAAATATATATATACATATATTAAAATATTATTTTAAATGATGTTGGATTTAAATGTTATTGTGAAATTTAAATTGATGCGCAAAAGTCCAATTATTGATTTGATTTAAATATAATTGAAAAATTTAACATATTGGGCTTATAGTTAAATTATTGATTTTATTTTAAACAATAGATTTGAAAAGGGCAAATATTGGATTTGTAAGTAATGTGTTATAACGAAATTAATTGATTTATTTTGAAATGTTTTAGTATGCAAGGACGAATGGTTATTTATTTTAAAACGATATGTTATGAGTTATAGAGGAAAATGCTTATTTTATTATTTAAAGGCATTTTGGAAATAAAATGTTTGGTTTAAATTTCGTCCTTTGTCTTGACAAGACGTTGATAAATTAAGTTGATTTTAATGCGACAAATTACTAAATGAAATGAGGAAAGTTATTTAGAATATCCAAAGGTAGTTTCTTTCAGTTGCCTTCAGTGAACTTTTCCTTCATGTCCTTGTTTTGGGGAATGGAGATATGGAGTTTAATAAGTCTTCCACATGGGGTTTTCCATCATGTGGGTTGTCGTGTCCTGTTTGGCAACTTATTGTGAGTTCCTTTGGTAGTGCATGGTGTCTCGTCAAGTGTTTACCCACTTTCCACGAACAGGGACGTTTTGTCTCCTAAGAAAGGAGTGGATTATGGGATCCACGTCTCCTTGTAAGGAGTGACCTTGTTATGTGATTTGTTGCTTCTAGTGTTGGAGTGAGTTTCATTTTATGTCACCTCCTATGTAAGGCGTGGTCGTGATACCTTATTTTTTTCACTTTGGCACCCTTGGTGTTTGGATGGTATGTGTGTTGTCAAGTAGAAGAGTGGCTTCCATTAGGGGCTAGAGCCCAGAAGAGGTAAGATTGGGTAACCTTCAGAAGTTGTTTAATCAAGTGATAACTAAAACAATACTTAGAAGATTAGGACTAACATCTCACTAATCAAGATAAGTTGGCCTCACTCATAAACACAAGGGCTTGTTCAGACTTGGGATGAGTGGGAAGGCTTGGATGGCAAGATCATCTATCATGTCTGTACGTAAGGTATTTGATCCCGCATTAGTAAGTATGACGGCCGAAGATCGGTTTGAGGCCACCATCTTGACGATTCGTAGTGGGTAACTCATGACGAGCTGTGTGATGACACTTTGCATAGGACAACAGTTGGTATTTGTTTCTGTGTGTATGGTTTCGTAACATACTTGATCAACTTTGTATCTGGAAGCAATGTGACCATGCTAGTGTTGTACTTATGTTGTACTTGTGTTGTACTTATGTTGTACTTGTGAGGTACTAGTGTTGTAATTGTGTGGTACATGTGATTGGATATGTCAATTTGGTTCAGTTATGTGTTAGTCTATGTCTAGAGGTATATGTCTTGGCTAGGATTCCTTGTTACTATCTCCTAGCATGGGGGGTGAGCCTTTGGGTTCCACTTGATTGGGTGGCGTGCACCTAAATCCATTGGGTTCTTTCTTCATGTTCGTGTGGATGAGATTTCCAGTTGGAGAGCTCGTTGGATTTAGTTTCAGTTTCTGCTTCATTTCTTTTTAGTTGTTCTTGTAATTTATTACCCCTCATTTGTTATCGAGGTGGAAGTTGTAATTGTAATCTTATTTATTGGATTTGCCTCATTCAGGGAATGAGTGTTGTAACCTTATTGTTTAATGAATGGATTAATGAAATTGAAAGTTATCTATTATGATTTGATGAAATTATCTTAATTGGAATGTATGTGTTTTTAATTCTTAATTAAATAATTGACATGGTTTAAGTTCATATTTTTTGTTGAGGTTCTATATAACCTTTGTCTTGTAACCTTAGAGGCTGTTGGCATTAGTTGGAGAACTTGCTTATTAATTGTACTTAAACAAAAAAAAAATAGTCAGTTTAAGTAGTTGTTGGCAACTTCCTCTAGGGTTGCGTGGCGGGGCATTACAGTATTACAAAAACATCCACCAAACAGAGTAGACAGAAAATAAATGATTAATGCCCCACTCCTTCCTCTCTAAATCCTTATGAACATTGTTGAGAGATTCTAGGAATGTGATAATAAGATAAATCAAACAAATAAGATTATTAAAAGATAAGCAATGTTGTTGTATCACTTGCCATAGATTTTTTGATATTTCAGGATGTTTATCCATTAAGAAATGTTTTAGAATGTTGATAATGATTCTCAAATGGTATGGTAGGTAATACTTTAAGCATTATTTTAGTCTAATGATGATCCAATCATTTTGTTTCTTTTCTTAGAAGTTTTGGATTTCATTGTTTTCTTTGTTTGTTGATTGCATTTTTCAAAGGTTGAAGGTAATTGTTTATTATGAATAGAAATTTTATTAAGTATACGTGATAACGAAAATAGGAATTTTGAGATTTTCTAAATGTTTTTTTTTTTGTTTTTTAAGGTTATTTGATGTTATTTTTAATGTTTTCGAGAGATTTAGAGAAAATTAGGGGGAACTAAAGGGAATAACCTAGTTCCTTGGGGGCTCATCAATGATAGCCTTCCCTACATGACAAACACACAAACATCATAGTTTGATTGTATGTAGTAACTATTAGAAACCCTAGATCAGACATGCAAACCTAAACACCTTCCACATAAGAGAAAACATAAAAAAACAGATGATTTGCTTTATAAAAGCAAAGTATGCCACCCTAATGTTGACCTAAAAACAACTCAACTAAATAAAGCTTACTTATTAATTGAGTAAACTAATTATTACCTAAGCAAAACCTAAGTAAAGTTATGCAAGTGTAATTAAATATTAATTACACTAACACCCCCCCATAAGTGCAACTTAGGGAGACTAAATAAGCATGCACCTAAAACTAAGATGAATGCAAGAAAGCATGAATGGGTTCCAACAACTAGGCCTGATTAGGTACCCATGTACAAATGCAATAATGAGGTAGAGAAGGAAAATCCAATGGGACAACCCGCACTACAATGAGATCACTGATACAAAGAAGCACTAGAGGAACACTGTGGAGTAACACTGGAACTGCAATCTAGCAAGCAAGGAAAGATACTTCTGTCTACAAGAAACCATATCGGAATCATAATAATGTGATAGCAGACCCGATACCATGGAACACTCGAAAACACCAAACTGGAACAACCGTGGAATCCATAGAGCAACAGTAGATGAAATGATGATGGCAGAATCTGGAAGCCGTGAATCTCGATGCCGATGTCAAAACTGAGATTGAAAATCTTCCATGGGAAAAATTACCATACAGACTCTAGAACATTAACCACAAATTTAGTGGCCCTCAAACTGAGATAGATCCGACATAGATCATTAACGATAGGCTCTCAATCTATAGTGTGAAACAATATGAATCTGGTATGTGTCAAGCTAAGACAAAATATGACCAAAAGAAACTAAGAAACTAGATTACAACTCATGCGAGTTGCCTTCAAAACACAATGAACATTATTATGCAAGAAACCCCCCTTGATGGAACTTTATATCAGTTCATTTATTACAATCCTTAATGACCACAAAAGGAGAGAATACTTAACATGCATAAATAGAAAATGAAAATAAACCTCAGATCTCTATAGAGGACTGAACCAGCTTTCCAATACCACAAGAATCACAAAAAAAGGAGCACCGAGTCAAAAGATATGCCCTCTGGAGTGAAAAATAGAAGTTCTGAGTTCAAGGACCTGCAAAATAAATCTCAAGAAAAATCAGAAAAAACTACTAACACTACTAGATTGGCACCGGAATCAGCTTTCCAACGGTATCTCGTTTCTGAAAAACGGACACCGTACGCAAAAGTTACGCCCGATTTTGCAAAAGTGCTCCAGAATGGCCTATAAGGCCTGCAGGCAGCCCAGGGGGCTAAAAAAATTTCGGCCCCTGGTCCTGCATGTGACCAGGGGCTGGCGGACAGGGAGCTAGGGTAGAGCCCCTGGTCGCCCATATGACTGTGGGGGTGCTGGAACTCTGGCTGGGGGCTGGGCACTGAGCAACTGGTCGTCCATAAGACCGTAGGGTGTGCATTTGGAGCCCGCTGGGGTTGAAGTCACCGGCGGAGCTGTAGGAGGAGCCACCAGAGCTGGTGGCGAATGGGTGGCTGCCTGGTGGTCGCCAGGTGGCCACCCGGTGGCAGGTGGATTTGCACGGAGAGCGTCGGCCCGCATACCAAAAAATGCACTGAAATGATTTTTTTTTGCATTTTTTTTTTAAATCGTGCCTCGGAGTGCATGTTGGGGAGGCCATACGGCCTTCCTGGTAAATTTTTTTTGCCTTCCGGATCAACTTCACCGAAATCAACGAAACGAAAGGCGATCTTAGGGTTTTGGGGCGCTGCGAACGCGATGGCGATGTCCGTTTTTCTCCAAGATGCTCCGAAAAATGGCAACCTCCAGAGCTTCCAAAAAATCACCAAAATTGAAACCCTCACAGATCTGGCAAATCATGACCAAAATCTACAAAATGAAAGCCAAACCTGACTTTTTCCAATGCTTTAAATCCAATGGTGAAGTCTGATTTGATCCAAAATGCTGCATAGATGAGCTCAAGGCATGAAATCCTTGAGGAACCCCGAACGAACTCTGCAATGGTTTTCTCCAGAATTTGAGAAGGGGCTGCATGTCAAGGCTCTAATACCATGTTAGAAACCCTAGATCAGACATGCAAACCTAAACACCTTCCACATAATAGGAAACATAAAAAAATAGAGTTTTGCATGCGAATGTGCAAAATGATATATTCAAGAATTCAATATTACAATGAGATGATTTGCTTTATAAAAGCAAAGTATGCAACCCTAATGTTGACCTAAAAATAGCTCAACTAAATAAAGCTTACTTATTAATTAAGTAAACTAATTATTACCTAAGCAAAACCTAAGTAAAGTTATGCAAGTGTAATTAAATATTAATTACACTAACAGTAACACTATTTTTTTGGATTTTTTCGACTCTAGGTTTTTTATTGGATTTTAATAAGATATTTGAATGTTTTTTTGATTTTTGACCAACTTTAAAAGACCAAGAGGGGGACCTAAAGGGACTAACCTAGTTCCTTGGGGGCTCATTGATGATGGCCTTGCCTATGTGCAAGCTTAGAGACAATGCAGTTTGACTTATTGACTCAATTGTGGCTTGTCTAGAGATTAACTGCGATTTTTTTTGGGATTTTGTGTTTTATGACTTTTTTTTGGATTTTAACAGTTTTCTTGATGTTTTTTTATTTTCGTAGTTTTCTAGATGTTTTTATTTTTTTAATATTGTTTTGGATGTTTTTTTATTTTGTTTTTGATGGTTTTCTACAATTGATGGGATGAACATGGATCCAATCTGCTTCCAAGTTTAGGAGGCTGCCCCCAATTTGGAAAAGGATTAAATTTCATTAGGGATAGGTGGATAAAACAAATGGTGGATAGAGATGGTGCAACAAGGTTCAACACTTGATCAATTATTGAGCCATGGTTGGGTGGACATTTTATTATGTGATGGGTGGAGTGGATGTAATAGTAGAAAGATAGATAGATAGTGTTGATAGGTGAATCACTTTATAAATGAATTAGCCAACAACAACAACAAAAAAATTGAACTTCAACCACATAAAAGTGGTCTTTATGTTTTTAATTTCAAAATGGTGTAAACTAATAGACTGTAGAACTTTTGATGAATTTTATTCTTGTAATTTTAAAAAAAATTTAAAAAACTGTTTTCATTATGATTTTTCCAATTTAAGGACAAATTTTGAAATGCTGAAAATTTTAGAAAAGAGTGACTTCACAGGTCGTCAAGAAACAAATTGAATTTTCTTTTATTTGTCTCTAATTTTTTTTCTCCAAATAGGTAACTTCAATATCTACTGCATGGAAAAAAAATCAAATTTTGATGTATATTTTTCTTGTAATAACATTTTAAAGTCAAACATGTCAGAATTTGATAGTATTTCACGGGCTATCAACTATTTTCAAAAAAAAAATTATACCCTTTTCAAGAAGACTCTCTCCTCTACTAGTCCATATAAGATTTAAAAAAATTTAATATGTTTTACTAATTGTTTTTTAATTTCTAATCAGCCTCTTTTTTTAAATTGTAACAACCTACTTGCATTATTTTAAAAACAACATACATTAAAACTAATCAAAATATTTAAAAAATTATATGTTTGGATTCCCCACTCCAAGCTATACCAGAGGGTATTTTTCTATTTTGCAGAAAAATCATTCTAACTGGAGAAATACTTAGTTAAAGTTGAAAGTTTCAAAAAATTCTAAAAAATGCTGAGTTCACTGCCAACTAGACAGTTTCAGCTGAAAGGGTTTCTATCAGAAGGGTTTCAGCTGAAACCCTTCTAATAGAAACCCCACACAAGCCAAATTGAAAGCCAATTTGAATGTTGAAAGAGAAAAAAATATTTTTTTGGTTTTGGTCAAAACCTATTCAGCCAAAACCATGTGTGCCACGTATATGCCACATGGTTTCGACCGAAACATACTTGGCCAAAACTTTTCTAACTGAAATTAGTTCACTCGAAACTATTTATTTGGGCGAAAGTGTAACATGGGTTTGTGATTTTACCCAGACTTATTGACTCAATTGTGGCTCATCTAGAGATTGACTACAATTATTTTTGGGATTTTGTGTTTTATGACTTTGTTTTGGATTTTCATGGTTTTCTTGATGTTTTTGATGTTTTTAATTTTTTTGATGTTTTTGAAAGTTTTCTACAATTTATGTGATGAACATGGATCCAATCTGCTACCAAGTTTAGGAGGTTGCACGTAGTTTGGAAAAGGATTAAATTTCATTAGGTATAGGTGGATGAAACAAATGGTGGATAGAGATGGTGCAACAAGGTTCAACACTTGATCAGTTATTGAGCCATGGTTGGGTGGACATTTTATTATGTGATGGGTGGAGTGGATGTGATAGTAGATAGATAGATAGTGTTGATAAATGAGGATGCATGTCTTGTTAAAACATAGCATTTTTTTACCATGTTTTCACTACGGACCGGTCCTAGAAGCACCATAAAGTGGTTTTCACTTAAAGGATATTTTATTTCTCTATACTATTTTTTTCTTGATTTTTTTTTTCTTTTTTTTCTTTTTTCTTTAGGGATATTATGATGCACTTAGGTGTAGAACTACTTGAGATAAATATTGTTAAGAGGTTCTCCTTCTAGAATAGCCAACTGATATGCTCCAGAGTTGTAGCTTGTTGTAATGATGTAGGGACCTATGCAATTTTGTTCAAACTTACCTTTCCTCTCTTGATTCAGCTGGATTTTTTGATTTTCCTTTAGGACCAAGTTACCAACCTAAAATTTATTGTTTATGATTTTCTTATTGTAGCTTTGCTTGAGCTGATTTTGACAGGTTTCTAGATGGCTCAATGTACTCAAGCATATTTCATCTAGGATTTCAAGCTCATTAAGCCTAGATACCTAATACTCTTTGTTGCTAATAATATCCTTCAATGACACTCTTAGGGATGGGATTTCAACCTCTATAGGTAATATTGCTTCAAACCTATAAACCAAGGAAAAGGAAGTCACCCCTATAGGTGTGTGAATGATGGTTTTATAAGACCATGAGGGTGGGTTTAGCTATAAGTGCTAGTCACAGTTGATGTCATAAACAAATTTATTTAGGATTTTTAGGATGGTCTTATTGGATGCTTTGGCCTATCCATTTCCTTGGGGATGCTATGGGGTTTAAAAATGGTGTTGGATAGAGAATTTTAAGAAAATCTCGCAAACATCTTGGTTCTTAAATGGAGTTCCATTATTTATTATGATAGTCAATAGGATACCATACGAATAGATCAAATAGTTAATAATGAACCTAGCTATTTGTTTTTGTGTGGTATAGGTTAAAAGAATAGCCTCTATCAACTTTAATAAGTACTTCGTAACAATGATGATGAATTATTGGATAAGGTCCATGATATATTTCCTATTAATTCAATTCCCCATTGAGAGAAGGGGCATGTAGTGGTGATAGGATGCAATTCTTGCATAGGTGCATACACAAGATCTCCATGTTGTTGGCATTGATGATGTAAGACCCCGCTTTGTGTGTGATTGATACAACCCTAGTTTGTTATATGTTTCCTGGAATAGATGGTGAGATGTGATGTGAGGAATAAATAGTGTAGTTATGTGGAAATACTCTTGTATTTCATTTTGACATTTTATTTCATTTCCATCGCCATGAGTGTTTAGGCATGTATGTAAATCAGGGAATACAATTGAAATATTAAATTGAATTTTTGTAAGGTCAAATCTTGGGATATTTAACTAGCAAACAAATGTGATGTATGTTGTTGCTAATGATTGCATTGGTAATGTGCAGGAAAGTGAGGGTACCAGTACGATGAGGGAAAACCAATGAAAGAAAATGGAAAGACATCCCCTTGGAGTTATGTAATTGATTTCTTTTTGGGCTTAGAAGGAATAGAGTTAATGTGTTGGTAGACTAGGGTGTGAGGGTGGATATTAAAGGGATAATTTATTTATTTGTTTTGTGAGGGTGTTTAATTGTGTTATGTGAGGTGTAAGTGGGGGTTAGGGTTTACGAACCCTTATCCAAGTGTGAAACTCGGATGGATCCTTAGGTGAGTCTTTAAAGAGGGTTGTTGGTCATTTTCTTTGGTTGGGATGCAAAAATAAACCCCCTAGGGTCTATACCATAGTGGTTGGGGCCAAGTAGGCATACAATAGTGCTCCAAGTACACGATTTGACCCCTAAAAAGTCATCATAATGATGAATGACGAATTTTGAGGAGAGGATTGGGTGGAAATATAAAGGGGTTGTCCAAGTGCATGTATTTTTATTTGATAAGGAAAATACCCTCATTTATGAAGGAAATTACACTCCACACATCCCCATTCAAGAGTTGCAAGTTGAAACTTCTATATATTTGGAAGAAAAAGAATGAGTGGGGAGTTACCCACTTCTCCTCTTGGAGAACTTGAGTGGAGATGGTAGAAAGAATGAGAAAAGGAGGGGAGTCCATCTCTTGGAAAGATAGAGATCAAATGGCTTGGCTTGGAGAGGAAAGATGGATACAAGATTTCAATTCCTTCATCTAAGAAAAGAGATAAGTTCCTCCTCTTCCCATTTGATTGGTTGCAAGAAGGTGACATAATGTATGGATTTATGGTTGAAAATAGAAGACAAAGAACCTAGATGCATGCAATTGGTCTTGTGTTAGTTTTATCCCTTGTAAAAACAAAAATGAGAAAAGACTCCATTAATCTTCGTGGGGCTTAAATATTTCCTTGCTTGGAGGTATGGCTAGAGCCCATGAGGCTCCATGACACCATTATGGTAGGGTGGAGAGCAAGCTTTATTCAGTTGTGTGCCTTTCATTGTAATTCTTAAAATTAGCTTAATATGGAAAGCTAGTGAATGTTGTAACCTGGAAGAAAGTGGTGAAAAAAACAAGCCTTATTCCTTTGTGTACTGTTCAATGTGCTTCTAAATAGTGATTTCAGTATTGAAAGTTTCATAGTTGATTGCAATAAAAAAAAAAGTATACCTTGAGAGTTGTAGAAAAATACTTGTTTCAAGATCCATTAAGTAATCACTGTAAAATCTCTTATACTGTTGAATGGTTATATGTTGTATCATTGCAACAGTATGGAAACACATTTTTGTTTCAGTTTTAATGATGGTAGGATGCATCAAAGAGAAACAAAAGAAAATATAGTAGGGTAATGAAATGGTTATTCTATTTTTATCTGTGGTGTAATATATTTTGTTGTGATAAAGTGTTATTTTGGTCAAAATAAATAAATAAAGTAAAAATGCATAGCTAAGCTTTGAAATTAAGGTTTGAGTGGATTCTATGTTATCTCATTTAGAACCGCCGCCCCAAAAATATATGTAGGTTTTGCAATGAGATTTGTTATTTTTCTCAATCTGGGAAAACATGAAAAGCGCATATCCACCTGTCTGTGTAAGCCATTTTAAACAAATGTAAGAGCTAAACAAACAAATGGAATTGTATAAACTATTTTGGCATTCTATATGGCCACCATGAACAGATCTATCTATTGAAAATGTAGTATGTTTGTACTTTTCAGGGATATATATGTATAATACGTGCTTTATGCTGAGAGGAAAGGTATTTGCTCTAATTCCTGTTCACGTTAGTATATCTTATCTGGTGAAGACTGCAACCTAACTCCATCAATACGGATGGGTAGGGCGGCATCTCCTCTTCTTTTTTGTGCATAGAACATGACATCATAGAAAAATATAGATACATAATAAGCAAAATACCCATAGTTTTAAATTTGTCGATGTAAATATGCATACAATGATAATGCGTAGTGGCACCTCCTTTCAGCCAGAAATTGACGCCCCTCATTAGCTGTTGGCACGTGAACCAATCTGTAATTGCAATGTCGCATTTTGGAAATGACTTCTTTATTCTTGACTAAATCACTTCTTGCAAAGAGTCAGACTAAGAAAATCATTATGGATCATTTCTCTATTTTGTCCTTCCTAGCGCATGGAATTTTTTTCCAAGGTAACAAATATAAGTGGAGTCGCAGCGTGCAACTCTCCTGTCACCGTTCAACCATCTTCATCTGGAAAAGACTAAATCTGTGAGCCATCCAGCAGTAGCAATACTGCCTCTACATAAAGAAAAAAAAAGTGTCACACAGAAGACGAGGAACTCAGAAAAAAAAATAAAAAAAAATAGAGCAGAACGGTGTAATAAATGTAGTAAATAATGTATTCAACGCATCCTTCAATTGCCAAATTCAATCAAAATAATTTAATAATGTTGGATGGCTGATAGCGGTGCAAAATTAATGTAAGGCATCATTTTCCAAACTACATTAGTAGAAAACATAAATACAACCCAAAGAATGCATTGATTTCGTTTGCATAAATGCATCTACACATTCTATCTTTTCTTACCAACTGTGTTATTCAGCACAGGAAATAGATATTAGTGGTTTCACACATTTTTGATAATCTAGTTTATAAGCACGAGATGACTTCTTTAAGTGTTTAGGCTCTAAATAAACGTTTTATTTGCAACATTAGAAACGTTCACCTTACTAGTAGAAAGTGGGTATTGAGAAGTCTAATAAATGTTCACCTATTATAATTGTTGTAGTCCGTCTTTTTCCCCAATGATATAAAAAAATGAAAGAAAGAGAAAGACACGCAAAATTGAAGCTGTGGTAGGAACCCCATCCCAGAATAAATGCACTGTGGAGTAGGTGAGAACTCAGAATATGTCTCCCAAGGTTTCGATAATGTAGCTTAAGCAAATTTATAAATATCAGGCTTCTAAGCTAATTGATCGTTGAGTTCAAGGCATGATATTTGTGTTTTTTAGTAGATATTAATTGCGTAAACAAGATTGTACTCTAGAGGGTGATCTCTGACATATGGTGAGTACCATCAGTCACAACTAGTTTGACATCAGAATCGATCTCTGCCAACCTCTATTCGCAGTATAGATATGGACCCTCGCTGTTATGAGTACAAGCACAGTAGAAGCGTAGAAATCTAGATGGAGGTTTGGTTAAAATTTATAATCAACCCCATTCCTCGTCAGAATGTTAGTGAAAGGACTCTGTTGCATGTGGATATCTAAGTTTGAGAAGAACTGTGCAAGTGAGGACGTTTCTTACCTAATCATCTGCATAATCACCTGATCTTGATCTGCTCTCAGTATGTCTCCCTATTGATTTGACTGCAAGGATGAGCGTGGTGGTGCAAGTAATAGGATGTTTATTAAATTACAGAAATAATGATGCCTTGTTGCACAAATTGATCAAGAACTGATGATAATATTATCACCTGGTAAGAGAGTGATGATATTAATTAATTAGCATGTAAATAATAGTATTTTAATATTTAGTAATTGATAAGTAATGTCATTGTTTATATTGGTTTCCAATGGGAATAATTCGAATCCAAAACGCTGTTTAGTGGCTTGTGCAAACAAAAATAAAAAAATGATGATTTTCTTTTGGAAATAAAACTGTTTATGGTGCAACTGCAACTTACTTTGATCATTTTTTTTTATTTTAAAAAATAAAAATTGCAATACCATCTTCCACCACGAAGCCTGTCATCATCTGTGTTCAGATCATCTGATTCTTGATACAGTCGTCATCATTTCTGAAAATCTTCAGATTTAGTTACTTTCGGGTGCCTCAAATCTAGTTTTCAGTATGGGCGTTGCAATAGTAAAAACTACAGTTTACAAATTTACTTTTAATAACTATTGATTTACAGTTTCCAAACTGATCTATGAAACGCTTTGACATTGAATGGACTTCACCTCTCGCAAGTTATCTTCTTCACTCTTGTTATTAAATGGAACAATAGTCAAACGTATTGTGCTTTGATTTTAGCACTAGCATTTAACCGCTTAAAAAAATATATAGAGCGAACAAGAGGCTCCACGTATATCTCCTTGTAAATCCCTCTCTTAAATATAACTTTCCCTTAAAATCCTTTTGAGAAAAAGTAAACCACTTTTCCTCAAATAAGATATTTAGTAAAAAGGCATCTTTTCATTTTTATTTATTTTTATGGTTTTTTTATCCTTTCCTTAAAGAGTAAACAAATGTTATATATATAAATGAATCTATTCATATAATTATTATTTTTGTATATAGAGATGATGAATTAAATAAATAAATATTTATATAAAAATTAAATAAATAAAAAATAACAATAATTAGTGATATTATTTTTTAGGATAATATTAATAAGGGCAATACTAATATTATTGATGTTTACATTATTATTTTAGAAAATGGAAGTCACATTAATACTAGATTTAGTATTAATAGTTGATTATTGATAATAATAATAAATTTGTTAATATGAGAGTTAATAAGATTCTCAAGGCTAATTCAAGGTTTAATAATAGCATTATTTACTTGGTTCAATGCAAGTGTTGCTAATAATCTAAGTTCCACAATTTATTTTAAATAGAAACTAAATATCCACTTGTTCTTATTCTAGGGATTCTTGTAGGTTGGCATGAAATAATAATACTGGGAACAATGCAGATTAGTATTAATATATTTATATGGTTAATAGAAAAAATGATGACCGTATATAGTTATGGAGCTCTAATGTTAGTATTATTAGGAGCATGTATTATCACAAAGTATGGTACATTATTCATTAAGGATGTATCTCTTCCTTGTGCATTGTGTATATAAATAATCACGACAATAATAATGACGATAATACTTATATCATAAAATTTATCAAGAACAATAGTATAATTTTATTAGTGCCAAAATCGTTACTCTTAATGGTGATATCCTGGTGTGTGTGTGTGTTCAAAGAGGTTAAGATTATTTGTGGCATCAGAAGCCTATATAGGATGCTACCTTATTACACCTAGTAGGAAAACAATAGTGCTCTACATTAAATGTTTAAAAAAAAAATAGTTGGGTTTTCTAGCATAAAATTATGGGTATGATAGATGAAACTTCTTGGAAAAATAAATTGCTTCTTGCTCCAGTGATGGCCAGTAGTACCTTGTTCATAGTAAATTTTGGACTAGGTTAGGTCCACTAGCATGGGACTCACAAACACCTTTGTGTACCTATTGCAAGGTAGTTTTTGCTTCTTCCACATTGACACATCAGAGTAATATACCATCAAGGCTTTGGTGGTATAAGGTATCCCCTAGGATGATGAATAAGGAAGTTCATTGGATAAAGGTTTTCTTTTCATTGGCTTTTAGATGGGGTGGTATGATTCTGTGTTGGATATAGACAAATGTATCTTCGTACCAAGGCAAGTCAGGACCAACAATATCACACATGAGTTTGGATTTTGGGATATCAAATTCTGGTATAAGCAACTTTTCTACAAGGAATTCATATTTAGGAATGTTCTCAGGTATGTCAAGGAGTTAACCAATAGTAGCCATAGCATCGACATCTTTATTGTTAACCCTTGGGATTTTTTCAAAGATGACGACCAAAAATTATCTCTTGTACGACATGATCTTATCATCTATAGTCTAGTATTCATTGTTGACCTACCTTATGACCAACTAGGAGTCACCATAGACTTGTAGTTCCTTAATTTTCCATTCCACAGCCATTTTTAGCCCATTGATCAGTGCTTCATACTCGAATTTATTATTTGTACAAGGGAAGGAAATTTTGTATTCTTTTGGTATACTATCTCCTTCGGCTATGAGAAGTAGGATGCTAGTGCTTGAGCCCTGTTGAGTATGGGATTTGTCAAATTACATAGTCCAACAGGTTGACTAAGTTGTTAGTAGGATGTTTTCATCTAGAAACTCTACTACAAGTGCTTGATGATCTTCAATTGGTGCTTCTACCAACTAATTTTCTATCACCTATACTTTGATGGCTTTCTTGTTGAAATATTCTATGTTGAATTAACTATCATGACCCACTTAGTGATTCTTCTTGTAAAAGATTCTTTTTCCAAGAGATTTTTCAAGGGGTCTATCTTAGATATCAACTTGATTTGTCTATTTAACATGTAATACCTAAGCTTATGTGTTGTGAAGAAAAATAATAGACATGCTCATTCAATGGTTGTATAATTAAACTCATAGCCAACTAGTGTAGTAAACTTCTCATTCTTTGTTCTAGTCATCAATTTGTGCTAATAGAGCTCTTAAAGTTTCTATTGTTGTGGATACAAATAAAATCAATTTTTTATCCTGAATTGGAGGCATCAATATCAGGGGAGTGAGCAAATAAACCTTTACCTATTGAAAAGCTTGATCACACATTCCATCCCATTTTAATGTTAGATCTCTTATGGATAAAATGTGTTAATGGATGAAATTTATTTGCTAGTTGTGGGGTGATCCCACAAAGCTGGTTTACAATTTCTGAGAGGAACTGATTTTTGTTGAAATCACATATTTTTAGAAAATATAATGATTTAAGCCTTTAAAATTTCCATTTTAAGGATTCCAATTGAATATGGTTTGATCAAACCACCTTAGATCAAACGCCCTTGGATAAAACCTTGCTAGTTTTAAACCATACTTATAAATGAGTCTCCTTTACACCTATCAAAATGCTGATAAAAAATCACTTTTGATTTACCTTTTGGGGGATCAAATGAATTCATTTAAAATTTATTTGAAATTATTATGGTATTACTTAAAATGATCTATCCCACAAATATAATTTTAATATGTTTTGGTTTTATTATGTATGTGGTTTTTTAGTTTTATTAAACATAGGGTTTTCAATGAAAATCAAGCTCTTTGTTTTGAACATGTGGAAAAATAGCAAATTATCAAAATATTTTGTTTTAAAATATTTTTATGCTGAGTATTGATGTCCTTGATCAATTAAAAAAATAAAATTGAATTTTGATACATACAAAAAAAGTTATGTTGTGTACAGTCCACCTATGTCTGAATTGCAATTGGTTTGACTTCAAAACTCAAAAAAAAAAAAAAAAATTCAATAAAAAACTATGAGACCAAATTAAAGTGCTATATATCATAGTTAAAAATATGAATTCAAAAAAATTATAATTTTATCCTTCATACAAAACAATTTATGTTGTATACGGTGAGTGTCACTTTTTAAAAATGTTGTTTTATGAAAAAACCAATTTTCGTGGGAGATCGAAAAAGAAGTGCAATCCTATTCCAAAAAAATTGAAAAAAATATATTTAGAATCTACGGAAAAAATTTGATGAGACTCTAGTTTGCATCATCTTCAAATTCCTCACAGTTTAGCCGCTATAGGTACCTGAATGTGAAGATTTAGTTAAAAATTATAATTTCAGTGTCCAGTTTGGTCAAAAATTGTAAACTACTATTGTGGGATCACCCTCATTAACATGCAATAAACCTTTTGATATATTGAAGATTTCCTTGTAGACTACATAACTATTTCAATGTTCTCGGGGGAGGCATTTCTAAGATAGCCTTGAATTTAATGAGATCCACCTTTATACCTCTTCTATATACAATGCAGCCCAAAAATTTCCTAGATGTTACATCGAACACACATTTATTTGGATTCATATGCAAGTTATATTCCTCTAGATATGTCAAATATCCTAGCTAAGTTAGCTAGGTGTTCATGTCTTGTGACTAATTTAACAAATAGATTGTCTACATAATCCTCCATGGTGATGTACATGTCATAGAAAATGGTAGTCATTTCTCTTTGATGTGTGGCTCCTACATTCTTCAAATTTAATGACATGATGTTCCAACAAAACGATCCCCAAACATAGGTAAACGCTATTTTGTGTTGATCCTCAAGGGCTACCTTTATCTTATTGTACTTGGAGAATCCATCCATTAGTGAAATAATTTCTTGACAAGTAGTTATATCCACTATTATGTTGATGTTGGGAAGGGGGAAGTCATCTATAAGGAATGCTTTGTTAATATATCCAAAGTCAATACAAATCTATATGCCCCATGTGGGTTTCAATACTATTACAAAGTTGGATACCCACTCAGGATAGTCTATAGGTCTGATGAATCCCATGTCTAATAGATTTTGAAGCTCCACCTTGACTAACAATGTGATTTATGGGTGCATCTTGTGAAGCTTTTGATTATCTAGTTTAGTTGCAGGGAATGCCGTTAGATGGTGTATAACTAAAGCTGGATCTAGACAAAGCATATCTACATATGTCTAGGTGAAATTGATCTTACGTTCCTTGATTAATGCCAATAATTTTACTTTTTCCCCAAGATATAAAGAAGTTGCATGATATGTTACTTTAGGTTCCTCTACTATTCCAACATGGATAGGTTCATAACTTTCAACAAAGGCTGCTAATTATTCTTGATACTCCATGATGGGGAGATTTAATCCTCCATCTTTAGGTGCCTCTGAGAGGTTTTCACCCTCAGATACATCCTTTATTTTTTCTTTTTCATGATCTGATAGAGCCACATTGTGGTTTTCCCTAGGGGATCTCATATTGATTTTTATATTTTTAATTTTAATTTTGTGATGGGAGGATGCAATCTCCCCTCCAAAGTAAGCTCCATGTTCTAGTTCTATGAAAAAAATCAGCCTTGTGATCTCCTTGTTGTATACCATGTGGAATTTCGATGAACTCGACAATATCTTCATTGTTCTAGAATAGGTCCACAATAGGTGTGTCATGTTGTTGATCCCAGTCAATTAACTAAGGGTGAAGCAAGGGTAGGTTATCTTCGCTACTTGAAAATATTATAAAGGATGTGGTAAGGGTAAGGATAGCAAAGTTATCAGGTTCCTAGATGGTATGTAGGTCATAATCACTAGAGGGGTAAGATTCCCATTCCCATTCGTTGGAATCTGTTTCAGTATGGTAGCCATCTGATGTCTCAATAATGGGATAAGGAACTGTTTCTTTACAAGACATAGTTTCAATGTTTTGTGTAACCACATCAATCAAACCATAACCTAGTCCCTTGTTCTTCTTATGTTCTATTATGATGGTTTCTCATCTAACTTGTTCATGTAGACCAAGACCACCTTTTCTAGTGTATCCCATATTTCTTGTGATTTGATAACCTTTATTGTTAAGATCCACAAGAAGGGAATGTAGTTTTTTTTGTTCCACTTTTTCTTCTTTATAGAGCCATGATGAGAGGTTCTCTTTGAATACCATTTCATCATTTATGTCTCCCCTCATGGTGAAGATAGCAGGTTTGACTCCATATATGACTACTTGAATATCCTTTATTTCCTTTGGTTTCTCATAGGATTTTGGTGACACGGGAAGCTCTCCAATGTAGAAGGATTGTTTAAAATTGTATTTTTTGCAGCCCTTCTCAAGCACCTAGATCTTGAGGTCAGATTTTATAAGATCGGTTAATGTAGGCAGTGTTAAAGATGAAGCAAGTGTTGTTGGATCGACATGGGAAAATGAGTGGAACAATATGTCATTACTAGGTATTTGAAGGAGTGTTTTGTACTTCTCCATGTTTGTATAGTAATGGAAGGATTCGGGATCAATCTATACTGTAACTTCCTTATCATTGTAGGGAAATTTTAGGCATTGATGAATGGTTGAAGGGACTTCTTGTATTGCTTGGATCCATAGACATCCCAAGAGAAGGTTATATGGAAAATCAACATCTAGTACCTCACAAGTTGTTTCTGCTATTGTTGGCCCCACTTGAATTTGAATTCTTATTGTGCCCTTAGAATTTCTCTCCATATCATCATAATCCCTTAGGGTGATAATTTTATTCTTTTCAATCACGTCATTAGAATATCCAAACTATTTTACCATTTATAGGGTACATATGTTTAATCCTGCACCTCCATCTATTAGGACTCTCTTGATCTTTTGTTTATGGACACAAACCTGAAGATACAAAGCTTGATTATGAAAAGCTCTTTGGGGAAGGTCTCTTTCAAAAAATACCAAGAGATGGGGTGAAGTGATGGTACCAACCATAGCTTCAAATTGATCAATCTTAATATCATTAAGCACTAAATATTCAAAAAGAGCTTTCTCCAGGATCTCCATATGTGTTGGTGATAACTTTAAAATATCAAGTATAGAGATTAATGTTTTATTTCTCTTTAATTGTTCCACAATGTTGTAGTCATTAGAAGGCTTGATAGTGAATTTGGATGGAAGTGGGGCTCCTTGGATCATGACTTTTCCTCTTTGTGTCCTGTTCTATGTTGTATGAGAACTGGTTAACAAACTTGTCCAACAACTCATCAAAGGTTTTGATACAAGGTGGTAGATGAGAGAACCAATCGATAGATACATTGCTAAGACTTTTTGGAAAAATCCTCATTAAATAGATGTCATTATTTTTTACATATATGCAAGTAACCGAGAATTCTCTTGTGTTCTATTGGATCTACTCTTCCCTTGTATTTGTCAATTTTTTGTATTTCAAAGTTCTTAGGGAAAGGTATCATGGATATGGAATGATCAAAGAGATATGTACATATGTCTTGTAGAGAGTAGCTCCTCTTTGATTTTCCAATTTGAATGTTTGATATCCTTTGGTTTAAATTTTTGATTTGTAATGTTACATCATCAACTGGTGTGTTTGTTTGATAAGGAGAGATGTTATAACATTTTTGCCCCACAATGTTGTGTGTGTTATATTGTGGTGTTTCTATATATAAGGGCCCTTGGGCCATTTTGTGAGTGTAGGATGATGGATGGGGTCCTTCAAGATTGATGTGGGTGTGTTGTGGATTGAGGGTATGATATTGTTGTTAAGGTAGGTTATGTTTTTATTGAGGTATATTATGTTGTTGAGGTATGTTGTGTTGTTTTTGAGGTGTGTTGTGTTATTGAGGTATGTTGTTTTGTTGAGGTGTGTTGTGTTTTTGTTGATGTATGATGTGTTGTTGAGGTGTTTTGTGT
Organism: Sequoiadendron giganteum; assembly: GCA_007115665.2. Taxonomy (NCBI): domain Eukaryota; kingdom Viridiplantae; phylum Streptophyta; class Pinopsida; order Cupressales; family Cupressaceae; genus Sequoiadendron; species Sequoiadendron giganteum. The sequence goes on along the minus strand of CM021105.1, from coordinate 183,533,397 downwards.
TGTTGTTGAGGTATGTTGTGTTGTTTTTGAGGTGTATAGGTTTGATATTGTGATGAAGGTTGTTGTGCACCAATTTTGTGTTGTACAGGATTGGGTGTTTGATTTTGAAGATGTCTATTTTGTTGTGGTTGAGCATATGTTTTGTGTTGGGTATCAACATTTGGTATTTCTGAAACATACATTTGATGCTGAGGATTTTGGGTAGACGATGATCCATATTGATATTGCATGTTAGGATCATAGTTTTATTGTTGATGCATGTATTCAGTTTGGTTTTGAACATTTCGTTGGTACATGCTTTGATTTTGTGGTGGTTGTTGAAACATGCATTTTCCTTGAGGTGTGTTGTTAACATGTAGTTGTGGTTGCAAAGGGTTGTTTCCTTGTTGGTTCACTACATGTTGTCATTTTCCTGGTGGAAGATTTTTCATGCTTTGTATATTAATATTGGGACCTTCTTGTTGGGTATTCCAAGATGTCTCATATATGGGTGAGTTCAGGATCATGGGGGTCCAAAAAGAGGCGATATGATGGAAAAGTGGCTGATGACATTTTTTATCCAAATTTGATGAAACAAAAAGAGTTTATTGAGAGAATTGTTAGCTTTCCAAAAATATAAGATATGCCTTATTTAGAATTAAATTGATAATTATTATTAATTTTCTACATACATTCTGGCTAAAGTCTTGATTGATAGGCTGATTGAAAAACATCTATAATTCTTTAATTATTTCAAAAAAAATGAATCTAAAAGATGCAACACATTCTATGCTTCCCATACTATAGGATTAAAAATTGCAAAATTGAATTTCATAAATTTTTGACCAAGTTATGGTGTTTAAACAAACAAGTTTTAATATTTAAAAAAAAATTTGATAAAAAATTCATAACTAATTATTTACACAAAAAATTACCAAAAAAATGTGTCACATCAGAGAATGTGTCCTCTACTTATATTGAAAGCTTCAAAAAATATATTATTTTTTGCTTGTACTTAGATTTCTTAGACATACACCTACTTTTTCTTTTCCCAAAATTTAGTACTATTGCATTGAAATTTCAATTTTTCACCAAATAAATTTACTTTTTTCCAAAAAATGAATAGTATCTTAGAAACTACATTCAAATTTCTACAAAATTTTTACTTACATATTTTTCAAATTATTTTAATAACTTATTCAAATTTTTATATCAAGTTGCCTAACTTTGTTTTTCTAAAATTTCATCGCCACTTAAGAGCCTAGTATTGACCCCCATGATCATGCACTGACCCGTATGTTGGGTCCCACTATATTAGTGTCAACATTATGTGGTGGAATGTTTTGACTTGTTAAGAGGTTTGGATTTTCTAGAGTATGTTGAGCTACCAAAACTTGTTCAATTTTTAATAGATGTCTATACAATGGATTCTCCACATTTTTGGGAAAAGATTGGTCATTGATATGTGTGTTTGAGAACAACGGTGGTATCTTTGGATATACTTTTTCTTGGGGTATTTTTCTTACCACCGATTGGTTTCCTAAAGGAATGAGATTGGGATCTTTAAGAATTTCAATGTTAAAGTCTTTAGGTAGCTTGGCATCACTTTGTGCTAGTTTGAGGAAATAGGTGTTTAGATATTTCCCAATCATTTTGTCCATTATTTTTTGCATTTTTGGATCTTCAGAGTTCTCTAGAAGTACTTCATTAGTGATTTCATCATCACTATCATACTCCACTATGATCATATCTATAGGATCAAGAGGTTGACTTTGTTGCCTAGCAAATTTGTCTTGATTTTTAAGGCATATGTCAACATCATTAACTGGTTGTTTTGGTTGAGATTTAAATGTTGGTTGTTCTTTTGGAATTGAGTATGTCCTAGGATCATAACCCCAAGGTTGATATTCTTCGTTGGTTGTATTGGTATTTGGAACACTAGAGTTTCTTTTGTTGGCTTTCATTTTCTTTTTATGTTGTGATCTTGTTGTAGTCATAAATAACTCAAAAGACTTTAGTAAGTTTGAGATAACAACTTATGGAAATGGGATGATGTTTTGTTTTGATATTTTGTTTGATAAAATGATGTACAAAGGGAATGTGTTTATACCTTTTGGAAAAAGGTTGTTGGTTGTTTGTTCTGGATTGATGTTGGGATAGTTGGATGATCAAGTTTGATGTTGGATGGTAAGATTTGCTACTCAACCTTATGATCAAGAGATGAGCCGATTTTGGGTGTTGTTTGATAAATGACGCTATGGTGTTTGATGTTTTGATTTGATTATAGTTTAGAACAAAAAAGTTTACAAGACTCAAATATAGTTTTTCTACATTTTAGAGGATATGGTGATTTCTTTATTGTAACTAGCTATGAGGTTGCAAGTAAAGGTTGCTCTAAAAACAATAGCAAGATAGTGGTTTTATTTCTTGTGTTAAATGCGTGTCCAAGAATAGGTTGATGTTTGGTTGCTAATTGGTGGTGTTGAAGGATGTTGATAAGCTATGGTACAAGTCTAATTTTGATGTTCTGTTTAAAACATGATAGTTATAAACCCTATGTAAACCAAGTCTAAAGTGTAGGATGATGATATTAGATTGCATAAGTAAAAATCCAATGATGAAAATATTGTTTGATAGCTGAATAAATTTTTAGGCCAATGTTTTGAAATCAGTTGTTTGCTAATTATTTGAGGAAATATTTCAAGTAGGATTATAGTGGCTTCTATTAAGATGATAGCAGCAAGAATTTAGGGAAGTAGTGGTTCTATTTTAGGAAATTGCAATTTTTTTTATAGAAGCGACTCTATTTTGAGAGTGAATCCCATGCAATTAGTTATAGAAAAAGTGGCCAAATGTACAATAGCAAGATTATTTTAGAAAAATAAAAATAAAGTTCTAAAAGAGTAGCAACAACAATGCACAATAACAACTTTGTTTCAACAATTTCCAAATTTTTTTTATAGCATTTTTTTTGATAATTTTGCAATTTTTGATATTTTTTGGGTCTGATGTATAAGATAATGTTTTTAAGATGCAACAAGTGATAAAATGCATAAAACAAAGTGCATGAATTTATCATAATTTTTTGATGATGATAGGCCAAAATCAGCCCAATTTATATTGGTAATAACATATTGAAAAAGATTTCAAGCATTTTTATCCCTAAGGTCAAGGCCAATGATAACAATTACATGCCCACAACTTGGAAGATTCTTCAACTCAAGGGTAGGGATACCCAAAGGGGTGTATATACATTTTCTTTGTGAGAGTAGACATATAGGGGCCTTGTGGCATGGAAGGATAACCCAAATCACCTTTTCCCATGGAAAGCTACAAGTAGCTTATGCTAAGCTGGGGATTTTTGTCTCATCTTAAGGGAATTCATATGGTGAGTGAAAAAATTCAAGGTGTAGTATGCACCCCGTACACTAAAAATGTTACTAATACATGTTCAATCAATAAGGTGGGTAACTACAATAAGGTGTTTAGTCATTGCTCGAGGACTTGACGCATTGCTAGAACCTAGTAAGGAACTTAAGGCTTTAACCATTCCAACTAGATGCACTATATACCACTTGGGTACCTCCCATTTTTGAATGGTGCATCACCAATGTACTCGTCAATTAAATCTTGGCTTTTACCTTAACTTATTTATATACCAGTTCGAGGGAAAACCCACTTTAGGTTGCCTTTTAGTTCTCCTTTTGGGATGTGTCTCGTAGGCTGGCCTGATCTAAAGGGAATGATGTTAAAAATGAAAAGAGCCCAAATTATTTCTCATCACCCAAGATCATCCAAATATGTAGGGGATATTATATGCACCTGGATATCCAATCATGATAGACATAGTGGACAATTTATTGCAATTTGATTTTAAGCCAAATGAGGTGTTAGAGATAAAAATTCATGTTTTAAAAGCACCAACTTCAAATATTTGAGACTTCAAATATTCATACAAAATTCCATTAACTAAATTATTGTCATTGCAATTAGATTCTAATCCCAAATGAAATGTTCAATTATAGACACTAAAGTGAAATGTGAACATTGTAGGTAAATTTTAATGCACGAAATCAAAGTGTTCAAGTTGTATTATTTAATTTTTATGCACCAAGATGAAATGAATTCATTTTAAAGAACCAATTCAAAGATTTTAGGTTGTATTGTTCAAATTTAATGCACCAAGATGAAATATAGATATTATAGGTAAATTTTAATGCACCAAACCAAAGTGTTCAAATTGTTTTGTTTTGTTTTAATTCACCAAGAGAAAACGAATTCATTTTAAAGCACCAAATTTATATGTTTAAAGACTTAAAAACATCCATACAAATGCTTCAAAATTAAGAGTCTTGGACCATTCATCAAGACTACAATAAAATTATTAGTAGTTCAAAAACAATATGCCATTACCATACAAGAGTTGTACCAACAATGTCTGATAAACTTACAAAACACAAAAAATAACAAGTAGTTAGTGTTAGATACACTGTGAATCCAAGAAAGTTTTCAAAATTAACACAAACCTAGAAAACAATACAATAACAACCATGTTACCTACAATAGCAACTTTATTCCTAGTACAACTATGACTCTTTCAAATGATAGTAGTGGGAAAATAATACAATAGTGGTTATGTTAAGGATGATTTTGGTTCTAGAATGACAGTCTAAATACACAACCAAAAACTTGCAAAATAGAAGGGACAGTAGTGGTCTCTCTCAATAATAGCAGCCAAATTTAGGATGACTATGAAAAAATAATAGTGATGATTGCATTCAGATTTTAAGACAATAACATCGTAGTTAGCAAAAGTGATTCCTGCAAAAGGCCTCCACGACCCAAAACCTATAACTGCTCACGAAACTTGACAAAATCATTAGAATTAAGGACCTAGGTCCCATCGGGCATGCCAGAATGTGTAGGGGGAATATGGATAAACAAATTTAGTAACAATTAAATGAATTCAAATCAATTCAAATTAAGATAACAAAACCCACTTACCCATGAAATGTAATTAAAAAGCTTTAGAATCCAAACAAGCAAGGTTAACATAAATAAATGAAACACGTAATGAATTCAAAACCTACAATCATACCATCCCATGGTTGAGTGTATTCATGTTGAATACGGATGTTGGATTTTCTTGTTTTAACATGAAGCCTCCATGATTGCAAAAGTGTGATAACAATGATTATCTAGAATGAAAGCATATGTTTTCTCAATTTGCTTCAATAGTCAATCTAACATGACCTTTTTACAAATTATCTAGATTAAATTATTAGAAGGATGAAAGTTCTTTTATAGAATTATGATTTGTAAATGAATGATCAAGATTCAACAATGAAAGATCAAGATCAATGGTTGAGAACCGTTGAGAGGATATAGATTGATCAATTAACTCATATGATTGATCCAAATAAGTGATTTAATTGGATAACTAGTGGAACTAGATTGAATTATTAGTGGGATTGAAGAAATTAATTTGAGTATTTAGTGGGATATAGAGAAATTAGTGGGATTGGGAAATAGATTGAGAAATTAGTGGTCATGATTTATTCAATCAAGATATGTGAGGATGATTAATCAATTTAATAATTAATTAATGTTTGAGAGGAACGTGCAAAATTTTTTTGACTTTAATAAATCAAGGTATATTTTTTTATTGACCATGTTGAGTGATTTTTGGGGAAATTGAATAATTGATTTAATTATTCAAATTTGGACAAAGGAAAGTAGCTTAATTAAATAATTAATGATAACTATTTAATTAATCTATATAAATAAGGTTAAATTAGGTGATGACATAGTGAATTAATTAAACAATTAGAAATTATTTAATTAATAGAGGAAAATAGGGTTAAATGATGGAAATGATGTTAAATGCAATTTAGGATGTGTGATATGCGTTAAGTTATTTTACATGTCTACAAGCATTAATAGCACTAAGATGTCTTATGAGCTCTGGTGTGGAAGGCCTCCCACTATTAAATACTTTAGAACTTTTGGTAGTAGATTATACATCAGAGAGATAAAGGAGTCCTTAGAAATTTTAAGGGTGATCTCTCAATAGTGCGCTACACTTTTTGGCCAAACTTGACATTGAAATGAATATTTTGAACCAAAACTCCACATTACGACACCTATAGCTCCTAAACCATGAGGAATTTCAAGATGATGAAAACTAGTGATTTTCGAAATTTTATCTGTATATTTTGAATATATATATATATATATTTAAAAATTTAGAATCAAATTGCATTTCTTTTTCCATCTCATTCAATAAGTAGTTTTTAACAGTAAACACAATTTTCAAAGAGTGATGTGTACAATAAAGCATATAACTTTTTTCTATGAAGGATAACACTATATTTTTCAATTTTAGATTTGTAATTACAATATCTAGAGGATGTATTTTATTTTTATTTTTTTTAGACTACAGGAATCGGTTGGGTATCCATCCCCCTATAAACTACAGTGCGCCTTGTAAACTTTTTTTTTCACGTGACCGGTGGCGCTGGTGCGACACGCCCTCTAGTACCACGGGTTTGGGGGAAGACTAGACCTCGTGACCTCTTTCCTGCAACAAGATGCTTTAGCCAATCGAGCTAGGACCCCCGCCCATCTAGAGGATGCATTTGGTTTCATAGTGTTTTATTGAATTTTTTTTCTTAATATAGTTTTTAAGTCAAACCAATTACAATTTAGACATAGGTGTACTATAAAGAGAATACATTTTTTGTATGTATCAATTTTTTTTTATTGGATCAAGGACATCAATACTAGAAAGATAGATATTTTTTAGAATTTGTTTTGGTAATCTAATATTTTTCCATATGTGCAGAATAAAGAGTTTGATTTTTAGTGAAAAACCTATGCTTAATTAAACTAAAAAAATGTATAATAAAAGAAAAATATATTAAAACTATACTTGACAAAGAGATTGTTTCAAGGACTATAATCCTTCATCTAGGTTTTTCAAGTTAATTCCATTTTGATCTTCAACTTGAGCCTCAAAACAGAAAAATCTTCATAAAATTACAAATGGATGGGGGAAATGGCAAAGTACGGGGGTTCAAATGAACACCCATTTCTTTGAACCCCTTTAAACCACTTTGAGTGAATGTGGGTTCAAACTAAGGGGTGTTCAATTGAACCCTATAAATAATATTAAAAAAATCAGTGTGGACTACTTCGAACAAAGGGTGATGTTAAAATTATTTTTAATACTTGACCTTCATTTGAAGACCTAGCTGACCAAGTTATTTTTATTTTTTATAATTTCATATGCATATAAATATGAAATTATTTTTTCATTTTTCATATCAATATTGCAAGATTAATTCACATTTTTATCCATCAAGGTAGATTTTGGAGAAGAAAAATTTTGGTAGAGGGTTTTTCATGTAATCTTTTACTTGAAGAAAATGGGAAAAAAAAAGAAGACAAAATAAGACTACATGAAAGTATTCATAAGAAAGGGAACACCAGATGTGAAAAATAAATTTGGAAAGATATCATAGAAATAAACAAGGTATGCATATTTTCTTTCATATTTTTCATATTATTCCAAAAATATTTTCTTTCCTATTTAATATAAGTTCTTAGTATGTAGTAGGATGTTATTTCTAGCTTTGAACATTTAGTTTAAGTATATATTTGTTGAACAACATCATTTAAAATTATAATTTAAATATATATTTTTTTAAATATATTCAATCATGTCTATTAGGACTTCATAAGTTTGCACATTAAGGACCAAGAAAGTTATATGTTGTTACCAATATCTGGACTACTAGTTGAACATGTTCTTGACCATATATTATTATTTACTAGGCGAATTTGTTGGACATGATTTTCAAACAACTTTAATTTGTATTTGTTTCAATTGAATGTGTATTAGGATCCTTCATAGGTTTTCACATTAAGTAAATCATACCTATTTTAAAGTTATCCATAAATTTTATAAATCTACTAGTTTTAAACATCATGTCTTTTTAAATCTCTTTCTCTCTCTCTTGACTTAAGTATTTTTAAAGCCTATTTTCTCTCTCTCTATCCTTCTATCTAAGGCCCTCTCTCTCTCTTGATTGGAGTCTTTTTAATAAAGCTCTTTCTTTCTCTCTAGATCCTTCTCTCTAAGGTATTTCTCTCTCTCCCTCTCTCCCTCTCTCTCTTTTTCTCTCTCTCTCTCTCCCTTGACATAAATCTTTTTAAAGATCTTTATTTCTCTCTCTCTATCCTTATCTCTAAGGCCCTCTCTCTCTTGAATTAAGTCTTTTAAATATCTTTCTCTCTCTCTTTCTTGACTTAGGTCTTTGTAAAGCTCTTTGTTTCTCTCTATATCCTTCTTTAGATAGGTCCTCTATCTCTGTCTTGAGTTAAGTATTTTTAAAGCTCTTTCTCTCTCTTTAATTAAGTATTTTTAAATCTCTTTCTCTCTCTCGTTATCCTTCTTCAGATCTAGGTCCTCTCTCTGTATCCTTCTCTCTAAGGTCCCCTCTCTCTCTCTTGACTTAAGTAGTTTGAATAAATATCTTTTTTTCTCTCTCTAGATCCTCCTCTCTAAGGTCTCTCTCTCCCTCTCCCCCTCTCTCTCTTTCTCTCCCTCTCCCTAAAGTACTTTTAAAGCTATTTCTTTCACTCTCTCTCTCTATCCTTCTCTAGATAGGCCCTCTTTTTATCCTTCTCTCTAAGGTTCTCTCTCTCTCTCTCTCTAGTTAAGTCATTTTAAAGCTCTTTCTTTGTATCTCTATCCTTCTCTAGAAAGGTCCTTTGTATTTCTCTTGAACTAAGTCTTTTTAAATCTCTTTCCCTCTCTCTTTTGACTTAAGTATTTTATGTGTACAATGGGCTCAATAAGAAAAAATTTCTCAAGAAGGAGTCGATCCAAATTTAGATATTGGATAAAATGAGGCTAAAGAACACATAGTTGAAGATAGGGAGGAGGCCAATCTTCAAAAAATGCATGTTAAAGAGAGGTCAAGATCACTGCTATTGGTATGGATGAGCATATGAATCTAGGTAAAGAGGTAAAGAGAATTTGTTTTTATAGAAATTTAGATCATTTAATTGAAATGGATAGGATAAATTGAAATGTTATGCCAAACAACCTATAAATACTAGTAGGAGGTCTATGAATAAATCTATAAAGGAAATAATCAATTCTCATTTGAATCATCTTTATACACTTGAAAAATCCCAATTGTTATCACTTTTAATTCTTAATAATGAGTTGAAAGAGCCATTACAATTGTTAGGTGTAGATTCAACATTGAATAAGAAGAAAGCCTCATTCTTAGGAAAAGATATTGTTAAAAATATTAAAAAATGTTTAGATTCCATTAGGAAAGGATCTTGATTAGTGGATAAGGCCATTTCAAGAAGAGTGATGTTGAAACCTATTTTAAATAAAAACATATCAATAAAAAGAAAATCTCTTCACTTTTGATTAAAATTAGTTTTACTAGAAAGACACTAACAAAATAAGTAAAAATGAGAATGTTTTTGGATGATAGTTTAGAAGGAAATTGGGTAATTATGTGTAGAGCTCCCCATTTTGATAGGATTTAAGATGTTGTTATGAAATTGATCTCAAATTTTTGGAATGATCATACCCATCCATCATCAAATACTAGAGATGTTATCGAACACAAGATTGGGCTCAATGATTATGAAAATCATACAAAAAATTGGCTAGACATAACACAACATGAGATGTATGTGAAATTTTGTAATTTGAATCCTCATATATAAAGATTGGGAAAACAATTTTTGAAAGGTTAAAGCCATTTTATGTGAAGGTAAACAAGGTTTTTGAAAGTTATTTTTGGCTTTATTATATTGAATTTGATCTCTACTATCAGGCGTTTCGAAAGATGAGAGAAGAAAGAGATAGTTTTCAAAATGCGCCTTCTAAATAGGTAAGTCTATTCATAGAATCCATCTTATGCGACAATGCAATTGGTCAAATAAACTGCATAAAAAGGACTTTGTGAAACATGTGGAAATTTGGCTAAAATGCCTTTGAGAAACAAAGATACAGACCCAAAAACGATAGTAAATTGGAAGAGGTACAAGTATGTAAAGTTTCAAACAAATTTTGGGAAAGAATCAACAAGGTTAAACTATGTAGTAGAGGAGATACCTATTGGAACATTTATGGATTTTTTTTTTAAATTGATACAACCATATATACAACATGACTTTTTTGCTAAGTGGAAAGAACAATAGTTTCAAACAATAAGAGATACTTTCTCACCTAGAATAGTTCTATCAGTAGTCGAATTTGCATAAAATTACTCTTTTGTACATTTAAAAGAGATTCAATCAGATTATTACTTTTCAAAGAAGATGACTATTATGGTGCATGTGTGTTATAGAAATGCACAATTGGATTTGGATGGTGTTGGAAGTACATATGATGAAAGAGTGATTAAGGAAGAATATCACTTTTATATTAGTGATGATAAAGAGCATGTCACACTTTTTGTACAACATTGCTTTATGATTTTTTTGGAGAATTTGGCAAGCACGGGTGTAAAAATTTGAAAGCATTTTGTATGGTCAAATGGATGTATGACACACTTAGAATCATCATGGCCATTTTATGCACTATGTAAATATCATCAAAATTATAAAATACCACATGTTTGTCCAGTTTATTTGAGAGTGGGCATCGAAAGGGTGAACATGATGGTGCAGGAGCTTGCATCAAGCGTTCTCTAAGAAAGTGTCAAATTATTTATTGAGGAGATCATATAGATGATACAAATGATGTTTTTGAATAATGTAGGAAAAAATTTGCATCAAATGAGGTTGGTACATCTTCAAGAATGAGCCGATACATTCCACACAGAGTGTTTCAGGAGATATCAAGTATGTATAAACTACATTGGAAATTTTCAAAATTTAAATATTATATATATCTACATGTTTGAACATAAGTTTGTTTTTATGTATCTAGTTGTGCATAGAAGATCGATCCATGGATGCAAGAGGGTAGAAAAAACAAGATCTTTGCATTGTGCCATGAGTACAAATAATTTCCCTGGATGGACATTGTACATGAGGAATTACTCTTGTTTTTGTGATGAGTGCATTTTGGAAAACTTTGAGGCATACAATAGCCAACAACATGGATATGTTAGTAAATGAAATTTGGTGCCACTAGTCATTTTCAAAACATATGCCGAAGATGAGGGTGGAATATTTGAAGGCATTCCTTTGATTTTAATTAATGATGACCATATTTTAGGATTGATTAGAAAATGTACATGTGTACTTGATAAATTTAATATAAATTTACATTGTATTTATTTAAAGTTTAGTAATAGATGAGTTAAATTTAATGATCTTTAGTCTAGAAAGTTGTAAATTTTTTACAAATTTTCCATGTAAATTTGGTGTAGGAGATATTTTTGTAGTCATAGAAGAGCCTAGAAACATAGATAGTGTTAGTTATTATTTAATGTGTTTCACATAAGAGAGGAAGAAGCTAACATAACCTGGAACAAGTGATGAAATGTTGTTTCCCACATGTGGACATTTAAATTTATATATTTATGTACATGTAAATTGCCTTACATTATATATTATATAGGTTGAGTGAAAATTTTGTGTGCACATGTCTTACCTTAGGTTCATGTTGTTTATCATGCAAGTTCAGTTGTAGTGCAATGGGTATATATTAAAAAAGTCTCAATTGTTCAACATGTGATTTATTTTATTGACGATCAAGTGAGAACAAGGTATACCAACATAGTCGCCTATTAAATACTATTTCCCTACATTTTCATGTAGTTCCACATGCATGTGGATAAAAAACTAGAGACTAGATAGTGATGATTATCAGAGAATATTACACATGTTATTGAAGAGTGAGTTGAACCAATTGTTTTGAGTTATATATCCATGATTTGACTTCAAGTACATGTACATATGTTCAAGTGAGAACTTATAGTAGTGTTTGAACTCCATTATTTTAGTTACTTATAATATGTTGATGATGATTATTTTAAATTTGGTTGGACACAAATTAGTTATTGAAACACATTGGTGTAAGTTAATCTCTATATGTTCTTAGGATCAAATCTTAGAAGTGAAATGTGTACATGTTTATTATATTTGAGCTTAATTTAGAGTTTAAGGATGAATTAATATTTAATGTGGTCCACTTTTAAGGATGATGTACTATTTAATTAGTGTTTAGAATCAACTTTACCTAGAAATACTTAATAGGATCTATATGAATTTACATTGCACTTATAGATATCCATATATTTTTTAACCATATCCCATGTTTTGATGATCACAATATTACATATAATTTCCTTGTTACTTTAGGATTATCTAGGTAGAAAATATTATAAATTGATTCATGATGCTTAATTATACATATTGTGTATATTTTGAGATCACATGTGTGCTATTACCATTGATTTTATCTTTATTTTTATTATACATGATTTGATGCTTATCTATTAACATGAAATACATCACTATTTTTTGTACACATCGATATGCAATTAATTTTTTTTGTCTCAAGATAAATATGATTTTAAAACAAGTTTTGAATTCCAAAAATCTACACTATGTACACATGAAAAATATTTAAATAGATAGTTCATAATTTATATTAAATAAACTCACATATGTATGCATATCATAAGAAAATTTATGTAATCAAGTGCTAGTGTAAATGAACATGTCAATATATCAAACATAAATCATCACCTAGAAAAATGTGAACTATCATGTCAAACATGGCAAACACATGTATATGATCTCCACATATAAACACATGTATATTAGATTGAATATATATATATATATATATGTAATCAAGTCCAAGGACAAATACATGTTTAGAGATCATCAAATGTACCATAACATTAAAAAATCATAAATGAAAATGTCTATATATATAAATAAATATATATGTGTGTGTGTGTGTGTGCGTGTGTGTGTACGTATATATGTACATATCCAGAAAAGGTGTATGCAAATGGACCTCTAGGTGTAGCCTAATCGTCATGTACACTCCTAGTCGAGTGACCCTCTAAATGAGAATCCTGCTCTGATGGATGTATTGAGCCCTAAAGATAAAATTGTGTACATAATATGTTAACACATTACATATATAGTAATTTAAGAATGTATGTATAAATATCTATAGATATACATGTATGTACACATGTACATACAAAAATGTAAAACCCACATGCCCAATGACAACAATATCATCAATTGAATCATGCCAAGGTATACAATCTCACCTCGGGCTAGGAGTAGCATGAGGTATCTCCATCTACGATATATATATATATATATATATATCATTTAGTTAAAAATAATATATATATATATATATATTTAAAAAATGAATTGAACATGCACATGCACACATACATATAGATAAACATGTACCTACATATCAAGTGGTACAAGATTGGAGCCCTTTGCAGTGGTCATCTTCACTAAATAATCCAACTGAGTGGTCTGATTTGTTTCCTAATCTACATCTATCTAAGACATCACATGTTGTAGTAATGATGAGTGAAGGGTACTAAGCAGTTGAGATGGAATCAATGATGAATATGAACACATCAATATCTCCACAAAACTTATAGAATAGATCATATCCAGTTCAACTAAAGGATTAATAACTTGTGCAACAACCAAATGATCTTGAGGTGGATCTTGATGTGCACTGGTGTTGGGCCCAGGGTGATGATAATGATGGGATCCTAGATATGAATGAAAATATGTATCAAGAAGACCTCTGACCTAGTCTATATATTTCACAAGCTTTGATGCGATGAAGGAATATGCCTACAAGAGGTCCTCAACCAAAAAATGAAAAGTACTTCATGCTAGATTTCTCCTATAAGAACATCTAGTTGTGTGGCTATAGGGATGCCTTTTTTAATGCACATGAAAACTAGGATGGGGGGTGAATAAGTTGTACCTTAAAAATTCAAAACCCTTATACACATCCAAATCCACATTAATTCAATAAACCCTTAAATCACAAAATCTTATAATAATAACACTAGAGGTTGACACTAGTAGCTTTACTAATGACAACATAATGTAACTAATCAAAGCATAGATAACATCAACTACTCACACTCTTACAAAAATATATCTAAACAATAGACACCAATGATAACACATGCTTTTTGACATTAATGATAACACTAACTGATCATACTTGCAATAGTCTCCCCCTTTTTCATTGATGGCAACACATGATGTGAAAAAAATCAAATACAACAACTCTGAATATCAACAACTCTTCACATTCCTTTTCCCCCTTTCTCAATTATCTTATTACTTTCCCTAGATAAGTTGTCTTTTCACATGACTCTCTCTCCCCCTTTGACATCAATGGAAAAGGATGACATAATTATATCACTTATTCTCCCCTTTGACATCAATCAACCTTCACACAACTATTTTGTAACAATATTTCCTTTCCTACTTTGTATACTCCCCCTTAGGATCACACACAAAAATACACCAAATCTGCTACCACTAAACAATGACAACACGCACCCTTTTGACTACAAAAATTAGCAATGCCACTACATAATCCCCCCTAAGAGGAAGCTACCAACATCAATCAGAGATGAACAATGGATCTTGATATCCATTGGATTGATGCATCTTCTTATGCATCTAGTTCAAAGGAGGGATAATAACCCCCAACTTCTCCTTGAGACACTCAAAAGCATCCTTAGGAAGAGCCTTAGTGAATATATCAACAATCTAACCCTTTGTAGGCACATATTCAAGCTTTACTTCATTTTCCATAAACTTCTCTCTCATAAAGTGATATCGAATTGAGATATTCTTTGTCCTTGAATGAATTTCCAAGTTCTTTGAAATATTGATTGTAGTTTTATTATCATAGAACATATAAATAGGCTCGTCATACACCACTCTGATATCCTTCAATGTTTTTCTCATCCATAACACCTCTGTGCAACAAGATGCTGCTACAATGTACTCAACCTATGCAATAGATAAAGAAACTGAATCTATTTTGTTTCTTAACCATGATACTAATCTACATCCAAGAATGAATGCACCACCACTTGTACTTTTTGAGTCATGTATACAAAAAATCCAATCTACATCATTGTAAGCACTCAAAGTGAAATTAGCGTCTTTTAGATACCATAATCCACGATCTAGAGTTCCCTTCAAGTATCTAAATATCCTTTTAACTACTCTAACATGTGATTCTCTAGGATCTTCTTGAAATCTAGCCACAAGAAAACTACATACATGATATCCAATCTAGTAGCAATTAGATATAGCAGTCCACCAATTATTGATATGGAATTTCTCTGATTAGCCTTGGGAGATTCATCATTCTTTCTCAATTTGCAATGAGTAACCATAGGAGTACATACAAGTTTAGAATCTTCCATTCCAAACTTATTTAACATTTCTTTGACATAGTTTGATTATGAAATGAAAATTCCTTTATCTATTTGATTCATTTTTATCCCAAGGAAGAAATTCATTTCCCCAAACATAGACATTTCAAACTTATTTAATCTCTTATGAAAATGTTTTAGACATAGCTTCACTATCTCCAAAAATTATATCATCAATATATACAATCACAATGAAAATTTGATATTTTTCAATACTATCTACGGTACCTTTATTGAATCCTTGTTGTATCAAATACCTTTCCAACCTTGCATACCAAGCTCTAGGATCTTGCTTCAGTCCATATAATTCCTTCTTCAATGTGCAAACCATATCTAGTTTGTCTAATAACTAAATTTCTTCCGGTTGTTTTATTTATACCTCTTTTTCCAACTCTCCATTTAAGAAAGAAGACTTCACATCCATTTGATAAAATTTGAAATCCTTATATGGTGAAAAAGCCAAAACCATTCTAATAGTTTCTATTCTTGCCACTGGAGAAAATGTCTCCTCAAAATCCATTCCTTCAACTTGTGAGTAGCCTTTACACACAAGTCTTGCCTTATTTCTTACCACTTCTCCATTCTCATTTAGTTTTTTTCTAAACACCCATTTTGTTCCAATTACATTTTTGTTTAATGGTCTTGGGACAAGTTCCCAAGTATGATTCTTCGCAATCTGTAGTAGTTCTTCTTTCATAGCCTTTATCCAATGTTCATCTTTACATGCCTCAATCACTATTTTAGGTTCAACTTCATAAAGTAAACACACATTTACTTATTTATTAATAGCTTTCCTTCTTGTCAATACAGCTTTTCTTTTCTCTCCAATTATTTTTTCTTCAAAATGATTCTTCTACACATACTTAGGGGTTCTAGGGGTCTTTTTCGAATCTTCTTCCTCTTCAATATGTACTTACTTTTTGTTAGCTTTTTCTTCTTCTCTACAAGTAGGATCATCTAATTCATATCTATCTATCACCACTTAATTCTAAAAATCTTCATCAATTTTGAAACTTGCACTCTCAACAATCTTTCTCAATCTCTTATTGTAGCATTTGTAGGCTTTGCTTCTAGTAGAGTATCCAAGGAAGATACCTTCATTAGAACTTGCATCAAACATTTCCAAGTTTTCTTCATCTCTTATGATGTATCATTTGCTTCCAACCACCCTAAAGTACTTGACCATAGGAATCCTTCCATACCATAGCTCGTAGGGAATCTTTGTGTTGTTTTCCTTTTCTATAACTTTGTTAAGTATGCAAAAAAAATTATGAATTAGTTCTCTCCATTAGACTTCAGGTAGATGTCCTTCCTTCATCATAGTCCTATCAGCCTCTTGAGTAGTCCTATTTTTCCATTCAACCACTCAATTTTGTTGAGGATTTCTAGGGGCAGACAAGTGCCTCTTTGTGCCATAATTCTCAATAATAATAATAAATTAATTGGAGGTGAACTCTCCACCTCTGACTGACCTCAAACACTCGATTTTCATATCCATTGCTCTCTCAACCATAACTTTAAATACTTTAAACTTATCTAGGGCTTCAAATATTTCTTTAAGGAAAGTAACCCATGTCATTCTAGAATAATCATCAATCAAAAGAATGAAATACTTGTCACCTCTACAATACACAACTCACATAGTATTGAACACAGCTTCTTCTACACAATGATCTAGAAAACCAAATTCTAGTTACAACACCTTTGAACATCTCTGATCTACATATCTGAAGCACATAGGCAGATCTTCAACCTATAAGAAATATAGAGCAACACAAGGACATAATCCTACAACCCAAAACAACACTATAACACAATATTTCTTTTTTTTATCAAATTTTCTCAAAAGCACTTGGAAACCAAGCACCAAAGACACATCCTCATCATCTTCAACACTTCCTCAACATAATTGAACCAACTACAATATAGAAACCCAACCATAGATCAAATAAGCTTATCACAACAACAGAGGTTGGCACTAGTAGCTTTACTAATGACAACATAACATAACTAATCAAAGAATGTATAACATGAATTTCTAACACTCTTACAATAATATATTCCAATAATAGACACTAATGACAACAAAGGCTTGTTGACATCAATGAAAACACTATTTTTTCTTATTGCAAAATTATCGCCATAGCATAAGGATCACAATTAGTGTTGTTGCATTGTGTTGTAATTGAAGGTATAGATCATGGATTTCTTGATATAAAATAGTGTCCCACATGATCACTATATATACTAGTGGTAGTAACTACAATATCACTGAAACTATCAATTGCTTCCATTTGGGAAGCAACGAAAACCTGATCTATTGAGGAGGCTAGCATTAGGGAGATAGTAGGAGACTTCTCACCAATCAATTCCCTATACATTGGGGCTACTTGATCTACTCAATGATAAGGGTAACTATCAGCAACCCTACCACACCCCTGACTAAGATATCCTAGAAGGTCATAGTAGTTGAATTTGAGGCCCAAATGAACCTCAACATACAACTGTTGTGCAAAATATAAGGGAATTTAGTTGTTATTGGATAATGAACAAAGGTTGCAAGAGATTGAGGGTAGATTAAAGTGGCCATATCACCATCCACACATTTGGTAATTTTGTATGCATTCACCTTAGTTTTATCTTGATAGTATAGAAAAAATTGGTATTTAATGGGTTTGTGTGTCACAAAACCCTGAATATGAGAAAGGGAAACATCACCACATACTTCTTCCCACATGTGGTGAAGAATAGCAGCTATGACATCATGGGAATATGTACTTATTTTTTCAACTTTATCTCTAATTTTCTCTAGGATTTCTAATATGTACTTACAAGTGTCCATATATATTCTTGTATTGGTAGCATCAACTAGATAAACTCTTAATCTCTCAATCTCGGTATTAGTCCATGAAAATAGTTCTTAAGGTGGAACTAGTGCATTTTCCATGATGTACCTAAAGGATCAATGAGGTTTTTCCTTTAATATCTATAGAGAATAGAAATATTGGATGTACATTCAATTTAAATTTAAAAAAATTATTTACAAGTGATCTAGAATGTATTTCTCAATCTATAGATATTGTGTACATGTATAATAAATAATGTAGCTTAGAAACAACTAAACAAGTGAAACTAGTAAATTAAATATGAAGTATTAATAAATCTAGTGTGATTCACTTCATGTGAATTTCACCAAAATGTAGAAACTTGTAACATACATTTAAATATATAAAATGATCTAGGATCACTAAATAAATGCAACCAAATATAAATCAATTAGAATCTAGATTTAATTCAATTTTCTATAAATAATAATAAATTTTAAGCCAACCCATAACACCTCACATTGAATTATTTTATCATAATTAAATATAAAATTTAGATAAAGAGCCTTATCTCTAAATAATCTAACAATCTTAAAGCATTTCACTAAAGACTATCTTACAATTCAAAATACTTCAATACAAATTGTCATCTCTATTGAATGGACACCAAGGCCTAACTACAGAACCTACAATGGTTCTTGAATTTCCCTAATAAATTTCAATGAACTCATCCAACACATTCTCTTATCAAGTGTACATCAACCTAACTTATAAATTAATAAATCAACAACATATAGTACAAAATGAAATTTTTTAATTTATTAATAATTGTGTAAATAACGATATTTTCCCAAGTGAGGAAACAAAAGGTACTAGATAAGTCATTGATAACATTTTAATTTCAATCCTAGTTGTTGCGGTTATGATATGACCATAGAGTGAATGCATCCTAAAAATATGTCATAGGAATGCTTGGAACTTGAGTACATGATGTAAACATACCTTTTAGTTACTTCTAGAAGTGGATCTATATTTATCCTCAATGTTAATGGCCTATTTATTTTATAATGTATCTCATCATCAATAGATCTAATCCGTAATAACTCTCTAAATATCTCTTTTCAATATGTGAGGGGAACTTATAGAGAAGGAAATTGGAGGAAGATGACTAATTTGAATTCCTATTCCTTGTAGGAAACTATAAATTAGGCATACCAAGTGTTTTAATCACTTGTTCAAATTATTTCTTAAGTCTAAAAAAATATTGGAATTTCCTATTACGAGATGCAATATAGAGGAAAAGACAAATCATGCTCAAATCTAGAAGATGTACAACTTTAGGAAAATGTTTTCTTATGAATTGGGAATACATATTGTCATTCTATCTCTTATCTATTTATTGGTGGTTGGAAGAGTTTTTCCTTTTTGTATATGTAAATATCTAAATTTTTATAATAATCTCCTAAATAAAAAAATATTTTTCTTCAATACATTACCTCCTTTAAAAAATTTAAGTTCATGAAACAAGATTTTAATTAGGTTTACGACATATGATGCACTTTTGGTTTTGATGATAATTGGGTTCAACAGGTCATGGCTTGTTGGGTCTTTCCTTATTTTTTTATTTGATTATAAATGGTTTTCCCTCTATATTTTCATTATGAAAGAGGTCCACATTAGATAAATATTCGATCTTCATATATATTTGTCATTTAGAAAAAGTACTTGACAATTTTGTAAATCACCTAGAGTGTTCTATATCTATTTGCTAATATTATATATTTCTTGTTTGATTCTCCTCTTCTTAGATATTTTGTATCACTATTTCTCCAATTTATGTATACATAGATATTATGTTGGGTTATATTTAGCATCACATAAGTCATTAGATACATGCATACCACTCTTTGGCTAGCCAAATAGTCCTTTTTAAATTTGTGGTTCAAGATCTCCTATTTTACGGATAATTTATCACTCTTGTAGCTCCAAAACTAATCAATCATAATTTATTTTTTTTAAAGGTAAATTCCATCGTTGAAATGGGATGGAGCCCACACCATTCTCATTGTTATTCTCCTTAAGCCATGTCCCCACCCACTATTTCCTAGGCTTTTCGGTTCTTTACAATCGGATTGTGCTTTGGATGTGACTATGGTACCAACCCCCAGCTGGCTTTTGTTATCAGCTCTAGTGCAACATCTGGCTTTTGATATCAATGTAAGTGAAATTTATTTCATTATACCTCAGGGGAGTCGAGGCCAGGTTTCATTCTTCTTATGATACATCTTATTTCCAATCATTTCTTTAGGCATTACAAATTTTCTTGCTCATGATAGTATACCTTGATTTGGATGAAGCAGGCAGAGGTGCGTGCGCCTCATAGCGCACTGGATGCTTGGCCTACTTGCGATACCAATTCATTGTAGGTGTGGTTTTTTGTTTCCTATCATATTTCACCACCATAGTCTTAAAACTAGGGAGTGAGGTCCCTGCTAGTCTTGCTAGTTCACGAGCTTAGATGGCATATCCTGGAACTAGCACTGCACGACATTTGAAGGGGTTGTTGCAGAAACCCATGTCCTTGACCATGAAGGCCAAGAAGAAGATTCTAAGTCATTAGTATGTGACTACTGATGAGCTTTATCGGGTGGGAATGAGTGTAAACCCATGGTTCGAGGGCTGTCATTTGGGCTTACATGTTGATACAAGTGTTATTTTGTAGCTGACTCATTTTGTTTTCAGGTCCTCTTTCCTTTGAGGGTTTGAAAATTTTCATGGTTGCTGCTCGACTTCGAGATTGAATCCTCACTTTCTGGGTTTAATTTTTCCTGGCACTGAGCTTCAACTATTTCAACTAGTGAGCCATGACTCCTGATGCAGGGTGCAGCGGTTTCAGAAAAAGATTGCCTACGAGATCCATGAGAAGAAAAGGCCAATACTTTCCGGTGAGAAAGACCAAAGGGCACTACCATTCTGTAGCTTGTGAAAATTAGGGTTAGTAGTTAAGACCCCTATTTTGTGGGAAGTGTTTCAGTTATGAAAAAACCCTATTTTTGTAAAGTCGGGCAACTGACATTGCTTTTGACAAGTGAAAAAGGAACCATTGTGAAAGGTTAGGGTTTTCTACAAAAGGAAAGAATAGGGCAAACAAAGAGGTTAAATGATAAAACTTGGTGTAAACTATTTGTTGTTCAAAAGGTCAAAAACTGCTTAAAGCTCGAGCCCTTATTAGTAGTTACAATGCTTAAAAACAAGGAAGGATAACTTTTTCTAAGAAGTTTCCAAATATAGTTGTTTGACTGTTTTTATTAATTTGATGATTGAAATGCATGGGATGTTTTAGAAATTGAAGTTGTTGATTTAACGTGGATGGTAATAGTTTCCACAGATTGTTTCCATTTGAAAATATTTGTTTAGGGTTATGAATTAGCAGACCAAAATTTTCCTTATCCTGAATGGATGGGCTAAAGAAGATGAGAATAAATTCAAATCAAGCCTTATTTGGACTATGACATCCCAATTTCGGTTCCCAGGGAGTTGAAATAACAGCTACAAAATTTTCTTTGCTTCATTTATGGTTGTTAAGTTTTTTTTCCAGTTACGACTACCATTTAGTCCAAGGCACAACTTAAACTGTACATTGCGAAATCGTTTAGATGTTTCCTTTGAGCCATATTCAATATATTTATTTTTAATTAGTTAGCATGATTTTATGGATATCAGGTGAAACAGATTCCTAACAAGGGCTGAGTAGCACTTACCAGGACCAAAGATGACTATATGACCTAATAAAACCATTAGACTTGGGTACAGAGGTGCCTCACTACATGCCTCCTTGTGAGCCATTTGGGATTTGCTCACTCCGGAGAACTAAGATTAAGATAATAAAATAGTTTATTTAGGTAGCCATCAATTTTTGTTCTCATAATGGCCTGCATCCCCTAGCTCATGCTTTCATTTTGTTTGATTATCCGACTGTTAGTAAATTACGGGTAGATTGAACAGGTTTGGGTATTGTTTACTCAGATTTCAGATTTGTTCATTCTTAACCATTATTCTTCACAATTTGGGCTTTAGATTAACGATTCCCAAGGGGACGATTTAGTTTTGAGTCTAGGCACTTACCTCCAGGTATACTTTACTTGTTGGTTAGCCTGTGGTCGGTTCTTTTCTCATCTTATTTTTATCTGAGGTCCTCTTCTAAGATGGATTTTAGAGTTGTCCTATAGTCTACTTGAGTTCCCATGTTTAGGTCTACTTCTTGATCTATTCCCTGGTTGGCCAAGAAATCTACCGCTCCATTTGCCTCTCTAAAGATATGACTTATTGAGATCACATTAAGTTCTACCATTAGTTCCTTGATTTTATTTACTTTGGATTGAAGGAGCCAGTCTCCTATCTGACCCTTTGCTATTGCATTAATGCACACTGTTGAGTCGCTTTCCACTTCTATGTTGTTGAGATTCATTTCTTTGCATAGTGACAAGCCCCTCAGGATCCCTTCAATTTATGCCTCATTATTAGTTGTTTCTGGTAGTTTCACTGACATAGCCTTTAAAACTTGGCCATTCATATCCCTTATGATGCACCCCAAGCCCGATCCGCCCGGGTTGCCTCTTGAGGCACCGTCTATGTTTTGTTTCAGTCTTCCTTGGGGGGGGGGGGGAGGCACCATTTAGCGTTCCGCCTCTTTAATTTGGGGTCAGGGGTGAATTGAAAGAAAGGTGGAATTTTTAGCTTTTTCTAGTTTTTCATTAAATCACTGTCCCATAGTGTGAATTTTTATTTTCTTTGCATTTTTATGTGGGAGTTTACCCACTCTGAGATGTTCCTTTCTATATCTTCCATTAAATTTTCGGAAGCCAACATCTTTTCCTAAAAAATGCGTCTATTGCACTCTTTCCAGATGTTCCAAACTAAGATGGATGGGGCGACCTGCCAAGATAATCCCCAAAATGACTCTTTTTTCATTTTCGGCCAGCTTTGAATGAAATCCCATAAATTATTGCCTCTTGGCATTGCCCAACTTAAGCTGCGTTGAAGCCAGTCCCAACATTTCTTGGCATAGGGGCATCTCAGTAATAGATGATGAACATCTTCTTCGCTATTTTTGCACATTATGCACCAGTGTGGCCCCTCCAATCCAATGTTCTTTAGTCTATTGCCTATAAGAATTCTTTTGTGGATGGCTGTCCACAGAAATGCGCTAGCTTGAGGGAGTATCCACCTACCCCAACACACATTTTTGGGCCAGTACATTCCCTTTTCATCCATTTGGATCCTATAGCCCAACTTCACCGAATATTTACCAGATTTGGATTTGCACCATATTATTTTGTCCTCTTGATGGTTTATGCACACTTTCCTATCTTTCATTATTTCTATTAAGTTTTGCTTGGCTATCTCTTCTATTTGTAGCCTTTGGAAGTCCATCCATTTATTTGTGCCTTCATTTTCAAGGAAGTCCTTAACCTTGTGACCACAGGTGTTCCTCAATGCTGGAATATGATCTTTTAGCTCTTGGTATTCTACTAGTGGTTTGTTTCCTCCCCAGGAGTCAAGCCAGAAGTCAGCTTTCCCCCCGTTATTTATTTTCTAGGCAATATGATCAGTGATTAGATGTCAGCAGTTGATCATGAAGTTCCAAATATGGGATCCCCTTCTAGGGTTTTCTACTATTAATATTCTCTCAGGTTCCCCTAAATCTAGGTACTTTTATTGCAGTACCTTGCACCACAACAGTTGGGGGCTGTGATACATTTTCCATATGAGTTTAGCTCCCAAGGCTTGGTTATGTTCTTTTAGGTTTCTGATCCCTGCTCCTCCTTCGTCTTGTGGCTGGCAGACTTTATCCCAATGGATTAGTGCAATTTTGTGCTCTTCATTTGAGCCTTCCCACATAGCTTTTTTGAGGATGCTCTCTAGGCTTGTGGCTGCCTTTGTTGTTAGTTGCATGCTGGACATTGTATAGATGGGTATGGCTGAGAGTACTACCTTGATCATGGTGATTCTACCTGCTAGGGTTAGCCATTTTTCCCTCCAACTAATAGCTTTTTCTCTACACTTCTCCTTGATATGATCCCATAACGTTGTTCTAATTTGTCCTTTGAAGATCGGGACACCTAGGTATTTGCATGGTGTGACATCTATTGAATACCCTAGGAGATTTTCTATTTCCACCTGTAGCTTCTTTTTTGTATGGAAGAAGTAAATTTTTTATTTTTCTTTATTGATTTGTTGTCCTGAAGCCACTATGTACTCCTCCAAACTCTCTTTGATTTTGGTTGCTGCCCTTAATGAGGCTTCTCCATAAAGAATGGTATCATCCATGAATTGTTGGTGTGTGATGGCCTTGATATTTGAAGCTATTTGCAGCCTTTTCCAGGTACCTTCCCTTTGGGATTTGGTGATATTTTTGCTTAGTGCTTCTACCATGATGACAAAGAGAAAAGGTGAAATGGGATACCCTTGTCTTAGTCCATTTGTACTTTCGAAGAAGCCACATGGTATGTTGTTTACTAGAATTGAGTATCTTGCTATTGATAGACAATAAAAGATCATGCTTAACCATTCCTTGCAAAACCCCATTTGTTCCATGATTTTGATTAAGAATCTCTATTTGACTTTGTCGTATGCTTTACTGACATCTAGTTTGATGATCATGCCTTGCAATTTTTCTTTATTGATTGAATGAAGTGATTCATTTGCTATGATAATGCTATCGGTGATGTCTGTACCTAGTATGAAACCACTTTGGTTGGCTAAGATCAATTTGTTAAGTATTGACTTCAGTCTATTGGCTAGGGCTTTAGATATGATTTTATATAGTATATCACATAGGGAGATAGGCCTATAGTCCCCTAGGTTAGAGCACTCCTCTTTCTTTGGAGTCAACACCAAGACTGTGTTATTGCTATCTTTTATAAACTTTTTCTTAGACCTGAATTCTTCTACAATTTTCCATACCTCAGTTTCTACAAAGTGCCAACACTTTTGATAAAAAAGGCTAGGAAACCATTAGCCCCCAAAGCTTTGTCTAGATGCATTTGGAATACAACTTTCCTAACTTCCTCCTTGGTGAATGGGTCTTTAATAATTAGGTTATCTTCTTGTGTTATCATCTTTGGGATGTTCCTTACTATATTCCCCATGTTGTTACAATCATACCCGCCTTTTGGGGCTAGCAAGTCTTCAAAATGCTTGACTTCCTCTTTCTAGATCTCTTTTGTGGCTTCTATTATTCTTCCTTCATGGTTTTGGATGACTGTTAGTCTTTTGAAATCTTTTTTAATTTTGGACGTGTTATGGAAGAACTTGTGTTTGCATCTCCCTCACATAACCATATTTCCCTTGATTTGGATTGCCAAAATTCCTCTTCTCTTGCCAATATTTCTTCATAATCTTCCTTTAGCTCTTTTTCTTTGGCATAGTCATCTTGGAACATTCCTTTCTTCATTACCTTATCACTGATTTATGATAAGGCTTGTTCTATTCTATCTTTCTTAGAGAATATGTTTTTGAAGAGTGCCCTATTCCAAACTAGTAGATTGTTTTTTATGTGTTTCAACTTATTTGAGAATATGAAGCTTTTGGTGCCCACACATCTTGGAGCCTTTTTCCACCATTCCTCTAGGAGGGTTACTAGATTTGGTTTTCTGAACCACATATTTTCACATTTAAAGCCGCTCTTCTTCTAATTTCTCCCTGCTAAGATGGTTAGCCTAGTCGGTAGATGGTCAGAGCCTGCTAATGGCAGGATGAGGGCTTCCAGATTAGAATTGGTTTCCAACCATTCTTGGGAGTAGATAAATCTATCCAGCTTCTCTTTGATACAACTGCCTCCTTCTCTTTTATTTGACCATGTGAATTGACCATTTTTAGTAGGTACATCCAAGAGGTCATTGTCAGTCAAGAAATTCCCAAAGTCCTTCATTGGGGCCGATATTTTGTTTGAAAATCCTTGCTTTTCTTTTGCTTTTAATACCACATTAAAATATCCCCCCATGATCACTCTCCCCCTATTAATGGAGGTTAAGTGTTGGCTGAGGGATTCCCATAGTTTGCCCTTCTCTTGCACTCTAGTCGGGCCATAGATGTTGATCAGAGTGAATCTCAGATTAGTGGTTAGACTTGATATCTCACATTCCATCCAGAAGGGATGTTTTTCCTTAACTTTTAAGCTGACACTGGTGGGTCTCCATACAATCCCCACCCCCTCGACTATTCGAAAGGAGCCTACATATGCTTCTTCCCATCCTTTGGATGAGAAGACTTTGGACCCCTCATTTTCTAATTTCATTTCTTGTAACAGGATTATGTCTGCCTCCATTTTTCAATCTGGCACTTGATTAAGCGCCTCTTATCAGGGGCATTTAGACCCCTGATGTTCAATGTGACTATCTTCATGGGGCACTAGGAAGGGAGTGCTCCTCTCCCTTTTTGTATTCCCAATTGTTTTTGACACTCTTGAGTCCTTTTTCCAGGACCCACTGTTCTCTTTTCTGCATTTCTGACTTCCTAGCCCTCTTTTTCTTATTTATTTTAGGAGATACCAGTATTCTATCCACTGACTAGGCTATATTCCTTGGTTCTATTATGTCTTATTCATCAAATTCTTCCTCCTTTTCACTATCTGATATTTGATGTTCAGAGTCCATTTGGGCCTCTGGCTCAAAGGTTTGGGGGGGCTCTATAAACCTTGCAATCGCCAATACTAACCTCAGATGTAATTTGAGTTTGGTTCTTGCCCATATCATTTCCTTCTTTTGGTTCCTTTGATCTGGTAGGTATTGCTTCCTAGTCATGAATCTTGTTTAGGTTTTTGCTTTCCGAGTTTGTGCTTGTTGGTGCCTTGATTGTTCCCTCCTTCTTTCTCCATATTTTTCTTGTTTTTGGGGGGCTTAGATGTGAGGTTGTAGAGTGGCATCTCTATCCACAACTTAGGTAGAAGTATTTTTTATCCTCCAATTCTAATTCCTACTTCCAATTCCCTTCTTTGGGTTTTAAGATTATTGCCTTTGGGATTTTCTTGATTTCTGCCAACTGGATTCTAGCATAGTGGTAGGATTTTTGTTCTAGTAGTTCAGTATCAATACTCATAAGGGTGCCCAGGATCCTGCCTATTTTTCTGAGGCATTCCTCTGTCCAAAATTATGTGGGCAGGTTGTATAACCTAATCCACTTGGGCTCCATGTAGGCTTCATGCTTTATGGCTTTAAAGTTTGGTTCCCAGTTTTGTTTGTAGAGGGGACAACCCTCCATTTCCTAGATTCCTTTGCTAAGAGCTTCCTCCTTGTCTTCTATTGATAAAAAGGCCACCAAAAATAAACCGTTGGGTAAAAAATTGATGGCATGATTGTGGGTCCAATTGGTTCTGGCCCAACTTTGAATTTATGACCTCAGTCTTTTTCTTCTTATGATTTTGCGTATTATTGCCACATTTTTGAGAAGGTCGATGTCTTCTACCATCTCTTCCTGGACATCAATTTCCTAGGGTGGTTTTGTGTCCTTAGTTTTTTTTTTTGGCTAATAGTTGGCTCAGTGTGTCTTGTTGAAGACCGCCATCTTTCACCCTCTCCTTCTATCCATTTTGGAGGTTTTGTTTTAATGGTGTCTTTTACTAATTTACCCAAGCCCTTCCCCTTCCTCTTATGCGAATCCCTTATGATTTCATCTTCTGGTTGTTTATCTGATTTGGTTCTTTTATTTTTCCAACCCAATGGAATGTCATTTGGCCAGTTAATGAAGCTAGGATTTTTACTTTCATGTGGCCATTTTATAGGAGCTCACGTATAATTCCTTATTCTTTTGCTTCGCACTTTTGTTCCTCTTTTCATGTTGCTGAGTATTTGCTTGTCGGTGTTTGGTAAATGCATTGCTTTGAGTTTTGGAATTTTACTCTTATGTTCCCTATTCTTAGTTCGCATTCCAGAGCAACTCTATGAAAAAATTTAACATTCTTCCTTTTCTTGATTATTATGTTTTCTAAAATTTATTTCTTTGAGGAAAAATTCACTTTCCTTGAGCTTCACACCTTCTCATTAAATTCACAGGTAGTAGTTCGCTATGGCTGAAAAGTTATTCACTAAAGATTGATCAATTGCTATCTACAGATTTTTGCAATATCAGAAAATTCACGAGCAGAGCTTTTTGTTGTTGACAACTTTTAACATTAAACTTTTAATCCATCATAATTTTGAACATGTACAATAAAAAAATAAATTTGGAAATAATTTTATTTTTTTTAAAACATCGGGTTAATAGGGATAAAGTGTGCTAGTCTAAAGAGGTGTGGATTATGTATGAGATCTTCCCTCATTAAAAATATGGCTCTCATTTCCAAATTGTATTGAAGATGATATATGAAGGGGAAAATTATTGGGGATAATTGTTAAAATCAAGTATCTAAATTCATTATTTTATTCTTATTAATCAAACCCTTGTTAGGGGTTCTTAGATATGGAAAATAATGAAGTTAGGTAGTAATCTAATTAAAATTGGCCTCTTCTATTTGTTTGGTAGGGTGATCTCTTAGAATTTTACTAGATGATGTGGGAAATTGACATGGTCCTCTTTGTGTGAATTTCCTTGATCTATCTCAATTAAAAATAAATACAAATCAAGTTGGTTTGAGTTATATTTTTTAATTTTAGTATGAATCCATGCAAGATGGTGTGAGGATTTAAAAATAGAAACCTAAAACCCTTTCTCCAAGTAAATAATTTCCTCTTCTCATAGATTGACTAGTTCACATTTTAGTGTCTCGAAAGGTATATATAGATAGGAATTTCAATAGCCATGGATGGGGATTGAATGGTTCTAGGATTTACATAGTGTAAACTAACTATAAAATATTTTGGAAAATACCTTCAAGTAAAGAACTCTAAACTTTGAAAAAGGTCTTAGATCCTAAATACTAGCTAAAGGATAATTATCTCATGTGGATAAATATAGAGAGATTAGGAAAACAATTGGGGAGATATAGAATAAATTGAATGAGGAAGAAAGAGTGGTAAGATAAGAATGTTTAATATTTCTCAAGATTTAATATGAGCTACAATTAGACAATAAAAGCTCTACATTCTAATTAGCTACATTTGGCATGTCCATTAGTAAAAGGTTTTTTATCTTCTCATTGTAGGTTTATCAAGATTTTGGATTGAAGGATAAGGAAAGGTACAAAAGGGAGATGCAAGAATACAAAAAAAGGCTCAAGGGCTCTCATATAAGTGAAGTTTAAAGTCAACAAGTGATGGAAATTCATAATTATGGCAATGACGAGACCAAGTACCATTCACATGTAGTAGTATAAAAAGAAGACTGATTCAACAATGGCCTTGATTTCAAATTAATTTGATAATGTGGCACAACAAATGCTAGTGTTACAATAGGGAAAAAATATTCAAATATGGAAAATGAGTGTAAATAGCATTTATAAGAACAACGAGTCTATGGTTAGCAAAAAAATTCAATTGTTTCAATGTCATCACATTTATCATGTGGTTGAAGCATTTTATTTTTGATAAGGTATCACAAAAACTTTGGCATATATCCAATCAGAACTGATATGCACCATGGCCATTTCATTTTGCTTTGGACTTAGTGTATAGTTTATTTAATCATACCCAACTTGGTGGGAGCTAACCTTAATGACTTTGTTAGCTTATTGGCATTAGGATAGTATTCTAGAACAAATAACAAAAAATCAAACAAATATTCCAATACAGACGATTCCCACAGTGTGAGAGTAGTCATCCAAAAAAACAAAATGCAAAACTTGAAAGAAAAATGAAGAAGAGATAAAACACAAACCTAGATGGAAAGACAATGCCGTGGAGGGTGATGTTTCTCTCCTAGGGTTCCATTTGACAATCATTTTCAAAATAACAATAGAAACTATCTTTTTTTAGAGTAAAAAATACTTTTAAAAATGCTTAAAACTAGGTTTGAACGAACCCCCCATTTTCTTAAACCCATTATTTTATTAATAAAATAACGACCAATAGGGGGTTCGATTGAACCCTTGAGAGAAATGGTTTTCATTTGAATGGGGTTGTTCAAGTGAACACCTTTATTTATTCTGATGAACACCCTCATTCGAGTGAACCCATAATTTTTTTTCCATATCTAGACAATTTTTGTTCAACAAGTGAATTGTAACCCACTATTGTGGGATCACCTTGATTCAAGATGTGATGAAGAAATATTTCTTGGTTACTCAACCAGAATAAAGGCCTAAAGATGTTACAAAAAATGATTGGGAAAGATCATTGAGAGCATAATTGTGAAAGTAGATGAAGACTTGCGTTAGATCTCACAAGAACTAGAGGTCTGTGGATATAATATATCTCCCTAGATTGAAGATGAAGAAGAAGAAGAGAAAGAAGAGAAGGCTCCCAAGATACCAAGAAAATATGTTCAAAAGAACCATTTTGTAGATCAGATCATTGGAGACAAGAATGAAGGTGGGCTGACTAGGAGAAGGTTTCAAAAAACAAGTGAGTAAGTAAACTTGTGTTTATTGTCAAAAGTAGAGCTTGATAAATTTTATAATGCTAGAAAAGATGATGGTTGGATAAAGGAAATGTAAGAGGAACTGAATCAAATAGAGAAGAATCAAACATGGAAATTGGTTCCCAAACCTACTCATAAGAATTTGATTGGATCTAAGTGGGTGTTCTAGAACTAGCTAAATGAAGATGGTGAAGTTATAAGGAACAAAGGCAAATTGGTCTACAAGGGATATTCTTAATTTGAGAGGATATTGATCTTGAGGATAATTTTTCTTTGGTAGCCAAAATGGAAGCAATAAGGATGTTACTTAATTTTTCCACTTGTAAGAACTTCAAAGTCTATCAAATGGATTGCAAGTCAGCCTTCTTGAATGGTGACCTAGAAGAGGAGGTCTACATTGAGTGGCTAGATGGTTTCTAGTTATCTAAAGATCCACATATGGTATGTAGACTCAAGAAATCTTTGTATGGTCTCAAGAAAGCTCCTAGAGCTTGGTATGCTCAATTAGATAAGTATTTACTATAGAAAGGTTCAAAGAAAGGTACTATAGATATTATTATTTACATCAAGGTTGAGGAGGACAAGATTTTGATTATGGTTGTATATGTTGATGAGGTCATCTTTGGTGGAGATGATGATATGTGCAAGAGGTTTGCATAAGAGATGTAGAAAGAGTTTGAGATTTCTATGATTGATCAATTGTCTTTCTTCCTTGGGCTTCAAATTGTTCATCAAGATGGTGGTATCTTTATTTATCTGGCTAAGTATATAAAGGAGATTTTGAAGAATTTTATCATCCAAACTAGTAGGTACCCCTATGGTGACTAGTTGTCACTTGAAAAAATCTAATGAGTCTCTAGAGGTTAATCATACTCTTTTTAGATCTATGATTAGAGGTTTGTTTTAATTGACTGCTTCTAGACCTGATATCATGCATGTAGTATGTTTCATTTTCAGATTTCAAGGTAATCCTAAGAAATATCATGAGAAAATAGTGAAAGTAATATTCAGATATTTGAAGGGAACTCGAGACTATGGTCTATGGTAGAAGAAGGATAATAATTTTTCTTTGAGTTCTTATACTGATGTTGATTGGGTAGGATGTGTGGATGACCAAAGAATTACTAGTGGACATCTTTTTATTCATAAAAAAATTAGCCTCTTGGTTTAGTAAAAATTAAGATTCAATGTTTGTATTCATAAAAACATTGAATATATTGTTGTAGCATCTTGCTACACTCAGGTGCTTTAGTTGAAGCAGACTTTGAAGGATGTAAAAGTGGTCTATGATGAACCCATTCCTATATTATGTGATAATACTAGTGAAATTAATATTTCCAAGAATGCAATGATACATTCATGAAACAAACACATTTGTATCCAGTATCACTTTCTAAGGGAGAAGGTTGTAGAGAAATAAGTTAGATTGGAGTATGTTCCTACCAAGGATCAAATTTTAGATATCTTCACTAAGGAAATTTCAAAGGATACTTTTGAGTATCTCTAGTAGAATTTAGGGGTTATTGCCCCTCCTTATTCTAACTAGATACATATATGATGCATCTATCTAGGGAGAGAAATCCATGTCATATATTTTTCTCCTAGATTGATGTATGCTACCTATCAAGGGTAGTTGGTAGTAAGGGGGTGTTTGGAGAGTTGTTCAGATGTTGAAAATAAGTGGTATTATTTCTTGAAGTAGATGTGTAATTTTTGGTTAAAGGGGGAGAATATGTTGTTATTTCAATTGAAGATCTTTGACCTTTTTGTCCTTGAAGTTGTAAGGAAACTCAGGTGCGGAAACAGCTTCCTACACTAATCTCTTAAGGAAAGTATGGTGCAAATTCGTTTTAAACCCTTACAATTTCAGATTTGTTAATCTACTTAACAAAGATATTGCAGCAATATACCATACATACAGAAAATGAAGAATGACACAATGATTTACCCTGGGGAAAACCTTTCGGTAAAAAACCCCAGCACTCCAAAACCTGCACAATGTATTATCTTCAACACAACGGTTACAACACACTTGCAATGCAAGTTCTTTCAGGAGATTTCCAACTCTTGAAGACAAAATGCGGCAGCATGAAAAAACGTTCCAACAATACACTCACATCACAAATCTTCGCAACCCTAAAAAACGCTTATATCATGCGCTTCCCTTTTAGGGCAACTTCCGAAGATAACTGTATTAGGGTTTTACCATTCTCCGAGAAAATAGGAACTCGAAAATTTTTTTCGGGGCGATGCCCCGAACCCCACTATCGTGGAAGAGTGTACAGTACTCAACTTTATCAATTGCCACATGTCTTCACCTATCATTGAATCTTCCAGACATAGCTCTTACGTGTCATAGGAATCCGTCATAACCGTTTCAGCCATGATCTCCTTACACACAATTCAAGATGCCGACACATTAAGTGGAGTGACACATCAACATGCAAACTAGACATGTACACTCACACTTAATTACATTATTTGCAAGAAATACATTTTACAAAACAAATAATAAGAATAGGAATTATCCAAGGTTGAGACACCTTATTCCTAACAGAAGTTAGAGCATGTATTGTTTCTTTTAATGTGTATATGTGTGTGGCTTGTTGGTGTTTTTTCCAGAACACCCTAGGAATTCTCTAAATGGCAACCAACCTCTATAACTAAGAATCCTTAAGATGAATGGCCAACTCAATGAGTAAATATTTTCAAGCTTTTACCCCTACACTTTAGGCTTTGTGAGACCAAGGAGGGTATTTCCCAATTGTGTTCATACTAATTATATTAAAATGGAGAACACTTCTTCATAGACAAGTTCTTGTTGAGTGCAAACAAACATTACTCATCAAAGGTTTCGCTGACCTTTTACAAAAATAAACATTGATTTGCTAGGAATGTGGGTATATTTCTTAGTTACATCTTAGAATTGATATAATTTGAATAAGTATTGTTATTATTTTGAATCCATGGCTAGGAATTTCACTAATTCATCAGATTACATAAATTCTTGACAAATAGGCCAATGCCTCATCAATTGGGTGAATGGAGTCAAATATGAAATACTTAGTAATACACAAATCGTTTAACCCTAAAATAGATGGACTACTTTCCTAATTCCTCACATTACGAAAACTTATAGTATTTAAAGCATTACTTCTTACCCAAATCTCGCACAAGCTTTTACAAACCTACAAATCTCTTCAAGTATTTAATTAACTCTTTGATTCAAACCATAGAATAGAGTCATACATTCAATTAAAACATTGAAGATGAATGAAAAGATGCTTGATATTTTCATTCATAACTTGCAACAATAGTACACAATAGAGTACATACTATAATTTGTGAAGATTTGTTTTGATATCAGTCATTAATGTAAAATATTTAAGACTATTGCATACAAAACTCATACCTAAGATAATTAACTGGAAAATTCATCAAGAATTATGAATTATATTCATTCACTTACCTAGACCATTCTAGACTCAAAAAAAATTGACCCCTGTAATGAGCCTTGAAATCTCTTTTATAACACAAGAGAGCGAAAAGCATTGGGCTCATTATAGTTACATTTTAAGATAATTTCAAAATTAATTTTGTTTTATTTGGGTCCCTTTTCAGACTATTACATTTAATCATTCATATACCACAAGAAAACAAAAAGGAAAAAAGAGCACCAAGCCATTGGTCCAAGATGCCACACAAGCCCTCTAAAAGGCGTTGTCACCAAAATTAGCACCTTATCCAATACCGGGGAAAATTGCCATCATTATCAATGACATAGACCAATGAACTAGCCACATGGGAGTTGAGTCACCACAACACCCAAAAAATGAACACCATTAAAAAGAGAACACGGGTGTTACCTGGCCTTGTCAACCATCGAGTAAACACCCTCACCAAGCATTTTGACAAAGAGTGGAGTTGCAACAATTATCTCATCATCTAAGTCACTATAAGGAAAAGGAGAAAAAGGGCAATGGATAGGAAAAAGGTTGACCCCTCCTTCCTCACCTGAAGAACTATCATAAATTATAACAGGAGCATTGGGATTCCCTAAACAAACCCTAGGACCCGTACCCAGACTCATTAATTCTTTCCCAAACTCAACAAGCCCTTTCCTCAAGCTTGACCAATTCCTCTAAACCAATCCTATTCATAAGATTCTAAGTACTCTTGAGAGTAGTTTTCTCAACCTTCCTTCATACACTCCTCTTTCCTTTTTGAACAGTTGGTGTTTCTGCCATAATAGGTTTTGCTTCATGCACATAAGCCAATGGTTCCTGCATATTTAACCTTTTGGACCTTTGGACCAGTGTAATGGGAGTAGTTGGCTCACTCATTTCTCATAGCCAATACTAACCAGAGCCAATTGCATAAGAAAAATACTAGCCATAACTTTTAGAGAACTCCCACGCACAAACAATGAAAACCCCAAAAGCACTAGACATAAAAACCTACTAAACTACAACAACAATACTATATGCATGCAAACTGACATACCAAAAGATATCAGGCAACCACCCCTGTGAGAATTCACTAAGCACTCACGATCACTCCTCCAGTACGTGTGATAGTTGCTTATGTGCCTTGATAAATGTACATGATAGAATAAAATGTAGAAAATCCTCATTAAATAGAGGAATTAGAGGTGATCTACAATAAATGGACACCCTATTTTTCTCATGTGAGAAAAAAATCAATCACTGCATGTTGAATCTCAACTTTTGATCATCCAAGATTTAAAAATCAATCAACGAGGCTCATTAAGGATCACCACTTGCTATGTTCATCATACTTAGAAACATTTATGAGGAGCTTTAAAGCGTCCATGTACCCATCTGCATCCTTACTCCATCATCCTCAATTCACTCACCATCAATCTTGACAATCATGAGATGATCCTAGCCACAAACCAGATCAAATTGTCCAACACGTCCTCAATTTATGCTTTGAAACCTCATCAAATTATGGCAATGAAGCTAGCGATGAGATATAGACTGTTAATTTAAATCACAGAAGGATCCTGACTAGAAATATTCACTTACATCACCCATCACATCTTTACTTTTCATCGAGCAATCTTAACTCGTGATAGACCGAGCCCACACGATGGGGAGAAACTCCACCATCGGTAGTTGTGAGTTCCCCTTTTGGAAGATAGGGAGTAACCAATGATGTAAGTAGGGCCAACAATGGGTTAAAATGTTAGTAACATTGTTGGTTAGTCATTATCTCTTGGTGGTGAGAAAGCAACCCATGATAGGCGATGAACCTAACCTGGTAATCATCAAAAGCATCACTTGTCATGGGATGTCTCAGGGTGATCTCAGAAGGAAATGTGATGAGTGATGGGTTGCTAGTGGTAAAGTTAGATGACAGTAAAAATCACGTGGGCATATGTTGCTTTTGAAGGGGAGTCTGCTAGGTTCGACGAGAAAACTAATGTTGGGGTAGGTAAAAAAATATGGCTTGAGACCATAAAAGGATTATGAAGCAACTGATAACCAGATACAACTGGTGAAAAAAAAATTAGAAGCCCAAGGATTAGACAAGGGTATAAATCAATGGAGACCTCAAAGACCTAAACCCTAGTAGCAACAGGACTTGAGCCATCAGAAATTTGACCATGAAATTCAGTGGAATCATGATTATTTTAGGGGTTCCACCATGGCCCTTTGTCCTTGATGTTAAAGGGGAGAGTGGAAAGTTTTTTTCCATCAATGCAAAAGGGGGAGATTATTGGTAGTGATTTAAATTGATGTCAACACTTGATATTGGTGTATGTTTGGCATTAGTTGTCATTGATGCCACCACTTGGTGAAATTGTTGGAATTGGTCAATGAGATTGTTGCACATGTTTTAGAGATTCTTGATTGGAATTGGTTGTCATTGTTAAAAAAATTTAGTTTGGTTTTCATGATGTGTTGTTGATGTTCATGGTTGGATGTCATGCATGCCTTGTTTGATATCAAGTAAAGTTGTATTAAGTATGGTTGTTGGCAAAAAATTTGTCATGATGATATATTAAGATGAGGATTATGTTGGTGTTTTAAAATGCAACCCAACTAAGACTTTGTAACTCTCTAAGAGGTAGCCAACCTCTATATTAAAGAACCACATAGACTAGTGGCCAACTGACAAGATTTAGTCAAATATTGACATCTCCTACACTTCTAGCTCTACAGGACCAAGGTGGGTCAACCTATACAATGCCCAAAAGTTAAATGCAACTATATACTAACATTGCTTTTTATAGCAAATAATTTCCAATTCAAATATACTAAAGAAAGCATCGACAACCTCAAATCTGGTTAAATTCTCAGCAAATCAATACTCACTCAACAATTGAGAGGTATAACACAACATTAAACCTCAATCGAACAAGGATTTAAAATGATTTTTATATTTATACTTGTTTCTGAGATGCATTAAGCTGCAAGACAAGACAGTGCCAATTCTGGGCCATGGAGTCAAATACATAAGACGAATTCATCAACAAATGGCATTCAACCAGTGGATTTAAAATTGTTAATGCTTTGCATCAAATGTTAGTGTCTTACACCGACAATCCCGCTCCTATTATCAATGAAATTCTCCTTATCAAATCCAACCTGCACACTTGAAATCGCTATTATCTACTCAAAATATTTAACCATTTCTTTGAAATAGACCCATAAACAAATAACACAATCTCATGAAATTTAAGATGATAAACTCAAAATACTTTGTATTATTGAATTCATATGATTTAACTGTACAAGTATAGAGACAAATTGAAGATATTCATGAATGTGCAAACACCTTCATGATTTTATTTACACAAACTGGTTGTATTTGCTCATGAAATCAGAAAATTAAAGCTTAGAGACTCAAGAAATAACTCAGAATTTTCAATTCTCTATCTACCCAGCTCAATACCAAAACTCAAAACCCTGTACAATGAGAAGAGAAGAGAAGAAAAAGAAGAATGGAAGCAACCCTAAAATTGATCTGAAATTGCCACTTGGAATCTTCATTCACCGTTGATCATTAATTCTGCAAAGCCTCTCTCCTCTCTCTATAACAAAATTATTCTCTCAAAACTGCCCTTTGCCCATCACTGCCTTGGAACTAAAAATCTACCCATGTGGAGAATTCCATCATTTCATCCAGCTGCTTGAAAATATCTCTTCCTGTGAAAATTTCATTTCAGCTCTCTTTACTTGATGCACATTATTCTTACTTCTCAACCAATAGAATTTCACTTTGCATTAAAATATTTCCCCACTTTATAATGCTGCAATTTTGTTTTCCTCTTTAATATGTTTTCTCCTTTGACTTTATTTAAAATCCCTGGCAAAGAGAATGTTTCATATTTTCACATTTTATATATGTGCCCACCACAAAATATTTATGTATAAAATAATGGACCCATCTTATAAATTCTCTACATGTCTTTACTTTTCAGCTTTAGCCTATATTTAAAATATTTGCCTCTATGAAAATAAAAATCCCAACTATTTTAATTGGAATAATTACTTCACTCTATTCCATTTTAACTTTTACCAAAATATTTCAACTTTTGTAAATAAAATGATCTATTTAATAAAATCACTTTATAATATTTCCCTGTGTATATTTTATTCACCTCATTGGATTCCCCTATTTTAAAATTTTTTACTCATTTGATGGGGCAATTAAAAATCTTTTCCAGTGGCCTCCATCTTTCATCGATTTGCACTATTGGGCAAATATTTAAAATTTTACCC
The DNA here is from genome assembly GCA_007115665.2 of Sequoiadendron giganteum. Classification (NCBI taxonomy): domain Eukaryota; kingdom Viridiplantae; phylum Streptophyta; class Pinopsida; order Cupressales; family Cupressaceae; genus Sequoiadendron; species Sequoiadendron giganteum. Next base: position 183,494,880 of record CM021105.1, on the reverse strand, counting down.
CTTCTCATCACATTCCATTTGCATTTTCCAATGAGAATGAGAATCCGAGCCCACCCATTATGCTCTCTCGCACACCTCACACATTTTTCATGACATCACAAATTGCTGTGTGAGGCTTGCGAGCAAGGGTTGAGATTGCCCTAATTCGCATTTGCTTGTGTTCTACAACTCCCCTGGCTATGGTGGCTCCCTTCTCACAGAATGATCGAGCCTTATCCAGCTCTCTACTGCTTGCGAGCCATACCATGGTGCCATTCCTCTGTCCACCCATGGTGATCTCTCCATCAAACTTTTTGCAGGTCGCGCCCAACAACCTGGTGACCTCCTTACAAGCAGTGCACCCGCTCCTACTGATTATATTTGCTTGAAAGTTTCTAAGGTCTTCTCATTGTCTCTCCGTTATGCTTTGATGGATGTCTATACCCTCTACGCTCCAAACAACACCCCTCATTCTTCTCATAATAATACAAAGGAAACAATAAAATTCCTCCATCCTACACATGTCGCGAGCCTTGCATTTTCTTGAGAGTTTCTACGGCCTTTCAACATGCATTTTGTCCATATTCTGTAATATGGTATTGCATGAGATCACATTGTTTGGGTGCTATCAACTTAACAGCCCTCACACCTTTGTGCAAGATGAACAAGTGTGAAAACCATCATATGGCCTACATCATAAGCATATCCTTCTCCAAACTACACCCTCCTCTTGAGTCATTAAATAGTTCCCACACAAGCATTAAACAATAACATGTTCCCCTTTATTGGAGAAAATTTTGGGTAGCCCATTCTCAAAATTTGATTCATAGCAAAATACACAATAAGTAATTTTGAGCTGCTACATTACCCATCAATAGTTCTCTCTGATCTAATCACCATTTAAAATACATCCTTCCTTGAATGGTTTTTCATGACTTGGTCCTCCAAAATTGTTATGTAGTTTGTATAGGATGTTGCTTTATCTTAGAAGCTTGGTGTGCATACTATGTAACCCTCATATTGCATCTCAGATAGAAAATTTGAATGTATCCACTTTGGTTCAGAAGGCGTCATTGAATAATATGGGTTTTCCTTGATAACTAGAAGACTTCTACAAATGACCATCAAAAGATATCAATTTGAAACATTATCTTCACATATCAGATTCCTCAAATCATGTGACACATGTCGGGTCCCCTATGGGACCGACTTAAAAAAAAATAATTTTCAAACAACTTTCAACTCCAAATTGATCAGACACAGCCTCTAAATTCTCTTGAGATGAAAAAGTGAACTGGGTTATCATTAAAAATACTTTCAGGCACTTTTGAAAAATGGTGAAAACTGGCCAAGTTAGCTCTGGAATCGGCCTTGAAAACCAGGCAGACGACCTCACGAAACCATAAAAAATTGCAAGAATATAGTCTTTTGAACCGAGAATACAACACAAAAGATGGCTTAGAAAAACATGTCACGAGGTGAAAAATATTAATCATCAAAGTTACTCAATCAAAATTTTCTAAAACAACAGCTGTTCTGAAGCAATTGAAACTTATTCAACTGCCAATTTGTAAAAAAAGTGAATAAACTCTTGGTGAGCTGCCATCAGAAATGTAAGTTCATTACGGTATCCTAATAATATGTGCAAAATGAATTTTCTTGAATCATCATTAATCAAAATTTATTAACGATCAAAGTTGACCACTCAAAAAGGCTGTCAGGAATGCAGATGCAAAACTTAACAAACTACATTCAGTTTTGATTCAAAAAAAAAACAAATCAAATCATGGGGCTTTGAAAAATAACACTCGAGATCATTTAGGTATGGAGAATACAAAACAACATTAATTTTGACTTGAAATTAATCCGGTTGCAAAATCCAAGCTCAAACAGGAGGTTATTTCGCAAAACTAACAATCTGCAAACAACAGAACAATGTCAAAACCCTCTAGCTTCACTTTTTGAAACTCTAAAAAAAATCATCATGGGAAGCTGAAAATTGACATGCACATTCACATGTGTCAACTGAATATGTCTACCAATGGGTTTTACATGAAAATCAACAGGCTTTAACTTACAAGCCTCTAAAGTGGGTTACTCAAACTGATTCATTAGGTGCACTTCTGAAAGTGCTGAAGCAAAATTTTGAAATGGGCATCTCAAATTTGTAAAATTTGAGAATGCCATCAGATTAGAAGTATTGATAATGTTGGAGAGATGTTGATGATGATCTAAAGTATGCTATATGCTCTCTCATGTTGTTCCTAAGGAAGTATATACTGTTATAAGAAAGTTATGGGCTCCAAAATTTGTTGAAAGTTTCTAATTTTGGAAGGTAGTTTGAAGACTATTTGGGAGAATTCTCTAAATTATTCCATTTTTGAAGATATGATCTTGTAATTTGGAATTTAGTGTTTGTGCTCTATGGATATTTCTCTAATATATTTTCAAGTCACCTATGTTGTCAAGGAGGTTTCTTTAGATTGTAGTTGGTTGGCAAGTTTGTTGGTTGTCTATATTTGTCTACAAAATGATCCACATTTCTTTGCATTGTTGTCTCTGGTCCTGTAGCTTGATGGACATGCTCTTAGTGTCTATGCATTGTATTAGTTCCAATTACATATTTTGAAGTTTTCCTCAAGTTGTTCTTTTAATGTTATATCTCATGATTGTGCATTTTGTGCTTCTGGGTTGAAGTACTTTATTTAATTGTTTGGTTTTCCATGGTTGTTGGTGTAATGGTAGTATGAAATTAGTATCTAGAAATGTTGTTGAATATTTATGGAAGATCCCTTTGTGATCTACACATCAGTGGTTGATACCTATGTGTGTTGCATTGTGTTTGTGTTGGTCTTATGGGAAATTCATGGATATCTAGCCAATAGGGCTTGTTATCTTACTTGCACTATGTTCTTGAGGGTTTTGGCCTACATATGAAGTTGCGTTAAGATGTATGTGGTTCCTGACCTATCCTTTTGTGGACCACACTAAGTAAATTCAATTAGAAGTATGGTTTAGGGTCGAGTGGTTATGTGTTACATGCTTCAGCTATAGGTTTCCCTATTGTCGACTTGGGATTGTGTGTGACAATGTGTGATTTTATTGGGATCATATTGGAGGATGTAATTACATTTTTTTCCTTCTATATCCCTTACATAGGATTGAATTGATGTTTTATGGCTGACTTGTTGCTATTATTGTTTATCTTCTTCCTAGATTACCTAATTGATGTTTTGCGTTCTTGAAATGGATATAAATGTAAGATCAAATCAGTTGCAAAGGGTGTTAGAGTGAAATATAATTAAATATCATGGAGAAGAACTGTGAAATGGTCCGTAAGATAGATTAGATGTGCTTAAACACCTCAATCAATAGAGTGTATTGTTGACCTATTTTGTAATTTCTAAATCTTTTAAGGATCATACTCTGAGATAGTGAATCTCATCAGGTCCTTCTATCTTTCTGAATAGTTATGTGCTTCAGTTTGCAAGTCCTTTGTATCTTTCCCTAAGGTTGTCTTCCTTATTCTTCAAGTCTTTTGGCAGTGAGCTTCATATATTGTGAGTTAATTCTAACACTGGTTTTTCTCTCATTAGTATTTTGATGTAAATCATGTGTCATCTTGTGAATGTGTGTTCTTTTCCTTATCTTTCATTGTTGATAATTTGATTAAGGTTTTTGAACTTGTTAAGAGATTAAATTTCTATATCTTTCATTGTTGCTAATCTATTTAAGTGTTTCTAGTTTGGTTAAGAATTTTGAATTGTGTTGAAAGTCTTAAGTTTTAGAGGCGTTTAAGTTTTTGAAGATACTAATTTAACCCCCCTCAGTATCTGATGCATTCAACAATTACAACCTAATAAATGAAAATAATAGTTAAATTATGTAGGGAAATGTGGAAATACGTAAGACACGAAGCGTAAAACTAATTAAAGGCACCACTCAAGACAAATCCCTTTATTCAAAATTTGAGATTTCCCTAAATGGTTAGTGATGAAACATTGGCCCACTAAAATGATGAGAAAGAGATATTATAATGTTAATTTTTGATGTATAAATAAATTATTTATAATCCAAGGAGACTTTTTTAGTAGTGAGTTATCTAAAACATAGAATTACATAAAAAATTGAGCTCTATGTTAAATTATAATACTTGTAAACAAAAAATGTTTACTTCTTATAACCAAGGCGAAATTTATGCCTCATCAAAAATCACTGAGAAATATGACTTCAAAGGTCAGAAATTGCATTAAAACAAAATAATATTCAAATTTTCTCAATGTTAGAGTCTAGATGATAAAATTATATTCTCATCTACTAATTAAACGAAAAATATTGGAAGAAAAAAATACCCACTTTAGAGAAAAAAATACACACTTTAGAGAATTAAATGAAAATAATTCTAGGGTTTTGGGGCACTACAAACGCGATGGCGGTGTCCATTTTTCTCCAAGATGCTCTAAAAAATAGGCTACCCCGAGAACTTCCAAAAAATCACCGAACTTGAAACCCTCACAGATTTCTTCAATGATGACCAAAATCAGTAAAATGAAAGTTAATCTTGACTTTTTCCAGTGCTCTGAATCCAATGGTGAAGCTCGATCTGATCCAAGATGCTGCATAGATGAACTCAAGGCATGATACCCTTGAGGAACCCCGAACAATCTCTACAATGATTTTCTCCAAAATTTGAGAAGGAGTTGCATGTCAAGGCTCTGATACCATGTTAGAAAGCAAGATCAGACATGCAAACCAAAATGCCTTCCATAGAAGAGAAAATCAGAAGATGTGCATGAAGATGTGCAAATTGATATATTCAGAATTAAGAAATTACAATAGATGATTTTATTTATAAAAGAAATGTATGCAACCCTAATGTTGACCTAAAAATAGCTCAACTAAATAAAGCTTACTTATTAATTAAGTAAACTAATTATTACCTAAGAAAAACCTAAGTAAAGTTATGCAAGTGTAATTAAATATTAATTACACTAACACCTAACCACTAGTGGTTAAAATTAATTTTCAAGGTCACAATAAATATTAGTAGCATAAAATGCTAATGATAAGTCTCACATAATTGTTTAAGTAAATCGCCTATTGAGACGTGCCAAGTGGGAGTTTCAACCTAGTTGGTGGAGGTGTGGTTGGGGATTGAGGTCATGTGGGACCAATCATAGGACTTGGAACCCATTTTAGTAATTGATGTGTAGGTTTAGAATTTCCAATGTGATATGTGGTTGTAGTCAAAGGTACTCAATTGGAAAGTACATGTTAAGGGTTGAGATCAAGAAGAAATTTTATTCCTTTAGGGATTGAGGCAACAATTTTTAATGCCACTTGGAACACTTGGTAAATAACTTTAAAAATGTTTTTTGAGCTCTTGCATTTACTTTGAATATGAGAAAATGAAGAAAATGGAAAATAAAATAAGGAATTGTGCATCAACAACTTCTCTCTTTAATGGCCACACCAACAAAAAAGGTGACCACAAACTATAAAATTATTGGGAAACTATCTGAAATAAATAGATTGCATATAATATAATGGAAGATAGAAATAAAAATGTGGGTCACACAATAGGAAAATATCTTTCTTTGGTCTATTGTGAATTGTCCTTGTACTATAGAAACTCTCACAACTATTTGATTTTTTTTTAATCTACCTTGTAGTCCCAAGATACATTGTATATAAAAATGGTAACTTTGGAATAGGTTTTGGACAAAGCATCAATCCATAATGGGCTAATTCAACCATTCAAGAATGGATGACCTAGGAAACACATGTCTCACAAACCTACTATTTATATTGTTGTTACAAGTAAAAAAAAGTGAAGGGTAGGTTATAGATTCCTATGCCATAGTATTAAAACATAAAACACCTCCAATGAAACTAAAAAATTTATTTTTGTATTCTTTAAACATCAAAGCCCATGAATTAGAGACCCAAATAAACTATCATTTAAACCTAAAAATTATTTTAGCAAAAAATGACAAAATGGGCAGGGGCATTCAACCCTCTGCTCTTTTTTAAAGAAATTAACCCAAAAATAAATATACTATAGAATTATATGGTTCCATATGGAATTGTATGGATTATGTATCATGCAACAATGTATAGGGAAAAAAATTACAAAAATTAAAAGATCTTATTTTTCCAAACAAAAAGTATTTTTTATTTCTCAAGCCTTCCAAACTCAATGGGATATCTATTTGGATCCATGGTGCTTTGATGATATATCTATTTAATAGAGTAAATTTTATGGAGGAAGGAGATGTGTAGTCATGCACATAGAAATTGTCTTTGATAAGAGAAGAATGTTAATCAATATTTATGCAAACATCATACCATCATCTTCAACAAAAACTAGCTTTCACACCATGTTAGTATTAGCTAGAATATTAAAGCACAATATAACCTTCCACTAAATGAAACTCAATGAGTACAAATATACATATAGGCCTTTCAAATATAGAAGGATGACCTAGTTAGAAGGTAAAAGGTTAATTGTTATTACCCCTCAAAATGTGCAACACATTTGAGCTTAATTGACAAGTGTGTGAGAAAGTGGAAATAATGCATACATTAGATGTCTCAAATGATGAGAATACATGTTTGAAATATGGGTAAAAGTATAAAGCTATATCCCAATTTTTAAAGGAAATGACCAACACTGATCCAACTTTTAAACTTGAATCACTAAAAAGTGACATATATGTTTTTAATTTTGAAATGATGTAAACTAATAAAATATTTATTTTTAGTATATTTTATGCTTGTATTTAAAAAAATAAAAAAATAAAATTTTTGAATATTGTTTTTGATAATAGAAGTAGGGGAAAGGGCCCTTGAACTCGACCAAAAGACAAAACAAGGCCTATCATCCAACATAAATACCACCACAAAATAGCAAAGGGAAAAATAAACCAACACCTTGCTACAGAATAGCCACCATAACTATAACGAAACAACAAGATCCAAAATATGACCAAAAATAAAAAGACCAAAAAAATATAGCCTAGACCTGAAAAAATGAGGGGCATGCAGGCTCGAAAAGTACCATTTCCCTTCAACCAAAAATAGAGACACTAATGACCCATATTACTTTCTGAGATTGCATATTAATTTCCATTCCTCGATCAACTGCTCCATCACTCCAGTAGTTCTCTCATCCAGTTGCACCTCCTCAGTCTAAGATTAATTCATCCTTCTATGGCCTTTCCTTAATTTGGTCACACTATTCATAGCACCAAAAATAGCCCTATGCATGATACCTAGAATAATAGACATTAACTTAATGAAAGCCATGTCCATTTTGTTCACTTTATATTGCAGCTCCTAGAATTGAGAGATAAAATTCAAAGGGCCTATCTTTACCCTACACATCCTCTTCCCTGTCTACCATGGCCCCCTCTTCCACATATTTTGTAACTTTCATAACCACGTCCTTAATTTCTTATTAAAATTACTTAAACCCTTCATCTTTATTGTCCTCCAAGTCTTTGACTACCTATGGTAAACACCCTCCATCTTTTCATCCTCGTCACTGCTAGCAGAGTCCATTGAGAGGTCTTCACCCAGGACCACAAATAGTTCATTTTTTCTCACATTAATGATGGTTAAAGCCTCTTCTTTAGGGTCTTCACTAGGCTCTTCATGGCTTAGCTTTTTATAATTCACCAATTGGCCTATGAGCCTTTCCAACCTACTTCCACCCTTGCCACTGCTAGAGTCATCTTTTTTTCCTTGTTCATCCTAATCTCTAATCTCAATAGTAACATTTTTAGCAGTATTGGGTTCAACACTTTCAATACCCTTTCTCTTAGCTCCTGAGGGGTTAGTCAGAGGGTTAGAGCTACTCGCCTTACCTTTCACATTCTAGAAAATAGGGCCTCCTTTGATAAGGATATGTTTAATAGAGGATTGTTTCATTACAAAGGGGATAGCTAGTGGTTTTTTGGAAGGAGGTTTAATAGAGGAAGTTCCCTAAATAGGATTATTTAATTGATGGGGACAAGGGAGGGTTTCTATTTGATTCACATGGGAGACATTAGGATCTGGGTTATTACCAAAATAAGGGCTCAGTATGGGAGTGATGGATGCTCAACATAATCATAGAGGCACTGAATCAGTCCCTAATGAAGGGGAGGCAATGCTCCGTTAGCCTTGCATTTTTTGAGAGACGATAATAGAAAAAAAGGTATATTAATCTTTTCAATTCCACAAATATGGAAAGAAATAGGAAGTGGTACCAATGAATTATTGTGTACCTCCCCTCCAGGGAAAAATATTTCATGATATACACATAGACCACCCCATAAGGGGTTCAGAGTGGTTCCCTGTCATAGCCATTTTGGAACCTCTCGAGCTTCTCATCCCCTTCAATAAAATACCCAATAAACCTTTGGTAATTGCCATTGATGATTTTAGACACCCTCAAACCACTATTCTGTAAACCATTCATAGTAGCAATCAGTCAAGGGGACACCCCAAACTTAATGCTAACAATTTTGACTCTATCACCTCTCCACAAATTGTATAATTTAGCAGTTATATCATCATTAAATCTTCTCATAGCATTGAAGAACTTAGGCATCATTCCCGTGTCTTCGAAGAGCGTCTAAAGATCCACATTCTATCACAATAGAACATAATAAAGTGTCTCAAATAGCTTCTTGGGAACCCCCATAGTAATACATTAATAGAGGAAAATGAAAAAAAATTACCCACCACCACTATAGCAATAGTGGGGAAAAGGTATATAGTTTTCACAATAATATAACATCATTGAAATTTAGCATAATGATAGTAGCCCTTACATATTCTAGAAAAATGATAAATTTTCCAAACTTCCAAAAGGATCTATAGATGTCTTTAACTAAAGTCATATCAAAGATGGGAGTATGATAAATCTTTTGCCAGATTCTACCAATCTTTTTGCAGTACCCATAATCTGTGTGGATACAACAACTACCCATGATAATAATGAATATTAAAATATATTTGCAGCCCAAAAATCTATTGGAAAGATAGCTGACCATTGGAGGCATAGGAAATATGCGAGGATTCACTAAAAAAGAGCTTTGTTTCTTAGGTGTCATTATTAAATTAAGTCTCAGATCCTTAGTATTAGGGGTAATATTATCCATGGTCATGTCAATAATACCCCCCTCATGGTACTCAGCAAGGGTTGAAAAAGTAACATTGAGGGACATAAATTTAGGGTTTAAGGTAAGTCCAAAAGGTACTTACCTTATCATTATTATTAGAATTATCCCAAGTCATGAGAAACTTTCCCTTAAAATCTCCTGTCATTATCATTTAATGATTAGATCTCTACCAAACCATATGGACACATATGATTAAAATATGAAAGCCATCACCATCTGAGCTGGGCCTTGTATTTTGTGGCATCTCATCATCTGATCATTACAATTCAAATTCAAATTCAAAAAGGTGTTGAATATCCAATATACTGAGAGGGGGGGGTGAATCAGTATCTTCTAAAACTTATTGAACAAACATCGTCCAATTAATTCAATGCATATACCAAAAAATATAAGAAAATGCATTCAATAGAACATGAAATCACACAACACATGAACACCAAAATTTTATGTGGAAAAAACAATCAGGGAAAAACCATGGTGAGGATTAGCTCACTATATATAGTTGTTCCAAAACCGGATACAAAAGAGGCTCACTACTAGATACAAAAGCTCATTGCTTACAAGTAGGACTCACTATCCTGAATGAGAGGCTCACTTCCTACAAAATATTATAGAACATAAATCACTTCAAAGCTATAATATGAACTGGTAAGAGTGCACCTAACAAGTGTTGATTTAGTTCCTTTGATGCTCAAAGAATTCACATGCCAACAAACTAATATTCGCTCTTATCTGTATTCAAATCCAATCCACACAACTACTCACACACATATATCTATCTTCTTCAATATCCAAACTACCCAATATATATACCTAAAACATCCATAAGCATCAATTAGGTCAACCTAATTAGATGCAACACTTATTCACCAAAAATCTAATTGTTGGCTTCAGGCACATACAAAATCTTCCCAAAAACAATTCGAGTGTGTAGCACACTATATCATGTCAGCTTGGACCAAAGATAGGTTTCTCATATATCCACAACACAAATTAATCCATTATACCACCAATTATTTATTAGGTTGGCCATGAATATACCTAATAACAAAATGTAACACTAGAGAAAAGCCAACTCGCCATATGATCATATGAGCACACAAAATTCTATACTTACAGGCTTCCAACATTCATGAACCATTTCCCAAAACTGTGAACAATGATGATCACTAGAGGGAAAATGCGAATCAAAACACTAGACTAGAAATACCAGAGGATGTAAACTTTTTCTTGATACCAGTTCAGAGCACCAAACCAAACTGACACCTTATCTGACATGGTGACATCAATGAAAACATAGAATATAATCATCTTCATTCTTCCAACAATCTCCCCCTTTGTCATTGATGGAAACATGTGCCAAAAACCTTCACACAGATCTTCATTCCTTTCACTCCAAATCTCTCTTGAAAACTCTCCAAATCTTCCCCCCTTTGTCATCAACGGCAAAGGGTGGCCAAAAAGATAGGAAATAAGTGTATGTACATGGTGAAATTGCATTCTCAAAATTCCAAAAAATCTAACACTTCCAAAACTCAAAACTCCCCCTTTGTCCAACAATTCAATTCTTCTTGTTTTGTTCATTTTTCTCCCTTTTCTTTCTTTTCTCTCCTCCTTTTGAAAAAAATAAAATTGAACATTCAAAAACTCAAGTAAATATAACACTTTTCACCTTAAACACTTTCTTGTATCTCTCTTTCACAATTGAAAGAATCTGCTTCCAAGCAAGCACTATAGAATCCATTTGAATACACATAGTGTCCAACAGAGCCAACAATGTAAATGAGGATGACCAATCTACAGACGAGCACTAGCGTTTACAATCTTCTACATCATAGAGTATTCTAGATAGATGATCTAATCGGACCTCAAAAATTTCTTTCACAAGCTAGAAAGTTCTCACCACATCTTCTCATTGTCTCTGAACAATCAACAAGTCCGCTTGCAATTCTCCAACTCTTATTTTTTGTTTTCCTTATTTTTCCTTAAAGAAATCAAAATTATTTCCAATGTTATTCATTTTAGATTCAATGGCTTCAATTTTGCTTCTAAAATTGTCAATTGCAATAGCCACCAAAGACAATACTTGTAAATGTCATAAATCTCTTTAATACATTTTATTGTCTTGCTAATGCATTCAAATAAATTTTGCTTAGCTTTGAAACATCTTTTCTCAACCATGGCTTCAAACTTACATCCTTCTAGACCTTCCAACATCATTATTTTTTCAACAACTTCAATTAGATTGTCTAGTAATGAATCATAAACACTTTAAATATCAATACCTTTCTTGAGTAGATACTCAACCAGAGCATCATCAATTTTAAGTTTATCCACCGAAGAGCGGTATTCCACAATTCACCAATCTTATTTTTCTCACCTCTATTGAACATCGTCTGAATTTCATTTGGATCAAAAGATTTAGATCCAGGAAGGGACTCTTCTTCATTCTCCTTCTCTTCTAAAATAATAATGACATCTTCTGTGATAGCTTTCCTCTTTTTTGATTTCGGAGGGGAATCACCAATAACAACTTCCAATTACTTTGTACCGGAGGATGAACCTTCCTCAAACCAACTAGACACCACCAAAACGGAGCACAAATCCTTCTACAAGGATAAGAAAAATAATTTATAAGCACTTGCATTATTCTCCATACCTTCCAAATGTCTGTAAACTTGTTTTCCAATAGGGATCCTAGATTCCCACTTAACATTTTCTTTTCCAGATAGCGAACTTAGAACTTGTAAAATACGAAGCACATAAGTAAAGATCCAAATCATAAAGGATATTCCTCGACCAAAGACATGCGTACATTCTTAGTTAGATTTTCAAAAATGAGACTACATAAATCAAACTACTTGTTCTCCTTTACCATCATGTGTGCAAGATATATGGTGATAGCTGAAGTGGAGCCTTCATGATTTCTGAAATATATTTTGTAAGAAATACCATAAGCAATATACCTTATGCTAGGGTTGACAATAGTTTTTATCAGCAAGGCTCAGGGATCTTTTTTTATTCCAGTTAATTCCTCCACCTCTGTGTACTTCAGTGTTTTCTTTTTAGGGAGGTCACCAACACTACACAACCCTGTAATAGCTTCAATTTCTTCCTTTGTGATAGTGTAGGGTTTGTCTAGGACAATGCTGGAATTCTTAATTCGAATCAATAGGAATAAGATGGAATCTTCATCTACAAACCAAGGAAATTCTCCCACAAATCCAAACCTAGGGTTTTTTCATTCTGTAATTCGTTGGTCTTTAGCCCTAGTTCCATTTCCTTTTTTTTTTATGATCAAATTCTTCCAATTCAACTTCTTTCAGCTTTAGTGTAGTAGATTCCATTTTTGCAATTAACTTCTTCAAATTATTTCTTGCACAACAAAACTTCTTCTCTTACCTTTCTTTTTTAACTGTGAGAGAAAAATTTTTGTCACTTGTTCTTGATTGTTCACAATGATTTCTCCAGATTACCTCAGAATCGCTCCAAATCACTTCAAGATTGCTTCAATTTGTTCTTTGAATTCTTAAAATTTACAAGTGATAAAAAATGACTTATAAAATTTTATTTATACATCATTGTGCTGTCCTAATTGACAATAAATGCATCAGGGTTCAAAAAGCTGATAAAACCTTTCTTCACTACACTAAAAAGCCCTAATTTTCTCTGCAAATGAACATACTTGCACTTTTTCTTCCTGTTTCTTTTGCATAACCTTTTTCCATTCAATCCTTACAACATATCCTCGTGCCAACATCTGACATGCCATATTTTAAGGGGGTTTGAACAATATTTTGCTAAATCTCCCCTAAGACCATGCTAGGTATAATTCCCAGAGGAATCATCTGTACCGGATGAGGGCACAGACACATCGGTCTATAATACCCCTCAGTTTTGCTTTCTAGACTAGATAGTGTGTCCTTGTTTTTCTTTGTGTTGCTTTTTGGATATTCAGATACTTTATCATGTGTGTGTTATTAGATCGCTATTTATAGAGCGACGAACTATTTGTGTGAAGTGATGTATCTTATCTAATGCTTTATTTGACATGCTTTAATTAGTGAAATAATGATGGTTATTATAACATGTTTATTGCACATGAGTTATTTGGTTATGATGGAATTGTCAGTTTATAATGAGTGTATTGGTGAAGGGGACAGGATCACATTACTTTCTTGTGAGTGCCTTGCGATTCCATGATTTCCTCTTCATGGTGTGTATTTTATATTGTTTATATATATATATATACATGTTATTTGTTATCTCATTTACAGGTTTGCAGGTACTTGACATAGACTCCACCTGGTTTCACATATTTGAGCATGTCGACCCAACGGTTAAGTTGAACGAGAGATAGTAGCTAGGTAACATGTGTTAGGTCTACACCCTAGCCATAGTGTGTCGTCAGTCGTAGTTGTTTCTTTGTTTGCTGTGTTTATTACTATTTAATTCTATAGGGTTTATGTTATAGAAATAAATGTTTAAATTATGCATTAAATAATGTTGGCTTTTATTCAATTAATTTTAGACATTTTGTTAGAAGATTTTTATTTAAATTAATTAATTAAATTAAATTTATTTAGTAAATTAAATTTAATCCATGGGGTTAAATCTATTTATTAAGTAATTAAAAGTTTATTTCGAAAGTTAAAAAAAAAAGGGAATTAAATTTATTTTGGAATTAAATTTGAATTAGAAGTTATTAAATTATTTTTGTGAAATTAAATGTGGTTGTTAAAAGATATTTATTAATTGTCAGCATGTTATAGTTAAATTAATTGAGGGTTGATGGAAATAGATTTCCTGGAGAGAATCTTGGCTTTGGCTACTTCATGACAAAGCACAAGATATTTTTGGGAGTTGAAATTTGGGGAAAAGGATTTGGCTTGCTGTGGAAAATTTGAATGAGATTTTGGATTGTAAGGATATTGTGAAAAAGATTTGCATTCTTAGATTTGTTTGGGATAGTTGGTTGTGGTGCTAGTTACAATACTGTGCTTGATAAATTATGTTTACTGGGAAGAAGTTGTGAAAGCTTTGGAAGAGGCTCGGCATCAAAACTTCAACACTTAAGCTTCTTGAAACATGTTCCTTTCTTGTGATATAGATTTGTTTAAAATTTGTATTGGAATTGTATTGCTATAGAAAATTGTTGTGCTAGATCTATAAAGGAAAGTTTAATTTGTTTTAGAAAAGAGGAAGTTTAAAGCTTCTGTGATTGCCGTGAAGAAACTTAGGAAATTTTAGTTACAGTGAAAACCAAAGAACAAGATTTGAGAAATTTGAGAAATTATTAAATTTAAATAGTGAAATAAATCTAGAGGAAAACAAATGTAGATTTAGAGAAAATTTAGAGTGTTTAAATCTGTGTTGAAATTATTAAAACCTCTGTACGAAAAAATTGTAAAGCTTCTGGATTTTGTAGGTTTACTGTGGAAAAACCCAGAGGAAATTTAGAAATTTATTGAAAGCTTCTAGAAGAAATTAGAAGATTCCTATAGCTTGTCTTTTCTTTTTTCTGTGTTTGGATTTGAGAAAGATTTTTGGAAGATTTATTGTAAAATCCTCTGTGGAATTTGGGTATTTTCTTGAAAGTTGCACAACTTTACCTGTAGATGATGTTTTGAGAAATATTTCCAATTATATTCTAATGTCAAAATCTTTATATATATATATATATATATATTTTATATATACATATATATGTTTATATTTTTTTTTTTGCACATATATATATATATATATATTTAAATTATTTGAAAAATATTTAATACTAGATAAATACTTTATCGCCATTTGTATGACATCCGAAATTTTCAAAGTTTAAATCGTTGTTCATAATTTTCTTAGGGTCTTATTAGTAACGGGGGAGGCTTGGGACATGTTGCCTCCACCGCCACCCCCATGAGGGGATGACTGTGGAGGAAGGGCCTCTACAGCCCCCCTTGCCTTCCCTTTCTATAGGTGGTCGAGCCCATATGTTTTGGGTTCGGTTGTGCTTCGAACAACTGCCCCAAACATAGGGGTTTTCCTTTATATTAACCTACGAATGTGTAAAAGAAATCCACACATGAGTTAAAAACGCCAATAAATAAAATTCGTCTATTTTCTTTTAATCGCGATTTTTGATTTGATTTAGGTTATTCAATATGATATATTTATTGTGTATATATATTATATTATATACATTATATATATATGTATATATATTATGTATATATAATGTGTATACATATTATATATATTATATATATATATATTTTTTTTAGAATATCATTTATATATTAATGTATATATATCATAAGTGTATATACATAATTATATAATTTAAAATATAATTATGTATGTATATGTTATGAATATATATTAAATATATATTTTTATTTTTGTATTTAAAATAGTTATATTTCAAAAGGTAACATACTTTTATGATTAGTTGGGAATTGAACAAAATAATTTGTAGACTGATTTATGTTGCTTTAAAAAGCAATCTAAGGATTCAATTTTACTAAAGAGGCAATTAATTGTTTTAATCAATTATTTTGTTAGGGCAATTATTTTATTTATTGTGAAATGAATTTGAAAGTCAAATGGATTTAGTATATCCAAAAGTAGATTATTTCCTTGCAAATTCCTTCTTGTAATTATTTCCTTTGTGTTCTTGTTCGGAGAAATGCATTAAATGTGTCTTTAATTGGTAAGTCTTCCAGAGGTTTCTTTGTGGGGGTTATCGATTTTTTATGTCAATGCATTTTGAATCCCTTGGGTAGTGCATGGTACCTTGTTAGTGTTTTACCCGATTTCCATGAACGGGGATGATTTGTGCCTCCTTTGGAAGGAGTGATTATTTGTTTTGTTACCTCTATTGTTTGGAGTGGGTTTCATTATATGTTGCCTCCTAGGATTGGAGTGGATCTTTTTATCTAGTTTTGTGTGCACTTTGGCACCCTCGGTGGTTGGATGTTTTGTATGTTTTGATGTAGAAGAGTGGCTTTCATTAGGCGCTAGAGCCCTAAAGAGGTAAAATGGATAACCTTTAGAAGTAGTTAATCAAGTGAAAACTTAATTAAAGTATTTAGGGAATTGGGTAGTATTTCATATTAAGAAAGATAATTTAGCCTCACTCATAGACACAAGTGCTTGTTTAGGCTTCAGATGAGTGGGAAGGCTTGGAATGGAAAGGTCAACTATCTTGTCCTTACGAGAGGTATTTGATTCAGCATGAGTGAGTATGGGGGCCAGGATTCGGTTGAGGCCACCAGGATATCCCATAATGGGGTCGAAGCCTATGAAGATTCCTAGAGGATATCCCATATCGAGTTGTGTGATGACTCTTTCTATGACAATAATTGGTATGTTGGTTTTATGTGTATGTTTTTCTTAACATACTCGATCTTTTTTATATCTAGAAGCAATGTGACCCATGTCAGTGTTGTAATGTTGTACTTATGGTTGTATGGTTCATGTGATTGGATGTGTCAGTATGAGTCAGCCTGTGATTAGAGGTTGTAGGTTTGTCCATGTTATGTTGTTACTATCTCCTAGCATGGGGGGTGGGCCTTCGACTACCACTTGGTTGGGTGGAACATGCACCATACACTGTTGGGTCCCCCTTTATAACACATTTGTATTATTTCCTTATTCAGGGAATGAGAGATGTAACCTTATGATTAAGTTAATGTAAATGGAGTTTTGATATATCTATTTGTATATTGGTATAACTTAATTATGAATGGAATGCATGAGTTCATAATTCTTTATGTAAGTAAATGTCTTGATGTTATGTGATGTATGTTTGGGTTTTAAGTAATCCCAATCTCATAGCATTAGAGGTTGTTGTCATTTAGTAAGTGAACATGTATGTAAATTACACTTTAAATAAATAAATTTGGTGTGCTTAAGTTGTTAATTGCAACTTCCTGTAGGGTTATTTGGTGGGGCATTACACGGTCATCTCTGGTTCTTCTTTATTTTTCCATATCTTATTTATTTCTTGCTTAACCTCATCTTTGTCAATATTCTTCACAGGTTCATTCTGCTTGACAAGAGTAGACTTCTTTCCCCTTTTATTTCTGCAATCTCTTGAAATATGTCCTAGTTTGTTACAACTGTAGCAGACAACATTTTTCTCATTTGTTTGTCCTCCATTAACACCTGATTTGCAATGATTTTCTTTGTGTCCAAACTTTTTACAGGTATAGAAATAGCCATAAAAGTATTGATTCATTCTACCTCCATTAAACCTATTCATCATCACTCAACTAATCATCCTCATCTACAATATGCATTCAATAGCTCTATGTCCAATTTTCTTGCATGGATAACATTGTCTGGAGAAGGAACCAAAAAATTGATTCATACTACTTCTACACTCAGTTTCCCTATGACCAAATTTATTACATGAAAAACAAAAACCATTTAAGGATGGATGCCTTTGAGCATTTGGTTTTCTAATAGGCGGTCTTCTAGCAAATTTTCTCTTCTGCTTCCCTTTATCTTCAGTCTTTTGATTGTATACAAGATTTAATTTTTTCACATTCTTAGATTTTTCATCAGCTTCATTTCCCAAACCACCTTTATCTTTAGAAGGTGTCTATCCTACAATCAATTCATCAAGCTTGGTGGAGCTTGTCTTGAAATTATCTTCGTAGAGATTTCCTTTCTCCAAATCCGCTTTTAGGTGCATCACTTCTTGTTCAAGCCTTGAGCATACATGAGACTTTCTTTGCACCACTATATTTAGACATTCTTCAATTCTCTTATTTTCTTCCACTTGCACATTTAATTTGATAATCTCTTTATTTGCTTGTTTTAATTGTTCACTCACTTCTCTGTGTCTTTCCTTGAATTTCTTCAATTATTTTTTCAACTTCTGGATGCATTCATTTGCTTCATCAAGATTTTCTCTCAGATATTTGATTTCATTTTAATTATTGTCAAGATCTTCAAGAGTAGCCCAGAGCTCTTCTTTATCCATTTATTCAATCTACAAAATATTCCTCAAGTTGTTAGGCTTCTCCAGGGAAACTAGAGGTCTGATACCAATTGTTGAATATCCAACATACTAAGAGGGGGGTGAATCAGTATCTTCTAAAACTTATTGAAAAAACATCATCCAATTACTTCAATTTATATACCAGAAAAGATAAGCAAACAAATTGAATAGAACATGAAATCACACAACTCATGAACACCATAATTTTAAGTGGAAAAACCAATGAGGATTAGCTCATTATATATAGTTGTTCTAAAATCGGATACAAAAGAGACTCGTTGCCAAATACAAAATTTCACTACTTACAAGTAGGACTCACTTTCCAAATAAGGACTTGCTCTCTAGAATGACAGGCTCACTACCTACAAAATATTATAAAACAGAAATAGCTTCATAGCTAGAATATGAACTAGTGAGAGTGCACCTAACAAGTGTTGATTTAGTTCCTTTGATTCTTAAAGAATTCACATGATAGCAAACTATTATTTTCTCTTATTCATATTCACATCCAATCCACATAACTACTCACACACATCTTTCTATCTTTTTCAATCTCCAAACTACCCAATACATATAATTGACACATATGCAAGAATCAATTAGGTCAGCTTAATTAGATGCAACACTTATTCACCTAAAACATAATTTTCGGCTTCAGGCACATATAAAATCTTCCCAAAAATAATTCAAGTATGTAGCATGCTATATCATGTTGGCTTGGACCAAAGATAGGTCACTCATATATCTGCAACACAAATTAATCATTAGACCACCAACTATTTATTAGGCCGACTATGAATAGACCTAATAAAAAAATGTAACACCAGAGAAAATCCAACTCGCCATATGATCATATGAGAACACAAAACTCTATACTTACAAACTTCCAACATTCATGAACCATTTCCCAAAACCGTGAACAACGATGATCAACAGAGGGTAAATGCAAACCAAAATACCAGACCAAAAATACTAGAGTATGTAAACTTATTCTTCATACTAGTTCAGAGTACCGGACCAAACTGACACCTTATCCGACATGGTGACATCAATGACAACACATAATCTAATCGTCTTCATTATTCCAACAAAAGGGGTGGGAGTTAGCTAGCATGTCCCTCAAATAGAGTAACAACTCAATAATCAATGAGAAAAGATGCATCATTTTCAATTAGGGTAGGCCCCTCTTAATCGATCCTTAGCCAACCACTCCTTAATTTGAGCTAGAATATGATCAAACTCCTAGAACTATCACTCGGGGTAAAATAGCCCCACATTTGAGATAAAATCCACAACATTGTTTCCTTCTCTAAAGATATGAGACACGAAGAAACCTTCAATAGAAATGAACACTAACTTTGAATCATTAATAAGACTATTGATTTTCCAAGGAGGTTTGACGAGGCCATTAAGGCAGTCAACAATCAATTTTGAATCTCCCTCAATAATTACTTTGTCAAACCCAAGTTCTCTTAGGCTCTTAATACCTCTCTAAGCAGCAATAGCCTCTGCCTCCACATTGGTAGAATTTCTAATACATTTATCACAAGCTTTGATAAACCTCCCATTGTGGTCTCTTATCATACCACCAGCAGTGGCCATCCCTATATTTCGCTTAGAAAAACCATCAAAATTTACTTTAACTAAATCATTAGGGGGAGGCCTCCAAAGAGTCAGTTCCCTAATGAGGATATTGTCCCAGTTAATCTTAGTTAGGTCTTGGTTGAGACCCCAAAGTTGCTTGATTTTAATGTCTATATATTTAGGCATGGTTTTCTACAACCCAAAGAATTTTGAATTTAGGTTCTCTATAATTTACTACTTTTTGCAATAAAACACCTTTCCACTGCTCATCTACTTCTCCCTCAAAATTTTATTTTTTTGTTCCTTCCATAAATTCTAGAAAATCGAGAGGGGAACATGTTTCCAAATATCCTTAGTTATAGGATAAGAAAAAGGACTAAATCTCTATTGGGTCACAAGGTCTTTTAGGTCCCTTGGAAACACCCAGTCTAATAGGAAGTTTGTAGGGCCAAAGACTAGACATTCCTAGAAAAAGGATAATGGATGAGCAAGTGATTGATAGATTCCTCTGTTGAGAGATAAAGATCACATATGTTCACAAATTGAAATCCTTTCTTGTTGAGAACATCAATGGTGAGAATTATTTTGCAAGAGTTTCTCCCTTGGTCTCCTTCTATTGTGTATCATGACACTTGTGTCCATGACATGGCGTAACTACCTCCTATGGATCTTACATCTTGTTTAAATCTAGTGATTATATCGAGCACTAACAAGTCAATCTTCTAGTGTAACGACAACTACCTGTGCAACAATTGGTATCAAAGTTGAGGTCCCAGGTTTGAACCCCTCACTTGCACTAGGGGTATTTTTGCAAGTGTTTCATCCTTGGTGTCCTTGTGTTGTGCAGCATGTCACTTGGGTTTGTGACATGGCTTAACCACCTCCTATGGATCTTTGATCTTGTATAAATTTGGGAGTTGAATCGGGCATTAATAGGTCGATCTTTTGGTGAAATGGCAACCGCCTATGCAACAAATTCTTCCATGTATAGTAGTCCACCAAAAAAAGTTGAATATTGGTTTTTATAAATTCAAAATATAATTTAGCTGTAGAAAAAATGCTAAAAAAAAAAGGCTACATGAGATGTCAACCTTTATATAGTAAATTTTTTTCCTTCAATTTTTTTGTGTCTATTTATAACTCTAGACTTTAGTGAATGATGTGTTTTTCCAATTTTGATTTATATATATTTTTAAATAAATATTAAAATATGCACATATTAAAGAATAGTTTTTTTCCATTTGATGTCAACTTTCATATTATTTATTTATCTAAAATGAAAAGAAATTATACCATCTTGATATAGATTCTTTTATCTAGTGCATCATATTTTTTTCAACTTTTTTAATAAGTTTTACTAATTTTCCTTGAGATGGTCTAAGTCAACCTAATATTTTGTGTTGATAATCTACTTTTAATAAAAATAAAAATAAAATATAAATAATAATTAAATTATTAATATATATATATATATTCAAACTACACTTATGGATCTATGAAAGGGTGAGTTTATATTTAAAAAATAAAATTATTTACATGAGTAGAAGTTGTTGAAAAATCATTTTTTTTCAAATAAATTTATTTTTTGGTAAATTATCCTCAAAGTGGTGTTATATATGCATTTAGCCAACAATTTTAGTTAGAAAAGTTGCAGGCATATCTAACTTAGTCAGAACAAATCTTACAAGATCATATGATTGATCAAAATTGATTTTTAGTTAGAAATACTTAAATTTACTAATGTTGATAAGTTGGCTGAAAGTGTGAAATAGATTTGTACATTTACCCCCATATGAGGTGAGATAAAAACATAAGCTACCTAGTTAAATTTAAGCTAAATGTGAATATATCTATCTTAAATAGGTGATACCCTGACTAGATATGTAAAGATGCTATTTAGACCAAAAAAAAGTGTAATGGTTGGCTCTTTCTCTTTTTTAAATTATTATTGAAGATCTCCAAAATTTCCTATACATTAATGATTTGGTCCATAAGTTAGGGGTTTTTTTATCCTTAATCATGATTTTATGATTGAATGTTAGTTTTCTAATGATTTAGCTCTATTTCATACTTTTGATGACAATATTTTTGAAAATATCTAATGTAGGTTTCACTATCACTATAGTTCTTCTAGTTCAAAAATTTCTCATTATAAACCTATCATTTTATCCTAGAAATATTAATCTCCTAGTTGCGTTTCTAGAAAACCTTGGGATTAACTTGGACCTTTCAAATACAATAGATATCTAGATATTCCAATTTATTTATCCCCATATTTTAAATATAAATGCTAATGGATGATGAAAAATTTTAGTAAGAAGATTTTTACTTGAAAATCTAATATTTTATTTATTCTAGGAACATTTCAAGCTCACCATAAATTTTTTTCTTATTTTTCCTTATATTTCTCTTCACTTTAGTTTTCTCCCCTCTCATTGGTCATCTAGAGAATTTGTTAAGGGAATTTTATTGTCTCATGGTAAATCTAGAAAGAAAAGACATTTGATTAGTTGGGATTTTTTCTATACATCTAGAAATAAGGGACACATGGGGTTAAATAATCTATTATAATGCATATATCTCATTCTAAATAAGTACTTGAAGGTATTTATGGTTTGGATCATTGAAATAATTTGAGAAGAGAGAATACTATTTATCATTTCAATAAAGGAAAGCCTAACAAGAGATGACATAGTATTAATGATTTATATTTTCATATATTTAGTAATCATATTAGGGGAATTGTGATATTTAGATCCATCTTGAAGGTATGGAAGAAATAAACAAGATGTTAAGTTGAATTATATACCAAGAAAATCCTTAAAGATCATATTTTTCATTTCAAATCTATATGATTGTCTACTAAACTAAATAGAAACCCAGAGGATTTTCATCTCACAAATAGTTTAATAAATATAATGAATGATTTTCTTGTATAATAAATTAGAATGAAATTATTCCATGGGATGCTTTGAAGATTAGTTTTAATATTCTTTATATCATAAAACTAATTTATTCTACCATTACTATTTTTGGGAATGGATCCTCTATTGTTGGAAAGAAATTAGAATATTAATTTCTGGAATAACTTCTCTTCATCATCTAGAAAAATGTTGTTGGATTATACTATTTAAAAATTGTATTACATGATTTATAATACTGATAAATTCCTAGTTTATTTTAACTACCTTTACGGGCTAAATTATGAAAATTCTAGATAAGTGACGAAGTTTAGTAATATTTGGTCTATTGATTTTGAGCACTAAAAATCCATTTCTACATGGTTTGTTATTAAAAGAAAGTTATTGTGGGTGACATTTTTAGTTCTAATCATAGAGTGTCTTATGTGTGGATTATATGAAGCTTTCAAGTATATATTTTCAATGTTATTATGAGAAACTAGTGTTGAAATATTTCATACTAGTTTGTGTGGGCTAAGTGGATTGGTGCTCCTTTTATTTCATGGTTTGATGCTTTGATTGCTAGTACTGAAAAATTCAAAAAATATTGGTTAACTATTTGATAAGTTCAATTTGGTATTGTTAACTAAGATTTCATGATTTGTTTAGATGAAGAGAATTTTGTATTTTTCTAAGGTAAAAGTAATGTGATTTTCTATTTCTCAAAATAAGTCAATTATTTCTTATTTATATGTAGGTTTGTGAGAAAAATGAACTATTTGAACTAAATATGAAACATACTATTAAAATTATTTTTCTTAACAAAGTGAAAGGTAAGGTGGATCAAGATGTTACAAATGGTTGTGATTATAAAACTATAGTTAATATAGTTTACCATAGAGACTATTAAAGTTCTATGAACCCCAATCCTAGACCTACACAAACATAGGAAACCAACACACTATTAGATCTGAATGCAAGTTAGAACTAAGATTCCCCATGAAATTCATCTACAATGCTCAAAATAGGAAAGAAATGAAATCCTATTTAAAAATGTAAATTCTCAATCCCATGGGGGAGTTGGTACCAGTTTGTGTGTAGGAAATGGCCCTTTCCCAACTCCTTTGTGTGATTTGATGAGGAAGAACAATGTGATTCCTTGATAAAATCTACAATAAACTAACTATGATAATGAAAAATGCTTATGGAAATGGATGAAATTGCTCTAAATGTGAAGATAGTAACTGTTCTCTAAGTTGTGGATCCCAAATGAGAAGAAGAGATTTCTATTTATAGAAAGACAAGATGGAAGAATGAGCAAACTAAAGCAATGTGGGATCATTCAACATCCAATGGCCAAGTTCTACTTGTCAAAATGTGAATAGAGGAAGCTTCAACACATTTTGATGAATGAGCCAATAAATGATATTAGGTGGATTTTGAAAATCATGAAATGACTTGTTGGAGAGAGCAAGAAAATGACTTAAATGCCACTTGGATCTATGCACAAGGACATGTAAGAGGAGATAAATGCCTTGTTTGAAGGACAAATCCACTTGGAGGGATTTTCAAACTTGGAGGAATATTCCCCTAAAGATGCCATGTTAAGAGAAAATATAGATTTAATAAATCAATTAAATATATTTTCATGTGCAAGTGGAAAAATCTAGAGAAATTAGGTGATTAGAATTAAATTAATCAAGATTTAATTAATTTAATAGGAGATTAGTTGATTTGACCATTTTGACTTAGATTTGAGGATTAATTTAAATCAAAATGAGAGGAAGATGACTTAGACTTAATTAAATAAAGATTTTGAATTATTTAATTAAAAGGAGATGATGTTAGATTAAATTAAATAAAGATTGATTTAATTAAAGAGAATGAACTTAGAGATTCAATTAAATAAAATGAATTATTTAATTAAGTAGAGACATAGGGTTAATTAAATCAGATTGGTTAATTTAATTAACAAGACAAAATGACTTAATTAGATAACTAATGATTTATTCAATTAAGGGATGAAAGGTGATGACAAGCTAGGAATATGGTTCAGGATGAAATGACGTTAGTAATCAAGATCATGTGTGTCGGTATATTTTCCATGTCTACATTTTGCCTCTTTTTCAAGCAATGCACTTGTTGTGTTGGTTCAAAGAATAAACTGCTATGATCAAAATTAAAAAAAATAATTATTTTTTTGGATACCCCACTATTGTCCTAGTGAGGATTATGCTGGTAGATTGCTCCCTTGAGAGATCAGATGAAAATTTGGATTTTTGGGTGATCTCGTGAAAAAAGAGGACAAGTTGTCTGATGGGTCCAGAAAGTGTCTAGGATGCAAAAAATGTACAAAAATGCCAAAAATAATGCAAAACAGCCCTCGGTTGGGAAAAAACGAGATCAGGGGTCAAGAAACCCAGTAGAATGGAAAAATTAGGTCAAAAAATCCTATTTTTTAGGCTTAAATAGACTTCAAGGGGTCACTTTCAAGTCATTTTCGTACATAGCCTTTAGAGATTTTTGTATTTTGTGCTCCGAGTTTTGATCAAGATGGCATAAAGATTGCTTCCTCGACACATGTCAAAGTGAGTACGATTGCACCAGTGGCCAGCTGGCGTAGGACCCATGGTATGTACCCCTTCCTTGACTTGTGATTTCAATTTTTTTCATGCATTTAATAAGGTCAAAGTCAAAAATGAGTCAAGTGACACTATGTAGCACCATTGATAATGCAAAATTAGTGTCACATAGCCTCTAAGAATGCTGCATGTGCGAAGAGCACCACTACAAGCTAGTTTAGAAAATTAGGGTTTGGGATAAAGTCCACCGCATCTGAGAAGTGCATCGTTGTGGGTCAATTTGGAGTTTACAGTGTAGGGGTGTAGTCAAACTACGCCACCACAATGCAGTTTGGAATTTGCAAATTGCGCTGCAATTGCAAACAAAGCAGCATATGCTGTTCAAATTGCGAAAACTCAAGGTGGGATCTCAATTTTTTTTGAAACCTGATGTAGTGACCTTTCTTGCACATGATGACCTCAAGATACTACATTCGCAAGAGCACAGTTCCCTAGTACTGAGTCAGTTAGTTGGGTTGCATGATTTGCTTCAAGAGAAGCTTGGGGCTATTTGTCTTTGGTACTTTGCCTATGCACGTCCTATTCATACACACTTGGTGATGGTGACAACCTTGGTGGAGATATGGCACAATGAGACATCCTTTTTTCACTTGCTCGCAAGAGAGGCCATAGTCACACTGGAGGATGTCTAGCGCATCCTATGATTTCTCATCCATGGAGAGAGGGTTATCTATATTGTGGATGTTGGGAGGGACACGTGCTTTGACATCATGGAGCTCGATGAGATCATCTTCTCTAAGGGCCAAATTGATTTAGAGAGATACCGGGGCACAGTGCTTACCTTCAAACTTATTGTTGTAGCCATTATATCAGGACTTGGGGCACTAGATTGATGGGGTCGATATTTCAGTCTGGGGTGGGGATTAGCATGGGATCAAATGCTCTTTCATAGAGAGTTCCTTGCTTGGGGGCCAGTGATGTTGGCCTCACTCTACAAATATTTGCATGAGTTCACATACTTAGATAGTAGGGCCATTGGGGCTGGTGTTACTTTGTTGCATGTCTAGCATGGGAGCACATTGTCGTGCTTCATACCCAGGTTACAGTGATTGCCCTGGTGCTGGATGATCTGATTATTTGGTGGTATGACAGGGCCCAGATCACTTTCACACATATAAGGGATGGCGGTATTGCACATTGGAGGAGGGTCATCAATGAGATGACAATATTCACCCGAAGGCCCTAGCTTGGGATAGGTCCATGGTATGATGATGCACAACAACTTATTTTTTCTTGATAGGATAGGCTTATGCAAGGCCGAGAGCACACCATCATTGAGAGATACCTACCAGACTAAGTAGCCAAAATTTTTGGTGATATATAGGATAGACCCGATGACTAGTATGTGGCCATATTTTCTCATACTACGAGGGAGCCTACATGGGGAAAAACCATCCTTACAGATGAGGTAGTTACTTCATTCATGCAGTTGGTGGCCAGGCCGTGGTTGTATGATCAGGGATAGGGTGATGCAGGGGTTACTACAACCTATACAACTTGGCTTAGACCACCCTTGAGACTTACAGATCTAGGTGTAGTGCCCACATGATGGAGGCCAAGGGGCTGATCAACAAGCTGAGGGTGGGGACAAGGAGGCAGAGGGGATGGGGACAAATATGGAGGAGGTGGGCCACCCCCACATCAAATACCACCTCGAGTGTAGCCACATTAGACACCACCCTAGGATCAACCCAGAGATGGGGAGAGAGAGGTCCCACAACAACAACATCCACCTCCACTATAGTCAGATCACTGTGATGCCCTTATTTAGTAGTTATAGGCATAGGTTCAAGTTTTGATAGTTGAGAGAGATCAAGCTAGGTAGTAGGTCCTAGCACTTACTGCAGAGAGAGATCAGGCATGTTCTAAGTGGGATTAGGAGATAGGTCAAAGGAAGCATCTTGAGAACATGTCCTCTGCATCCCAAGGCAAGACAGTGTCGACAAGATTGTACCTGGAGGCTATGAGAGAGGTCGAGTATTATAGGCTTCATTACAGATAGGTAGTGCTAGCATCAGCCAAGGTACTCGAGTTTTATCAATAGATAGGCATGGGGTAGCTCGAGGATCATAGTGAGAGGTAGTTAGGAGAGGGCAGCAACCAATAGGGCTAGCTTCTTGCTTTGATCAAAGACAATTATTCATTTTTTGATTCATGGGCTCTGATTTTTATTGCCTGATTGTATCATACACACTTGATCCCAATATTGTACCATGGTAGTTACTTATATATATGAGATGATTTGATTCGTTCATGATATTTCCTATTTTACTTGTGTACGGTGGATGAATGCATTTAATTTTATGTGTTTATTATATGTTGTGATGCAGTGATTATGGATGCATTTCTTTTTGTGTATTTTTTATGCATCTTATGGTAGCGATGTATGGATGCAATATGATATGGAAATGATTTTCTATGTTATGTCCTAAATGGATTATGTGATGTATTATGACATGTATGTAGTGATATGCAAGTGAAATATTTTTGTTTCCTTTTCCTCATGTATTTATGGGTGATATATGAAATGCAAACGTATGTAATGGAATATGAATGTAATAATGTGAGATGATGCATGGTATTTATGACATGCAATATGCAATGGTTTCATGTAC
Organism: Sequoiadendron giganteum; assembly: GCA_007115665.2. Taxonomy (NCBI): domain Eukaryota; kingdom Viridiplantae; phylum Streptophyta; class Pinopsida; order Cupressales; family Cupressaceae; genus Sequoiadendron; species Sequoiadendron giganteum. The sequence continues at coordinate 183,466,992 of CM021105.1, read as the reverse complement.
CAATGCAATACAATGATTCCTTAATGAATGCACTGTTATATTATGTATGATAAGGAATGGTTCCTAATCATAATATGATATGTAATTATGGTTCAAATGTAATGTTCTAAATTATGTAATGCACATGATTATGAGATGGTGACCTTTATGAGATGGTATGGAATGATTTATGATGGTATGCTTAGTGATTTATGATGTGTGAATCTATTTGAATTCAATGTGTATGAAATGATTGTAATATTTTATGATGATTATTTTTGATGCAATGATTCCTATTTTGTATTTATTTGTGGATGCAAACATTATGATGTAATGAATATGGTTATGCGAGATGATTTATGAGATGATGTTTTATGACATGTAATGGTAATATGATAATGCTGAAATGATAATGACATGTGATGTATGTGAATTCCAATGACTATTATGTGTAATGAGGTTTTTATGATATAATGTGCATATGGATATGATAATGATGATATTTATGATAATTTATGCCATGCATAACTTAATAAGGCCTATGTGATAATATCTATAAATGTAAATGACTCTATATTAATGATGAAATGCAATGCATCTATTTTTTCGTACATGATATGCATTATGCTAATGATTGCTGGATGCATTAATTTTTTTGAGTAATTTTCATGACACCATGTTAGTATGGAAAGAAGATAGAAGAACGAAAATCCAACAAGCTTACCTTATTGATGATGATGAGAAAACCAAGAATTGGGATTTTAAAAGGGTCATTTATTTTATGTTTGATAACACACATATGTATGATGCATCAAGGTATAAAGAACTAGAATGGCAGTGTACCTAGTGTGATGGACTTTGACATGACAATTAGATAGGAGTATTTTTGTTCACACTTGACATATGAAACCTTATTCAGTGCATAGTTTAGATATTCTTAAATATCTTGGACCAAAATATAGAAAAGAAAGACTACCTATGTGGTCAACAAGACATTTAAAAACACCTTCCCTACAAACCAAAAAAAAGAACATATGACCAAGTTATTTTACAAGAACATCCAACAAGCATAGTAGATAAAAAGATAATGATCCTTGGCCCATTCCCTTCTCTCTAAACCATTTTGACTAGGCATCATCAAGAGATCATTAGAATGAGTGCAAAATAAGATAAGTCAAAAAGACAAAGATAAAGTAAACAAACAGGTTAATGTTCTTCGTACTGCTAGCCCAGACTAAACTACGATGATACCTGATGTTGATGTCCATTATAGGAAGGATGCATCCTAGGGCATGTTGTGATCAGGTGATGTTGAGATTTGACTGGATGATAATCTATTGATAGTTTGATTTGATTAACTTGCTAACTTACTGAACTAGACTTGAGACTTTTGATGATTACGTGTTCACTTTTGAACCTGGTAGACTTCCTTCTGACTGACTTACCAAAGGATGAAATGATGATGACTTATTATGAGTGATGCTTATTGCGGTCGAAAGCGAGATGAGATTAGTGCACCATTTTGGGGTTTTTCAAATATTTGGATATTTTTAGTGTTTCGAAATGTTTTGAGGTTGTTTTTTGGTATTTTGAGATTTTTCAAATTTTTTGGATTTTTGAGATTTTGACCAAGAGACTAACCTAAAGACCTATCCTAGGGGTCTTGGGAGCTTATCAACAAATTAGCCTTGCCTACATTATACATGCAGAGACCACGTAGTTGGACAAATGACTTCACCAATTAATTTACAAGATGAAGATATAAACAAATGATGAATTGGTAGCTTATTGTGATGGATGCCTAAAGGACTAGCCTAGGATGTCTCAAGGGATGATCAAAGATCAACCTTGCCTATGTTCAAGCTCAGAGATGACATAGTTCGGTAAGATGACTCACTGTTTTTGATTTTTTGGATTTTGAATGTTCTGGATTTTGATATGATTTGGATGTTTTCGGATTTTTTGATTTTAAGGAAGATCACAAGAATATACATGAATTTGATCTGATACAAGTATAATAACATGCCCCCAGTGTGATGTGATAGGCTACTTTGATATAGGCAAGACAAACGAACCTTGGCAATATGTCAATTAGTACTAGGGTGGAGCGTGATATGAACACATAATCAAGCTATGGTACAGATGTGAAATGATGAAAATGGAATGTAATGGATAAGTGAGTGTGCAAAACAAGCCATGAAGATCCTGGTGGATAGAGGATGCTTTATTTATGCTTGGTACCTGTTTATGAGTTTTTCACCAAGGTACTTGTCCAAAGTGCCACTGAAGTGGTTTTCACTAGAGGATGATTTTTTTCTTCACTGTTTTCTATGCTTTTTATCTTTTTTTTCGCTTTTTGGTATTTTTGATTTTTTTGTATTTTTGGGTTTTCCCTTTAAAGATTAGGCATAATTTTTTTGGAGATGGGAGTTGTTCATGGGCTCCTATAGAGGTTCCCCTTTGGGTTTTGATAACTGATATGCCCCTGACTTATAGCTTGTGATGATGAATGGTCCCAACCAGTTGGGTTCGAACTTTCCCTTGCTATTCAAATTTGGCATGTTCTTCTGATTCTCCTTCAGTACTAGCTCACTGACTTGGAAGGTTTGCCTCCTTTTTTTCTTGTTGTAGCTTTGCTTAAGGTGATTCTAATAGAATTGCAAGTGGTTTAAGGAATCCATGCATCGTTCATCCAGTAGCTCTAGCTCATTTCGTCGTGAGATACGATATTCTTCATCTGTAATGAGATTTTGCAATGATATCCTTAGGGACGGGAGCTCAATTTCAATGGGGAGGATGGATTCTAATTTGTAGAGCAAGGAGAAAGGGGTGGCACCTATTGGTGTGCGGATGCTAGTGTGATAGGCCCATAAGGTGGGATTTAGCTATAGATGTTAGTCATGACTAGCATCATTGACTATTTTCTTAAGGATTTTCAAAATGGTTTTATTTGTGGCTTCTACTTGGCCTTTGCCTTGGGGATAATATGGAGTGGAAAGAAATGTTGGATGTTGAATTTTTGGCAAAGGTCACAAACATCCTAATTTTTAAAGGTGTCCCATTATTTGAGATAATAGCTTAAGGAACATCGTATCGGAAAATAAGGTAGTTCAAGATGAACTTAGATATTTTCTTTCCCATTATGTAGGTCATGGGAATGGCTTCAACCCACTTCATGAATTACTTTGTGGCAGTTATGATGAACCTATGGCCATTGGATGAGGTGGGAGTGATATTTCTAATGAGATCGATCCCCCACTGTGAAAAGGGCCAAGCTGTGGCAATTGGATGGAGCTCATGAGTCGGTGCATGCTTGAGGTCCCCATGCTACTGACACTAAAAACATATTTTGACAAATACATGTGCTTCTCTTTCCATTGTAGGCCAATAGTATCCTATCCTCAGGAGCCTTTTAGCCAAAGTCATACTGCTCGAGTGTGAACCACAAATGTCCTTGTGTACCTCGGTTAAAGCAGTCAGGGCTTCCTCAGTATTTAGGTAATGTAATAGTGTCCCTTCAATGCTCCTACGGTAAAGGGTTTCTCCTAGGATGATGAAATGTGAAGAATTTTTGAAAAAATTTCTTTTGATGTTCGAGGTTATGTCAGCAGGAAGGACTCCTATTCTCAAGTAGGTGTAAATGTCATGATACCAGGGATCACTAGGACCAATGATTTTGTACACGAATTTGGACTCTGGTACCTCGAATGTTGGTATAAGAAGATGCTTTATGAGGAATTCCTATTTTAGGATGTTGCGTGGGACATCCAATAGTGATCTGATTATTTCCATAGCATATGTTGCTCTTTTATTAGCTCTAGGTATCTACTCAATGGTGACATCAATAAAGGATTCTTTGAGGCTCTCTACTAGTTTATTGTATGGAGTCATCTTATCATCCTTTGTTTGGTATTTTCCATTGACTTGATTGATGATAAGATGTTAATCCTCATAGACCTTTAGTGCCATGATCCGCCATTGTGTAGCACTTCTCAATCCTATAACAAGAGCCTCATATTCAATGATGTTTTTTGTGCAAGAAAATGATAGTGTATAGGATTTAGGTATGCAATCCCCTTGTGGGGTGATGAAGAAAATTCTTGCTCTTGACCCATGTTGTGTGTAGGATCCATCAAAATACATTTTCCAGTGGTCTGCTACACTTATGTTGAAGATGGATTCATCTGGGAACTCTGATATCAATGGATTATCATCATACATTAGTTCTTCTACCAGCTGGTCTACAATTACTTGCCCTTTGATGGCCTTTCATTCCACATATTCAATGTCATGCTTTGTTAGGATCATAACCCACTTAGTTGTCTATCCTGTGAGAGTAGCTTTGGAAAGTAGGTACTTGAGCGGATCTATTTTTGTGATTAGCTTGATCTAATGTGCCAACATATAATGTCTAAAATTTTAGGCTGCAAACACAACTACTAGACAAGATTTTTCAATAGGTGTGTAGTTTAGTTCATGCCCTACCATGGTCCTGCTAATGTAGTATATTGCTCTCTCCCTTCCGTTTTCATCATGTTGGGCTAAGAGAGTGTCGAGAGCTGTCATTATTGCTGATATGTATAGGATCAATGGTTTGCTGGAATTAGCGGCATTAGAATTGATAGTGTAAGTAGCTATTCCTTGATTTTACTAAATGCTTGGTTACATTTGTCATCCCATTTTTATTTTACCCCCTTGTGAAGTAGATGAGAATATGGAATTTGTTTGTTTGCCAGTTGTGCTATGAATCTGCGGATAGATAGGAGCCTTCCTTGTAGACCTCTTAGTTGCTTTAGTGTCTTGGGTGCTTCCATTTTGAGGATTGCCTTGACTTTGGTAGGATATACCTTGATTCCTCTCATTGACATGATATACCCCAAGAGCTTGCCTAATTGCACTCCAAAGACACACTTATTTGGGTTGATTCAAACCTTGTACTTTTCCAACCTATCAAAAATGGAGCTCAAAGTTGATATGTGGACCCATCTTTTCCTCAATTTAGCCAATATGTCATCCACATAATCTTCCATAGTCTTATGGATCATGTTGTGAAAGATTAATGTCATGGCTCTCTAATAAGTTGCTCCTACATTCTTTAGCCCAAACGACATCATATTCTAGTAGTAGGTTCCCCACAGACATGTGATTGTTGTCTTGTGTTGGTCCTCCTTTGTTATCACCATCTGGTTATATCCCGAGAACCCGTCCATTAGTGGTAGCATCTCATGTCTAGCTGTCATATCCACTATCATGTTAATGTTTGATAGTGGAAAGTAATCCTTGGGAAATTCTTTCTTTAAGTCTCTGAAGTCCATGTAAATGTGTATGCCCCCATTTTGTTTAGAAATAGGTACAAGATTTGACACCCATTCAGGATAATCAATTGGCCATATGAATCCCACATCTAGGAGCTTTTGTAATTCCATTTTGACTAACAAGGCTATTTGGGGATGCATCTTTCTGAGCTTTTCTCTCACTGGCTTTTCCCCTAGATACACAACTAAGTGATGAACCACAACTTTCAGATCAAGACCCAGCATGTCAGTATAGGTCCATGCAAATTTCACCTGTCTTTCCCTTAGGAATGCCGCTAGAAGATCTTGTTCTTTCATGAGAAGTGACTCGACATAGAATGTGATGTGTGGCATTGCTTCTATTCCCAGATTGATGGGGTTACACTATTCTGCTAGGACTGTTGACTTTTCTCGATGGATGGCACTGAGGGGAATATTGAATCCTTCATCCTCTAGTGCCTCAGAGAGGTTTTCACCATTGGATATGTCCTTTATTTTTATTGTTTTTGGGTCAAAGAGTGGCACAGTGTGGTTTTCACTCAAAGACCTTGAGATTATTCTCATTTTTTCACTTTTGCGACTTAAGGATTCAATCGTCACCCTGTAATAAGCTTGAGTGTCTAGTATGATGTCAAACCCAACTTTATGATCTCCATATGGTATTATATCTTGTAATCCCATGAATTTTGATAGTGCCTCATCATTTTTGAATGTGTCCAAAATCAGTGGTCCTTGTTGATTGTAATCGATGAGTTGGGGGTAGACCAAGTTTATTTCATGGGTTTGGTGGTCTGACTCAAAAGATAGGGTGCTAATCATGAGTAGGGAGGAATCTTCAAAAAGCATGGGAAATTCGGTTACGGTATCCTCATCATCACTACTACACACGTCGGTTACATCAAAGGTGAAGTTATCTACAGGCTGACCTATAGATACTGGTAGTTGAAGGGTGACTATTGTTAGCTGAGGGGGAGTCCTGACTGCTCTAACAGGGGGAATTTTTCCATGTATGGTTATACTCGGAGGGGTACATCTGAGGCCAAAATTCTTCATGAACATCTGAGGATTGATAGGTTCTAATCAGCCATTGATTTTTCTTCCAAGACTTTCATTTTTGTTATAGCCCATACCAAGCATCATTTGTAATCCTTTTCTTCTTTCATCCATGGGAAGATTAGGAGTGGGCCTTTCATCTTGGTATAGTGAGCTTGAAATGTCTCTTTCATCTACTACCTCCCGACATAGATCCCCCCAACATTAGAATCTAGAAGGGTCTGCCCTGAAATTTTGGGAGGGTGTTTCAGTTGGTTGGGGTCGTCCATGCAACCTAGGAGATTGAGGTAACTCTCCTATGAAAAAATAATTTTTCTTCATCTTATAATCCCCACACCCATTGTCTTGGATCATGAGCTTGATTTCAGATATATCAGGGATGGCAAGTGTCTTTGTCCCAAAAGTGGAGGCTATGTTGGTTGGGTCTATATATGGGGTTGATGGGCCTTCATTGTTCTTTGGGACTTTATAGTACTTTGCTTCTACGCTCTTGCAATAGGCGAAGGGTTTAGGATCACCATAGATTGTGACCTCTTGGTTTTGGTATGAAAAATTTATGCACTGATGGAATGTCGATGCAAGTGATTGCATCCCATGGATCCATGGACACCCTAAGAGGATGTTGTAAGGTAGATTAAGGTTAAGCACCTGATAGGTAGTTTCCATAACAGCTACTCGTACTTGAATAGGGAGTTGAATAGTGCCTTGACACACTCTTTCTTGATCATCATAAGCCCTAATTTTGACATGCTTACCTTTTTCAATGGAATCTTCAGAGAGTCCTAGATTCTTTATAAGCTTGAGTGAACAAATGTTGAGGCTTGCACCCCCATCTACCAAGACCCTTTTGACCTTATTTTTGTTAACTAGGACTTCAAGGTGGAGTGCACGATTGTGAGATGGCTAGGTGGGGAAGTCTTGATTGGAAAATGCAAGGAGATTTAGAGTGGTGATGTTACTAACCATAGCTTGGAATTGCTCCATATCAAGGTTGGTGAAGACGGTAGATGAAGCTAATGCTTCCTCAAGGATTTCTTTGTGGGTAGCTGAAATCTTCAGTAACTCCATGATGGAGATCTGAGTAGGGGTTCTTTTTAACTGGTCTAGGAAATTGTAGCCATTAGGAATGGATTTTTGATTTGAGGTGGATTTCTTAGGTGTCTATGATGTCCCAGTAGTGGTGACCTTGTCGTCGCATGTGGTGACTGCACAATCAGCTTTGGCTCCCTTGATGCTAACAACAATGACCATTTCGTCAAGGCATGTGAAAACTCCTTTATACACATGGCTCACATTGCCATATTTTTGCTTCCCTTTATCGTTTCCTTGGTTGTGATCAGACATTGGATTCATGTATATTTTCAGATCTTGATTGCCAACTAGTTGCTCAACATTTATGATCTTGTCATCGATGAGATCTTGGATGAAATTTTTCAATTTCATGTAGTTGGCGGTTGTATGCCCCTTGAGTTTATGATAATCACAAAGGAAAATTTTATTATACTAGGGTGGTTTCACCTAGGGCTCTTGGTAATTATCATAAGTGGGGATTTTGATGAGGTTCTTATTGACCAACTTCTTCATGATCAATTGGATTGATTCCCTAAGGGTTGTGAATTTCCTCTTGGGGGAATATATGTTTTGTGGAGGTGGTCCTCCTTGTTTATTGAGGTTGTTGACTTTATTGTGAGGTGGTTTTTGGGTTACCACATTAGCTTTTGCGTTGTTATGGTTGTTGTTCTATGGTTGATGATGTGTTTGTACATTCTACTTTGGATCACTAATGACAAACTTGGCATCAACCACTCCATCATTGGTGACATTCTTGTTTTTCGCCCATGTATGAGGTTTTTCATTATAACTGGTAGATGGGAAACTATCTTGATGTTCAGGATATGTAGGTGTGCCCCCTTGTGTAATGAGGGCTCTTTCAATGTTGAGAACCTTGGGGATCAGTTGGTCATACACGGTGATGCACTATATCTTTAGATAAAATGCTAAGGTCTTGTCCAGATTGGCAATGATAGTGCAAATTTTTTGCTCCTCTAGCATGGCCCCCTTGCTTTGATTGGCCTTGGATCACCATCATTTTAGGAAGGAGGTGAATGATTCCCCCTTTCCTTACTTGAGTGCCGATAATTCCTCAAGACTAACATCTATGTCGATGCTGAATGCATAATTCTTGAGGAATGCATCTACAATTTCTTCGAATGTTTTGATGCTCGTAGAAAGATGAGAGAACCACTCCATGGCAGGACCGACCAAGCTCTAGGAAAACAATCTCATTAGATATGTATCATTGTACGCGACTTCCATGCAATGCACCTGGAATTCCATGATGTGATCTTCAGGGTTTCCCAATGCATGATATTTGTCAAATTTGGGGATTTCAAATCTCTTTGGGAATGGTATCATTGCAAGACTCCTATCAAAGGGATAGGGAAATAGATTGTCAGGTGTCCTTGTTATTTTTCTTGATTGAAGATCAAGCACCTGCTATGAGATAATTTTGATTTGTGTCATCACATCGTATTATGGATCAGGAGGTGGAGTGAACATTTTTTGGGGGGGTTGGGGAGTTTGATTGACAGGTGGGATGTTGGTGGGAGTTTGTTGCAAGCTTTGTTGTGTGATTAATGCTTGCATTTTCTACTAAGCCAATAATACTTTTTGTTGATCGTTTTGTTGTTATTCTAACAAAGCTTATTATTGGCCTTGCTATTGAGCCACTCACTATTGTGCTTGGTATTCTTGCAGGGCTTGTTGATAGGCTTGTTGGTAGACTACTTGCAGTTGTGCCTGGTATTGAGCTTGCGCTTGCACTTGTTGAGCTTGATATTGGGATTAAGCTTTAGCATGTGCTTATTGGGATGTTGTGGAGCCTAAATAGCCTGTGTGGCTTGTGTGGCTTGAGTTGCTTGTGTAGGCTAGGTGGCTTCTTGTTGTTGTAGTAAAGCTTGGGCTTGGGCAGCCTATTGTGCCTATTATGCTTGTTGTGCCGCTAATTATGCTTGTGCTTGCTGGGCAGCTAGCTATGTAACTTATTGATTTTGGATTTTTTGAAGTGCCTTTTGATAGGTATCTTATTGATCTGCTTGCAACGTGATGCTAAATGAGTTTACCATGTTGGGTTTTTGCAGCAGTGGTGGTGGATTGGGAATAATATTGACTATTGTGATGAGAGGAACTGTTGCATTGATGATTTGGGTTTGAGTGGTGGATGGCATGATTGAGATGCTTGGTCCTTGGGAGATGATGTTTTGAGATACTTGGGGGATGGTCAATGTGTTGATTGTTGGGGTTGCTTGGATAGTTTCCACCTGTTATTGCGATATCGATGGAAAGATGGGGGGATTCAGTATGATGCTCTGATTTATGATAGGGGGTTGCTTGGATTTTACTGATTGATGATCGGTAGAGGTGGAAGGACCAACCCAAGAGGTGATGTAGATGTCAATGGTAATGGAGGAAATGGTGGTGTATTCCCTTGGAAAAGTGATGATGAGGAGGGATCAAATATTCCCCCTGTTCTGAATAATAAATTCTCTCCTTGTGAGATCATGGGGAGAGAGGTTTGCATGTTGAGGGGATACATTGGTGTTGCATGAAAAGAGGTTGGATTGGTGGGATCATGAAATGTGAGTGGAACATATGGGTGTAAATGATTCATCGGGATGAATTGATCTAGTGTGGTGTTTGCATCCAAACCTTGGTTTCTCTCAAGGGGATGTGTTTGAAGTGCCTAAAGCAATGAGCTTCCCTTGACCACAATCGGTTGATTTGGAGCAATGGTTGATATGATTTGTAGGATGCTTTGAATGACAATTTCAAATGGAAGTGTGGATGAGGTTAAGGGCATGGTCCCAAGAGGTCTTTCCATAATAGTTCTTATATCATAGTCAAAAGGGAGTTTAGCCCCTTCTTTTGCCAATTCAAGCATGTATTGGGAGGGGTATAACCTCATCATGGCATTAACAATTCGATGATTTTCAGGATTGTGTACCATTTCAAGGATTTCATCTTATGTCATCCCGAAGACATTGTCGGTGATTTCCTCTACTTGACCCTCCTCTTGAGGGTTTTGTGATGGTAGAGGGAGATTTCTTAGGGGATTGTTCGAACCAACAAGATTCATTTTAGGAGCAGTTTGGCTTAGGTCACTTGAAGTTGACGTTTCTTTGTTGATTTCCATATTGTTCTTGTGTTGTGATCTAGTTTGCACCATAAAATAGGGATCAATTTTCAAGAAGGTGTAGTCCTTTATATTGATTTAACTTTAGGCACAAAAAAGAGAAATAGGATGATTAAGGATCAAGGATTAGATAAATGGAAAATGGATGATACGGATGATTGAACTCTTGGGAAACCTTGAAGGAGATACTAGACTTTAGGACTTGATTTGGTTTGTTTTGATTTGATTTAGATAGTGAACTTGTAAACTTTAAGAGGTTGGATGTTGTAATAGAGTATACTTGTACACAAGATGATAATTTGACTAAGTGTGTAAAGAAGGATTCATCAAAATACCCCTAGTCAAACAAGATGATTTTGGATGATGAACTACTAGACCTCAAGATTTTGGATTTTATCAAGAGGTAAACTTTTTCACAAGGATTGATAATTTAATAAAATATGTGGAGAGGGATTCATCTACACATATCTAACCAAACAAGATGATTTTTATTTTACCAAGAAGTCTAGCATAAATGATGTTTTCAAGGTTTCCAAGAGTCTTTTATGAGATGATGATTGATTTTGATAGTTAAGGAATGTATGAGAATGATTGATTTTGATCCTAGATTTGACCTAAATAAAACTCCTTTCTACAAGACCTCAGTGCTGAAGAACATGCTTGATACTTCCTATGTGGGTATGTGTAGGATGATCATGGAAAAAATAGGCCCTTAAGTGGCAATAAAATTCAGAAAAATTAGAGTTAGGCAACCTAAAGTAAAAAATTGAATAAGTTATCTATATTATTTCAAATATATGTAAGAATAGAATTTGTAGCAAGTTGAATGTAGTTTCTAAAATTCTAGGTTTATTTAGAAAAAAAAATAATCTATTTGGTAAAAATTTAAAATTTCAATATAGTAGTA
>CM021105.1:183405651-183455467 GCA_007115665.2 Sequoiadendron giganteum | reverse complement strand
TGTTTCTTGAAGCTTTCTTTTAGAAATTTTAAACCAACCTTTCTCTTATCTCATGAAGCCTTGAAAAATATTCTTTGCAGGATTTTGGACTAAGACTTTTGAACGTTTCTTTTCGGATTTTGATCTTTCAAGAAATCATTTGGAAGAGCACATGTGTGGGGTTCATTTTTTTCTTATCTTTGCTTAATGAGTTTCTTTTACCACAAAAATTTCTTGATTAGGTTGCAAACTAAATGTCTAATGGCTTAACTTCTTCTCATCCCCCTAAGTCCATTATGTGGAAAATCTAGGAAATTAAGGCAATAGTTTCCCAATATTCACTTTAGTAAAAGAAAATTGTGATTAAATCCAAATACTTAGATGCCTCTAAGGATGTAATCCCTAGGACAAGCACGAGCACTTGAATTCGTCAAAGGTATTTGCTTCCTTTAAAGGGTTTGAAATTTTGAGGATTTTGTGAATGTTTGTTTCCAAATGTTTTGGATCTAAGCAAAGTGTTTTGATTTCAAGAATATGCACAATCCTAGGATGAAAATACAATATTTGTTGGTTTCTCACTTGGAAAAATCCAGCTACGCTTACTCTTAGCGGATGATTAGATGCTTGACCACATAGGCTCCCCGTTATAGTGCACTGAATTTTTGGGTTAGCCAAGAATTAGTACCCATGAATCTCCCATGGAATACTCCTCATCTCTACTAAATGTTGTAAGAATGTGGGTTGGCTTTAGAACAACCGTTCTTGCACCAACAAATAGATTAGGATTTTGGCCTCTACACAAATTGGTTCATAATTAGGGCACCTATTCAGAAAGCCACACGAGAGGCAAGATCAACCCATATAAAGAGTATCACTTGCTTGTCTATAGGAGCTCCTATAATGATGAAATTTCCTCAACATTTGAATTTCTATACTGGTTGGGAGTAGCTTGGCATTTAACTCATTACCGGTTTGAGTCATTCCCTTGGGGTGAGTACTTTTTCACACCAAGGCAAGCTCTCTAAAGGTGGATAATAGTGAAGGAGTGCATTTGTGGTTTGAACACCTAACACATTTAGGTTGGAGCACACACAATGCCTTTTCTTCACACTCACAATTTTTGTTCAAATTTCAGGCACCCAAATTGAAATGTGGAGGTAATCACTTATACAACCTAACATCACAAAAATGACTTTTGATTCTCAAGATTGCTAAAAAGTGAGAGAAGCGCATACATCTTTTTGATGATATTATTTTGTAAAATACATCACAAAACATGAAAAACATAATTTTGTTTTAACCACAAAGCAATAGTATGGATTCTTTTTAAGCACCAATTTGGAAGTGTGATAGTTGTTTGTTCATTGATTAAATCCCCAAAACAAAATCTAGTTATTTTGCCTATGATTCTTTTTAACCTTTTGTCTTGTTCTTTTTAGACCCAAATAGAATTTAGTAAGTCCTAGAAGCAAGAATGTAGCAACTTCCCTAGAAGAGGGATTATAATTTCTCCCCGAAGTGTTTAAAAATACATAATACAATGAGCAAATGGCAACATATAGAATGCTTGATCTTCATTTCCTTTCCTCACTTCAATCAAGCCAACCTGTAAAAATTGGTTAATACTATTAAAATAGAGACTGAAAACTAGTTAGAAGTCCAAATAATCCAAGTGGGAAAAAGCACATGTCAAAATAACCAAAAAAATTTTACCCAACCTTAGCAGTGCAATCTGTGGGTGCTACATTGTTTAGAGAGGTCAACAGTGCAATATAGCACCGCTAATTACTGAGAGTGGCACTTTGTAGTAAAACAAAGACCATGATTGCAGCTCTATTTGACCACCGGCACAGTTTGTGCCAGTGGTTCACTTTAAAATTCAAATTTCAATGGTAGGAAGATGCCAACAGCGGAGTTTGGAGATTGGAGTGACACAATATAACACTGCTTGAATGGTAGCGGTTGAGTTTGCTATAGATAGCAAAAAATCACAAAAAAGCATGGAATTTTGAGAAAAACGTCATGGAATCCTTTAGATTCGCCCTCCTTCTAGCGTGAAAATGTGAACCTCAATCCTAGACCTACACAAACATTGCAAACCAACACACTATTAGATCCGAAAGCAAGTTAGAACTAAGATTCTCCATGAAATTCATCTACAATGCTCAAAATAGGAAAGAAATGAGGAACAAAACATGAAAAGCAATGAAATCCTATTTAAACATGCAAATTCTCAGTCCCATGGGGGAGTTGGTGCCAATTTCTATGATTTGATGATTTTGATGAAGATTGATCCACTTGGTGAGGAAGAACAATGTGATTCCTTGATAAAATCTGCAATAAACTAGCTATGATAATGGAAAATGCTAAGGAAATGGATGAAATTGCTCTAAATGTGAAGATAGTAACTTTCCTCTAAGTTGTGGATCCCAAATGAGAAGAAGAGCTTTCTATTTATAGAAAGACGAGATTGAGGAATGAGAAAAATGAAACAATGTGGGATCATTCAACATCCAATGGCCAAGTGCCAGTTGTCAAGATGTGAATGGAGGAAGCTTGAGCACATTTTGATGAATGATCCAATAAATGATATTAGGTGGATTTTGAAAATCATGAAATGACTTGTTGGAGAGGGGAAGAAAATGACTTAAATGCCACTTGTCTCAATGCACAAAGACATGTAAGAGGAGATAAATGCCTTGTTGGAAGGACAAATCCACTTGGAGGGATTTTTCATCTTGGAGGAATATTCCCCTAAAGAGGCCATGTTGAGAGAAAATATAGATTTAATAAATCAATTAAATGAATTTTCATATGCAAGTGGCAAAATCTAGAGAAATTAGGTGATTAGGATTAAATTAATCAAAATTTAATTAATTTAATAGGAGATTAGTTGATTTGACCATTTTGACTTAGATTTGAGGATTAATTTAAATCAAAATGAGAGGAAGATGACTTTGGCTTAATTAAATAAGGATTTTGATTTATTTAATTAAAGGGAAATGATGGTAGATTAAATTAAATAAAGACTGCTTTAATTTAATAGAATGACCTTAGAGATTCAATTAAATAAAATGAATTATTTAATTAAATAGAGACATAGGGTTAATTAAATTAGATTGGTCAATTTAATTAATAGGTCAAAATGACTTAATTGGATAAATAATGATTTATTCAATTAAGGGATGAAAGGTGATGACAAGCTAAGAATATGATTCACGATGAAACGACATTTGTAATCAGGATCAAGTGTGTGAGTATATTTTCCATGTCTACAAGTTCCTATTTTTTCTATGAAAAATGGTGGGTAAGAAAGTGCTTCATGCATATGGGTATTAGCCTAATTATTAAATCTAAAAAGAAATTTAAGATGGGAAATTTAAGTTACATGCTATTATTGAGTAGTGATTTTATATGGGATATTATTTTGTACACTCTTTATTACCATGTCGATCCTTTTTCAATACATTAGATTAGATTATGTAATTTGTAGTGCCCCTCCATTCTCATCATGGATGTGTAACTAGTTTGGCTTTGGAACTTGGAGATGAAGGTAAAATAATAAGGATATTTAAAGGTATGTGTGAATGGTGCTAAGTAGTTGATGTTTATTATGAATTTATGGACTATGTATGAAGGTTGGGATAGGACTAACCCTATCATGACTATAATGTGACTATCATATGAATGATCTTATCCTTATTGTTATGTAACTAATTGTTATATGAGTTGGTGAGGTTCTTACTGATATGTTTGGGTGAAGGGCATAGTGTCGCATCACTCACTTGTGAGTACCTTGTGACGCTCTGATTTTATTTTCATAGTGTGCTTGATTATATGTATATATTTATGTATGACCATTTTTTGTGCTATAGGTTGCAAGTACTAGGCATTGACTCCACCTGAATTGATAGGTTTGAGTGTGCTTTGAAACCCAATGGATAAGTTGATTGGAGATAGCACTTGGTCCCCTACCCTATCCATCATCCTTGAAGAGGATGAGTATTCCATCTGATACCTTGTGAGTGTTGTTATTTTCGTCTATGGTCAGTAGGTGTTGCTTAAGGTCTTTCTTTTGACCCTAGTTAGGGTTCAGATAATTGATTGGCATTAAGTTTATTTAATTTAAAATTGTTTGATAAATGATTTTGATTATTTGATGCGTTAAAATAAATTATTAAGTAAAAAGACATTTTGGTAAATAAATATAAATATATTTATAAATAATCATACATTTATAATAAAATAAATTTGTAATGTAATATTAAAATAAATAATCTTAATTAATAGAAAAATAAATTTATAGTGTAATGTTAATAAATAATAATAATATAAGAAAATAAATCAAATATTATAAGATAGGGTTATTTAATTAATTATAATATGCAAATAATTAGGGAAAATGAGTTTACCATTTGAATGAATTGGATAGCTTTTGTAATCATGAAGTTTAAATAAAATACTTTTAGACTATTGAATTAGTAAAATTAAAATTAACGAGTTAGTTGGGATAGTTTGATTTTTCCCGTGCAACCGTCATTCTTGGTCTTCCTATAAATATTTTGGGGGTGGATCTAGAGAGGGGAGTTTTTTGGGCAAGTAAAAGGGGGAAGCAGCGTCAAATTTTAGTCTCTACCCAAATGTTAGATTCAACATATCAAATAGCGAGAGTTTTGAATTATCTTGGACTTTGGGGAAATCGATGAAAGAGGAGAACATCCAATGGAGGTTGAAAGAGAGACAATGGGGAAAAGACAAGTACCTTTCATTTGGCCATTGAGAATATGGGATGGAATGCAAACGAAGGAAAGTCTCATCAACAAATGGAGGGTTAGCATTGTCATAGGTGTGCTTGTGTAATTGTTTCTCCTTTGTCGACATGTATAACTCTCCTCGAATAATAACTTTTCTGCGTGTCTCACTTAGTCATATCGCAAATATATTCACTCTTTAAAAAGATCACCAAATTTATATTCTTATTTCTATCAACTCATTCAATAGTCGTTTATGCTAGTCATGGACAGTTGCATATCGTTATGTCTAATTTATCTATTGGGTAGTCATGTATTGCATTGGAACCCTTCTCTTTCCAAACATTACTTTGATAATTGTTTCTTACCAGATAATAAATTGGTAACCGTTTTGCATGATTCTGAAATTTGTCCCATAAAAAATCTATGTGCATATCCTGCTATCATTGCATCCCATGGCATGAAGTCCCTCTGCACCTGCCACTTCTACACAGATGTTTAGGGAATAACATAAGTCACAACATTTTAGGATCCAACAAAATAAAAGCAATGTTGCTGGAAATACTTAGCCTATATTCATATGTGATCCAGAGGCAGCGTAGGTTTCATTGGCATCTTAGTAGCAAGGTTTAGGGTGTCCCCAAGATAGCCAACATAGATATGAAGGTAAGCCGCCCACACCTAATGATAATACATATATATAATGCAATAAGGGTTACTGATGTGTGAGGCATGTGCAGCCCTCACCCGCTAAACCTGCAAGGTCCCAGGCACCTAGAATACGAGAAAATCTTGCAATGTTAGGATGTGTTCCAAAGTGCTTCATTAGTTCAAATATTTTGAGAGCTTCCTTGCAAATTCTATTTTGTGCATATCTTGTTGGAATGCATCTCGTCTAGCCGATTTCATTTGCTTGAAAGTTTCTAAAGCCTTTTCAATTGATCCTCGTTGTGCGCACCCTACTGGCACACCATCTCATGAGATGAGATCTCTTTGAGGTCCTCTATCACACAGTTCTTACCCGCGCCCCTCAGCTTGGGTTATGTGCCCTTCTCTCCTTGAGCCTATGCTACCTTACAATGTCTTAGGTTAATATAAATATATATGCACTTTAAGTTGATATTGTTATTGTGATTTCATGGCGCTTCGATAATACACACACATACACATATATTATATTTTAATAAATTATATTATAAACTGCATTTGGTTGATAATATATATATACATATTTTCTGGTTAATAATGTTATTTAATAAAAATATTTTGATTAGTTAGTTATTATTAGATGAGTGATTAATTTTGTATATAATTTAAGAATTGATTTTTTTTTATATAGGAAATTGAATGATTTGTAGTTTAGTTAGATGATTTTATTTGGGTATTTAAATTCGTCACAAATAAGTGAATTGGGTGAATAAAACACTAAAATTTTGGAAATGTCATTTAAATTAAAATTATTAATTGTGATGGTTAAATGATTTGGGTAAATTATTAAAGTGAATTGATTTTTATTTCATATATAAATAACCGGGAGTTGGGTTGTGGTATGGAGTAAAAGAATCTACAATTACTTAGTGAAACGATTAAGTTAATAGTAAATGAGGGTATAATGTAGGTTTAAATGTTTTAGATAAAATGTAAAAAGATTTAGAATTCTCTTTGTTGGTTAGTGAATAATTAATATTTTTATATTATTCTATAATTGATTAGTATCATTACTATGTAAATTTATTATTTAGAATAATTGTTATTATATTGTGGTAAACAACTTATTAAATGAATTATGTGGTGAGGAGATAATGAGTGAATATAAAATAAGTGGGGTGATGAGTATTGAAGACCAAAGAATGCTTAGACTGATAAATGGAATTTTCAGTCAAACATTCAGTTGAAGTAGGTTATTTAACTATTAGATATAAATGTATGAATGTAAGAAAATTGTATTTATTGAATTAATAACCTTAAGGTATTAGAGTGAAAATATTTAACTATTTACTTAATTAATAATGGTGAAACAATAAGATTGGTTGTGGTTAGTCAATTATATTAACCAGATCAAATAATGTAAATATTTTCCTTAGTAAGTATAAGCGAATCATTCTCACATTGGTAGTAACAATTAGATTTAGTTTAACATTCTTTGTAGTGGTCACATGTACATTTAGTAATTTAGTGGTGCTTGGTTGTACATTTTGTCATTTGTCTTTAAGAATAACCCTATTAGTAAAACCTAATAATAATTGTAATTTAAGTTTGTAAAATGAATCTCTAGAAATAATACTGAGGTAAGCTATTAAGTAAGCTTTTATTGATTATGTAAAAACTTCTATTTTGGTAAACTTTTCTCGTCCATTTATTGTTTCAGAATTGATTTTATTATGTTGGGTTCTATATATATTGGATATTATTATTATTAATTTGCTCGAGAGAAATTAATTATTTAGCAAGAATATATCTAACCCTAAATTAGCTCTTGATCAATCATAGTGATTAAGACTTTAGACTAAATTTATTATATTCACATTTTAAAGCTCTTTTACTTATTTATTTTATTTCAATCACACTTTAAATATGGTTGTTATGTTGGAAAATTATGAATTATTTTGGAGGGTCAATTGAGATTTCTTTACGATAGGGGATGGGTTATTTAAGCTAAATGATTTAGATTAAATGTTAAAATATTTAGCGTACTCTATCTGTAACTAAGTAGTGAATGAATGATAGTCATTTTTATAATTATTTAATAGTTGAATTGCTATGTGTAACAAATAATTAGGATATGGTTAGTACAACATTATATTAAAGTTGTGGTTTTAATATTAGGCTCTCATATTAAATAGTTTCAAGAGATGGTTGCTTTATGAATGGTTATTTATTTGTAAGTATAATTATTGTTGTAGTAGGTAATCTATTGTTTCAACTAATTGGTTAAGTTTAAGTGAATGATAAGAATATGGAAAGAGTGCCTTATTTAGGGGAATTTATTCTTGGTTACAATGTTACGATTAATTGGTTGTAGTAAACAATGTGTCATGATTGTTAAAGTTAGGTGTCATCTATGTAAAATTTGTGCAAGGTTTTGTGTCATTGGGAACTTTGTTTAGAATATTGGTTTCCAGAGGCCTAGGAGGGGATATATTTGTATGAATGCTCCTCATAATTGCTAAACCTTGGAAGTGGTGTGGTTATGTTGTTGATCATGTACATTGAGTATGTATGGATTCATGATATATTGAAATGATATTCTATTGAAAGGTATGCATATGCGTATTGAGTGAAACACAAACCTTAAGAGTTGCACTACCTGTTCATGATGATTGAATTGTGGCTATGGGTTGGGACATGGGTTCATGTTGTCCTTACTCATGTTTATGTGATAGTAATATGTGTACAACATGGTCAATGCCTTTCTTGTTGTGTAAGGTTTACTAGTTGCAAGTAGGGGGAGTGGCTCTCCATGGGGGCCAGAACCCAAAGTGTTGTCCAGGATAAACCATTGGAGGGTTTCTTAATCTAGTGATAACCTTAATAATGAATTAGGAGGATGGGTATAATTCAC
The DNA here is from genome assembly GCA_007115665.2 of Sequoiadendron giganteum. Taxonomy (NCBI): domain Eukaryota; kingdom Viridiplantae; phylum Streptophyta; class Pinopsida; order Cupressales; family Cupressaceae; genus Sequoiadendron; species Sequoiadendron giganteum. The sequence continues at coordinate 183,447,175 of CM021105.1, read as the reverse complement.
ATTAATTAAGATAATGTATGCTTCACTCGTGGCTTAAGTGCTCATTTAGGCTTGAGATGAGATGGGAAGGCCTAGAATGGCAATACCAATTGCAATGTCCTCATGAAAGTTGTGTTGATTCTGCATGAGTTTGTATGGGGGCCGAGGATTGGGAGAGGCTTCCAAGATAACCCAGGATGGGGGTCGAGAGCCTAGGAAGATCCGCTAGGATAACCCATATCAAACTATGTGATGACACTCCTCCCCATTATAGTTGAGCATTCTATAGTTGTATTTATTTTTTGTTGCGTGAGTGCCTCTGTAAGTGAAGTAAGTATTGTAAGTGATGTTGGTGTTGTTAGGAGTGTTGATTTGGAGTCATGTATAGCCCTTTTTATGTTAGCCTATTGCTTTCTTGACTGTTTGTTGGATGTGGGGCCTTGTGTTATCTCCTAGCATGGGGGTGGACCTAAGGGTTCCACATGGTCGAGAGGTTGTTGATTTTTCCTCCATTGGGTATTCTTGTTGCATGTTTGTGTGTGTGGAGGTTGTTCATTGCACTGTGGATTCCAGTTCCTTGTCTAATTCATGAAGGAAACCTTTCATGTATTTGTATATTGGATTGTATATCAGTTGTATCTCTTATTCTAATCTGATGTATTCTTCCCTCATGTATTAAGGGAAGCATTGTTGTGAATATTGTAATGATATAAGAATTATTGATTACTTAATCTAGTAATGAGTATTGTAAAGTAATTCATCTTGCATATGTTAGTTAGCTAGAAATGATCTTTAATGTTGATAAAAAGTTTCTAGTTATCTTGATTATTACTTTTATCAGTAGCACAGTTGAGGAACCTTAGAGGACCTAGGTTTAGATTATTATGTTATGTTGTTATGCATTCTATTGTTATTTTCTTTCAAAATAAAATAAAATTGTTCCATTATATGTCATAGTTAGTGTTGTTCTTTCGGGTTCCTTGGTGGGGGTGTTACACCTGTTATCGGAGCCTAAGTTCTAACATTGGGTAGTCTGGTTTGATTTGAGCCCATTATGTTGTCCTAGTTGCTTGTACTCTTGAGATTATGTTTTTCCTTTTTTTTGATCCTCGCCTAACAACCTTAGCCTTGTAGGGTTGAAGAAAGACCTACGGTGTAGTATGAGATGCACCAAAACCTCTTTCTATTTTTCCAATGGTCCAAAAGACCATTGGGAAGGATAGGATCCACCATGTAGTGCACAATGTACTGATATTCTTTCTATTTGGGATGCATTATGGACCCTTGTGCAGCATTGTGATGTGATTTTCGATGATGTGAATTTGTGTTTACATGTGAAGAATGTATGTTAAATCTTGAATATAACTAGTACTTATGAAATGATAAATTATGTTTCCATGCTTCTAAAAAGTGTCAAATCATAATCTTGTCTTGAATTTGTTATGAGATTTAGTGTTGTATAATGAATAAAGTGGAATGTCTTGTTTCTAAATGAGGATAGTTAGTGAAAAATGTGTGTTGTGTGTATATAATTATGTTGTGTTTTATGAAAGTGTAGCATTTTGATGTATTGATTGCTTAACAGTGTATTGGAAGAGAAATTGGAATTTAAGGGTAAAAAAAGTCAAATGGTAATACATTTGAAATTGAATACTTTTATATGTTTTTGTTATGAGAAATTTTGCTCATTAGGATTAAAAGGGTGTAATATTTTCTTTGTCCTAAAAGAAACTGATGGGTGTTAATGCTAATATGTAGGGATTTTGAGTGGTTTATGTACTATGGAATAATTTTTGAAATGCAAGTCTTGATTGTGTTATTATTGTGACATTGAAAACTTAAAGGATAGGTCATGTTTGAAATGGACTGTGTAAAATGAATTATTTTCATAGGAAAAACTAGTATATATTATTTTGGAGGTAATAAATCAACTTTGATGTTGGTAATAGAAATTTGTAGTACTTATGTGTTATGTTTCCACCCTATTTGTGACTTCTAGGAGTAAGTCAAGTTTTAGGGGGGAGGATGTAGTGCCCCTCCATTCTCATTGTGGATGTGTAGGTAGTTTGGCTTTAGAACTTGGAGATGAAGGTAAAATAATAAGGATATTTAAAGCTATGTGCTAATGATGCTAAGCAGTTGATGTTGTATATTACAAATTTATGGACTATGTGTGAAGGTTGGGATATGAATAACCCTATCATGAGCACTATGTGATTATCTTATCATGACTATAATGTGATTATCATATGACTGATCTTATCCTAATTACTATGTAACTGATTGTTATATGAGTTGGTGAGGTTCTTGTTGATATGTTTGGGTGAAGGGGACAATGTCACATCACTCACTTGTGAGTACCTTGCGACGTTGTGATTCCATTTTCAGGATGTGCCTAATTATATGTATATGTTTATGCATGACCGTTTTGTGCGCTGCAGGTTCCAAGTACTAGGCATCAACTCTACCTAAATTGACAGGTCTAAGCATGCAATCAAACCCAATGGATAAGTTTATCAGAGATAGCACTTGGTCCCCTACCCTAGCCATCATCTTTGAAAATGATGAGTATCTGATCTGATACCTTGTTAGTGTTGTCAGTTTTGTCTATGGTCAGTGGGTGTTGCTTAAGCTCTTGCTTTTTGACCTTGGTTAGGGTTCAGGTAATTGATTAGCATTTGATTTATATAATTTAAAATTGTTTGATAAATGTTGTTGGTTATTTGATGCAATAAAATAAATTATTAAGTAAAAGGGAACTTTGATAAAAAAAATATAAATATATTTATAAATAGTCATAAGTTTCTAATAAAATAAATTTGTAATGTAATATTAAAATAAATTTGTGGTCTTTTTCCACCAATCAAGTTCTTGGACGAGTGAAATTTTTTGGTGGGATCTTTTGTTGTTTTTTCAATATTATAAAAATTCTATGTTTGATTCCCCATTATTGGGATGTTTTTGTAAAGATTTTTTTGTATGACTTCGAGCTATAACAAAAGGTTTTCTTCCTAGTTCTTTCTTGTCGATATGCTCACTTGAACCAAGATCTATACAAACCATTTTATAATTAATAAATTATAGTTTCTCTACCACTTTTACTTAAATAAATAAATAATCTTAGTTAATAGAAAAATAAATTTATAATGTAATGTTAATAAATAATAATAATATAGGAAAATAAATGAAATATTATAAGATTGGGTTATTTAATTAATTAGAATAGGTAAATAGTTGGGGGAAAATGATTTTAATGTTTAAGTGAATTGGATAGCTTTTGTAATCATGAAGTGTAAATAAAATATTTTTAGACTATAGAATTAATAAAATTAAAATTAACTAGTTAGTTGGGATAGTTTGATTTTTCCTGTGCAACTATCATTCTTGGTCTTCTTGTAAATATTTTGAGTGTGGATTTAGAGAAGGGAGTTTTTTGGGCGAGAAAAAGGGGGGAGCAACATTAAAATTTTGGTCTCTACCCAAACGTTAGATTTAGCATATCAAACAGCGATAGTTTTTAATTATCTTGGACTTTGGGGAAACTGATGAAAGAGGATAACATCTAATGGAGGTTGAAACAGAGATGATGGGGAAAAGACAAGTACCTTTCATTTTTCCGTTGAGAATATGGAATGGAATGGAAATGAAGGAAAGTCTCATCAACAAATGGAGGGTTAGCATTGTCACAAGTATGCCTAAGTAATTATTTTTCCTCTATCAACATGTATAACTCTTCTTGAATAATAACTTGTTTGTGTGTCTCACTTAGTCTTATTGCAAAGATATTCGCTCTTTAAAAAGATCACCAAATTTATATCCTTATTTTTATCAAGACATTTGAGTTGTTTATGCTAGTCATGAAACAGTTGCATATCATTATGTCTAGTTTATTTGTTGGGAAATCCTATATTGCATTTGAACCCTTCTCTTTCTAAACATTACTTTGATAATTGTTTCTTACCAGATAATAAATTGGTAACCATTTTGCACGATTTGGAAATCTATCCCTTAAAAACTCTATGTGCATATCTTGCAATCATTGTGTCCCATGGCATGATGTCCCTTTGCACTTATCACTTCGACACAAATGTTTAGATAAGAATATAAGTCACAATATTTTAGGATCCAACAAAATAAAATCAATGTTGTTGGAAATACTCAACCTATATCATATGTGATCCATAGGCACCATAGGTTTTACTGGTATCTTAGTATTAAGGTTTAGGGTGTCCCCAAGATATCCAACATGGGTATGAAGATCAGCCACTCACACTTAATGATCAACTATATATGTAATACAATAATGGTTACTGATGTGTGAGGCATGTGCAGCCTTCACCCACTAAACCTGCAAGGTAGTAGACACCTAAAATACAAGCAAAGCTTGCAATGTTAGGATGTTTTCCAAAGTGCATCATTAGTTCAAATATTTTGAGAGCTTCCTTGCAAAGTCTATTTTGTGCATATCCTGCTGGAATGCGTCCCCCCAGCCAATATTGTTTGCTTGAAATTTTTAAAAGCGTTTTCAACTAATCCTCCTTGTGTGCACCCTGCTAGCACACCATCTCATGAGATGAGATCTCTTTGAGGTCCTCTATCACATAGTTATTACCCGTGCCCCTCAGCCTAGGTTGTGTTCCCTTCTCTCCTTGAGCCTTCACTACCTTGCAACATCTTAGGTTAATATAAATATATATATGCACATTAATTTGATATTGTTATTGTGATTTCATCATACTTTGATAATACACACACACACACACACACATATATATATATATATAATATTTTGATAAATTATAATATAAATTGCATTTGGTTGATAATATAAATATACATATTTTCTCATTAATATACCCAATGAATTCATGATAAAAATGTGTGAAGATAAATATGTGGATAGTATGCAATTGTTTGTTGGTAAAGAGAAAGTAAGTTGAAGTTAAATTTTTGGCACTGGGTTTTGCATGTCATGATGTAAATGTAAATAATCTTTTGGAATTTGCTTTGATCTAGCTTGTCCAAAATTTACCTCTATTTTTCACATTGCTAAAAGTATAAAAGAAGGTAGTTAGTCACAAGGTTCATATCTCTTGTAACCAATTTGGCTCAATGGAAGGTAGTTGTAGTGCTCGTGTCTTGGGTTTTCAGTGTTCTCCAAAAATTGGGTGTGGTTTTATTTTACTGCTTGTTTTCTAGTGCTCTTTCCCTTGTTTACTATACATCTCTGGGGTCATTTTGGATATAGTGCTCTATAGTACTATTAACTAGTCTTCAGTTCCTTGGTCAGCACACAACTCTATGTTTTAGTTCTGGGAAGTTTTTTTTCAGCTTACTATTATGTAATTTATGCCTCCAAACTTCAAGGCTCCATTTTTTATGCATCATTGGGAGCTCCCATTTTCCAAAATTTTGAACAAAGAACAATTGAGTTATGTTTTTAAAACTGATTGTTCTTCTCTTCTCAAGTGTTTCAAAACTATCATTGGTGAAGAGATTCTACAACCTTTAGCACAAATATTAATATTACCATCACATCTAGTCTCTATATTTGTATCCAATATTTTGGACTTCAACCCAAACTATCAAGATATGTTGAAAGTTGCGAGTGCATACATACATGAAGTCTTCCTGCAAGACAATGCACTTCTAAGAAGCATTCAAAATTACAATTTTTGGAAGGTAGGGGTGCATATTGGTGGTTTTCTTCCTAGGCACTACCATCATCACAAAAACCACTTCAAAAATGTATACATTGGTATAAAACTTGCCCTTGAATTTAATTCAACAAACTATCTATATATGGAGTTGAATAGATATCATTGTGAGTTGGGAAATGACATGGTAAGAAGTTTTAAAAGTAAGTATCATGCAATCTACTTTTTACCTACACATCAGTGTCACCAAGTTGCAATTGCAAGGGCTCCAACAAAATCATAATAGAGAGAAGTGGAATCAACAGAATCTCAGGCATCTCTAGGTAATCAAAATCCTCCTCTAGTGGTCCCAGATTTGAATGTTACAGCTATCGCACAGTCCACTCCACCAAATAAACAAAGAATGCAAAAGGGTGGGAATGTTGAAATTTTTTCAATTGGAATAATATAATGGTAGTTTTAAGTATCTTCAATATACTTCTTCACATGTCATATTTTCTAAAAGAAAAGTCAATTGTTTTGTGTCTAAAAGTTGACATTTTGATGTTATATCATTAGTAGTATTAGGATTATCATTTTGGTGAACTCGATTCAAGGTGAATCTTTCCGAACCTTGAGCAACTGAAAGTATACTTTGCATACTATATTGTACTCTTTTTATAATATAATATAAATAGTTAGTTAATGGCCTTTTAATTTAAAAATATATATTATTTAATAATTTTTTTTGATCAATTAGTTATTATTAGATGAGTGATTAATTTTATATATAATTGAAGAATTGATTTATTTTTATATAAGAATTATTTGTAGTTTAGTTATTGATGATTTCAATTAAGTGTTAAAGTATTATATTCGAGTATTTAAATTCATCACAAATAAGTGAATTGGATGAGTAAAATAGTAAAAGTTTGAAAATGCCATTTAAATTAAAATTATTAATTGGATGGTTATTACAAAAAGAATATTTAAATTGTGATTGTTAAATAATTTGGGTAAATTATTAAAGTGAACTGAGTTTTCTTTCATATATAAATAACCGGGAGTTGGGTTGTGGTAAGGAGTAAAAGAATCTACAATTACTCAGTGAAATGATTAAGTTAATAGTAAATGAGGGTATAATGTAGGTTTAAATTTTTTAGATTAAATGTAAAAATATTTAGAATCCTCTCTATTGGTTACTTAGTTAGTCAATATTGAATATTTTCATATTGTCCTATAGTTGATTAGTAAAATTGTTGTCTAAATTAATTATTTAGAATAATTGTTATTATATTGTGGTAAACAATGTATTAAATGAATTATGTGGTGAGGAGATAATGAGTGAATATAAAATAAGTGGGGTGATGAGTATTGAAGACTAGAGAATGCTTAGACTACTACATGGAATTTTTAGTCGAACATTTAGTTGAAGTAGGTTATTTAACTATCAGAATAAACATATGAATGTAAGAAAATTGTAATTATTGAATTAATAACTTGAAGTTATTAGAGTGAAAATATTTAACTATTTACTTAATTAATAATAGTGAAATAGTAAGATTGGTTGTGGTTAGTCAATTATATTAACCAGATCAAATAATGTAAATATTTCCCTTATAAGTGAATAATTCTCACATTGGTAGTAATAGTTAGAGTTAGTTTAACATTCTTTGTAGTGCTCACATGTACATCTAATAATTTAGTGGTGCTCGGTTGTAGATTTTGTCATTTGTCTGTAAGATATAGTAAAACCTAATAATAATTGTAATTTAAGTTTATAAAATGAATCTCTAGAAATAATACCAAGGTAAGCTATTAAGTAAGCTTTTATTGATTACGTGAAAACTTCTATTTTGTTAAAATTTTCTCGTCCATTTATTTTTTGGGAATTGATGTTATTATGTTTCGTTGTGTATATATTGCATATTTTTATTATTACTTTGCTCAAGAGAAATTTATCATTTAGCAAGAATATATCTAACCCTAAGTTAGCTCCTGATCAATCCTAGTGATTAAGACTTTAGACTAAATTTATTTTATTCACATTTTTAAGCTCTTGTACTTATTTATTTTATTTCAATCACACTTTAAATACGGTTGTTATGTTTAAAAATTATGAGTTATTTTGAAGGGTCAATTGAGATATCTTTACGATAGGAGATGGGTTATTTAAGCTAAATGATTCAGATTAAATGTTAAAAGATTAAGAGTACTCTTTCTGTAACTAAGTAGTGAATGAATGCTAATCTTGATCAATCCTAGTGATTAAGACTTTAGACTAAATTTATTTTATTCACATTTTTAAGCTCTTGTACTTATTTATTTTATTTCAATCACACTTTAAATACGGTTGTTATGTTTAAAAATTATGAGTTATTTTGAAGGGTCAATTGAGATATCTTTACGATAGGGGATGGGTTATTTAAGCTAACTGATTCAGATTAAATGTTAAAAGATTAAGAGTACTCTTTCTATAACTAAGTAGTGAATGAATGCTAATCATTTTTATAATTATTTAATAGTTGAATTGCTATGCACAACAAATAATTAGGATATGGTTAGTACAAAATTATATTAAAGTTGTGGTTTTAATATTAGGTTCTTGTGTTAAATAGTTCATAGAGATGGTTTCTTTATGAATGGTATAGTTATTTGTAAGTATAATTCTTCTTCTAGTAGGTAATCTATTGTTTGAACTAATTAGTTAAATTTAAGTGAATGATAAGAATATGGAAATAATGTCTTATTTAGGGGAATATATTCTTGATTACAATGCTATGATTAATTGGTTATAGTAAACTATATGCCTTGATTGTTAAAGTTGGGTGTCATGTGTGTAAAAATTGTGCAAGGTTTTGTGCCATTGGGAAGTGTGTTTAGACTGTTGGGTTCTAGAGGCCTAGGAGGGGATATATTTGTATGAATGGTCCTCATGATTTCTTAACCTTGGAAGTGGTGTGGTTATGTTGTTGATCATGTGCATTGAGTATGTATGGATTCATGAGATTTTGAAATTATATTCTATTGGAAGGTATGCATATGTGTATTGAGTGAAATACAAACCATAACTATTGTACTACTTGTTCATGATGGTTGAATTATGGCTATGGGTTGGGACATAGGTTCATGTTGTCCTGACCGGTGTTTATGTGATTGTGATAAGTGTGCAAGATGGTCAATGTCTTGCTTGTCATATAGGGTTTATTAGTTGCAAGTAGGGGGAGTGGCTCTCCATAGGGACCAAAATCCAAAGTAGTGTCTAGGATAACCCATTGGAGGGTTTCTTAATTTAGTGATAACCTAAATAATGAATTAGGGGGATGGGTATAATTCACATTATTCAAGATAATGTATTCCTCACTCATGGCTCAAGTGCTCATTAGGCTTGAGATGAGATGGGAAGGCCTAGAATAGAAAGATCAACTACCTTGTCCTCACGAAAGATATGTTGATTGTACATGAGTTTGTATGGGGGTTGGGGATTGAGAGAGGCTACCGAGATAACCTAGGATGGGGGTTGGGAGCCTAGGAAGATCCGTTGCGATAACCCATATCAAACTATGTGATGACACTCCTATGTATTGCAGTCTAGCATTCCCTAGTTGTATTTCCTCTTTGTTGCGTGAGTGCCTTTGGAAGTGAAGTAAGGGTTGTAAGTGATGTTGGTGTTGTTAGGAGTGTTGTGTTGGAGTCATGCATAGCCCTTGTTATGTTAGCCTATTGCTTTCCCGATTGTCTATTGGATGTGGGAACTTGTGTTATCTCCTAGCATGGGAGGTGGCCTAAGGGTTCCACATGGTTAGGAGGTTGGTGCTTTTTCCTCCATTGGGTATTCTTGTTGCATGTTTGTGTGCATGCAGGAGGTTATTCATTGTATTTTGGATTCCTGTTTCTATTCTAGTTCGTAAATGGAACCTTTCATGTATTTGTATATTGGAATACATATCAATTGTATCTCTTATTGTAATCTGATGTATTCTTCCCTCATGTACTAAGGGAAGCATTGTTGTGAATATTGTACTGAGGGAAGCATTGTTGTGAATATTGTACTAAGGGAAGCATTGTTGTGAATATTGTAATGATATAACAATTATTGATGACTTAATATTGTAATGAGTACTGTAAAGTAATGCATCTTGCATATGTTAGTTAGCTAGGAATGATCTTTAATGTCAATGAAATGTTTCTAGTTATCTTGATTATTAGTTTTGTGAGTAGTGCAGTCGAGGAACCTTAGAGAACCTAGGTTTAGATTATTATTTTATGTTTTAATGCATTATATTGTTATTTTCTTTCAAAATAAAATAAAATAATTCTATTATATGTCATAGTTAGTGTCGTTCTTTGGGGTTCCTTAGCAGGGGTGTTACAAAATTTAGCATACTTTACTATATCTAGATGGTTTAGAATATAGTATTATGATTGTTGTCTAAGCCTAGATATTTCCTTTTATAAAATTATGCTAGATATCAAAAATTTTATCATGTTGACTAATGCTCTATAAGTCATAGTTTTATAATATAATCATATAGAATAATTTGATGTGTGTTTGTAGTGAGGTTTATTTTATTCTAAAATTACATATCAAGCTATGTAAATAAACATGTTTGAAAGGGGCACTAATATTAGTAATGAAGAATAATTTCATCTATCAAAAATTATTTAATTCCATTAATACCCATTATAGGATTAAACTATATAAGAAATGGCATATCCCTATCTTTGTAACTTCTTTGATTATATGCTAAATTGTTGCTTTATCTAGGATTAAATTTGTAAGAATAGGTCTCATCTAACTCATGAATTTATCTTAAATTTCTAAAATCAACCATACATTATGTGATTCTCTACTCCATTTCTTCTTTAATCAATATACATTTCATTTACTACTTTAAGTTATCTTAGAGTAGAAATATTTAGAAACATCTCTATAAGAGTATCATTAATATCACAAGGAGACATGGTTTAATAGTTTACCTTAGAAAATTACATAAATAATTATGGATGTACTCTTCAAGCATGGATGTGTTCCAAGGATAATCATGAAGATCTAGATTCCTTTTTTTTCTCTAATTGAAGAGTGTTCATCTTTTAATACAAATAATAAGTGAATGATGCTTCTAAGATAAGGAGATGTGACATGAATGCAATTGAATACCCTTAATTATTCACACATAAAACTAACTTATGCTAATTAATACTTGATCAAGTCAAGATAAAAAAAAATGTACAACAATCAACCATCATTTGAATTTAACTTTTAAATAGGCAACACTCAAGTCCACAAGCATGGAAAAAACCTTGGTGGGGAGAATGCCAAATCTAGATGGATAACATTTATGTTCAAGTTGATGTACAGATAAATGTAATAAATAGAAGCCTTAAATGATCATATTAGAGAATGTGTATCTAAGAATAAAGTAGAAGCTAAATGACTAAGCACAACTTCACACAAGATTGTGTCATTTCTCAATATATACATGTACTAAAATTTTCTCCCAAAATATGTACAAATTATGTAATGCCTCACCTTGCAACCCTAAAGGAGGCTGTAATTAACAACTTAAGCGAACCAATTTTTTTTTTATAAAGTGTAGTTAATATACACATTCACTTACTAATTAACAACAACCTCTAAGGCTACAAGGTTAGGATTACTTAAACCCACACATACATATTACATATAACCAAAGCATTATGAGCTTTATGAAATAAACATCATACATCATAAGAATACCACATAACATAATAAGATATTCAACCCAGATACCATCTCATAATCATTACCTTAATTCAATAGTTACAACACTCATTCCCAGAATGAGACAATAGTACATAAGATTACAATTATGGAATTCCACCTCATAAACATAAGAGGGATAAAATAACTTATACAATCTGAAATATTACAATGCAAGAAAATACAATAAGAACCATGAGCTGTCCATCTGGATGTCTCGCCACCAAGTACTGAAGATCAATGGGGATCCAACAGTTTTGGTGCATGTTCCACCCAACCAATGTGGTACCTGAAGGCCCACCCCCATGCTAGGAGATAGTAACCACATAACATGGACAAAGATCTGCAATCCCTAACCAAAGGAAGACTCATACTGACATAACCAAATAAATGAACCAAACGAGTACAACTCAGGTACAATACTAATATCATTGACATAGGTCACTTTGCTTCCAGACATAAAATCGACCAAGTATGTTCAGAGGACAATACACGTATGCAAATACCAATCACCAAGGGAATCTCAAGTGCACACAAATTAGAAAACATAACCACTCCAACTCTAGGAGGATACAAATAATAGAACACACTCCAAATATCTTGGAGGCAACAACACATAGTCCACTCCTTTCACAGGAGGTACAAAACATCCCCGTTCATGAAAACCAGGTAAAACTAAAAAGACGCCATGCACTACCCAAGGGAAAACAACTGAATGGCATAAAGATTCAACAACTCTTATCCTCTAAGTTCTTCTAGAAGACTTATAATTTAGGACTAACACTAGATCCCAAAACCCACAATGCAACTTGACTTCATAGCAACAAAAGCATTCAAGTTATAAATCAAATCTAATATTTGGATTCCCTAAATCCATATTCATTCAATAGGTAACACTAACAAGGTCGAAGACACACTTACAGGGTTAACTCAAATAATCATATACCCATATTTCTATTTCCATTATAAGAAATCTTAAACAATTTGAACTTACATCCCCTTACGAAATACAGAGAACTAGAATATTTAAGGCAATCACAAGAGTATTACTATTTTTGGATATAGTAAATCCATATCTCCATATTTCATCCACAATAATTATTTGCTCTACTTGAATAATAATAAATTAAAATAGCCATTTGCCTCATCAATGTAAACAACTTCTTAATTTACCTTTAAATCGACACAAATCCATGCAAGTAAACTCTTTCCATTTCCTAACCAAATCTTACATCTCATTCAATTTTCTATTTAAAACATTCAATCCCTTTAATATCATAAAATATTGTTTCTCTATCCATTTTCCCATATACACTAATCAAACCATTTTTAAATCTCTATTCAATAATATATTGCAGGCCCCTTATTAAAAGGAAAAATGATAATGAATTTACACTTAACATATTTATATATGCTCCATTTTATATAGACACCAAATATATATATTAATGAATTTAATTATATATATCCTTTAACATTCCAATCACAACGATTAAATTGCTCTATGAAAATAAATAAAACATAATAAATATTTGCCTTTTCAAATATATTCATTTCCTAGATTTACTTCTAATACAACATAAACCATTGTCATTACTATATTCAATTCCATCCAAAATCTACATCTTTTCAATTCTCTATTTAAAAACATCAACATCTTAGTGTATAAAAATATATTTTGGCTTATCTATTTAACCATGCATTCATATTGTTTTCAATTAAATCTCATTAATTAAACAACATTCAAATATAAATATTTTTACAATTCTTCAATATATATTTAAATATCCTTTTTCTTAACAATTCGACCATGCATTGAAAACCAACACAAGTACACATCTAATTGGATTTTCTTTCGTTTTCTAGCTAACTCATATAATTCAATCAATTTTCTATCTAAACATGAAATGTATAAAATATCTCTTTCCCTATCTATTTGACCATGCAATTTTAAAATATCTTAAAATATCATTTTCCTTAACAGTTTAATCATGCATTTAACCTTATCTTTTTCTTTTTTTAAATCTCCATACTATACTAAATTACATGCATCTAACTAATATAAAACAAAATATTAAACTATATATTTTTAAATATACCTACTCATATTACTCACACAATATATCCATGTACACCTATATTCTTATTTTAAAATAAACATGATAGTATATTTATTCCTATAATACGACATTACAAATAATTATTATTATTTTTATTCATTTTCATATACATTTAATTATATATATATATATATATCTCTTTATTATATATATATATATATATATATATATATATATATATATATATATATATTAAATATATGACATTGTTTATTTCCAACTAAACAAAATTATTTAAATCCTAATTAAATATATTAGAATATGACATATATATACCATATGTATATATCATATCTAAAATATTTAATAAGATAATAATATTTAACCCCCCACCCTTTTCAACTGATGGCAGACGCCATTAAGGCAGGAAGGAAATAGATTTTAAATTTAAAAAAAAAACATTAATGCTGGGGATGGGTCGGCTGTAGCCAAACCCCCGCCCTACACATAACCGGCGGCCTACATGCGCGACCTCCCCAAAGGGGGTTGCGCTGCCCAAAGGCAGCGCTCCCTCCACATAATGGAGGGCACTATCTTTGGATAGCCACAACCTCCTATATATGGGGAGCGGTGGTGGGTTCAAAACCCCCACCCAAAACAATGGCAGATCAAAGCAAACTGCGAGTTGAAATTTTTATTTTTTTATTTTTTATTTTTATTTTTAAAATCCTTTACCAATTTCGAGATTTCGTCTACCATACGAGCGGTGATTCGAGACTTAATATATTTTGTTTTTAAAACAAAAGGAATATATATATGTATTATATATATATATATATAAATAGATATATATACATATATAATATGTATATATATATAAAAAAAATGAATTACAAAAGTAAATAATTGAGGAAATTTGTGAAAAATATTCACCTGTAAGAGAAATTGTAAAACTCTTTTTTTCCAGAAAAACCAAATTTCATAGAGTTCATAAGAATTAATTCTTTTAAACTATTTTCTCAAATTCCTGAACAAATAGAAGAAAAATCAAATGGATCTAAATTAAAATCAGAAGTTTCAAACAAACCTCAAAGTTTCTCCACCTAATTTCTATAGAGGGTTTTCAAATTTAAAAAATTGATTTCTTGCAGAGGGTTTCATTTTCTAAAAACGTTCTAAATGTATTGTTCAATCTCTATGTTTGAATCCAAAAAAAACAAAATAATCAATTTCCTCAAACAAATTAAATTCAACTGAAGTTTTCACAATTTTCACTCAAGAATTTTCACAAAAACAAAAACTACAAATTTATTTAATTTTTTTCTTCTAATAACAAATTCATTTTCTAAAACAGATTTAACAAACAAATCTTTAATTATTACTATTTTAAAAACAGTCAAGAACAATAAAACACAAAGAGGAAAACCTGGTTCAGGAAGCTACAGGCAAAGATGAATTTCTGATGTAAGCCTCCTCAAAAGATCTCCCGAATTTTTTTCAATTATCCAACGAGTCCAATCCAAAACTCAACAAATGCAAACAATCTTTCATCCAATTGATTCAACAATCAAAACTTTCTTCAAACCCTTCTTTGTGCAAATTTTTCCAAGATTTATTCTCTGCTGTAAAAATGAAATTTTTCTAAAAACTTTCTGCTCTAAAATTAAAACATGCATTCTTTATAACTCAAAATACCTAATACAACCCTAATTCACATTACATGCAATTTAGATATTAATTTCAATTTCAATTTTGGAGAAACCCACTTTCAATTTAAAATGCAATTTCAATTAATAAATTAATTTCCAAAATTAAAACTATTTTCCCAAATAAACATTTAATTACAATTTCTAATTTAATTCCCACAAGTTGAAATTAAATTACAAAATTAATTTTAATTCTTTTATTTCCTTTCATTTTCCTGCATCACGTTTAATTAATTAATTTAATTATTTAATAACTAAATTCAACCCCATTGGATTAAATTTAATGAATTAAATAAATTAAATATAATTAATTAATTTAAATATAAACTTTTATCCACATTGCATTATTTAAATTAAATAACCATCAACATGATTTAAATGCAATTATTCTAGATATCTATTTCCAAATCAAGAATCCTTCAGAATTAAATAAGATTAAAGCAAGGCAATGAAAGACTCGACACACACAACTGACGACACACTATGGCTAGGTTGTAGACTTGACACAAGTTACCTAGCTACTATCTCCCGTTCAACTTAACCGTTGGATAGACACGCTCAAACCTGTGAAACTAGGTGGAGTCGATGTCATGTACCTGTAATCCTGCAACCAAGTAAACAACATCATACAATATATCCAGCATATAATACACACCGTGAATAAATAATTACGGATTCGTAGGGTGCTCGCAAGCGAGTGATGTGAACCTGTCTTCTTCACCAATACACTCATCGAAACTGACACTTCTATCATAATTCCAATAGTCTCATAATAACATCTCATGCTAACTTTACAACATCATTAATCCATAATACATGTGAAACAATAATTAGATCAACACATCATACAATAATAGTTGTCGCTCAATAGTAGCGAACAAAACATCATAACAAAATGTATCCAGTATCAAAGTAACTACAACCAAACATAACATAAAGCAAATCGAATAAGGAGCAAAACGAAAGGGTATTACAAATTATATAAGAAATGACATAAATATACAAAATTTACTAGTAAAATAATATTTAAATCCAAAACTAATACATTTAATATCATAAAAATTTGGAATTATTGACATGGCTCAAAATACATAGCATCCACATCTCTCCATTGACAATTTTATGTCTCTTCAATAATATCACAATATTCTATAAAATAAAGGTATCACATTCTAAATATCATTTCATCTCCTAAAATATACACTAGACTATACAACATAGAAAAGTAGAACATTATTATTATTTGATTTGTTTATAAACAAAACAACAATACTTACTTAGATCTAAGATGTAGATGTAGACCAACCTTCATTGTTCCTTGAACCAGCCATATTTATAGCTCTTGTATTGTCGAGAAAAGGTGAAATGTCTATTGGTAATTGAATAGTTTTAGCTGTACCAAGAAATGTACCTCTGATTGTATTTAGTCTATCGACTAACTCAATCATATCAGGACGCTGTTGAGGTGACTCCCTTGTGCAAAATAACCCAATTTGTATAAATTGATTAAGGCATTCCATTATCATTGTTGTCTCTGGCTCAGGAGCATCTAGAAGCAGGGCATTATCCACTATATCCGAGATTTTATTTGGAAAATGCATCTCTGCCCATTTCTGTAGATTAATTCCTTCAACGAACAAATTATCTGTTGGTCTCCTCCTTGTCAGGAGTTCTAAAATTAAAATTCCATAACTGTATACATCTCCCTTTGTACTAAGCTGTCCACCTAGTCCATACTCTATAACAACAAATAAACATGGATCAGTGACTCCTATATCTTTTGAAGCACTCGATGCTCTATACGATAAACAAAGAAAACCGGTGAAATGCATAGTGCAATTACGAGAAATCTATACCTGGTGCAATGTAGCCAATAGATCCTTTAAGTGCATCTGTGGAAGTCAAAGAATCCACGGAATTGCCGAAAATAAGATTGGAAAGGCCAAAATCTGCAATATATGATGTCATGTCATCTCCTAATAGGACATTGTTGGGCTTCAGGTCACAGTGAATCACTTGAACAAAACAATAATGGTGAAGATATGCCATCCCTTCTGCTATCTCCACTGCTATCCTTATTCGATCACTCAAATTTAATCTGCATATACCCCCGTCACAAGGATACAGCCATTTCTCTAAACTTCCATTTGACATGAATGGAAGTATTAAAGCTTTAAAATCAAGGTTGGAACATGCTGAAATGATTTTAATTACATTGCGGTGCCGAACTCTCTTTAATGCATTGCACTCTCTGCTGAAACTTTGGTGAGCATGTTCAGCCTGTAACTTGAGGACTTTAACAGCAATATTTGTACCATTCTTTGGAATCCCTTTATAAACAGACCCAAAACTCCCAATTCCTAAAAGATTGTCATCACTGAACCTACCAGTTGCATCTACAAGTTCTTCATATGAAATTTTTGGAGGCCATACTTTGAGAGCAGGGGTGCTGGTACGTCTGCATCTATAGGAAAATACTACCAGTAGAAGAGAGATGATCAAAATTGCAATGCCCACTACGACAGGAATTATTACCTTTTTGGAGACTGATGGCTTTTTGTGTTTGGAATGAGAGCATGGCGGCAAGTTTATCCATGCGCCACAAAGGCCAGGATTTCCATTAATTTCTGACGCATCAAGTGTTTCAAAAGATCCTCCCTTTGGGACCTCTCCGGTTAGCCTGTTTGAAGACAGATTGAGATGGTGAAGAATTTTCATCTTTGTGAAAGTCACTGGTATTGTACCTGACAATTTATTGCAAGAAAGATCCATGTACTCAAGATTTCGCAGATTTGCCAGTGATGCTGGGATTGGCCCCTCAAATGCATTCCAAGAAAGATTTAGATATCCTAGCTCCTTGCAACTTTCCAGTGCGCTTGGAATGCCACCAGAGAAGTTGTTGTGAGATATGTCTATAGCTAAAATCCTAACCATTTTGCTCAGTGCCAAAATAGAACCTTGCAATGAATTGCTGGAAAGATTGAAATAGAATTGGAGATTACGAAGACCTGCAACTTCAGGAGGTATATTTCCTGTTAGTTTGTTGTACGCCAAGTCCACCATTTCCAACGTCTGACATCTCCCTAAACTGGTAGGTATTTTCCCTGACAGTTGATTGTGATGAAGATTAAGCTGTCTTAATTGTGCAAGGGCACCTAGATTCTCTGGAATTTCTCCTGAAAGCATGTTCTCGCTGAGTGACAACAATCCAAGCCGATTTGAT
Organism: Sequoiadendron giganteum; assembly: GCA_007115665.2. Lineage (NCBI taxonomy): Eukaryota > Viridiplantae > Streptophyta > Pinopsida > Cupressales > Cupressaceae > Sequoiadendron > Sequoiadendron giganteum. The sequence goes on along the minus strand of CM021105.1, from coordinate 183,428,828 downwards.
TGGCCAAAACTTTCTGGAATTCTTCCCTGTAAATTGTTTCTGTCCAGAATTAATCTTTCCAGATTTTGAAGCTTACTAAGGGTAGATGGAATGGTTCCATTGAATTGGTTCCCCTCTAGTGTTACTGTCGCCAAGTTTGTGAGATTACTGATCTCATCCGGTATGCTTCCCCCAATTTCATTATAGTTCAATGCCAAAAAATATAATGATTTTGAGAGACGACCAACTGATGTGGGCAAGACGCCAGTGAGATAATTAAATCCTAAATCAAGAGTTTCCAAGATGGAGCAATTAGTTAACGCTGTTATAATAGATAAACCACTGCTTCCACTCACAAAATTATTTTGCCACAAAACAAACCGTCTCAGCTGCTTCATTTTCCCAAATACCAGGGGTACTTTGCCTCTCAGCTGGTTGCGCTCTAAATAAAGTACTTGGAGCTGAGTCCAATTACCCACTGATTTGGGTATTTCTCCAGTGAGTTGATTTCCCCACAAATAAACTTCTTGCAATTCTGTCAGCCTTCCAAATTCCCATGGAATTGAGCCGTTTAAGTGGTTCTGATATAGCTGCAACATTTGGAGACCAGTGCAATTGGAAATGGAAACGGGGATCGGCCCTGTTAAGTTGTTGGTGTGAAGATTAAGCCAGTTTAGCCGACTAAGCATACCCAACTCAGCAGGAATGGCACCTTGGAGGCTATTTTCGGCCAATTCTATGTTATATAAAAATGACATGTTTCCTAAGAAAGGTGGGATAACGCCTGTCAATGTGTTTACTGCTAATGCCATAATTTCTAACTTTGAAAGAAGACTAAATTCAGAGGGAATGCTTCCACTTAAATTGTTAAACGACAGCCAGAGAGATTGTAAAGAACGACAGCCTCCTAGAGAGGAAGGAATGACACCTTCCAAATTGTTATGACCCAACCAAAGCGTTCTCAAGCGAAATAGCCTTCCAAGCTGATATGGAATATGGCCTTGGAAACTGTTATTGGAGAGATCAAGTACTCTAAGGAAGGAAAGGTTTCCGAGGAAGGGAGAGATAGGGCCATGTAATCCCTTATCTCTGAGATTCAAGGACACCACACGATGTCGACGAGAAGAGCAGGTTATAGCAGTCCAATTGCAGAAGGTGTGATTGGGAGACCAATCGAGGAAGGAATTATATGGATCGAAAGAGATAGCAGCTTTGAAATCCATCAGAGCTTGTTCGTCAGGATCATAAGAAGACTCCGCCATGTGAGCCGGCAGCGCAGAGAGACAGAAAATCAGTAGCAGAGGAAGCATCATCATCTTCATTCTTGGCTTTCTTTGTACCGTAAGCCTAAATGAAAAATACGTGCGGTTTACGACTCAGGTTCGCTTTTAAATTTGTCAAAGCTCTTAGTAGAGCGTGTGCTGGATAAGAACTCAAGTTTTTATTTGTTCTAATTCATTAATGCTAACAAGATTTATTTTATTTTTTAAAGAGGTTAATTATAATTTTTTGTACACTGATTTAAAATTTTCTAACATTTAGAGGGAGCTAACTCGCAATAAATATTTTTGTGCTCTGTAAGATTTGAAAAGTATGCAACCCGCATGTAATTAATAACGAAGTAATACCACATTGCATAAGGTGGCTACAGCTTTTGAGCGACAAAAAATCAGTACGAACTAATTCAACCCTTTGTCCTGCTCCATCTCCATTCAGGACAAACCCATTTACTGAAATGCGGGACACTTGTAAATCTCAAACTCTTTTTAATGTAAATCTTGTGTTTTTTGCTTTTACCCGATATGAAGATCTAGCTGAAATTCCAAATAATCTAAGAGTAACAAAACGTTATTAGTGACGAGTACCACCTTTATATGTGTATATGCGCTGTGACTGCTTGCCATTCATATTTATATATTAATATGTAAATTTAAAATAATTTAAAATTAAAAATCTTATTGATATGTAAAATATTTATATTAAAAAAATTAATAATATATATATAGAATTAATGGAATTAAACAATAATATTCATATTGATTATAATAATAATATTTAATATTTATAGAAATATACACATTAATATAGAAGGTAAGAGAAAAATAGAAATTATTGTTTCTAGATTGAACAAAAAATTATATTTTGGTAATGGTATTAAGGTCCAAAGATATTCTAGTAAAACAAGAAGTCAATAAACAAATTAAATTTAGAAAAATAAATGTAAATAATATAATAAAGAAAATGTCTTATGCATATAATTAATATAAAATTAGTTAATATGAATATTTAATTTTATTTCTATTATAATACTTATTGATTATATTATTTTATTATTGACAATAAAATTATGAAACTATGTAATTAATGCTGAGACATTCTACAATTTTAATATATAGACTTCAATGAGAATTACTTTTAAATGAGTTTTATTGTTTATATAGATTAATAGTATCAATTACACTACTAGCTAACCAAAATTGAGCATAATTTTTTGTTTCTTAGCATGGCTTCTTAGTAGTTGTGTTTTTCTATGCAATTTTTTGTTACTATTATCATTTTATTTGACGCTTGTATTTACTTGTAGTAACTTTGAATTCTCATTGAGCTTATAAATTTAAGAGGATGGAATGTGTATTACCCTTATATTAGTATGCTAAACCCTTAAAATTCCATAAATAGTGTCATTTTTAATTGCAATTTGCATGCCATTAAGTAAATGATCTTCTACACTCAATATATCTCTACATGAAAATGTGGCATCACTGAAGTGTTGATGCATAAAGGGTTTGAACACTTCTAGTTTATGATCCAAGTTGTTGAAAATGAAGGTAAAATTATAGTACAATTAGCTTAAAATTTGTAAATCCTGTGTAACTGTAGATTATATTTTAGTATTCTTTGTCACAATCTCTTGTGTATGATTAATCTTGAATTAGATTAATTTTAATGTTGTAGAAAGTAGACAAAATATTGATAGAAGAAATATAAGACAAAATAGAAAGAACACCGCATGTACGTGGAGAAAACCATTTCAGGGAAAAACCTCCACCAAAATTGTTCATTCTTTTATTATCTAACCTTTCAATGTGTTACAATAATACTGATTCAATTCTTCTTGATGTGCTTCTTTGTTCTTTAAAAAATCTTCTTCACAACCTACAATATTTTCTCAAACAAGTCTCTCATACAAATGGCTGCAATAATAGACAATAGACTTGCTTAAAAACTCATAAGAGTTAACAAATATATAATCACAAAGCCTCTTGAGAAAATCCACACCTAGGGTTGCCAAGTTGAGTTCTAAGATGCATGAAAAAGTCAAACAACGGTCTCCCTCAAATTTGGTGCCCAACACAGAAGTGTTAACCTCATAGTTATCAAAAATATCTTCTGCAAGCTCATCCTCAAAGAAGGCGTTCATTCTGGGTCCCACTTAATTGAGCATTACAAATATCTTTTCTAAGCATTAGTTGTAACTCAAAGATGCCAACTTAGACGCCCAAGGTGGGCCCAAGTTAATCTTTGTTAACTGAAACACATTTGTTATCGATTCATGCAAAACAATGTGCATGCATGATCCTCCATCTATTAACTAAATGTATCAACTTGTTATCTATCCATGCAAATCAAGTCAACTGAGATTAACTAACATGCAAATGAAGATAATTGAAACATAACTGAATTGAACTTCAATCCCTATTTTATAGGTACTCAACATGCATAAATGAAAATCCCTATTGTGTAGGAACCTAAGATGCATTCTTGAAGTGTACTCAATTCGCCAACTAGTTAATTGAACCAAGGTGGATCACACCTCCCATGTGTGTGCCCATGTGCTCCTATTTTGTAGGAGCTCATTCCAAGGCATCCCCACATGCTCTAAGACTTAGAAATAATTACAAATGTCAAATTAAATATTTATTTCATTCCAAATTAATCTCTTCCTAATCCTAGAGTTGTGAAACCCATTCCAAGGACTTAGGAGATACATGAAATATGTATAGAATGCAATTAAATGGCATCCTATTCCCAACACAAGTTTTATCCATTATTCTTAGGTTTACTATGTAAACCAATTGATTACACATTAGGAAGCACATGTTTCATATTATAGAGATTAAATTCTTCTGTTCAAAAAACTTATGGAAAAAGTGATTTGTAGTCGATACATCAAAATGGACTTCAATGTAGGTTTGGTGGATACCATATAGCATAGAGTTGATTTTTTATATTATTTTTTGTGTTAAGCTATGTTGCATCATATGTTTAAACTTGATATTGATTTAGTTTTGTGATGGCAAAAACGGGCCTTTCTTTTGTAGTAAGATGAATTTTTCATAGTTTTATTGTGTTAAAATATGATTATCTGGTATTAGAAATTCCATATCTCAAAAAACTATTTGGAAAGTAATAGTCATGAAAGTACACAAAAATTGTACTTTTAAGAAGAAGGTGCCTCTTTATTACAAATTTTATGTTTTTGGTTGGTCACTAATAAAATCTATGCAACATAAAAATGTGAAAATAGAAAGAGAGATAAAGCATGTATAAATTTGGTCTCAATAAGATTTTCTTTCTTTCTCATTTATTGAGCTAGAACAAGAGATTTAGAATAGCATATGGAATCTATCAAATCATATTAGAAAATGGATATTTGTTAGATTCTATAAAGGCAAATACCTTGGTGGAAAAGTCTATAAAATGTGGAGCTCTAAAGATTGAACATAAACTACTTGGCATAATCTTTCAAGAAGATGTCATCCCCTAGAAGGCAATGATTGTAGTATACATGTATTATATCAAAAAAACTATATGAAAATTGTTAATCTAAAATATATCATATGGTGAATGACTATTGTGGTTCAATTTATTTACGGGTGTGTGCAAGAATTTGAGTCCATTTTTTAGCCAAAAAGTTGAAGAGTTTTTCCTAATTTTCAAAATTTGTCTCATTTGACCTAAAAATTTAAAGTACTTAGAGATTGAATCTTAAAAATAGTCAATAATATGAAATGTAGTACTTTGATTCTAGTTTCCAAATATGTAATTTATTTTAATACCCAAATGATACAAATAGATTTTCAATAGGCATGTCTAGAAACCATTGAATGCACAAACGTCATCCATATTTTGACCTAAATAATTGTATTTTTCTAAATCCTTCTGTGAAAATATTTATAAAACATTGAAGAATGTGAATGATATTTATTTGTAATTTATTTTTTATTTTTTTGTTAATTTTTTATTGGTTGTAATTGTTGTTTCGATAATCCCTCATGTGTGTCATGTAGAAGATGACCTAAACTTATCATTTTTTTTTTCAAATTGAAAAGAATTGTCTAAAGATTGTGAGTGCATAATTTTTTTTCAAAAAAACATGATAAAAATTTATTAAATTAATTAAAAAGCCCCGATATTTAAATTTTATGGACCAATTTCATCAAAAAATATTTGAAAAATAGAAAAATTAATCCAATTGTTAAAAAAAATACATATTTGAAATCTACACAATTTCATTTATAATGGGTTTTAATTTCATCATAAAATTTTGCAAAAGACATCTTCAGACATATATCTAAAGTCACTCTTTTCTACTAACACTGACATGACCTTCAAGCTACAGGTCAAAGAAGGTCCAAAGCTAAGGGTTGGCTCTCCAAGCCTTTTTTCTGACCTGAAACTCAAAGAAAAAGTTGGGCCAAAATTGAAATTTTTAGAAATGAGGTCCCATTCTAGAAAGAAGATCTTGTTTCTAAATGAGATCTGATTTGTTTTTTAAAAAAAAATTAAGCCTTTATGAAATGGGATCCTCTTTTTGGCTCAGGTTCCCAAAGTGAAACAAGATCTTGTTTGCTAAATAATGGTATCATGTTATGTTTTTCTGGATTTCAAGTTTTTTCTATGTCTGAAACATCCACTAGAAGTGGACTCGGACTCATCTTCTTACATTTACCATTTAAACAATGTAAAAAATTGAAGAAGAAATTCTTACACATAGAGATATCAAAACCATGTTCATTCCTAGAGTCTAATTCAATATTTTGAGTATGTATGTAGGGTATTTTATCTGTCACCATGTGAAATGGGAAAAAAGATGCTTTCTACTCATCTAATGATATTGACTCAAACTCCTTCTTTGTTTGCCTTTTTTTTTTTTTGGCAAATGTAGACTCAAAATTTTCATAAATTGAGGGGATGAAGGGTTACATTGCATAGTATTATGGTGTCAATTTCTCCAATCTAGTCTTGAAATATATGTATCTTCTCTATGAAATTACCAAATAAACTTAAAATGGTTATTATTTTTTTAGAGAAAAATAAAATGGTACATGTATGAAAAGTCTTTCAAGTCAAGGGACCTCATTTATTTTTAAGTGAAAAATATTAGTAGCAAAGGATCTGCATCAAGTTAGGAATTTCAAGGGCTTGCATGAATCAAAAAATCTAATTGTGCTTGATGTAAATGATGTCTAATGGATGAAAAAATTGACCTTTAAATCAATCAATGAATTAGGCTTGCAATTTGACATTTCCCCATACATTTCAAAAACAAAGTTAATTGTTCATAATAATAAACATCTTAAAATAGAGGTCATATATTTTTAATCCTCTCAATTATAAATTTATTTTTATTATTATTTCGTCTTCTCTAGCTCATTTCTCCTTTAATTTTCCTCTTTTATAAAGAAGCGATAAAAGGAGATCAAAAAACTTTAAAATAAATTTGAAGCTCCATCTCTTGGACTAATGTACCGCTAAACTATTGATTAGTCTATGTCAAGTTATGAAAGCCCAAGGTTAAAATAAGAGCATGATTCCTATAATGAATTCTCTCTTTATTTTAGTTTATATGTTTCTAATTTAACCTATTTCAATAGAAAAATTTACATAGGTAAAGGCTGAAATCTAAAATAGATATTCACATACAATAGCATATGGTAAAAAAATTGTACTAAATTAAAAAAAATCATCAACGAATACAAAAATTTATGATATTTTTTGAATCATATGAATTCCTTGAAATAATAGGTTTAGTCAATTATATACTTGATAATACAATTTTTGAATATTTTTAGTTTTTTTTTTATATTTCAACTTTGGCAAAGATAGTGGCATAATTAGGGACCACTATGGCAATTTGGTTCTGGCTTATGCAGTTAACCTAGGCTTACACACTTCTAACTTTGTAGAAGTGGTGATTGGTTATCATTGGATCCATACTACTAGGAATGTTGGAGTGTCCAACTTAGAAATTGAGGGAGATTTTATAAATACAATCTTGTTGTTGAATGGGAAGGTGAACCCTTGCTAGTCCCTACGAGACCCCATCCTCTTAGCACATAATTTCATAATTGTTGAATGAACAAGACAAGTAAGAGGGGTGTGAATCAGTTGTATCTTTAAACCTTCAAAACCCTCATTAACATGTAGATCCTCATGCATTCATTAAACCCTTAATCTATTATGATGATTTAACATGAAAGGAAAATAACATAAGCTTAAACAACTTAACACCATGCACAAGAGAACACTAGATTTATGTGGAAAGCCCAAGAACGGAAAAACCATGGTGAGGATTAGCTTACAATATAAGTGATTTCAAAACCAATTACAAGGGCTCGCTGGAAGAAGGGGTACATTTTCTAAAAAGGCTCACAGCCAAAAACAAAAAGATAGTGAAGAAATGTTACACAGAGAACATGGTCTCAATGCAACATGGAATCCACCACAATTGGTCCAACACCTTCATAGTCTTTTTGAATGACTTTGGACACCTTTTGCTAACTACATCCAATACTCTGACACTTGAAAGCTCGCAGTGCACTTCTCAATTTCACACCTCACAACTCTATGATTCACATCACTCACATGATACTCATCTATCTTCACATCCCTCAACAAATCCACTCATATATATATCATATTCAACCTTTAAACCTTTATCCAAGGTTGGCTATTCACCAAATTCATGTAAATTAAAATTAGGTTGACACGCAAACATTCTTGTGTGGAAAGGAATTAAGGTAGAGCATGAAACTTCTTAGCTAGGACCTAAGTCCTTCCTTATACACCTCACCACACTTCCTTTGGTCTATCCATAACTTGAGAACAAAAAAAATCACATGAACATGATCTAGAATATTCCACAAACATCCTAAAATCCAAAAAACTCCTTTACAACAACTTTCACATGAAGAGTGTATATACCCAATACATCTAGACAACTCTACCATACACTGCAACTTAGAAAACCATCTTCTGGAGCACCAAAACACAAACCATCTTGATAGAAGACAGATACTAACATAATCAAGATTCCTCTAGATATGAAAGACCTAAAACACAACTTCAAAGAAATGTGGAGAAAAGACATTTCTCCCAAACACTTCTCAGACTCCTATGTAATGCATAATTCATATTTTGATGAACACAACTTCTTATGCACAACGATACAACACACCACATTTTGGATATAACACCTCTAATCAAAATATATAAACCACATAAGAAAATATTCAACCTAAAATAAATGTGGAGAAAAACTAGAACACCTCTCTACAACCCAAAACAACACTACAACACACTGTTTCCTCTTTTTATCAATTTTTCTCAAAATCACTTCGAAACCAAGCACAAGAAACACATCCTCATAATATTTAGCACTAATATATTCATAGATAAAATCTTATCAAAGAAACACAAGAGGTTGACACTAGTAGCTTTACAAATGACAATGTAATGCAACCAATCAAAGTATAGACAACACCAATTATAACAAATGCTTGCAACAATCTCCCCTATCACATGCTTCAAACACTAATGATAACACAGGCTTGTTGACATAAATGACAACACCAATCTACACATACTTGCAAGAATCTCCCCCTTTGTCATTGATGGAAACACATGATGTGGAAAACCATCAAAGACACAACTTTGAACATCAACATATTGCTCCATTACTTATTCTTTTCACATGAGTTTATCTCTCACTTTCTCTCCCCCTTTGTAAATAGACTTTTTCAAATGTTCTTCTCTCCTACTTTGACATTAATGGTAAAGGATAAAAAAAATTATTTATTTTCCCCCTTTGACATAGATCGAAACCACTTACTATTGCACTATAACTTACTTTCCTTTACTACTATACATACTCCCCTTTAGGAGCACACACCAACTTGTACCAAATCAACAACTTCTGCATAATGACAACACACACTCTTTTGACAGCAACAATCAACAATTCCACTACCTACTCCCCCTGAGAGGTATCCTCCATCATCAGTCCAGACTAAAGAATGAATCTTGAGATTCATTGGACTAATGCATCTCCATATACATATAGTTCAAATACGGAGGGGAAATAAACCCCAACTTCTGTTGGAGATAATCAAAAGTATCTTTAGGAAGACCCTTAGTGAATATGTTAGGAATTTGATCCTTTGTGTAGCCACATACTCAATTTTTACTTCACTCTCCAAAAATTTCTCTCATAAAGTGATATCTGATTGAAATATGTTTTATCCTTGAATGCATCAATAGGTTCTTTGAAATATTGATTGCACTTGTATTATCAAAAAAGGTAGAAATAGACTCATCATACACCACTCTAATATCCTTCAATGTTTTCCTCATCTGCAACACGTATGTGCAATAAGATGTTGATGCAATGTACTCAGCCTCTATAATAGATAAAGAAACAAAATTTTAATTTCTTTCTTAGCCATTATACTAATCTGTATAGACAAGAAAGAATGCACCACCACTTGTACTTTTCCTATCATCAACACACAACCAACCCAATCTACATATGTGTAAGAACTCAAGGTGAAATCAATATCCTTTGGATATCAAAAACCATAATCTAGAGTTCCCTTTAAGTATACGAATATCCTCTTCATTGCTGCAACATGTGACTATCTAAGATCTTAAAATATAGTTGTCATAAGGTGAAATCTCCTAGTCTAAAAACACAAAACAAAATAGAATGCAAGAGAAGAAAATAAAACCTTACACCTCAAGATTGGGTTACGTTAACTCACAAAAAATAAAGATAAAACAAATAGCAGATTATACCTTGTGTTCAGTTGATCTTTTGTTGGCCCTTTGATGGCTGATAATGTGTGCTTCTTGGAAGATAAGCTCGCAATGATGATGGTTGAAGGATTAATGGAGGTAGGTGGATGCAATAATAGGTGCTAAGATGAAAATGCAAGTGATATGAGGCTACAATGAATGACTAAGAGGCTTGAATGGATTGAGAGCATGAATGCATAAAATCACAAGTTCTAACATCTAGATCCTTTAATAAAGGTAGATGGGGGTATTTATAGAAGAATTTGAATTCCCTAGAGAGTTCAACAATCAAGCTTAAGCCACCATGGCCAAGATGGAGGGCTATGGTGAGTTGAGGACTCGCAAGCCCTCACATCTTGCCATGTGGCGGGTGAAGTGTCCAAAGGACAAGATGAGATGGCAAGGTTACAAGTGACATGGAGAGGGTGATGTGGTCCCAAGGTACTTGCAAGTACCTTGGAATGAGAGAGGATCTCCACAAAAAGTAATCCCTTGTCCCCAAGTGAGACTAAAAATGACAAGTGAAGAATTTTAGAAAGTCCACCCTTGTCACCATGGGGATTGGAGATGGCCTTGGAGGAATAAAAGTGAATTTTGAATTCACTTTTTGGAAGAAACCAAAGGATAAAACAAGATTCCCCCAAAAGGGGTCCTTGTCCCATGGGTACGATGTGACCTTTGAGAGGTCATGGGGAAGACAAATGTATGGGGGGAATAAGTGTGAATTTTTAATTCACATGGGGAAGAGGTCAACTCAAGAAAGGTAAGTACCATAAGGGTTGACTTAAGGACATGTTAAAAGGGGTAAGTGATTAGGATAATTAATTGTTATTAGAGGCAAGTGGATAGATATGGAGGATGTGACATTAATCCTAATTAAGGATATGCATATTTTAATGAAGGATTAATTAAATTAACCAAGATTAGTGAAAAAGTTATGGAGGATGTGACAAGGGGGGAGAGGAAAAATGAATTTAAAATTGAAAAGGATAATTGACTAAATTAAATAAATTGATGTATTTATTTAATTTAGAGATGAAGGGGGGTAAGGATAAAATACTTTTTGGAACCTTAGAGAACAAGATAATATTAATTAAATGTGTCATTTAATTAATATAGACAAATTAGACGAAAAGGGTAAATTTGACCCAATATAAGTGGTCAAGTTTAGATGTCTACATTTTGCTCCTCTTTGAGATGGTGTTATGAAGTAGCATCATTTCAAAGAAAAATAAAGCATAGCACCTAGAAGAAGATGGTTAGATTAAGGAAGATTCCCCAGTCATTCAAGGAGTGACTAGGAAGAAAGATGATGGGAGTGAAGATGAAGGTTAGGGATTAGGATGCCCCCTTGAGAGGACATGCGGGTTTAAGAGAACACAGGTATGCTCTCGAAATGGATGAGGTGATGCAAGGGTAGATGGGGAAGATGATGCAAAGTGATGGATGAGAGAGGATGATGATATGAAGAGATAAATTCAAGCACAAATGGATTCTTGGATAAATATGATGTTGCCCTAGTCAAGCTACAAGACAGGATGGACTGATGGTTGATGGCGTGTTGTTGATAAGGGGAGGATGCATCCCAAAACAACACAAGGATAGGGAAGGATACATCTTGATGAAATTGGTGTTGATGAGGGAAGGATACATCCCAAAACAACACAAGTATAGGGAAGGATACATCCCACTAATGATGATGATGATTGGGTCAAGGCTTGTAGCAAGGATGGAAACAAGACCAAAGATGCGATTAGATGATTTGTGCTAGATTGGATAGATGAGGATTGGATGGAGATGTGAGGCGGTTAAAATGAATGAATATGTTTGAGGTAAAGATGCAATGCAATGGAAGGGAAAATGAAATGCAATCCTAATGCAATTTTCCATTGTCAGAGTACTAATTTTTTCTATAGAATAAGACACTAGGTACCATGGTATATGAACCAAGGTGAATTAGTGTCTAATCCATGAAACAAACACAATAGACAAGAAGGTTATCACAACACCCCAAAGTCACAAGGAATTTGGTCGGGCTCGGTATTAGGATAACCATAAGCACAAAGGATGCCCCAACATAAGACAAGACCACAAGGATCTTGGTGGGTACTACGTGGGACAACCAAGAAGATAGAAGCAAAAAAATGATCAAGAGACGTCCTTATGTTGACCCATCAAAGCACACCATAATATGATAGATCATGGAAACCTTGAAAAGTTATGATAGGGAGCTCAAATGATAAACAAAAGGTCAAAAGCATCAAAAGATCACAATCAAATTTCAAACGTCCTTTGCCACAGGATTAAAAAGGATGGGTGGGATCGATGCGGTCTATTAGGAAGGATGCATCCTGTTGAGACCAAAGATGGAGACTAAAATAAGTGATCGACATGATAGAGGATATTTGAAACTGATTGAACCTCGTGATATGATCGACCATTTTTTGTGAATACCAGCTAGGATAGGGGCGTACTTGATGAAACAACAAGATGACAAGATAGCAGAATGATGACACAAGATGGACATACCCTAAAGACCTAGGGGACACAAGACTGGCACATCTTAAAGACCTAGGGCTCGAGGGTTGATCAAAGATCAACCTTGCCTATTTGAAAGCATAGAGCCCTCGTAGTTTGAGAAAAGGCCATGAATAAAAGTGGAAAGAGGACAATGAAGATCTCGATGAATAGTGTAGATTGGACGAACAAATGCCCTGGGGGAGGATCAAACAATCGACCTTGCTACATGAAAGCATTGGGGCAATGTAGTTTGACACAAGGCTAAAGACAGACGATGGAAGATGACAAGACAGAAAAAAGATAGAACCCCAGGGGTGGATCAAATGATCGACCTTTCCTAAGTGAAAGCACAGGGGAAACATAGTTCGACAAAAGATCAATGACAAAAAATGGGTAAGGGATGGTGAGATGACCATGATATGATGATGGAGCTGATACGATGAGCCAAGATAGGCTGAGAGGATGGGATGGTTGATATGCTGAAGATGTGGATTACATGAAGCTCAGGGATGGGATAGTTATAAGATCAATTGGGAGAATGAGACGATGGATAGATATGTGACAAAAAGCGATGAGAGATAAAAAATATGTGAGAAATAGATAGGAGTGAATGGCATTGGATTGCATGGGGGTAGCCTATAGATAGATACTAATGACAAGATATTATGAGATAGGAGGAAAATCGAGATAAATGGACAAATTGATAAAGATTGGGAGATAGAAAGATGCTAGGATAGGGAGATAAGGATTTGGAAGGATGGAATGGATTAGTGGATGGATAAATGGATGAGGAGATAAGGATGAAAAGGATGGAGCAGGACTAGTGGATGGATAGATAGGAAGATAAGGATGGGGAGATGGAAGGGAGCTCTTGAATGGATGGAGAAAGATGTGGAGATAGAAATATATGAGGATAGGTGGATAGAGGGATAAGGATTCGGAAGGATGGAATGGATTATTGGATGGATAAATGGATGGGGAAATAACGATGAGAAGGATGGAGCAGGACTAGTGGATGGATAGATAGGAAGATAAGATTGGTTAGATGGAAGCGATCTCTCAAATGGATGGATAAAGAGGGGGAGATAGAAAGATAATAGGATAGGTGGATAGAGGGATAAGGATTTGGAAGGATGGAATGGATGGATAAATGGATGGGGAAACAAGGATGAGAAGGATGGGGAGATGGAAAGGATTACTTGGAGGGATAGATGGACGATATCTCCAAGGACTCTATCACAAATAATGAGATTCCCCCACTCTAGATGTGTCATGCATGATGAGGCAAGAGGGATAGTAGGATGGGTGGATAAGGGAGGGAGATGAAAATAGATAGGAGAGATGGCCAATGGAAGATAGATAGAGGTGGATAGGATTCATGGACAATGGAAGATAGATAGAGGTGGATAAGGAATATGATGACATATGGATGAGGGGAATGTATTCCAAGAGGTGTCCAAAGCATATATATGGGTGCCCCTATCTAGGTCAAGATCACAAGGAAGATGGAGTGATGAGATACGAATGGGATATGATAGGTAGGATGTGGTAGATAGGTAGATGTAGGAATGTGTAGGTGGAAGCTACCCCCGATTGTGGAAGTAGACTGGATGAGGGATTTACACATGATGCATGTTTGATAGGTTTTCATCATGGTACTTATCCAAGGCGCTTGTTTGTCAAGTTTTCACCATTGGATGAATTATTTTCTCTTTACTATTTTCGTTTTTTCTTTTTCTTTGTTTTTTTCCTTTTTTTTTTGGGAATTTTCTGACTTTTGGGACTTTTCAGACAGAAATACGGATGGAGATGGATAAGTATAGGGATGAATGCATAAGACATATTATAAAGGGGATGGATGAAGTACTCAATCATCAAGTTCCATATGAGGTAAAAAGAGCCCATGTGTAAAGCGGCCAGCGGATGTTCGTACAACCTTATTAGAATGGATGGATTATGCAAGGGAATGGATAAAAGGGATTGGAGGGGGGAGATATGGGGGATAGTGGATGGAATGATGGAGAGGATGTGTGATTGAGGAAGGTGTTCAGGACCAACATTGGCACATGTTGTGGATGTGAAATTGTAGGAGGGTCAAGATGGATGGAGAATGTGGTGATAATGGAGGCATTGGGATAGTGAATTTTGGGACATAAGGAACCAAAACAGATTTACGAGATGGGGGATGTGAATGATTGGTTTTGGGATTAGCAACTTTGGATGCTATTAGGGATTTTCCATTTGAAGGCATGGCATCTATTTTCTTGGGAATCCACATGGTTTTGATTTTTGTTGTAGTGGGCTTTTGTGGCCGTTTGGATTGATTTGGATTTTGGACTTGATTTTTCTTTTCTTCAACATGTCTTTTGAAGGGGATATGAGGAGCTTTAGATTCATGTGGATGTTTGGATTTATACAATTTTTCTTTAGCATTCAAAGTGCTTTTAGTAGAAATGGGATGGGTATGGGGAGATGGATGATGTGGAGAGGACGTGGATGGAGTGATAGAAGTGGGCTTTTGATGAGGATGTGTAGATGGAGGGGTGACTTTGTTGATCTTGATTAGGAGTGATGAAGTTAGAATTTTTATGTTTTCCACTAGGGATAGGTGATGGATGGAGGAAAGGATGAATAGGATGAGATGGAGGAGGTGATTTTGGGATATAAGGACCCAAAATAGACTGTGTATATGGAGGATGTTTGAAGTTTGGTGGAGGGTTATAAGGACCCAAAATGGATTTAGAGGATGAAGGAGGAAGATGGATGGTTGTTTTGAGGTAATATGATGGAGGAGGGGGAATGGCTACAAAGGATTTAGTGGAACAATGGGAGTTGCCTTTCATTCCTTTGGAAGAGGTTCACTTAGGATGTATGGAGGTTGTACCAAAATTTTTGAACTATGATTCTTGGGAGATATATCCAAGGCATTGTGTGCCTCGATGCTCTTTGAACTGGATGGGCTCTAAAGTACCTTGCTCATGAAGGCCTAAACCTTTGCCTTCATAATTCATGTTCTTGAGCATGCGATCTATGGTAGGATGCTTATTCTTTTGGAAGCATGATGTGAGTCCTTTATCCAGTGGATGAGGAAGGGTGGTGCATATGCTTTGTTTCTCTTCCACAAGAACACCACCATGGACACATGTAATGTTACCAAGGTGATACAAAAGTGGTGTTGGGGTGACAAGGTGAGGCGGCGATGGAGGATCATGTGATGGAGATGAGGGGATAGCAGCATTAGGAGGAATGAGTGATAAGGGATTGGGAGAGGGTATGATAGGATCCGTATTTATGGTAGTGGGTGATAAGGGCTCATGAGATGGAGTGATTGGATCTTGAGTGCAAAGGGGATCATGGGATGGAGTGAATGAGCTAGTGTGATATTGAGATGGAGTAGATAAGATGGTAGGATTAAGATCCAGTTGAGGAAATGAATCATGAGATGGGATGGATGGGGGATTATGATCTTGGGATGGAGTGGATGGTAGGGATAACTTTAAGAAACCCCCTCAGCAAAGGTGTAAAATCCTAGCGAATCTTTCCTTTCTGAAAAAAATATTAATTTTCGTTGCCGAATCTTATACACATTATTTAAAAATTTGTAAAATCATGGCGAATCTTAATGAATAATTTGTAAAAAAAAATAATCACAATGGTGAATCCTAGTGAATAATCAGTAAAATGATTAATTACAATGGTGAATCTCTCCTGTAAAAATTTGCATACTTGGTCGGCACAGTTCCCCCATAATTTTTTTGTTTTTTTTAATATGGAAGTAGGGGCCCGGGGGTGGTAGCCATCGGCAGGGTCAAGGGGCCAACAGCCCCTCGTGGGATTCAGGGACAATGAACCTAATGCACTCCTGTTGCAATACAGGCGGCGTTGAGGGGTAGAGCCCCTTGCCACAAATCATAAATTCACTATTGAAAATGCATTGGAGCACACATGGATGAAGTGTTTTTTTTTTTAAATTCACTTGAAAATTAATACCAAATGAAACTTTAAAATTCTACCATCGATGAGCTTTAAAATCAAATGGCAGCAGTGCAAGTTCATTCCATGAGTGAATATTGGCATGAGTGAACATCATCCGTGAGACACTTAGGGATGTCCTGCCGATAGAAAAAAATTATATGCACTTAGTGAATCCTGTGACTTAGTGAATTCTGTGACTTTATATGCATGTTCCTTTTAAAAAGGTTGTTGAGTCCCGAAATTTGTTCTGGGCCACATGATCAAATCTAATCATGTGGCCCAAAACAAATTTCAGGCCTCAATAACCTTTTTAAAAGGCATGTGCAAATAAAGTCACAGAATTCACTTACAGCCATTCGATTAAAAAGATAATCGATGGCAATAAATAATAAACCTATTCAAGGCTAAAATATCCCTAAAATGACACGATAAACTATTATTAGTGGTGATATTTCCCAAAAATTAATTGTAAGAATATAAAATTACTAGCGAATATAAGTAATATTTGTAGTTACGGTATAAACTACAGGCGAATCAGTTCCCATGACGCATCATTTAAAAATAAATGCATTGGCGAATTAATCAAAACAAATTTATCTTTTTGTAAGAACCTAGCAATTGAGCATCCTTTCTAGCTTGTATTATTTGCCATTTTTGGAGGTCTCGATTTCAAATATTCGCCAATTGGCGAAGATTCACCACTAAATTTTTCCCTGGTGGATGGGATGGTAAGATCTGGATTTGGAGGAGGGAATATGCTTGTATGCTTTGGATCAAGCACTTGGCATGAATCATCTTATATGGAGGAGTTTTGGGGGGACTCCTCAAGTGGGGGAGATGGAAGGACAGAGGATTCATGAAGGTCATGGGATTGGATTTCGGTGAGATAAGGGCTAGGAGGGGTGGATTCGATTTGGGTGTATGCACCGGTTTCAGTGATTTTAAGAGTAGAAGATGGTGATTCAATGGATTTGATGGGTTTGAAGGGCTCAACTGTTTGGACATTGTTAGGAATGGTAATGGGAGTGATAGGTGTAGGATGGAGGAGGGCCTCATCACTAGTGACCATACATGCTAGAGTGGGAGGGAATTATTTCACAACATCAAGATGTGTATTTGGGGATGTCTCTTCTATCATGAGTCCTTGGATGGTAGATGGAATGAGATCTTTGGGCATTGTAGTTTCAAGTGGCATGATGGGAATAGATAAAGGATTATGGAGGGATGGAGGGCTAGGATTAGGGATTGGTGCATTAGGATTAGAGGAGTGGATGGGACTAGATGGAGGACTAAGAGTGGTTGAAGGACTAGGTGGGTTATGAGTAGATGGAGGATTAAGATATAATGTGGTGAAAGGGGGAGTGATGTGAGAGGATGCAGATGCTAGATTAGGTTGGGAAGATTGGGACGATGGGTAATAGTAGGAAGATGTGGGTGATAGATTAGGATGAGAAGATTGGGATGATGGATAATAGTAGGACGATGTGGGTGATGGATTAGGATGGGGAGATGTGGGTGGAGTATTAGGATAGCAATATGTGGAGGCTAGATTAAGGTAGGGATATTGGGATGGTGGATTGTGATAGGAATATGTGGATGTTGGATTAGAAGAGAAGGATTGAGGTGGGGGAGTACTATAGGAGGACATGGATGGTGGATTGGTATAGGAGGATATGGGTAATGGATGAGGATAGGAATATTGAGATAGTGGATTAGGATAAGAGGAATATTGGGATGGTGGATTATGATAGGAAGATGCGGGTGTTGGATTAGGTTGGGAAGATTGCGATGGGTGATTAAGGTAGAGATATTGGGATTGTTGACAATGGTAAGGATAGGAGGATGTGGATGTTGGATAGGATAGAGGTGGAGAGGGAGGAAATGATGAATATGTAGATGGTGAGGATATTGGATATCCCTTGTCAAGCGTAGCATAAGAATTGTTATTAGATGCGGATGAAGGGATGAAGGGATAGTTTGAAGAAGTAGTTAGATTTTGAGGGGTGATTGGAAAAAGCTTGCTAGCAATGATAACATCAAGGGTATCTATATTACACTCTTTGTGATCAACACGACTTTTTTTATCATCATCAACGTAGTTAGGATTCCCCTTGACTACTATTATTTCTTGTGCGAGAGGGTGATAAGGATTAATGATGATGAAAGGATAAATAGGATGGATCAAATAGTTTGGATGGAAACAAACTAAAGCTCAAATTGGGATATACGTCAAGCTCAAAGCGGGATTGGATTAAAGCTTAGATTAGGATGATTGGATGATGCAATGGGATTAATTATGGTGATTGGATTTGATTACCAAAGGATGATCTTGCCACCTAATCTGCTTCGAGATGGAAGTAGATTGATTGGGTTGAAGGTGATTGGATTAGATTCGATAAAATTGATTGATGAGAGGATTGAGAAGATCGAATAATGGATCAGATAGGATGATGAAAGGGGGTCTAAACCAAGTTCAAAGATTATCCTGGGTGATCTAGGGTGTTGATTTATCATATTAAAGGATAAATGGATGATTGCGGCACCAAATCCACCTTGAGATTGAAAGCAAATTGATTGAGCTGATGACAATGATTGATTGACTCAGGACAGATGACAATCGTAAGCAGATCTTGATGATGATGATCAGATTCAAACACCTAGGTCAATTTGGATAGTAAAATCAAATGAAGTTCAAAGGATTTTGATGGGAAAAGTGATGATGGATATGTAACCTAGAGTCATTCTAAGGTGTTTATTTGATTTAGATGATGAACGAATGACCTACAAATGGACTAAAGCTCATATTAGGATTGGATTAAGGCTCAGATTGGGATTGGATAAGAGGATATGATAGGATTGATTCTAAACCAAGATCAGGGGTTTTAACTAGAGGACGTAAGGTGTTGACAATCAGATTTTTGCCAGATTTGGCAGTTTTCAAAAAATATCAAATTTTGCCATTTTAGGAAACTTCATAGGCATACCTTTTAGAGTCCAGTTTTTCCCCAAAAATTACCCAAAACTAAGGTAGGATGAAATGCCAACTAACATCCCAAATATGAGATAGGCATTTTGAGTTATTAATGAAAATGATTTTTCAAAAACTACAAAAAAATGCTAAATTATGATTTTGAGGGTCAAGATGAAAGTTTGAGGCCTCGAAAATGTGCCGAAATGATGTCCCATCATCCCACGATTTGTTGGGAATCCACTTGCCACCTCATAACGCAACCACCCATACCCAAACGGACACCCGAATCAAAATTTATGGCCTCCGAAGTTTCTACAGAAAAAACAAAACCCTCAAAATGAAGTGTAGATGATTCAAATTGATGAAACAATGACAGACACATGATCTAACAGGGTTCTAGGATACTTTAAGATGATCTGATTGATGATATGATGAGATTTTTAGATGAGAAGGATGATGATGAGATCTTTCGTTTGCGGTGAACGACTCAAAGAACAAGGAGGCTTTCAATCACATGTCTGAGGGCAGAGACGCCTGTCCAAAGGGGTAGGGTTGCCTGTCCATGGCAGGGTCACTTGTCTAGGGGGTAGGGACACCTATCTAGGGTAAGGATGCCTATCTAGGGGGGCAATGATGCCTGTCCAAGGGGGCAGGGAAGCCCAAACAACCTTTGGATAGTTGAACTATCGCACAAAACAAGTGAATGGATACTCAAAACAAAGGGACGGATGGTTGGGAGGGGGAAATTTTCTTGGAACAGGAAAATGGATACTTAGAATGTATAGATGGATGGTCAAGATGAGTAAACAAGTACTTCAAATGAGGGAATAGTTCTCGGAACTAGAAAATGAGTTCCCAGAATAGGGTAATAGCTAATGAACAGGGGTCGAAAAAGGTTGTTCGGGAGGGCAAGGTCACCCCTTTAGGGAAAGGTCACCCCTCCTAGGAAAGGTTACCCAAACTTAGGGTAGGGTCACCCAAATAGTGGGCAGGGTCACCCAAAGAGGGCCAAGGTCGCCCAAACACGAAAAACTTGGCAAAATTTTGACTTAGTCAAGATAAACAGTAGTTGAAATAGGGGGGCAAGGTCACCCCTTTAGGGCAAGGTCACCTCTATGTATTGGTCTAAACCTAACTTAGTCAAAAATAGTGATGGCAAAGGATGAAAACAATAAGTAAAAGACAATAACTGACTGAGAAGTACTGGTTTTTCATAAGAAAACACTTCAAATAGCACAAGCCTAGTTAAAGTGTTAAGGGTATGGTCAACACAGTCCTTTATCTAGGCTTAATAAGGATTCTAAGGGAATCCCTGATATACACACAGTACATGGGGTACAACCATGAACACCAGTTTATCACAAGCGTGAGTCAGGAACAACCAACAATATATTGGGAGCTCAGACGAACTCTTCATGTCTTATCTAGGTATCACCCTAGCTTCGATGTTCCATCAGACATGATATGACTAGATTGAGGTATAGCTTTCGCCTTCCCTCTTTATATACCCCGTCAGTAACACGTGGTTGGGATCGTCGCTTGGGGTGATGAAATCCCTAAGCAAATCCCTCTAATAAAATGAAAATAGGTGGAAAAAAGGACTAAGTGAGCTACAATTTCTCTTCACCCAAGATCACCAAATGGTGCAAGGGGATTGGATACATTAATAGACCACTTTCAAACACAACAAATAGATTCTTTGACTCTTTAATTAGTCCTAAATTCTTAATTTAAAGAAAATGAAAGCACAAAACCAACTAAACAGAGTTTCTCCACCTGCAACACATTTGTCAGTAGTTTTGTTTTCTGTCTTTGACAAGAAAACTCTATTTTTGGGAAAGGTCAACCCTCTTGGGCAAGGTCGCCCCTCCGTGAACCTATAGATAATTAAAGGTTAGAAAACAACAAAAACAAAAGTAAAATAGTTTGGTTGTTTGGGCAAGGTTGCCCCTCCTAGACAAGGTCACCCCTCTATGAACTTGCAGATAGTCAAGGGTTAGAAAACAATAAAAAATAGAAGAAAAACAGTCAAGATGTTTGGGCAAGGTCACCCCTTTCTGAACATGCAAGCAATCAGGGGTCAAAAAACAACAAAAATAGAAGAAAAATAGTCAGGTTGTTTGGGAAAGGTTGCCCCTCCTAGGCAAGGTCACCTCTATGTTTCAGAATCTACAAAACTTCAAAAACATAGCAAATGTGAAAGCAATGGACCTATGATGTGGGTCCCACCAAGCGTGCTAGAAATGTGATAAGGTGAAATCTCCTAATCTAGAAATGAAAAAATAAAATAGAATGCAAGAGAAGCAAATAACACCTAACACCTCAAGATTGGGCTATGTTAATTCACACAAAATAAAGATAAAACAAACAACATATTATACCTTGTGTTGAGTTGATCTTTGGTTGGCCCTTTGATGGTTGATAATGTGTGCTCTTTGGAAGATAAGCTTGCAATGATGGTGGTTGAAGGATTAATGGAGGTAGGTGGATGTAATGATGGGTGATAAGATAAAATGCAAGTGATATGAAGCTACAATGAATGACTAAGAGGCTCGAATGGCTTGAGAGCATGAATGCATAAAATCACAAGTTCTAATATCTAGATCCTTTAATGAAGGTATATTGGGGCTATTTATAGAAGAATTTGAATTTCTAGAGAATTCAACGGTAAAGATTAAGCCACCATGGCCAAGATGGAGGGCTATGGTGAGTTGAGGACTCACAAGCCCTCACATCTTGGCATATGCTGAGTGAAGTTTCTAAAAGACAAATTGAGATGCCAAGGGTACAAGTGACATGGAGAGGGTGGTGTGGTCCCAAGGTACTTGCAATTACCTTGGGATGAGAGATAATCTCCACAAAAAGTAATCCCTTGTCCCCAAGTGGGGCTGAAAGTGACAAGTGAGGACTTTTAGAAATTCCACCCTTGCCACCATGGGGATTGGAGATGGCTTTGGAGGAATAAAAGTGAAATTTTAATTCACTTTTTGGAAGAAACCAGAAGATAAAACAAGATTACCCCAAAATGGGTCCTTGTCCCATGGGTACGATGTGACCTTTGAGAGGTCATGGGGAAGACAAATGTATGGGGGGAATAAGTGTGAATTTTGAATTCACATGGGGAAGAGGTCAACCCAGAAAAGGTAAGTACCATAAGGGTTGACTTAAGGACATGTAAAAAGGGGTAAGTGATTAGGATAATTAATGGTGATTAGAGGAAATTGGATAGATATGGAGGATGTGACATTAATCCTAATTAAGGATATGCACATCTTAATTAAGGATTAATTAAATTATCACAGATTAGTGAAAAGGTTGTGGAGGATGTGACAAGGGGAGAGAGAAAAAATGAAATTAAAATTGAAAAGGATAATTGACTAAATTAAATAAATTGATGCATTTATTTAATTTAGAGAGGAAATGGGGTAAGGATAAAATAACTTTTTGGAACCTTAGAGAATGAGATAATATTAATTAAATGTGTCATTTAATTAATATAGATGAATTCGATGAAAAGAGTAAATTTTACCCAATATAAGTGGTGAAATTTAGATGTCTACAATAGCCACAAGAAAAATTGCATGCATGATATCTTGTCTATTATCAGTTAGATATAACAATCCACCAATCATAGATCTATACTTCCACTGATCAA